>CP136057.1:467746251-468387918 GCA_032464435.1 Aegilops umbellulata
TCCAATAAGTCAGTTGCTCGCTCCATTGTTCCGGAGAACGGAGTCTTTAGTCATCTTGCCCATAAGGCATGGTTCGCAAGCATCAAGTGATTCCAAAATCCCATCATCATGGAGTTTCTTCATGCGCTTTACACCAATATGACCTAAACGGCAGCGCCACAAATAAGTTGCACTATCATTATTAACTTTGCATCTTTTGGCTTCAATATTATGAATATGTGTATCACTATGATCGAGATCCAACAAACCATTTTATTGGGTGTATGACCATAGAAGGTTTTATTCATGTAAATAGAGCAACAATTATTCTCTAATTTAAATGAATAATCATATTGCAACAAACATGATCAAATCATATTCATGCTCAACGCAAACACCAAATAACACTTATTTAGTTTCAACACTAATCCCGAAAGTATAGGGAGTGTGCGATCATGATCATATCAATCTTGGAACTACTTCCAACACACATCGTTATCTCGCCTTTTACTAGTTTCTGTTTATTCTGCAACTCCCGTTTCGAGTTACTACTCTTAGCAACTGAACCAGTATCAAATATCGAGGGGTTGCTATAAACACTAGTAAAGTACACATCAATAACATGTATATCAAATATACCTTTGTTCACTTTGCCATCCTTCTTATCCGCCAAATACTTGGGGTAGTTCTGCTTATAGTGACCAGTCCCTTTGTAGTAGAAGCACTTAGTCTCAGGCTTAGGTCCAGACTTGGGCTTCTTCACTTGAGCAGCAACTTGCTTGCCGTTCTTCTTGAAGTTCCCCTTCTTCCCTTTGCCCTTTTTCTTGAAACTAGTGGTCTTGTTAACCATCAACACTTGATGTTTTTCTTGATTTCTACCTTCGTCGATTTCAGCATCGCAAAGAGCTCTGGAATCTTTTCCGTTATCCCTTGCACATTATAGTTCATCAAGAAGTTCTAATAACTTGGTGATGGTGACTAGAGAATTCTGTCAATCACTATCTTATCTGGAAGATTAACTCCCACTTGATTCAAGCGATTGTAGTACCCAGACAATCTGAGCATATGCTCACTGCTTGAGCTATTCTCCTCCATCTTTTAGCTATAGAACTTGTTGGAGACTTCATATCTCTCAACTAGGGTATTTGCTAGAAATATTAACTTCAACTCCTGGAATATCTCATATGGTCCATGACGTTCAAAACGTCTTTGAAGTCCCGATTCTAAGCCGTTATGCATGGTGCACTAAACTATCAAGTAGTCATCATATTGAGCTAGCCAAACGTTCATAACGTCTGCATCTGCTCCTGCAATAGGTCTGTCACCTAGTGGTGCATCAAGGACATAATTCTTCTATGCAGCAATGAGGATAAACCTCAGATCACGTATCCCATCCGCATCATTGCTACTAACATTTTTCAACTTAGTTTTCTCTAGGAACATGTCAAAATAAAACAGGGGAACTAAACGCGAGCTATTGATCTACAACATAGATATGCTAATACTACCAGGACTAAGTTCATGATAAATTTAAAGTTCAATTAATCATATTACTTAAGAACTCCCACTTAGATAGACATCTCTCTAATCTTCTAAGTGATCACGTGATCCATATCAACTAAACCATGTCCGATCATCACGTGAGATGGAGTAGTTTCAATGGTGAACATCACTATGTTGATCATATCTACTATATGATTCACGCTCGAACTTTCGGTCTTAGTGTTCCGAGGCCATATCTGTTATATGCTAGGCTCGTCAAGTTTAACCTGAGTATTCCGCGTGTGCAACTGTTTTGCACCCGTTGTATTTTAAAGTAGAGCCTATCACACCCGATCATCACGTGGTGTCTCAGCACGAAGAACTTTCGCAACAGTGCATACTCAGGGAGAACACTTATACCTTGATAATTTAGTGAGAGATCATCTTATAAAGCTACCGCCGAACTAAGCAAAATAAGATGTATAAAAGATAAACATTACATGCAATCATAATATGTGACATGATATGGCCATCATCATCTTGTGCCTTTGATCTCCATCTCCAAAGCATCGTCATGATCTCCATCGTTACCGGCGTGACACCATGGTCTCCATCATCTTGATCTATATCAATGTCTCGTCACATGGTCGTCTCGCCAACAATTGCTCTTGCAACTATTGCTATCGCATAGCGATAAAGTAAAGCAATTATTTGGCGCTTGCATCTTATGTAATAGAGAGACAACCATAAGGCTTTAGCCAGTTGCCTATAACTTCAACAAAACATGATCATCTCATACAACAACTTATATCTCATCACGTCTTGACCATATCACATCACAACATGCCCTGCAAAAACAAGTTAGACGTCCTCTACTTTGTTGTTGCAAGTTTTACGTGGCTGATATGGGTTGAGAAAGAACCGTTCTTACCTACGCATCAAAACCACAATGATAGTTTGTCAAGTTGGTGCTGTTTTAACCTTCGCAAGGACCGGGCGTAGCCACACTCGGTTCAACTAAAGTTGGAGAAACTGACACCCGCCAGCCACCTGTGTGCAAAGCACGTCGGTAGAACCAGTCTCGCGTAAGCGTACGCGTAATGTCGGTCCGGGCCGCTTCATTTAACAATACCGCCGAACCAAAGTATGACATGCTGGTTAGCAGTATGACTTATATCGCCCAGAACTCACTTGTGTTCTACTCGTGGATATGACATCTACGCATAAAACCAGGCTCGGATGCCACTGTTGGAGAACGTAGTAATTTCAAAAAAGTTCCTACACACACGCAAGATCATGGTGATGCATAGCAACCAGAGGGGAGAGTGTTCTCCATGTACCCTCGTAGACCGAAAGCAGAAGCGTTATAACAACGCGGTTGATGTAGTCGTACGTCTTCACGGCCCGACCGATCAAGCACCGAAACTATGGCACCTCCGAGTTCTAGCACACGTTCAGCTCGATGACGATCCCCGAACTCCGATCCAGCAAAGTGTCGGGGATGAGTTCCATCAGCACGACGGCGTGGTGACGATCTTGATGTTCTACCACAGGCCCATCCAAACCCCCTCCATGCTCTCGGTCGTTGGATCGTGATCGTGTGGGTGAAAAATGCTCCCCATTTGGACTCTCCTACCTCCTCCTACCTATAAATAGGTGCCTCCCCCTCCAAACTCGCGGATGAACCCTAACAATCTTCCCACTCCGCCGTCGGACGTGTCCGTCCGCGCCGGACACCCGCGCCTCCGCTGCCCGGTCCAACCTGCGCCTGCCACGTCAGCACCTGGCCACCTCTGCGGCCCGCCAGGCCCGAGGCGGACCCCCGCAGCCCATCCGCCGCCGCCGCCGCCTGAGGCGCCCCGCACCCGAGGCGCCCCGCACCCGAGGCGCCCCGAGCTCCTCCGTCGCCGCCCGCGCACTCCTCCGCCGCCGCGCCCGCGATCGCCGCCGCCGACTGCGTTCGTCGCCGCCTCGCCGCCAGTCTCCGCCCCGCCGCCCGGCGACCCTCGGCGCCGCCCGCGGAACCGCGCCGCCCCGCCGCCTTCCGTCGCCTCGCCGCGGATCCGGTCGGGCCGGACCTGATCCGGCGCCCCCGAGCCCGGCCGCCACCTCTCCCTCGTCTCCGGCCTCGTCTCCCTCGTCTCCGGTCAGATCTGTCGCCGCCTCGTTTTGCGTGCCCGGGTCAACCCTAGATTCGGAGGTGATTTTTCGTCCAAGTCCCCGTAATTTTGCATTCTAGTGCCATGTTTGACATGGCATAACTTTTTGCTCGTAGCTTCGTTTTGCACGTATGATATATCAAAATGTTCACTGGGAGATTCTCTTCATTTAATTCCTTTCTGCGATGCTTGTTTGAGTTCATCTTGATGCCCTAATCACCGTTGAAAGAGTGCTATGTGATGTTAACCTGCTGAGACTATTATAACTTGCTGTTTTGTCATTTTCGTTGCATTTTGTGTGTGCATCCTTTGAGCATGATATCTACATGTTTTAGAAGCATATCCATGCCATCTCTACAGTGGTGCAATCCATGTATTTTTGTGTGCCTTTTGGTTAGTGCATCAAGCTCGTGAAGTAGGGTACTTGCTGTTACTGTTTTGATAGTCTGAATTTGTTATATGATGATGCTATGTAAACCTGCTGCTACAAGTCACTCTATGCGTAATATGGAGATGATTACTAAGGATGTTTTGTTATAAATATTATGCTATATCAATGCATGCCCTTGGTTGCAATTATGGATTGTTGCAGATTGTTGTTATCATGCTCCAAACTTGCTAAATAATATTGCTGTCAGCCTGTTAACTTCAAGTTCAGTTTTGCCATGTGTTTTGCTAGTGATCCATGCACCCTATGAACTTGCCCTTGCCATGCTTAGTTTCATAATTATTCCTTCTTACTGTTGGTTGACTTCACATACCATGAAATGCTCTGTGGTGAGTGGTACAAGCTCACCAACATGCCTACTTATCCTTGTTCCTGCCATGTGCTGTTATTTTCACCGTCTGAATATGTCATATCTTTTGCCATGTTTGCATGGATGCTACCATCTTTTTTGTTGATCTTTGGAATAAGTTCAGTAAGGGAGTTTTGCTAAGTGCTTATAGTACTAGCATGTCATGCCTTTGGTTCCCATGATAAGTTCTCGTATCATGTTGTTTTATAGCTCTAAACTTTGTAACCTCGTGTTACTTCTGCCATGCACAGTGATTTCTGTCAAGTTAGTGAACTGTTATTATTTGCAATCTTGCCATGTCCTTTTGAGCATGTTCTAGTGAATTCTGGAGTTAGTTTAGTGTTCATGTTTTGTCATTCTTTACCTGTACATCATGTCCATGCCTTTTTTTCATTTTGAGGTGCTGTAGCATATTGTTTTGATGCTTATAAGATGTCTAGTTGCTGCTTTGGACAGCTTGTCCTTTAAACTTGTTTCATGTGTATGTGTTGAACCGTTGCTCCGTTTTGTGTGTGCTCCATATGAAACTTGCTTAGTTTTTCATGTAGTTTCATGTTACCTTGTCGAATCCAAGCTTGGGGTGTGTTTGCTTGATGTTTGAATGCATTTTTGCTACAATGCCATGCTTAACTTGTTTTGCTCATATCTTCTAGGCCGTATCTCCGAATTAAACAAACTTTATATGTAACTTGACTAGAAAACCGTGTAGATCATCTTGATGCATTTTAAATTGATGTTTAACAACTTCAACATTGTGTTCTAATCAGATCTGGACCATTTGCAAAATTTGCATATGAGGACTTACCGGAATTGTTATATGTTGTTTCCGGCCTCATTTAAACTTGCTTTGATGAGTTGTTCTTGTATGCATCATTTCTTGCCATGAATAGCTTCATGTAGCCTTGTCATGGATCTTACTAGGGTGTGCATCATGCCTTGTCTATGTGTGGTGTGCTTACCGTATTGTTTGCTTCTTTCCGGATGTGCTTCTCCTCGATAGTTCCTGTTTCGTTGCATTCGTGAGGATTCGTTCAACTACGCTTGGTTCATCTTCGTGGCTTCATCTTCTTCATGGACTCGTTCTTCTTCCTAGCAGGATTTCAGGCAAGATGACCGTCACCTTGGATCTCATTACTATCATTGCTATGCTAGTTGCATCGATGCTATCGCTATGCCGCGTTACCTACCACTTGCTTATCAAGCCTCCCAAATTGCCATAAACCTCTAACCTTTGTCACCCTTTGTCGTGGTTTTGTCACGACAGATGTCCTAGTGTGAGGACTTAGTCGTGAGGCCAACGCATCTATGTAGTAGCTTGAGAGGGGTTGAGCGGAATCGAGAGACGCAACACAAGACAAGGATTTAGACAGCTTCGGGCCCCGGGAAATATCATCCGGTAATAACCCTACATGTCGTTTGAGGCTAGATCTCATTACGCTCATGAGGGAGTCGCCGTAAACCGGCTCTCCTCTTTGTTGTGTCTAGCCCTAGAGATTATTGATATTTGCTTGTCCCTCTTTGGGGAGCCCTGCCCCTCCTTATATATGTTGAAGGGGCGGTTTACATGACTAGTCCTAGTTGGATTAGGATTACTCTACTACAAGCGGAGTCCTAGTCTTGCTTCCTTTATAGGAGAATATTCCTTATGTCTTCCTCTTAAACCGGCCCACCATAACAAGAGTCGGCCTTTCATGAACCGCCCGTTGGGCCACCGGGTCTTGTCGCTCCTCTGACCCGCCTGCCAGATTACCAATGAATTATTATAAACCGCCAGGTCCAAGCGGGTCGCCAGTGAATCGCCAAACTCCAGCCGGGTCATACATCCGGCGGTTTATACCGTGGGGTATATCCCCGACATTAGCCCCCAGTTTAATTTGGATTTATCCATGTTAAACTGATCCTACAACATAAACACAAGAACGAATTTGACAGGTTGCGCTCCTGGTTAAATATTCTTGTAAGCCGGCATCTGATCATCCTTAAGTCCTTGTTATTTCCTTCTTCTAGAAAATCCGGGCCATTAGACCAGCTTCATAATCAATTTGCTTGCAGAAGAAATATTGAAAATAAAGAATCCATTTAAATCAGCCTTCAATGCTCTGATTTGACAAAAAATATTGGTCTTCAAATATTCAACTGATATCAGCCGGTTTGAAAATGTAGAACTTGCCGGTTTATCATTGCTAAAATTGTCGGGTTATAAAAACTGATGATCCCGGGTCATGACCGTTTATAGACGTCGGGTTATGATTGTTGCCAACGCCGGTTCATAATTATTGATGATGTCGGGTTATGATTGTTGTAGACACTGGGTCATAATGATTGGTGATGCCGGGTCAATCTGGTTTGCTCAAAACAGAAAATTGGAAGATATTTCTCTCTTATATCCATATTACCTGTAGCCCCCAAGTCTTGAACAGAACAAAGTGATGATTTGAGACTTGTTTCCATATAATTACTGCCACTTTGAAGAAATCCATGTTCATCTCAGTCACTAGTAAAAACTGAATACTCCATATATGTAGCCCCCAAGTGTCGGGTTGTCATGCTTGCAGCAACCTGGGACTTGTAATTGCCTTATACTCACAAAAACTTCAACCAGTGTAGCGCCAAGGGTTGGGTCATTATGCAATAATGAGCAGGGACTTTATAAATATGATCATGTTGATTTGAACAATAACGTGTAGCCCCCAAGGGCCGGCTCAGTAAGATAATATTGAGCTGGTACTTTATATATACTTCTTTGAAAAGAACATCATATAATGTAACTCCCATCATGGGGCTTGAATCCACGTCCACAAGGTTAAGAGCTTTGTGCTTTACCAACTGAGCAATAAACCTTTCAATAATATATGAAAATTTGAGTACCTTCAATTGTTTGACAGGAGCAATTGGTAGCCCCCAAGGGTCGGCTCATTATGATGTGATGAGTCAGGTCTTCAATAAGGCCAGTAAAAATGACTTTGCATTAGCCCCCAAGTGTCATGGTGCATGCTTGCAGCGACATGAGACTTGCATATTTGATGTAATCTCAACTTGAATAATGTAGCCCCCAAGTGTCGGGTCGTAAGCCTGCAGCAACTCGGGACTATTCCTTCAATTGTAGAATAAATCATATCCATTGATAATACGATAGCCATTGCGCTACAGCGACTTTGAAAACCTTAATCATAATACTGGTCATTGATAACCATAATAAAAATCCAGCCATGTTGGCTATTTGAAGATTTGAATAATATAATCCAATGATTTATGAGCGCAGGATTCCAATGGCGCAATCCAAATATATACTGGCGACTTATAGTCTCAAGCCAGACCGGTTTAATAAACACCGGATAATTTATCATCATACTGGCGACTTATAGTCTCAAGCTAGGCCAGGTTAATAAACACTGGATAATTTATCATCATACTGGCGACTTATAGTCGAAAGCCAGGACGGGTTAATAAACGCCGGTTGTCGTGGTTCTAAGTCTGACAGTAGAATGGGGGGTAGGTATGGAGAGGCAAGATCCTAGCTTTGGAGTAGTTGTGCACGCAAGAGTTTTACGAGTTCAGACCCTTCTCAGGAGAAGTAATAGCCCTACATCTCGGAGCCCGGAGGCGGTCGACTGGATTATATGCGTGTGTGTTACAGAGATGCGAACCCTTGTGCCAGTGGAGGGGGGTGGCTTATATAGAGTGCGCCCAGACCCCAGCCAGCCCACGTTGCAAGGGGTTTATGGTACATTAAGGTCAGGCGTTACAGGTAACGCCTCTAATAAAGTGCTTTGATGACCATAAAGACTACTTAATGATCGACCGTTTGCCTGTGGAGTGACTTAGATCTCCTGGCAGTCGAGCGGTTGGCTTCGTGGTCGAGTGGTAGCTTCTTGGTCGAGTGTCTCGAACCCGTCGAGTGGGTACCCTTGAAGTCAATTGAAAGGTGACTTCTTCTAAGGATGTCTTTGGGCAGGGCTCTCTGGACAGGTCCGTGCCCCTACCCCAGGTACATAACTTCGTCATTAGCCCCCGAATGGATCGAGGTTAGAGTGGGGAAAGGGTTGGAGATCTTTCCGACTGGTTCTTCGTGCTACACGGATGCCTTGTTTTGGATTAATCGTCACGGATGACGTCATCAACCTTTTTCAGTCGCCTTGATCCATTCTAGGCCTTCCATCGAGTGAATTCCCTTGTCTGTGACATTCCGAATGGTAGTGCGAAAGGGATCTTCTGTCTGACGAGCTGTTCTGCAACCGCGGATTTCGCGGGATTTGATTTTCGGGAAGCGCGCGGGACGGGAGCGGCCGCAGTAATCGGATGTGATAAGGCGGAAGCTCCTCGATCCCCGCGCCACTTTTTTAGCCACGTATCGCGCGCGCGTCTGCTGCGGGATTTGACGAGATAGCCTAGGTCTACCAGTCAGCCACTCGGAAGCGGCCCCTTAAAAGCTGCCAGCTCGGGGTTTCCAACAGTGTGTTCTCTTCTTCCCTTCTCTCCTCGCAAAGTTCTTCGCCACCTCCGCTCTCGCCCTAACGCCACAGGCCCGTTCGAGCTTTCCGGCAACGATGGTGAAGGACAAGACGTCCGCCCTGGAGCGCGCAAAGAAGGCGGCGGCGGCGTAAGGAAAAGGGAAGAAATCCGCTCGGGGTGGATCTTCCTCAAGGACTTCTCTGCCCAGAGGCTGGATGCAGGGCGACTGGATGCCGTCAGTGCTGAGGCAGGAAGATCTCGACGATATGGTTGAGGGAGGGGTCATCCCTCATGAAGCTGCACATCTCCCCGGGAGAGAAGTCGAGCCCCAACCTCTCGATGGTGAGTGTGTGCTCCTTGCCACCCATATCGATCGCGGGTTTTCTCTGCCTCCTCATCCCTTTTTCCGGAGTTTCCTGAATTTCTTCGGAGCGCAGCTCCACCATTTCACTCCCAACTCTATCGTGTATCTGGCTGCCTTCATTTCCTTGTGTGAGGGTTTCTTGGGCTGTTGTCCCCATTGGGGACTCTTTAAGCATATCTTCACCTGTCGTTCCCAATCGGTCAAAAAGGCCAAGTCGAGTGACGAGAGGACGCAGGTGATCCAGCTGTGCGGAGGCCTGGCGATCCAGACGAGGGGAAAAAGTTCTTTTCCATCCATCACTTTCCCTGAGTCGGTCCGTGGTTGGCAGGCGACCTAGTTTTACTGCAAAGACCAGGCGACTCTAGGTCAGTCGACCGGACTTCCCCCTTTCTCTCTGGAACGAGACCAAAAACCTGCTTCTCTGAAAGTGACATCGGAAGAAAAGGCCCAAGTCAAAGTGCTGGTAGGTCGAGTGGTTCAGCTTGTCCACGACGGCGTGACTGGCATGGACTTGCTGGAAGTCTTCCTTAGGAGGTGCATCCAGCCGCTCCAGGCTCGCGACCATCCGATGTGGCTGTATTCGGGTCTTGACGACACCACTCGGATCCACCCGGAGGAGGTTACTGACGAGATACTAGAAGGATGGCTATCGAGCATCAAAGGAAACAAAGACAATCCCCGAGGAGCCAGGAGGGTTCCTCCACTCGACAACACATACGAAGTGGACCAGGTCAGACCTTATGCACTTGACTGAGATCTTGCTTTCTTCATTGGTCTTCTTTGAATTGGTCGACTGACTTTCGTTTTGTCTGCTGCTTCCCAAGAAACTACTGAGATGTACTCGACGCCCAACGGGGCACAGGAGCCGACTGAGGAAGGGGAGGCGAGTGGAGGTGAAAGGGGAGACGAGCATGGCGAGTGGGAATCCGATGGAGAAGGGGAGGGAGACGACGACGTCTACTCCAGCGAAGAGGAGGAGGAGGAAGTTGAACCCCCCCCCCCCCGCACGGAGAGGCGATCCAAGCTTACACATGATCCCGCGAGGGAACGTGGAAAGGCGACTGCTCCTGTTGGGCAGTCGACGAAACGCCCTCGGACCTCTTCTCCTACGCCGACTGAGAAGGCTCCCAAGCACCAACGTGCGACGCCATCCAAGCCGCCCAAGGCTCTGCCCAAGATGAACATGACTGTCCCCACCATTTCTGGGTAATAATAATACTTATTTTCCTTTGTCGACCGTGGACGGATCCTTGGTCGATTCATTGAGCCAACTGACTGACTTCCGAAATTTGTAGTGCTGCTACTTCTGAGATCTCTGCCAAGGACGGAGATCAAGAGATGGAAGATGCTGTTACTTCCAATCCAGGTACAATTACTGATGTCCTGTCTTTGGTCGACTAAATATTTCTTGTAACTCCGGTCGATTGACTTTTCTTGCAGCTCCCCCTCATGTTATCAACTTACCAGACGATGAAGATGACGAGTCACTGAGAGTAAGAAGGAACCAGAGGGCGTCGACTGGCAAGGCCCCCCAATCTGCTCCGGTGTCTGAGGTTGTAGTTCGGGATGGTGGTGATACCACTCGGACTTCCGTGACTTTTGCTGATCCTCTGACGAGCGTGCGGCCTTCAGCGTCGGCTGTAAATCCGCCTTCGCTTTTTGCTACATACCCTGCCCCAGAGGACCAAGTGAGTGCCGCAAAAGAGGCTATACGCCAGGCGGGTATCATGATGGAGCAAGTGAAAGTGGTTCGGGACGCCAGCCAAGCAGCGTATGACGCGAGTTCGGCTCTTCAGAGCAACATCCAGGTCAGTCGACTCGACACTTGGTCTGTTGCAATATGCTGTTCGAAGAATCTCTTTTCCGAAGATCTTTATATCTGTAATCTTTATATCTGTACACCCACTGGGTGTGTCTGTCGACCTTTGGTCGAGTGGGGGCACGCTGAGTGCACCCATTGGGTGTAGTCCCCGAGACTACGGTGGACTGCTGGCAGTCGACTGTAGTCTTTATATTGCGTTTCTGTATTTGTACTTCTTCACTCGGTCTGGTCGGGCCATGTCGAATGGAACTGTATGCGGTCGACTGCGGGCAGTCGACTCTCTTTTTTTTTGGTCGAACCAGTGGGGGCACGCTGAGTGCACCCACTGGGTGTAGTCCCCGAGACTGTTGTCGAATGTTTTGATTCGGCTGTAGTCTTAGAAACGCTGACTATTAGTCATGGCACTAGAATCATGTTTGGTCGACTGATCGATCAGGATTTAGAAAGATTACCGGTGGGGGCACGCTGAGTGCACCCACTGGGTGTAGTCCCCGAGGCTACTGTCGAATGTTTTGATTCGGCTGTAGTCTTAGAAGTGCTACAACTTTTCCTTTAGCCACTCGGAAGTAACTTGTCTTTGATATCTTTTGTCGATTGACTCTTTGCAGAAGTCTTGTGAGCTTGTTGCTCATCTTGCTGAATTGAAGGAGAAACAGGTCCATCTTAACCTCGACTTGGAGTTTGCCTAGGAGAACTTGCAGAAGGCGAAGGACGAAGCAAAAGGTATGGCTGGTGAGGATTCGACGGCTGTCTTTGTTTTTCTGCCTATTCTCAACTATGTTCTCATTATTGTTTTGCAGACCAACTGGAGGAGGCTCTGAGGAAGAAAGATCTTGACCTTGCAGAAGCACAGAAGGCGGCTTCGGAGAAAACGAAGCTCGCTGAAGAAAAGCTTGCTTCAGTTGGTCGGCTTGAAGACGAGAATGCCAAGCTGAAGTCTGCTCTTGACGCGGCCAACCAGGAAGCAAGTCGATTGAAAAATGACAAGATTGCTCTGACTGACAAGGTCGGCGATATGGCGGGGAAGCGAAAGGATCTGGAGGCTTACCTCGGAGGGCTCGCCAAGAAACTATTCCTCATGCTTGAAGGTAATCCCCTTACTCAATTGACTTGTCGTTGTCGACTCATCATTCAATTATAATATTGGACTGTACCTTTTCAGAATTCTGTCAAAACTTCGAGGAAGAAACTGGTCGAGTGGAAACCAATATGGACCCCATCAACTCTCTTGTGAAGGACGAAGCTGCCATGAATGTCCTCCGGTTGGAGTCTCGCGTCGCCAGTGTGGTGGACTACCTCGCTCGACTGAAGGTTGCAGTGTCGCGGATCGACTCTGCACTCTGGCCAAATCAGATACTTCAGAATGACCTTGAATCCTTGGTCACTCGACTGAAGGAAGTGCCAAGTCGAGTGCACGAATGGAAAAAGTCTTCTGCCAGGTGTGGTGCCGATGTTGCTCTGTCGCTGGTTCGTGTCCACTGCAAGGAGGCGCGAGAAGAGAAGTTGGCTGCCCTCCAAGTTGCCAATACCAAGAAGCATAATTTCCAGGACTTCATGGAGACCTTCATTGCTGCTGCCACCCGAATCTCAGACGGGATTGATTTGGACAAGTTTGTTGCCCCATCCAGTCCTCCACCGGAGGAGTAAAAAACTATTGTGTCTCACCTTAAATTTGCCTCGGAATGCCGAGTGGTTTGTGTAACCGATAAACTCCGTCGAGCTGGAGGCTCGGGCACTTTTATTTGCGGTCCAGGACCTTTTGATCTTTATCCGAATCTTGATTTATCGTTGAATATCTTCGTGATTTATCCGTCGAGTGAGATTTGACTCGACTTTTACTCAAAATGACTTAGGCGAGCACGGAGCTGCAGCTAAGTCTCCGAGTGGGAGGTTTGCTCTTCACTTGGTAGGATTTTTAAACACTTAGGCAAGAACTGGGCTGCAGCTAAGCCCCCGAGTGGGAGGTTTGCTCTCCACTCGGTAGGATTTTAATTACTTAGGCGAGCACTGGGCTGCAGCTAAGCCTCCGAGTGGGAGGTCTGCTCTCCACTCGGTAGGATTTTAATCACTTAGGCGAGCACTGGGCTGCAGCTAAGCCCCCGAGTGGGAGGTTTGCTCTCCACTCGGTAGGATTTTAATTACCTAGGCGAGCACTGGGCTGCCGCTAAGCCTCCGAGTGGGAGGTTTGCTCTCCACTCGGTAGGATTTTAAATACTTAGGCGAATACTTGGACTGCACCTAAGCCCCCGAGTGGGAGGCTGGCTCTCCACTCGGTAGGATTTTAAATACTTAGGCGAGTACTTGGACTGCGGCTAAGCCCCCGAGTGGGAGGCTGGCTCTCCACTCCGTAGGATTTTAAATACTTAGGCGAGTACTTGGACTGCAGCTAAGCCCCCGAGTGGGAGGCTGGCTCTCCACTCGGTAGGATTTTAAATACTTAGGCGAGTACTTGGACTGCAGCTAAGCCCCCGAGTGGGAGGCTGGCTCTCCACTCGGTAGGATTTTAAATACTTAGGCGAGTACTTGGACTGCAGCTAAGCCCCCGAGTGGGAGGCTGGCTCTCCACTCGGTAGGATTTTAAATACCTAGGCGAGTACTTGGACTGCAGCTAAGCCCCCGAGTGGGAAGCTGGCTCTCCACTCAGTAGGATTTTAGATACTTAGGCGAAACGGATTCGCAGCTAAGCCTCCGAGTGGGAGGCTGGCTCTTCACTCGGCAGGATTTTTACAAACTTAAATTTCAACAAAAAGAAATAGCAATCTTCTGTGAAAATTATAACATTCTTGCTTTAGATAAAAGAACTACAGAGGTACTTTTATTACATCTCAACCGAGTGAGTTTCTTCTTTCAAGTGTAAAAAGGACGGAGTAACTCCGCATTCCAAGCTCGAGGCTCGTCGATCTGGTGATCAACGTTGTAGAGGTGATACGCTCCGTTGTGGAGGACTTTGGTGACGATGAAGGGGCCTTCCCAGGTTGGAGCGAGCTTGTGAGGTTTTTGCTGATCCACTCGGAGGACCAAGTCTCCTTCCTGAAAGGCTCCACTCTTCATGTTTCTCGCGTGGAACCGATGTAAGTCCTGCTGGTAGATAGTCGAGCGGATTAGGGCCATCTCCCTCTCTTCTTCTAGGAGGTCGACTGCATCTTGCCGAGCTTGTTCCGCTTCTGCTTCTGAGTATAGTTCGACTCGAGGTGCATTGTGGAGCAGATCACTTGGCAGCACTGCTTCAGCCCCGTAGACCAGAAAGAAGGGCGTTCTTCCAGTCGACCGATTAGGAGTGGTCCTTAATCCCCAAAGCACTGACGGAAGTTCGTCGACCCAAGCTCCTGCCGCGTGTTTGAGATCTCGCATCAGTCGGGGTTTCAGTCCTTTGGGGATGAGACCATTTGCACGCTCTGCCTGCCCATTCGACTGAGGATGGGCGACTGAGGCATAGTCGACCCGCGTGCCTTGGGAGGCGCAGAAGGCTTTGAATCTGTCGTTATCAAAGTTTGATCCATTGTCCGTGATGATGCTATGTGGAACTCCATATCTGAATATCAGCTCTCTGATGAAACTGATAGCAGTGCTTGCATCGAGGTTTTTGATGGGTTTGGCTTCTATCCACTTGGTGAACTTGTCGACTGCAACCAGTAAGTGAGTGAAGCCGCTTCTACCAGTTCTCAGCGGTCCAATCATGTCTAGCCCCCAAACAGCGAAGGGCCAGACGAGTCGAATGGTCTTCAGAGCAGAGGCGGGTTTGTGCGACATGTTGGAATAAAACTGACACCCTTCGCACTTGTCGACTATATCTTTTGCCATTTCATTCGCCTTCGACCAGTAAAATCCTGCTCGGTATGCTTTAGCCACAATGGTCCGAGAGGACGCATGATGACCACAGCCCCCCGAGTGGATATCCTCGAGAATTATCTGACCTTCTTCTGGCGTGATGCACTTCTGGCCAACTCCAGTCGCGCTTTCTCTGTACAACTGCCCTTTGATTACTGTAAAGGCCTTGGATCGACGGACGATCTGTCGAGCCTCTTCTTCGTCTTCTGGGAGCTCTTTCCTCATAATATACGCGATGTAAGGCGCTGTCCAGTCGGGAGTGATGACTACAACTTCCATAATCAGGTCGACCACGGCTGGAATCACTACTTCAGTCGGATCACTGGCACTCTTTGGCTGTGGGGGTTCTTCTGTGAAAGGATCTTCCTGTATTGACGGCGCACGAATGTGCTCCAAACACACATCACTGGGGATGGCTTCTCTCTTGGACCCTATTTTCGCCAAATCATCCGCAGCTTGGTTTTTCAGTCGGGGTATATGATGGAGCTCTAACCCCTCGAATCTCTTCTCCAGCTTTCTCACTGCATTGCAATAACCCGTCATGGCTGGGCTTCGAACATCCCACTCCTTCATCACTTGATTAACAACCAGATCTGAGTCGCCGTAGACCATGAGGCGACGGACGCCGAGTGAAATGGCCATACGCAGTCCATATAGGAGTGCTTCATATTCTGCCTCGTTGTTGGAGGAATCAAACTGAATCTGGAGGACGTATTTGAGCTTGTCTCCTCGGGGGGAAACCAATACAACCCCCGCGCCGGACCCATTCAGCATCTTGGAGCCATCGAAAAACATAGTCCAGCGCTTTGAGTGAACTTGAGTCGGAAGTTGTTGTTCAGTCCACTCGGCAAGGAAATCCGCTATTTCTTGGGACTTGATAGCTTTCTTTGCCTCGAACTTGATATCAAGGGGAAGGAGTTCAATCGCCCATTTTGCCACTCGACCAGTTGCATCTCTGTTATGGAGGATCTCTGATAACGGGGCGTCGCTGACGACTGTAATGGAATGATCAGAGAAATAATGAGCAACCTTCTTCGTGGTCATGTAAATTCCGTAGACAAGCTTCTGATAGTGAGGGTATCTTTGCTTTGATGGGGTCAGAACTTCAGAAAGGTAATAAACTGGGCGCTGAACTTTGAATGTTTTTCCTTCCTCTTCCCGCTCGACCGTAAGTACGGTACTAACGACTTCTCCAGTGGCTGCAATGTAAAGCAATAATGGCTCTTTGCTGACAGGGGCAGCAAGCATCGGCTGGGTGGAGAGCAGACCTTTTAGCTCTGCAAATGCTGCATCAGCTTCTAGAGTCCACTCAAACTTGTCTGACTTCTTCATCAGTCGGTAAAGAGGCAATGCCTTTTCACCGAGTCTGGAGATGAATCGACTTAAAGCGGCCAAGCATCCAGTAAGTTTCTGGACATTGTGCACACGCTCAGGGCGTTTCATTCGGAGTATGGTGCCAACTTTTTCGGGGTTAGCATCGATTCCTCGTTCGGAAACAAGAAAACCGAGTAACTTTCCTCCAGGAACTCCGAATGTGCATTTTGATGGATTAAGCTTGATATCATACCTCCTGAGATTGGCAAACGTTTCAGCAAGGTCAGTCAGCAGGTCGGAACCTTTTCGCGACTTGACCACTATATCATCCATGTACACTTCTACATTCCGACTGATTTGAGTGATCAGGCACTTCTGAATCATTCTCATGAAAGTAGCTCCGGCATTCTTGAGACCGAAAGGCATGGTGACATAGCAGAAGCACCCGAACGGGGTGATGAAAGCTGTTTTTATTTCATCTGGTCCATACAGACGGATCTGATGGTATCCGGAGTAAGCATCTAAAAAAGACAACCTCTCGCATCCTGCGGTCGAGTCGACTATTTGGTCGATGCGAGGAAGAGGGAAATGATCATTCGGGCAGGCCTGATTGATATGTTTGAAATCGATGCACATGCGCAACGACTTGTCCTTCTTGGGGACCATTACAACATTGGCGAGCCACTCGGAGTGGTAGATCTCGCGAATGAACTCTGCCGCTAAGAGTCGAGCCACCTCTTCGCCAATGGCCTTTCTCTTCTGGACGGCAGACCGTCGAAGATGTTCCTTAACTGGTTTGACTTTTGAGTCGACTCGAAGGCGGTGCTCAGCCAGTCCCCTGGGAACTCCTGGCATGTCAGCGGGCTTCCATGCGAAGATGTCCCAATTCTCACGGAGGAACTGGATGAGCGCTTCTTCCTATTTAGAGTCGAGTGTGGTGGAGATGTTGGTCGGAGCCGCACTGGGGTCAGTCGGGTGGATGTGAACCTGTTTTGTCTCACCGGACGACTGAAATGCTGACTCTGTGGCGGGCTTCTTGGCTCGCAACAAATCACTCGGGTCTGCGGTCTTCTGGTACTCTTGTAACTCTATTTCGGCCATCTGAGCATCAGCGATTTTGGAGCCCTTCTGGAAGCACTCTTCCGCCTTCTTCCGATTACCCGTGATAGTGATCACACCTTTGGGACCAGTCATCTTCAACTTAAGGTACACGTAGCATGGTCGGGCCATGAAACGAGCGTACGCTGGCCTTCCAAGTATGGCGTGGTACGCACTCTGAAAATCCACGACCTCAAAGGTCAACTTTTCCTTCCGGAAATTCTTCGAGTCACCAAAAACTACATCGAGAGCGATTTGGCCGAGTGACTCAGCCTTCTTTCCAGGAATGACTCCGTGGAAGCTCATGTTACTGGTGCTGAGTCTGGACATCGGAATGCCCATCCCTTTCAGTGTCTCTGCATACAGCAAATTCAAGCCACTGCCACCATCCATCAACACTTTGGTCAGTCGAGTGCCTTCAATGACTGGGTCGACCACCAACGCTTGCCTCCCTGGGGTAGCAATATGAGTCGGGTGATCGGACTGGTCAAAAGTGATGGCAGTCTGAGACCATTTCAAATAATTGGGTGTCGTCGGAGCGACCATGTTCACTCCCCGATTGATAACCTTCAATCGACTCTTGCTTTCGACATCAGCGAAAATCATCAGGGTGGAGTTGACTTGGGGGTACTCCTCGCCGCTGTCTTCTTTGTCCTCAACTCTGTCTGACTCTTTCTCTTTGTCTTTGGCCTGTTTTCCTTGAAACTGCTGAATCAGGAGTCGACATTGTCGAGTGGTATGCTTTGGGTAAATGAGTTTACCCTCTTCGTCTTTCTTCGTGTGAATGTGACACGGTAGGTCCATCACATCGTTCCCATCCTGATCTTTCACCTTCTTGGGGTTCGAGGGACCCTTGGGTTTCCCCTTAAACTTTCCTGGGGTCACGGCCAAGGTCTCTCCAGGAGCAGCTGGCTCGGCCTTGCGCTTTTGCTTCCGACTAGAGTTTCCTCCACCGGCCTCATTAGCGGCTGCTTTGTACTTGCCACTCCGGAGCCTATCTTTTTCTTCACCGTTTGCATACTTGGTGGCAATTTCCATCATCCTACTCAATGTCATATCTCCGGTCCGACCGAATTTCAAACTCAGTTCTCTGTTCCTGACGCCTTCCTTGAAGGCACAAACTGCCTGATGGTCAGACACATTCTCGACTGTGTGATGTAAAGTGACCCACCTCTGGATATAATCCCTCAGAGTTTCACTCGACTTCTGAACACACGACTGCAATTTTGTCAACCCTGCTGGTCGCTTGCAAGTCCCTTCAAATGTCCTGACAAACACTTGGGCGAGATCTTCCCAAGTGTAAATACTGCTGGGTGCCAACTGGTTCAACCATGCTCTGGCTGATCCCTCCAGCATGAGAGGCAAATGCTTCATGGCTACTTCGTCGTTGCCGCTGCCAATCTGAACAGCCACTCGGTAATCTTCAAGCCATGTGTCAGGCTTGAACTCGCCGGTGAACTTACTAACTCCAGTCGCCAACCTGAAGTTGGGAGGAATTACAGCGGCCCTGATCGCTCTGCTGAAACATTCTGGTCCTGATACATGAACCCTGCTACTGGAGGGAACGTCTCTGTCATGGCCTTCCCTGTGAGCTCTATTCCTGTCGACCAGACCTTGAACGATAATGGATCTCGCATCAAAGCCTAGCTCCCTGGGGTCAACTGGAAATCTACGCCCAGCATTGTGCTGGCGTCTGTCATCTTGCTGCCGTGGGACATATGATCCACCTCTTGGGGGAGGGGTGGGCACTCGACGTCGATCACTGCGATCGAATCGGTGTTCATACCGCTCACGGCCTTGATATTGATCATCATGCCGGCTTCTACGTTCCTCACGCCTCGGGGGCGATCCTGGACTGTGAGCCGAATGTACAGAATTCGCAGCGACGGATCGGCTGTGAACCCTGTTACGCGACTGCGATACAACTGAGTTCTGATCTCCCGCTGCCCGGAGAAAATCTCTGATCTGTAGCAGACCTCTCCCTGCCTCTGACTGAGAAGGCTGGATCGACTCTGCTATGCGGGCTGCAGCTGCTAAATTTTGAATCGGAGTTCGGTATACCTGAGTTGGTGGCTGAAAGAGGCGACGTCGACTGGATTCTGGAGCTGGCAGTCGAGTGCGCTCGTCGAGTACTCTCTGGAGATTCTCCAGTCGAGTGCGTTCAGCCAAGTTGGCCAAGCGCGCCTCCTCTAAGGCGCGTGCCTCGGGGGTTTCTCCTATGATAGGAGTGTGAAGCGCGTCCATGTTCCGGCGACGAAGTTCCTCCCTCTGCAGCGAGGTGAGAGGCTCGGGTCTGTACTCTTCATGGCCCCGCGTCGGAACTCCTCCCCCGGCAACCTCTTCGGTGTGGGGGAATCCGGGGGGCTGCGCGGTCCGTCGACCATCAGCACCTCCGCCGCTGGATCGCTGTTGTCGCACTCGGACGCAGTCTCTGCGGAGCCAGTCGACAGATCGAACAGGCCGTAGAGTGATTCGTCGGGCACAATCGCCGCGACTTGGGGGATGGCCGACTGGCGGGCCAGTGCATGCCTCACCCACCGCTGGAGCCTCGACCGACCGGAGCGCTTGCGCTGGCGGGAAACAGGGAGCGAGGACGAAACGGGTGCCGACCCGTACTGGGCCGACGGTTGTCGCAGGAGGACGCCACGAATGCACGCGCGAAAGTGCGTCGCTCCGCGGGCGGGGAGCGCGTCCACGTCGAGTGGAGCCTCCTGGAGCCAAGCAGAGTCATCGACGACGAAAGTGAGGGCGCCGAGACGGATCTCGCGCCCCTCGACTAGGACTCCGCTCGAAGACATGATGGGAGATGTCAAAAGAATCCCAACTCCTCCAACAAATCGCTAGAACACCTGCCCCACGGTGGGCGCCAACTGTCGTGGTTCTAAGTCTGACAGTAGAATGGGGGGTAGGTATGGAGAGGCAAGATCCTAGCTTTGGAGTAGTTGTGCACGCAAGAGTTTTACGAGTTCAGGCCCTTCTCAGGAGAAGTAATAGCCCTACGTCTCGGAGCCCGGAGGCGGTCGACTGGATTATATGCGTGTGTGTTACAAAGATGCGAACCCTTGTGCCAGTGGAGGGGGGTGGCTTATATAGAGTGCGCCCAGACCCCAGCCAGCCCACGTTGCAAGGGGTTTAAGGTACATTAAGGTCAGGCGTTACAGGTAACGCCTCTAATAAAGTGCTTTGATGACCATAAAGACTACTTAATGATCGACCGTTTGCCTGTGGAGTGACTTAGATCTCCTGGCAGTCGAGCGGTTGGCTTCGTGGTCGAGTGGTAGCTTCTTGGTCGAGTGTCTCGAACCCGTCGAGTGGGTACCCTTGAAGTCGATTGAAAGGTGACTTCTTCTAAGGATGTCTTTGGGCAGGGCTCTCTGGAAAGGTCCGTGCCCCTACCCCAGGTACATAACTTCGTCACCGGTGATTTATAATCATGCTTTATTCAACCTGTTTCTGCATACAACAAGTTTAAAGTGTCCTGACGGTTTACCGCCGGACGGGTCATAATGCCCAACAGATAACCTGGGTTGATAACCAAGGCTGCAATTAAGAATAATCAAATATGAAATATATCATACCTGTGACATTGAATCATATCGTTAGTTGGCCAACTTTATTGTATTAAGGGTAATAACCCCAATCTTGAGTATTGATAACTCCTTCCATATTGTGCCGGTTTATGATAAAACCGTACCGGGTTGTGATAAACACCGGATTAACCATATATAATACTGGTGACTTGTAGTCGAAACCAGACCGGGTTAATAAGCGCCGGATTGTAATTTGACATGTATTCACAACTTGTAGTTGAAAGCTGAGCCGGGTTAATGAACGCTGGTTTATCAAAAACATTATAAATCTCATCAAAGGAGAAAAAACTTAGCAAATAAAAGCAGATGAAAACTTGTAGTCGAGGCTTTTCACGGGCTGCCAGGCCCCAAATTGGAGGCTTTTCATGGGCTGCCAGGCCACTGAGTTAAACCATTTTGCAAAGCCTTTTAAGATGGTCCTCAATCCTTAACCAATCGTCGTTTTAACTTGACAAGTTCAGGGTCTTATCAGAGTAACTTGTCAAAGTTCGACGGGTCATACCAGGTTTACCTGGGCGGAGTGACTTACTTAAAAAGGCAGGCTAACCCGGGGTTTTAGGTGTATAAACCAGGCTTCCAAGCCGTGGCTTAATAGCCTATTACAAGTGTAGATTCTTTGTTCATTGCGACAGCAAAGAATACCCAAGTAACATTTTGAGCTGTGCTCAGTGGGTGCCTATGTTTGAGTTGTTCTTTTGCAACACTCTCTTTGGCCCCTAAGTAGTTTTCTGGTGTAGTTATGGTTCGGACATGACCAAGCCCCCAAGTGATTTTTTTGGTGGCCTTGCGCCGATCAAGAGGTGTAGCTATGGTTCGAGTACGACCAAGCCCCCAAGTGATTCTTATATATGGCTTTATAAGCTGGCTCGATGGGTAAACCGGACTCCGCTTTATAAACAAAAGCCCGCACGTGATCAATAATATGATAAGCCAATAAGGCAGGATACCCATGTTTGAACCGCGCATCATGGCAGCAGGTCCTCTTCGGCAACCTTTAACTTTTTGCAAGAGATAAATTCTTCTTGAACCAGGATTTTGAATCGGATATTGAGAGCTTCAAATCTTTGTGGGAGACATCTTTCCCTTGAACCGGATTTTAAACCAGAATCTTCATTTTTAGCCGAAAAATTTCTGACGGCCTTTAAACTCGAACTTGCGAGAAGTTAATTCCTTTTTGAACCAGACATTTTTAAACCGGATTTGAGAGCTTCAGAGCTCTGTGGGAGAACATATTTCCCTTGACCCGGATTGTAAACCGGATATTCGAGAGCTTCAGTGAGACTGACTTCCCTTGAGCCGGATTTTAAACCGGAATCCTTTCTGATGACCCGAAACTTCTTCATTGAGCCAGGATTTTGTAACTGTCATGTACTTTCTAAGCCGGAAATTTTCTGACAGCCTTTAAATTTTCATGAATATAACAGCAGCCTCCGGGACCGGGTTATCCTTCCCTCCATCGTCCTGGGGTTCTTAAATTTGCTGAAACTGGCAAGATTTGCTGAGTCATGTCATCGTAGCCCCCGAGTCTCAAAGGTGACTCGAGGAGTTGGCTTGAGACTCTCCATATTTGACCGTGATATAAACCAGCATAACTTGTATATCATTGGTGTTGATAGCACAATGTGAATCCACAGAAGGTTGAGGTGACTGTGACGGGTTATAAATGATCCCGTATGAGCCGTCTAAGCAACTCGGCCAATGGTTCCTTCCAACTGACTATTTGAAGTTAACCAAACTGTAGTGGCGGCGACTTGTGCGCATGTCCATTGAGCCATCCAGTGCAGACGGAAGTTGATAGTATATGATAATTTGCCCCCATTTTGCTGAAAGAAAACCGGGCTACCCAAGCTGTGACTTGCTCATACTCAATAAAACATCTCATGTAGACAAGTGCGGCCCGGTGTGTTGATGTAGACCAGGCCGCGAGAGAAGGACGGCAAAAACGATCGCAGCATCAGAGGCAACATAGATGAGTCGGCCACGGCGATGTACGCCGGTGCGGACAAGCAAGTTGTTCTCGTTGTTGTAAACCGGTGCGGACGCGTGAACCGGCCGCGAGAGCGGACGAGCGAGTCGTCTGCGGCGTTGTAAGCCAGTGCGGATGCGCGAGTCAATAACAGGCGCAGTCCCGGCTAGTTGATGTAGACCGGTCTGCAGAATGGTGGCTTGCAGATATATTCGCCGAGCTTGATGGTGTGGTCAGATGCTAGCGCATTATAATGGTGGTGCGAGCTATACATCCATGACACGGCCATAGCTTTTGCGATGAACAATTGCTCCTTCATAAATAACATTGCAAGCCGGAGTAATTTGTTCTTTTAAAGAATAAAAAATGTATCAATACTAATTGATTGGACAGATTTCACCTTAATATGTTAGGCCAGAAATTATCCACCGCGGAGTTGTTGATCACCACTGGCGAGTCGGCCGCGGGAGCAGACAAATGAACCGGCCGCGGCGTTGTAAGCCGGTGCGGACGGGCAAGTTGTCCTCCGCGATATTATAAGCCGGTGCGGACGGGCAAGTTGTCCTCCACATTGTAAACCGGCGCGGATGCGTGAACCGGCCGTCCGTTCATCAGGTAATGTGACACGGAGGAAAACACCGTTGTAGAACATTGGCAGTTCGTGCTTTATACCCATAGTATAACAATATTTTTTCTTGTATATAAAAACACCAATAGAGTAGTGTAATGGTGCTCAGAGGAATTAAAATGTCCTAATAAAATATATAGGAGAGATAACGCCTAATTTCGTTTTTGTCGGATGAACGCAGATGCTGGTGCTGGATACTGGATAATGCTGCTTTGGCTTTTAACAAAAGATTTAATCTGAAAAATCGTGTCATGTTGAGAGGAGTAGTAATACTGGTCCTCTTATCTTCAAATGCGTAGGATGATTGAGGTCTCCACGTGAGGAGTCCTTGGAGCATCCCACTGTGCACCACAATCAACAGTGCCTTTGGAGAAATTAACTGTGGGATCGTGGCTGGACTGCTGCCAGTCCTTTTTGTCTTGATCTGCATACATAAATTTGGGTGTCCAAGTCTTCGGTCTTTGAACCTGACCTCCTTTGTTTTCTCTGCTTCATCGTGTACATTCTTGACTAAAATATACAGCTCATTGCACTCATCCTCCCCGTCGAGGAACCAGCTTCCTCATCAAATAACACTTGCTCCGTTTCAACATTGTTTGCAATTTTTCCACAGCCACAGCGGGTCTCAGCAACGGCGGGTCACAGCAGTACCAGGCCGACGGAGGGGCGCCGGCGGGTCAGGCACGGCGAGCAGCGCGTCCCTAATGGCAGGAACCGGCGGTTTGGAGGAGGCAAGGCCGCAGCTTGAGGCGGACGCGGGGCTCACCGGCGTGGTGTAGCGGCGACTTAACAGCGCGTGGCCGAGCAGCAGCAGTGAACTGATGCGGGGGCGGAGTGACGAGGTAGCGGCGGTTCAGCGCGGGGTGGACCCAAAGCGCGACGGAAACGCGCCGGCGAGTACGCCGTGGCGAGGCGGAGCGAGAGTCAGGCGACCCGCCGGCCAGCAGCGACTCGGAGCGAGCTGGTGCGGCGCGATGGCGGCCGGAGCCACAGGCGCGGTGATAGGCGGCAGGAGACCCGTTCCCGAGGCGTAGCCACAGCAGCGAACCCAGGGAACAGTGGCAGCAATTTTTCGGGTAGCAGGTCGACGTATCGAGCCCCCGTTGGAAATCATCTCTGGACTCTTTAAAAACCAGGTACAGTATTTGAAATGCGGAAACTGACGTGAGCAGCCACTTGAAAAGCTTTATGTGAAATCAATTGTAAGGTAATGATTGGCCTAGGAATCTGTGCCCTTGAGGAGTTGCCTCTCCGTGTAGTAAACGGATATTTCTGTCAATCAACTTGCCTGCAGGCTTTAGTCTTCAAAACCAGAGGGCAGCAATCAGACCCGATTGCTAAGAGGGTGCTTGATACGTTTTAGTCCCATGACTAAAAGTAGTGGGACTAAAACTTGCTAGCCTCATCCATGGTTGGATCCAAATACTAAAGAGACTAAAATCAAGTTATTGAGCATTTATTATCCTTCAAACCCTTCAATCCAGAACTCGCATGTGTTAAAGGAGATGAATTAAATGAGAAGAGAGAGGGCTAATACATATTTTAGTAGGTTTCCTATGACTAAAAAATTTTAACTTCAAGACTAGTCCTAGCCTCTCTTTAATCAGGGGTGCTTGGAACTTTAGCCTCTAAAAAAGACTATTTTTAATCAGACTAAAAATAGTCTCTTGGATCCAAGCACCCTCTAAATCGGACTAGTTGACGTATACTGCAATACGTTTGCTGCGGAAAAAACTCCGATTGATCTCGGGACGCAACCCTAACTCCCGGTCTCAATCTTGTATCCGTCACCTAACCGCTCGCGATGATGTAAATCCTTGCGGGCTGACTAACCCGGCTGATTAATTCAATATTGACGCAAATCTTTCTAAACCGACGCTTTTTATCTGGAAAATCGCAAACTTCTCAATTCATTAGAGAAATCCCTCCAAAAACTCAACACCACCGTGTGCAGGCCTCATGGTGGGCGCCAACTGTCGTGATTTTGTCACGGCAGATGTCCTAGTGTGAGGACTTAGTCGTGAGGCCAACGCATCTATGTAGTAGCTTGAGAGGAGTTGAGCGGAATCGAGAGACGCAACACAAGACAAGGATTTAGACAGCTTCGGGTCCCGGGAAATATCATCCGGTAATAACCCTACATGTTGTTTGAGGCTAGATCTCATTACGCTCATGAAGGAGTCGCCGTAAACCAGCTCTCCTCTAGTTGTGTCTAGCCCTAGAGATTATTGATTGTTGCTTGTCCCTCTTTGGGGAGCCCTGCCCCTCTTTATACATGTTGAAGGGGCGGTTTACATGACTAGTCCTAGTTGGATTAGGATTACTCTACTACAAGCGGAGTCCTAGTCTTGCTTCCTTTGTAGGAGAATATTCCTTATGTCTTCCTCTTAAACCGGCCCACCATAATAAGAGCCGGCCTTTCATGAACCGCCCGTTGGGCCACCGGGTCTTGTCGCTCCTCTGACGCGCCTGCCGGATTAAATGAATTATTATAAACCATCAGGTCCAAGCGGGTCGTCGGTGAATCGCCAAACTCCAGCCGGGTCATACATCCGGCGGTTTATACCGCGGGGTATATCCCCGACACCCTTCCTAGCAAACCATTGTTTGGCTATGTTACCGCTTTTGCTCAGCCCCTCTTACAGCGTTGCTAGTTGCAGGTGAAAATGAAGATTGCTCCATGTTGGTTTATGTTTATGTTGGGATATCACAATATCTCTTATATTATTAACGCACCTATATACTTGGTAAAGGGTGGAAGGCTCGACCTTATGCCTGGTGTTTTGTTCCACTCTTGCCGCCCTAGTTTCCGTCATACCGGTGTTATGTTCCTTGATTTTGCGTTCCTTATGCGGTTGGGTGTTATGGGAACCCCTTGACAGTTCGCTTTGAATAAAACTCCTCCAGCAAAGCCCAACCTTGATTTTACATTTGCCTAACAACCTATTACCCTTCCCTTGGGTCGGCCAACCCGAGGGTCATCTTTATTTTGACCCCCGGGCCAATGCTTCTCTAAGTGTTGGTCCGAACTAGAGTCCTTTGCAGCGCCACCTCGGTGAAACTTGAGGGCTGGTTTTAGTTGTACGGAGTGCTCATCCGGTGTTGCACTGAGAACGAGATATGTGATGGGGAACGTAGTAATTTCAAAAAAAATCCTACGCACACGCAAGATCATGGTGATGCATAGCAACGAGAGGGGAGAGTGTTGTCTACGTACCCTCGTAGACCGAAGCGGAAGCGTTGACGCAACGTAGAGGAAGTAGTCGTACGTCTTCCCGATCCGACCGATCCAAGCACCGTTACTCCGGCACCTCCGAGTTCTTGGCACACGTTCAGCTCGATGACGCACCCCTAGCTCCGATCCAGCAAAGCTTCGGGGAGGAGTTCCGTCAGCACGACGGCGTGGTGACAATCTTGATGTTCTACCGGCGCAGGGCTTCGCCTAAGCACTGCAACGATATATTCAAGGTGGAATATGGTGGAGGGGGGCACCGCACACGGCTAAGGAACGATCACGAAGATCAACTTGTGTGTCCATGGGGTGCCCCCTGCCCCCGTATATAAAGGAGCAAGGGAGGGAGGAGGCCGGCCCTAGGTTTGGGCGCGCCAGGGGAGTCCTACTCCCACCGGGAGTAGGATTCCACCTTTCCTAGTCCAACTAGGTCAAGGGGGGAAAGAGGGGAAGAGGGGAAGGAAGGGAGAGAGGGGCCGCGCCCCAAACCCCTTGTCCAATTCGGACTGGGCTTGGGAGGGGCGCGCGCCACCTCCTGGTCCTTCCCACTAAGGCCCATCAAGGCCCATTGCTTCTTCCTCGTATTCCCGTAACTCCCCGGTACCTCCGAAAATACCCGAACCACTTAGAACCCTTCCGATGTCCGAATATAGTCGTCCAATATATCGATATTTACGTCTTGACCATTTCGAGACTCCTCGTCATGTCCCCGATCTCATCCGGGACTCCGAACTCCTTCGGTACATCAAAACTCATAAACTCATTATATAACTGTCATCGAAACCTTAAGCGTGCGGACCCTACGGTTCGAGAACAATGTAGACATGACCGAGACACGTCTCCGGTCAATAACCAATAGCGGGACCTGGATGCCCATATTGGCTCCTACATATTCTACGAAGATCTTTATCGGTCAGACCGCATAACAACATACGTTGTTCCCTTTGTCCATCGGTATGTTACTTGCCCGAGATTCGATCGTCGGTATCCAATACCTAGTTCAATCTCGTTACCGGCAAGTCTCTTTACTCGTTCCGTAATACATCATCCCGTAACTAACTCATTAGTTGCAATGCTTGCAAGGCTTAAGTGATGTGCATTACCGAGAGGGCCCAGAGATACCTCTCCGACGATCGGAGTGACAAATCCTAATCTCGAAATACGCCAACCCAACATCTACCTTTGGTGACACCTGTAGTACTCCTTTATAATCAACCAGTTACGTTGTGACGTTTGGTAGCACCCAAAGTGTTCCTCCGGCAAACGGGAGTTGCCTAATCTCATAGTCAAAGGAACATGTATAAGTCATGAAGAAAGCAATAGCAACATACTAAACGATCGGGTGCTAAGCTAATGGAATGGGTCATGTCAATCAGATCATTCAACTAATGATGTGACCTCGTTAATCAAATAACAACTCTTTGTTCATGGTTAGGAAACATAACCATCTTTGATTAACGGGCTAGTCAAGTAGAGGCATACTAGTGACACTCTGTTTGTCTATGTATTCACACATGTATTATGTTTCCGGTTAATACAATTCTAGCATGAATAATAAACATTTATTATGAAATAAGGAAATAAATAATAACTTTATTATTGCCTCTAGGGCATATTTCCTTCAGTCTCCCACTTGCACTAGAGTCAATAATCTAGATTACACAGTAATGATTCTAACACCCATGGAGTCTTGGTGCTGATCATGTTTTGCCCGTGGAAGAGGCTTAGTCAACGGGTCTGCTACATTCAGATCCGTATGTATCTTGCAAATCTCTATGTCTCCCACCTGGACCAAGTCCCGGATGGAATTGAAGCGTCTCTTGATGTGCTTTGTTCTCTTGTGAAATCTGGATTCCTTCGCCAAGGCAATTGCTCCAGTATTGTCACAAAAGATTTTCATTGGTCCCGATGCACTAGGTATGACACCTAGATCGGATATGAACTCCTTCATCCAGACTCCTTCATTTGCTGCTTCCGAAGCAGCTATGTATTCCGCTTCACATGTAGATCCCGCCACGACGCTTTATTTAGAACTGCACTAACTGACAGCTCCGCCGTTTAATGTAAATACGTATCCGGTTTGCGATTTCGAATCGTCCGGATCAATGTCAAAGCTTGCATCAACGTAACCCTTTACGATGAGTTCTTTGTCACCTCCATACACGAGAAACATTTCCTTAGTCCTTTTCAGGTACTTCAGGATATTCTTGACCGCTGTCCAGTGATCCACTCCTGGATTACTTTGGTACCTCCCTGCTAAACTTATAGCAAGGCACACATCAGGTCTAGTACACAGCATTGCATACATGATAGAGCCTATGGCTGAAGCATAGGGAACACCTTCCATCTTCTCTCTATCTTCTGCAGTGGTCGGGCATTGAGTCTGACTCAACTTCATACCTTGCAATACAGGGAAGAACCCTTTCTTCGCTTGATCCATTTTGAACTTCTTCAAAATCTTGTCAAGGTATGTGCTTTGTGAAAGTCCAATTAAGCGTCTTGATCTATCTCTATAGATCTTAATGCCCAATATGTAAGCAGCTTCACCGAGGTCTTTCATTGAAAAACTCTTATTCAAATATCCCTTTATGCTATCCAGAAATTCTATATCATTTCCAATCAGTAATATGTCATCTACATATAATATCAGAAATGCTACAGAGCTCCCACTCACTTTCTTGTAAATACAGGCTTCTCCAAAAGTCTGTATAAACCCAAATGCTTTGATCACACTATCAAAACGTTTATTCCAACTCCGAGATGCTTGCACCAGTCCATAAATGGATCGCTGGAGCTTGCATACTTTGTCAGCACCCTTTGGATCGATAAAACCTTCTGGTTGCATCATATACAACTCTTCTTCCAGAAACCCATTCAGGAATGCAGTCTTTACATCCATTTGCCAAATTTCATAATCATAAAATGCGGCAATTGCTAACATGATTTGGGTAGACTTAAGCATCGCTACGGGTGAGAAGGTCTCATCGTAGTCAATCCCTTGAACTTGTCGAAACCCCTTTGCGACAAGTCGAGCTTTGTAGACAGTAACGTTACCGTCGGCGCCAGTCTTCTTCTTAAAGATCCACTTGTTTTCTATTGCTTGCCGACCCTCGGGCAAGTCAACCAAAGTCCACACTTTGTTTTCATACATGGATCCCATCTCAGATTTCATGGCTTCCAGCCATTTTGCGGAATCTGGGCTCACCATCGCTTCTTCATAGTCCGTAGGTTCGTCATGATCTAGTAGCATGATTTCCAGAATAGGATTGTCGTACCACTCTGGCGCGGATCTTACTCTGGCTGATCTACGAGGTTCTATAGTAACTTGATCTGAAGTTTCATGATCAATATCATTATCTTCCTCACTAATTGGTGTAGGTGCTACAGAAACAGATTTCTGTGATGTACTACTTTCCAATAAGGGAGCAGGTACAGTTACCTCATCAAGTTCTACTTTCCTCCCACTCACTTCTTTCGAGAGAAACTCCTTTTCTAGAAAGACTCCGAATTTAGCAACAAAAGTCTTGCCTTCGGATCTGTGATAGAAGGTGTATCCAACAGTTATTTTGGATATCCTATGAAGACACACTTTTCCGATTTGGGTTCGAGCTTATCAGGTTGAAGCTTTTTCACATAAGCATCACAGCCCCAAACTTTAAGAAACGACAACTTTGGTTTCTTGCTAAACCATAGTTCATAAGGTGTCGTCTCAACGGATTTTGACGGTGTCCTATTTAACGTGAATGCGGCCGTCTCTAGAGCATAACCCCAAAATGATAGCGGTAAATCTGTAAGAGACATCATAGATCACACCATATCTAGTAAAGTGCGATTACGACGTTCGGACACACCATTGCGCTGTGGTGTTCCGGGTGGCGTGAGTTGCGAAACTATTCCGCATTGTTTCAAATGTAGACCAAACTCGTAACTCAAATATTTTACTCCACGATCAGATCGTAGAAACTTTATTTTCTTGTTACGATGATTTTCAACTTCACTCTAAGATTCTTTGAACTTTTCAAATGTTTCATACTTGTGTTTCATTAAGTAGATATACCCATATCTGCTTAAATCATCTGTGAAGGTGAGAAAATAACGATATCCGCCACGAGCCTCAACATTCATCGGACCACATACATCTGTATGTATGATTTCCAACAAATCTGTTGCTCTCTCCATAGTACCGGAGAACGGTGTTTTAGTCATCTTGCCCATGAGGCACGGTTCGCAAGCAGTATGGAGTTTCTTCATGCGCTTTATACCGATATGACCTAAACGGCAGTGCCACAAATAAGTTGCACTATCGTTATCAACTCTGCATCTTTTGACTTCAACATTATGAATATGTGTATCACTACTATCGAGATTCATCAAAAATAGACCACTCTTCAAAGGTGCATGACCATAAAAGATATTATTCATATAAATAGAACAACCATTATTCTCTGATTTAAATGAATAACCGTCTCGCATCAAACAAGATCCAGATATAATGTTCATGCTCAACGCTGGCACCAAATAACAATTATTTAGGTCTAATACTAATCCCGAAGGTAGATGTAGAGGTAGCGTGCCGACCGCGATCACATCGACTTTGGAACCATTTCCCACGCGCATCGTCACCTCGTCCTTAACCAATCTTCGCTTAATTTGTAGTCCCTGTTTCGAGTTGCAAATATTAGCAACAGAACCAATATCAAATACCCAGGTGCTACTGCGAGCATTAGTAAGGTACACATCAATAACATGTATATCACATATACCTTTGTTCACCTTGCCATCCTTCTTATCCGCCAAATACTTGGGACAGTTCCGCTTCCAGTGACCAGTCTGCTTGCAGTAGAAGCACTCAGTTTCAGGCTTAGGTCCAGACTTGGGTTTCTTCTTTTGAGCAGCAACTTGTTTGCTGTTCTTCTTGAAGTTCCCCTTCTTCTTCCCTTTGCCCTTCTTCTTGAAACTAGTGGTCTTATTGACCATCAACACTTGATGCTCCTTCTTGATTTCTACCTCCGCAGCCTTTAGCATTGCGAAGAGCTCGGGCATAGTCTTATCTATCCCTTGCATATTATAGTTCATCACGAAGCCTTTGTAGCTTGGTGGCAGTGATTGAAGAATTCTGTCAATAACACAATCATCCGGAAGATTAACTCCCAGTTGACTCAAGTGATTGTAATACCCAGACATTCTGAGTATGTGCTCACTGACAGACCCATTCTCTTCCATCTTGCAGCTATAGAACTTATTGGAGACCTCATATCTCTCAATCCGGGCATTCGGTTTGAATATTAACTTCAACTCCTGGAACATCTCATATGCTCCATGGTTCTCAAACCGTCGTTGAAGTCCCGGTTCCAACCCGTAAAGCATGGCACACTGAACTATCGAGTAGTCATCAGCTTTGCTCTGCCAGACGTTCATAACATCTGGTGTTGCTCCAGCAGCAGGCCTGGCACCTAGCGGTGCATCCAGGACGTAATTCTTCTGTGTAGCAATGAGGATAATCCTCAAGTTACGGACCCAGTCCGTGTAATTGCTACCATCATCTTTCAACTTTGCTTTCTCAAGGAACGCATTAAAATTCAACGGAACAACAGCACGAGCCATCTATCTACAATCAATCATAAACAAGCAAGATACTATCAGGGACTAAGTTCATGATAAATTTAAGTTCAATTAATCATATTACTTAAGAACTCCCACTTAGATAGACATCTCTCTAATCCTCTAAGTGATCACGTGATCCAAATCAACTAAACCATGTCCGATCATCACGTGAGATGGAGTAGTTTCAATGGTGAACATCATTATGTTGATCATATCTACTATATGATTCACGCTCGACCTTTCGGTCTCCGTGTTCCGAGGTCATATCTTATATGCATAGCTCGTCAAGTATAACATGAGTATTGCGCGTGTGCAACTGTTTTGCACCCGTTGTATTTGAACATAGAGCCTATCACACCCGATCATCACGTGGTGTCTCAGCACGAAGAACTTTCGCAATGGTGCATACTCAGGGAGAACATTTCTTGATAATTAGTGAGAGATCATCTTATAATGCTACCGTCAATCAAAGCAAGATAAGATGCATAAAAGATAAACATCACATGCAATCAATATAATTGATATGGTATGGCCATCATCATCTTGTGCTTGTGATCTCCATCTCCGCAGCACTGTCATGATCACCATCGTCACCGGCGCGACACCTTGATCTCCATCGTAGCATCGTTGTCGTCTCGCCAATCTTATGCTTCTACGACTATCGCTACCTCTTAGTGATAAAGTAAAGCATTACAGGGCGATTGCATTGCATACAATAAAGCGACAACCATACGGCTCCTGCAGGTTGCCGATAACTCGGTTACAAAACATGATCATCTCATACAATAAAATTTAGCATCATGTCTTGACCATATCACATCACAACATGCCCTGCAAAAACAAGTTAGACGTCCTCTACTTTGTTTGTTGCAAATTTTACGTGGCTGCTACGGGCTGAAGCAAGAACCAATCTCACCTACGCATCAAAACCACAACGATACTTCGTCAAATAGACTCCGTTTTAACCTTCTCAAGGACCGGGCGTAGCCATACTCGGTTCAACTAAAGTTGGTGAGACAGTCTCCCGCAAGCCATCTGTGTGCAAAGCACGTCGAGGGAACCGGTCTCGCGTAAGCGTACGCGTAAGGTTGGTCCGGGTCGTCTCATCCAACAATACCGCTGACCCAAAGTATGACATGCTGGTAGGCAGTATGACTTGTATCGTCCACAACTCACTTGTGTTCTACTCGTGCAAATAACATCAAACCATAAAAACCTAGGCTCGGATGCCACTGGTGGGGAACGTAGTAATTTCAAAAAAATTCCTACGCACACGCAAGATCATGGTGATGCATAGCAACGAGAGGGGAGAGTGTTGTCTACGTACCCTCGTAGACCGAAGCGGAAGCGTTGACGCAACATAAAGGAAGTAGTCGTACGTCTTCCCGATCCGACCGATCCAAGCACCGTTACTCCGGCACCTCCGAGTTCTTGGCACACGTTCAGCTCGATGACGCACCCCTAGCTCCGATCCAGCAAAGCTTCGGGGAGGAGTTCCGTCAGCACGACGGCGTGGTGACAATCTTGATGTTCTACCGGCGCAGGGCTTCGCCTAAGCACTGCAACGATATATTCGAGGTGGAATATGGTGGAGGGGGGCACCGCACACGGCTAAGGAACGATCACGAAGATCAACTTGTGTGTCCATGGGGTGCCCCCTGCCCCCGTATATAAAGGAGCAAGGGAGGGAGGAGGCCGGCCCTAGGTTTGGGCGCGCCAGGGGAGTCCTACTCCCACCGGGAGTAGGATTCCACCTTTCCTAGTCCAACTAGGTCAAGGGGGGAAAGAGGGGAAGAGGGGAAGGAAGGGAGAGAGGGGCCGCGCCCCAAACCCCTTGTCCAATTCGGACTGGGCTTGGGAGGGGCGCGCGCCACCTCCTGGTCCTTCCCACTAAGGCCCATCAAGGCCCATTGCTTCTTCCTCGTATTCCCGTAACTCCCCGGTACCTCCGAAAATACCCGAGCCACTCAGAACCCTTCCGATGTCCGAATATAGTCGTCCAATATATCGATATTTACGTCTCGACCATTTCGAGACTCCTCGTCATGTCCCCGATCTCATCCGGGACTCCGAACTCCTTCGGTACATCAAAACTCATAAACTCATTATATAACTGTCATCGAAACCTTAAGCGTGCGGACCCTACGGTTCGAGAACAATGTAGACATGACCGAGACACGTCTCCTGTCAATAACCAATAGCGGGACCTGGATGCCCATATTGGCTCCTACATATTCTACGAAGATCTTTATCGGTCAGACCACATAACAACATACGTTGTTCCCTTTGTCCATCGGTATGTTACTTGCCCGAGATTCGATCGTCGGTATCCAATACCTAGTTCAATCTCGTTACCGGCAAGTCTCTTTACTCGTTCCGTAATACATCATCCCGTAACTAACTCATTAGTTGCAATGCTTGCAAGGCTTAAGTGATGTGCATTACCGAGAGGGCCCAGAGATACCTCTCCGACGATCGGAGTGACAAATCCTAATCTCGAAATACGCCAACCCAACATCTACCTTTGGTGACACCTGTAGTACTCCTTTATAATCACCCAGTTACGTTGTGACGTTTGGTAGCACCCAAAGTGTTCCTCCGGCAAACGGGAGTTGCATAATCTCATAGTCAAAGGAACATGTATAAGTCATGAAGAAAGCAATAGCAACATACTAAACGATCGGGTGCTAAGCTAATGGAATGGGTCATGTCAATCAGATCATTCAACTAATGATGTGACCTCGTTAATCAAATAACAAATCTTTGTTCATGGTTAGGAAACATAACCATCTTTGATTAACGGGCTAGTCAAGTAGAGGCATACTAGTGACACTCTGTTTGTCTATGTATTCACACATGTATTATGTTTCCGGTTAATACAATTCTAGCATGAACAATAAACATTTATCATGAAATAAGGAAATAAATAATAACTTTATTATTGCCTCTAGGGCATATTTCCTTCAATATGTGCAACTCCTATCGGGATGTCGGCGCATCGGGCAGTCTTGCTGGTCTTGTTTTACCATTGTCGAAATGTCTTCTAATCGGGATTCCGAGTCTGATCGGTCCTTCCCGGGAGAAGGAATATCCTTCCTTGACCGTGAGAGCTTGTGATGGGCTAAGTTGGGACACGCCTGCAGGGTATAAACTTTCGAGAGTCGTGCCCGCGGTTATGCGGCAGATGGGAATTTGTTAATATCCGGTTGTAGTAAACTTGAAGTAAACTTAATCAAAATACACCAACAGCGTGCGTACCGTGGTTGTCTCTTTTCGAGGAAGTTCGGGAGGAGAACACGATTTGTGTTATGTTTGACGTAAGTAGGGGTTCAGGATCACTTCTTGATCATTACTAGTTGGGGACCGTTTGCTTAGCTCCTCTTCTCGCTCTTGTTTCGTAAGTTAGCCACCATACTTTGCTTAGTCGCTGCTGCAACCTCACCACTTTACCCCTTCCTTACCCATTAAGCTTTGCTAGTCTTGATACCCATGGTAATGGGATTGCTGAGTCCTCGTGGCTCATAGATTACTACACCAACAGTTGCAGGTTCAGGTTATGTGATGATCATGACGCGAGAGCGATGTTTACTTCTGTTGGAGTTCTTCTTCTTCTCCTTCGATCTTGGTTTAGGTTCCGGGTCGGCAGCCTGGGCTAGCAGGGTGGATATTGTTTGAGTTTATGTTTATGTTTCATCCGTAGTTGGATGTTGTTCGCATGTATGTTGATGTATTCTTGGGCGTTTGTGCCTTATGTATGTATCCCCAACTAGTATGTAATGGTATGATGTAATGATATCCACCTTGCAAAAGCATTTCCCATATGCAGGTCTATCCTTGGTGGGACCTTCGAGTCACTCTCGGATAGCGTCGCATATTGGGCGTGACAGCAGGCTGACCGAGAGGCGTGCAAGCTGTCCTCGAGTGCGCAGTCTCACCTGGAAAAGTGCAAGTTGTACGCTGCGCAAGCTCACTGGGAAGCGAGCTCTTTGACTTCCATGGCCGCCCGCCTTGCTCGCATCCTCTCCACTAATGGCGCCCAAGCTGCAGTTTAATTCGCTTTTTAAATATAAAACACTCATCGCAAACGTTTTAGTTAGAATACTCGTATGCAAACCGACAGCTTCCCCAGGAGGCCAAGAGAAAATGTGCCGAGCAGGATTTCTGCAGCTCTTGATCGCAAACGTTTTACAAAGAACACCCGTATGCAAAGTGAGAGCAGCGCAGGATTTGTGCATCCCTTCAAAGCAAACGGTTGTTTTGGATGACCCGTGTGCAACCACGTACAAACAATTTGGTAAGATTTATCAATCCTTGTAACACTGCGGTTTGTCAAAATATGAAGCTAAAAATCACTAGTAGTATCTAATTTTTGCAACTAAAATTCAGTAATTAAGTATAGATTTCATTCATAAATTAAGCAGTCGTTCTTAATTTATACAAACAGTTCAACTCGACAGCTGAACCGACCAAACTTTTCCCCAATTATTGCCAACCACGTATTGAAATAGCTAGTTCAACTATATATACTAGCTAATTTTAGGTACGTTGTACAGTTCCACCACATCTATAGTCAGATGAACTAAACAAAATAGCCCTAAATACTACTACTACTACTACTACTACTACTACTACTACTACTACTACTACTACTACTACTACTACTACTACTACTGCGGAGGGGCTTTGTACTACTTCCAGTTGCCTCTCCTCTATCGAGCGCGCTCAATAAGAGGCGGAGGAGGAGGAGCCTACTGACGAGCTGGGCAACCGCAATGCGGTGCCTGCCGCTGTTGTAGCTTCAGCGACGCTCACCTCAAACGCCCTCTGCCGCTCCAGACGACCCCTCTCGAAGCGGTGGTTCTCCTCGTAGATCTCCTGATTCCTCGGCTGTCGTGGTTTTGTCACAGCAGATGTCCTCTTGAAAGGACTTAGTCATGGAGCCATCGCTACGGGATTGCTTGAAGGGGTTAAAGCGGACAAGAGACGCAAGAGAGTTTATACTAGTTCGGCCCCTTCGATAAAAGTCAAAGCCTACGTCTAGTTGTGGTAGAATTGATGGGGTTTCGATGACCAGGGAGCCAATATGCTTCGCCTAAGTCTCGAGTTGTTGTCTGTTGTCCTGAACCGCCGCCGGGTCGTCCCCTTATATACATGGGTTGACGCCCGCCGGTTTACAGAGTCCCGAGGCCGGCTCATAAACGTGTCCGGATCGGTCTCTATTCTTTCTACCTTACACTGCAAGTTACATATAAATACCGGTTTACAGCTACAGGCCTTAAACCGGTTCTGGGCCTTGGGCCTATACATAGTGTCATCATCTTTCTTCATGGGCTTCAGCATAATCAACTACTGATGAAGTTAACCCGGCCTCTCCTGGCCGGTTCACGCCCAGTAGTAATATCCCCAACATCGCCTCTGAGGCGGCGTGTGCCACAGCCACGACAGCGGTAAGGCTCTTTGCATGCTCGACGAGACGCTCATCCTCCTCCCGCAAGAACTCGGTGTAGCGCGCAAGGTCGCTGACGCACGTGCGGGCATCCACCTCCGCCTCCCGCCTTCGGGCGACGGTGGCGGAGCGGGTGATGACCCCGGCGGTCGACGGCGGGCTGGCGGCCACGGCGGCCGACGACGGGGTGGCGGCCACGACCACCACCTCCCGCCTTCGGGCCGCGATGGCGGAGCGGGTAATGGCCATAGTGGCCGGCAGTGGGGTGGCGGCTAGGACGGACACCTCCCGCCTTCGGGTCACGGCGGCGGAGCGGGTGATGGCCCTGGCTTTTGACGGTGTTGTGGCGGCAACTGCGGCCGGCAACAGCTGCCGACGGGCACCGGCAGCGGAGCATGTGGTGGTGTTCCGCGCACACCCAACATGGACGCCACACGCACTACACTACGCCGGGGAATGCGCCGCCACCACGGTGTATCCTCCCAGATGGAGATGTCCTCTGATGACGGTGGAGTGGCTGAGCGACGACGACGGACCGGTGCCATTGGCGATTGTGGAAGAAGCAGACGAGATAAGCTACAGGGATGGAGGGGAAAATGCGACGCACGACTCGCCGGCCGTGAGGGTTTTTATAGCAGGCCGGTAAGCATTGGGATTTTGGGGGATTCCACCGAGTCGGGCGGGAAGCTTGCGCGGGAACCTGCGAGTTTGCATGAGAACGGGCTCACCGACAATTCATTGGCGCCACCGTTTCGCCAAAAGAACACTCCCGCGCATTGCGCAAGCTTGCGTTGTAAGCCGTCTGCGGCAGCGGGGTGACAAGACGTGCGAGAGGAGGACGAAAAGCCACGTACAGATACGGTTAATAAAAAACGTTTGCAATTTAATTACCTACTATACCACCGTCCTGGTTTATAAGTATGATTTAACTAATAAAATACAAATGCATGTCGCCAAAGATTATATAGTTGGATTTGTATTTGAACATAGTTTCCAATTAATAATTTTTAAAACATGCATTAACATTTTGTTGGTTAAATATGAGGCAAAGTATGGCATAGAATATAAAGGAGACTATAGACTAGACGGAGGTGGTACCTCACGGCCGCTCTCTACGCAGCGACGCAACTATCGGCCGGCTTGTAGGAGACCATTTCCTGCGTGTTCAACTGCTCTATGCGTGTGGTTGCTTGCGGTTCAGGCGGCCGCGGCACGCTCTGCTCTCGCATCCCTCCGGGTGATCTGCCCTCGTCCCTCCATGCGTGCTGCCAGTGTTTGGGGCCGGCGCACGATCACGCACGTTTGTGTGCAAGCGGTTGCGTCGGGCGCGACACGACGATGCAGTTATCCGCTGCAAAAACTGCCATTGGACGCACCGAGAATCCATGCCGCCCGGCCCCCTTTTATTCCTGCAGCCATTTACCTTTATCTCTTGTCTCACATGATACAATAAGCACACCCATGAGGACACATACAGATAGGACATCCAGCGGTTCCAATGGCGCTCCCCATGGCTCCAATGGCGCTCCCAGCGGCCGACGACGACAACGCCGAGCAGTTCACCACGCATCACGTAGTGGACACCCACGTGAGGGGGAAGGCCCTCTCCATGGTGTACACAAATGATCCGGTCTCGATGGAGAGCTCCATCCAAACTATGGAGCAGTTCCTTGCTGAGGACAAGTACCGAGTGGTCGGCTTCGACCTCGAGTACACCATCGGTCGTGCTGGGCACGATCAGAAGGTTGCCGTCGCCCAGTTGTGCGTGCGACATGACGTCCTCGTCTACCACTTCCACCTTGCCACAAGGCCTTGCGAGCGTTTCTCCAGGTTTATCAACAGCTCCGACTACAGTTTCTCTACGGTGGACACCACCAATGATCTAAAAGTGCTCAAGGTTTCAGACTTGAAATGCCCGAATCTTGTCAACATCCAGCACCGCTACAAGGTCTAGGGCAGCGACAAAAACAAACTGAACTCCCTGGTTGACCTTGCCTCGGCCATCATCGATCCTTACTACGCGAAGATGAAGGAAGAGATCAATAAGGACAAGAACGCCTGGCACAGTGTATGGCATAAGAGACTGGATGAACAACATGTCAAGTACGCGGCCATGGACGCGTACACAAGCTACGAGATGTACAGGTGGATCGTTGACATGAGGAACTATCTTCCTCCTGATCCAGACAAGGGATCGAGCCACATAGAAGTGGCGGGAGCGTCACAAGAAGTAGATGACTAGACGAACGTTTCTCCTATTTTAGAATGCATGCAATTGTTTATTGAGGTGTGTGCGAATGATCTGTATAGTCACTTATGTAATTGGATATTTATTTCAGTTATATATATATACATGTTATTCTACTATAGACAGAACAAATCACACGGCTTATTAGCAGCAATCGTATGTGTTATTATTGGTCTTCGCACACATTTCTAATTATGGACCTGTTTGCCGCGTATCACACACATCTTGTTCAGTTGAACCATTTCCATTGTGTTGCCTAATCACACACAGTTCATCCCAGTAAACCGTATGTTGTATATCGCACACGCCTTCATCTGGCTGCCCATTTCTTTTGTGCCTCCTCATCCCAAACAGTTAATTAAGCTGAACCGTATGCCCTGCATCGCACACGCTACTAAATTCTGAATCGTGTTTGATGCATCTGTCATCGCAAACGTTTTGCACCTTTTTTGACGGGTTTTTTACACCACCGTTTGCAATTATGGCATCGCACACAGTTTCGTCGAAGGGTCTCTGATTGTAGTGTCGCGTTTGGACCATCCTGCAGTAGTGGCTGGCTGCTGAGCTGGTGTGGTGGCACAGTCTTCATGAAGATCTGCATGCCACCACGCAGGTGCTTGCCTAGTTAGCCTAGAAGTTGCATGCTGCCACGTAGGTGTGCGCCTAGTTGGCAGGCTAGCTGCTGCGTTGGAACGACCATGGGGGCAGCGAAACCTTGGCAGGTGTGGGCCGGACCGCGGCCCTGCAGATGTCCCCGGCAAGGGTCTTGTCGGGGTCTTGTGGGCGTCCCCGACAAAGATCTTGCCGTGGGGCTTTTGTCTTCTGGTTCCCTTCTAGTTTTGCAGGCCTCTGGTCTTCACAAAGATCAGCATGCCACCACGCAGGCGCTGATACGTCTCCAACGTATCTATAATTTTTGATTGCTCCATGCTACTTTATCTACTGTTTTAGGCAATATTGGGCTTTATTATCCACTTTTATATTATTTTTGGGACTAACCTATTAACCGGAGGCCCAGCCCAGATTTGCTGTTTTATGCCTATTTCAGTATTTCGAGGAAAAGGAATATCAAACGGAGTCAAAACGGAACGAAATCAACTGGAGAAGTTATTTTTGGAAGAAAACCCACCTGATGGACTTGGACCCCACGTTAGAAGAGCCACGAGGCGGTCACGAGGGTGGAGGGCGCGCCCTCCCCCTGGGCGCGCCCCCTGCCTCGTGGGGCCCCTGTAGCTCAATCGACGTTCTCCCTTCACCCATATATACCATCGTACCCTAAAACTTCCAGAACAGAAGATAGATCGGGAGTTCCGCCGCCGTAAGCCTCCAGAACCACCAAAAACCAATCGGGACCCCTTTCCGGTACCCTGCCAGAGAGGGGATCCATCTCCGGTGGCCATCTTCATCATCCCAGCGCTCTCCATGACGAGGAGGGAGTAGTTCAGCCTCGGGGCTGAGGGTATGTACCAGTAGCTATGTGTTTGATCTCTCTCTCTCTCTCTCTCTCTCTCTCTCGTGTTCTCTCTCGTGTTCCTCTATGGCACGATCTTGATGTATCCCGATCTTCGCTATTGTAGTTGGATCTTATGATATTTCTCCCCCTCTACTCCTTTGTGATGAATTGAGTTTCCCTTTTTGAAGTAATCTTATTGGATTGAGTCTTTATGAGAACACTTGATGTATGTCTTGGTGATCAACTTGCGGGTTTCGTGACATTGGGAACCTATGCATAGGGGTTGGCACACGTTCTTGATTCTCCGGTAGAAACTTTGGGGCACTCTTTGAAGTACTTTTATGTTGGTTGGATGAATCTGAGATTGTGTGATGCATATCGTATAATCATGCCCACGGATACTTGAGGTGACAATGGAGTATCTAGGTGGCATTAGGGTTTTGGTTGATTTGTATCTTAAGGTGTTATTCTAGTAAAAACTCCAGGGTTGTTTGTGACACTTATAGGAATAGCCCAACGGATTGATTTGAAAGAATAACTTTGTGGTGGTTTCGTACCCGACCATAATCTCTACGTTTGTTCTCCTCTATTAGTGGCTTTGGAGTGACTCTTTGTTGCATGTTGAGGGCTTGTCATATGTTCTATCTATGTTATTATTGTTGAGAGAACTTGCACTAGCGAAAGTATGAACCCTAGGCCTTGTTTCCTATCATTGCAATGCCGTTTACGCTCACTTTTAACACTTGTTACCTTGCTGTTTTTATTATTTCAGTTTACAAAAACCTTTATCTACCATCCATATTGCACTTGTATCACCATCTCTTCGCCGAACTAGTGCACCTATACAATTTACCATTGTATTGGGTGTGTTGGGGACACAAGAGACTCTTTGTTATTTGGTTGCAGGGTTGCTTGAGAGAGACCATCTTCATCCTACGCCTCCTACGGATTGATAAATCTTAGGTCATCCACTTGAGGGAAATTTGCTACTGTCCTACAAACTTGTGCACTTGCAGGCCCAACAACGTCTACAAGAAGAAGGTTGTGTAGTAGACATCAAGCTCTTTTCTGGCGCCGTTGCCGGGGAGGCTAGGTAAGTGAAGGTATATCTTTAGATCTTGCAATCGAATCTTTTTGTTTCTTGTTTTAGCACTAGTTTAGTTTATAAAAGAAAACTACAAGAAAAATGGAATTGAGTTTGTCTCATACGCTTCACCTTTTTAATATCTTTCGTCAGTATGATGGAAAGGAAGATTGTGCCAAAGTGCTAGAAGAAGAAATCTATAAAATGTTTGGCACTAAATATGTGAATGATGAGCATGATTGCAATGTTGTTAGTATGAATTACTTGAATATCCATGATGCTAATGATATGCAAAGCCACAAGATTGGGGAAGCTATGTTTGATGAAGATGATATTTTTTGTGCCCAAGCTTGGATGAGCAAATTTACTATGATGAAAGCATGCCTCCTATCTATGATGATTATTTTGATGACACATATGCTTGAAATAATAATGATAACCATGAAACTTGTCATCTTGATCTTAATTCTCAATCATATGATAGTTATTTTGTTGAGTTTGCTCCCACTACTATTCCGAATGAGAAGAATTTTGCTTATGTGGAGAGTAATAAAATTTCTATGCAAGTAGATCATGAAAATAATGCTTTAGGTGCTGGTTATGTTGTTGAATTCATTTATGATGCTACTGAAAATTATTATGAGGGAGGAACATATGCTTGTAGGAATTGCAATAATATCAAGTTTCCTCTCTATGTGTTTAAATTTTTGAAGTTATGCCTGTTTTACCTTCCTATGCAAGTTGGTTATTGTTCCCATAAGTTGTTTGTTCACAGAATCCCTATGCATAGGAAGTGGGTTAGACTTAAATGTGCTAGTCATATTCTTCATGATGCTCTCTTTATGTTTCAATTCTTATCTTTTATGTGAGCATCATTGTCATCATCATGCCTAGCTAAAAGGCATTAAAGAAAAGCGCTTGTTGGGAGACAACCCAATACTTATCCTTACTGTTTTTGTGTGTTCACATGATTATGCTACTGTATTAATCATGTTTTATAGATTTTGTTTCAATAAAGTGCCAAGTAGAACATTTGGGAAGACTTGGGTGAAGTTTATGTGATCTTGCTGTGAAAAACAGAAACTTTAGCGCTCACGAGAATAGCTGCCATTTTCTACTGGAGAGTGCTTTTAGGTTGATTATTTTTGAAGATGATTAATAGACAAATTTCTCAGGTCCAGCAATTTATTTCATAATTTTTGGGGTTCCATAAGTATACGTTTGATACAGATTACTACAGACTGTTCTGTTTTTGACAGATTCTGTTTTCTATGTGTTGTTTGCTTATTTTGATGCATCTATGGCTAGTATTAAGTGGTATGAACCATAGATAAGTTAGAATACTGTATATATTACACCAATATGAATTTAGAATGAGTTCATTACAGTACCTAAGTGGTGGTTTTATTTTCTTATACTAACGGAGCTTACGAGTTTTGTTTTGAGTTTTGTGTGGTTGAAGTTTTCAAGTTTTGGGTAAAGATTCGATGGACTATGGAATAAGGAGTGGCAAGAGCCTAAGATTGGGGATGCCCAATGCACCCCAAGGTAATATTCAAGGACAACCAAGAGCCTAAGCTTGGGGATGCCCCGGAAGGCATCCCCTCTTTCGTCTACGTTCATCGGTAACTTTACTTGGAGCTATATTTCTATTCACCACATGATATGTGTTTTGCTTGGAGCGTCATTTTCTTTTGTTAGTATTTTCTTTCTGTAGTTAGAATAATGTTTTGCCTCTTTAGTCTCAATAAAAAAGTCAAGGATAGCCTTTGCCATGCTTATTTTGCTAGTTTGCATGTTGCTGTTTGAAAACAGAAAGTTTACCGCTGTTGCAAAAATTACCTAGAAAAGTCAGAGCATGGTATAACGTTGATTCTTTTTGCATATTGAGATATGATAAATTTATTACAGTGGGAATTTTAGTTCATAATTTTTAGAGTCAGGGAAGTACTGATACTCTTGCATTCTTTACAGACTGTACTGTTTTGACAGATTGCTGTTATGTTTGCGTTCTTTGCATATGTTTGCTTGTTTAATGATTATATTTGATGATAGGAGTATTAAGTATGCAGAGGCATTTAGTATTCAATGTTGAATAATAATTTAAGTGATTTGTTACAGTATAATATGATAAGTTTTTGCATTGGTTTATACTAACCTATCTCACGAGTTCTTGTTGAGTTTGTTGTGAATGAAGCTTTTGATAAAAAGAGAAACCATGATATGAGAGGAATTAAGGAGACACAAAAGTTCAGGCTTGGGGATGCCCAAGGCACCCCAAGATAATATTTCAAGAAGTCTCAAGCATCTAAGCTTGGGGATGCCCCGGTAGGCATCCCACCTTTCTTCTTCAACAACTCTCGGTTAGTATCGGTTGAGCCTAAGTTTTTTGCTTCTTCACATGAGTTGTGCTATCCTTGCAATATAGTTTTCTTTAGATTTGCTTGCTGTTTGAATAAAGTATCAAGATCTGAAATTCCTAAATGGGAGAGTCTTCGCATAGTTACATAATTATTTAGCTACTCATTGGTCTTCACTTATATCTTTCGGAGTAGCTTGTTGTTTGCTCTAGTGCTTCACTTATATCTTTTAGAGCATGGTGGTGGATTTGTTTTAAAGAAACTTCATCTCTCATGCTTCACTTAGATTATTTTAAGAGTTATTAATAGCATGGTAGTTTGCTTAATGTTAATATACTTGGTATTCAAGATATGTGAAACTTTCTTTTTAGTGGGTTGAATACTAAGATAAGTTTGATGCTTGATAATTGTTTTGAGATATGGAGGTGATAATATCATAGTCGTGCTAGTTGAGTAGTTGTGAATTTGAGAAATACTTGTGTTGAAGTTAGCAAGTCCCGTAGCATGCACGTATGGTCAAAGTTGTGTAATAAATTTGAAGCATGAAGTGTACCTGGCTTGTGCATCCTTATGAGTGGCGGTCGGGGACGAGCGATGGTCTTTTCCTACCAATCTATCCCCCTAGGAGCACGCGCGTAGTACTTGATTTTTGACGACTTCTAAATTTTTGCAATAAGTATATGAGTTCTTTTGACTAATGTTGAGTCCTTGGATTATACGCACTTTTATCTTTCCGCCATTTGCTAGCCTCTTCGGTATCGTGCATTGCCCTTTCTCACATTGAGAGTTGGTGCAAACTTCGCCGGTGCATCCAAACCCCGTGATATGATACGCTCTTTCACACATAAACCTCCCTATATCTTCCTCAAAACAGCAACCATACCTACCTATCATGGCATTTCCATAGCCATTCCGAGATATATTGCCATGCAACTTCCACCATCATCATCATCATCATGACATGCTTTACTTTGTCATATTGTAATTGCATGATCTTGTAGTTGATATCGTATTTGTGGCAAAGCCACCATGCATTATTTTTCATACATGTCACTCTTGATTCATTGCACCATCCCGGTACACCGCCGGAGGCATTCATATAGAGTCATATCTTGTTCTAGTATCGAGTTGTAATCATTATGTTGTAATCAATAGAAGTGTGATGATCATCATTATTAGAGCATTGCCCAATCAAAAAAAAGGGAGAAAGGCCAAAAATAAAAAAAATAAAGGCCCAAAAAAAAGAGAAAATAAAAAGGGCAATGCTACTATCTCTTTTTCCACACTTGTGCTTCAAAGTAGCACCTTGTTCTTCATGTAGTGAGTCTTATATATTGTGCTTCAAAGTAGCACCATGATTTTCATATAGTGAGTCTCATAAGTTGTCTTGTTCATACTAGTGGGAATTTTTCATTATAGAACTTGGCTTGTATATTCCAACAATGGGCTTCCTCAAAATGCCCTAGGTCTTCATGAGCAAGCAAGTTGGATGCACACCCACTAGTTTTCTTTTGTTGAGCATTCTTAGCTCTAGTGCATCCGTTGCATGGCAATCCCTACTCCTTGCATTAACATCAATTGATAGGCATCTCCATAGCTCATTGATTAGCCTCGTTGATGTGAGACTTTCTCCTTTTTTTTGTCTTCTCCACACAATCCCCATCATCATATTCTATACCACCCATAGTGCTATGTCCATGGCTCGCGCTCATGTATTGCATGAAGGTTGAAAAAGTTTGAGATTATTTGAGTATGAAACAATTGCTTGGCTTGTCATCGGGGGTATAGAAGTTGGGAACATCTTTGTGTGACGAAAATGAAGCATAGCCTAACTATATGATTTTGTAGGGATGAACTTCCTTTGGCCACGTTATTTTGAGATGACATAACTGTTTGATTATTATGCTTGAAGTATTATCATTTTTATGTCAATATGAACTTTTGTCTTGAACCTTTCGGATCTGAATATTCATACCATGATTAAGAAGATTTACATTGAAATTATGCCAAAGTATCACTCCGCATCAAAAATTATCTTTTTTATCATTTACCTACTCGAGGACGAGTAGGAATTAAGCTTGGGGATGCTTGATACGTCTCCAACGTATCTATAATTTTTTACTGCCCCATGCTACTTTATCTACTGTTTTAGGCAATATTGGGCTTTATTATCCACTTTTATATTATTTTTGGGACTAACCTATTAACCGGAGGCCCAGCCCAGATTTGTTGTTTTATGCCTATTTCAGTATTTCGAGGAAAAGGAATATCAAACGGAGTCAAAACGGAACGAAACCAACTGGGGAAGTTATTTTTGGAAGGAAACCCACCTGATGGACTTGGACCCCACGTCAGAAGAGCCACGAGGCAGTCACGAGGGTGGAGGGCGCGCCCTCCCCCCTGGGCGCGCCCCCTGCCTTGTGGGGCCCACGTAGCTCCACCAACGTTCTCCCTTCACCCATATATACCGTCGTACCCTAAAACTTCCAGAATAGAAGATAGATCGGGAGTTCCGCCGCCGCAAGCCTCCAGAACCACCAAAAACCAATCGGGTCCCCTTTCCGGTACCCTTCCGGAGGGGGGATCCATCTCCGGTGGCCATCTTCATCATCCCGGCGCTCTCCATGATGAGGAGGGAGTAGTTCAGCCTCGGGGCTGAGGGTATGTACCAGTAGCTATGTGTTTGATCTCTCTCTATCTCTTTCTCTCGTGTTCCTCTATGGCACGATCTTGATGTATCCTGAGCTTTGCTATTGTAGTTGGATCTTATGATGTTTCTCCCCCTCTACTCCTTTGTGATGATTTGAGTTTCCCTTTTGAAGTAATCTTATCGGATTGACTCTTTATGAGAACACTTGATGTATGTCTTGGTGATCAACTTGCGGGTTTCGTGACATTGGGAACCTATGCATAGGGGTTGGCACACGTTCTTGATTCTACGGTAGAAACTTTGGGGCACTCTTTGAAGTACTTTTATGTTGGTTGGATGAATCTGAGATTGTGTGATGCATATCATATAATCATGCCCACGGATACTTGAGGTGACAATGGAGTATCTAGGTGACATTAGGGTTTTGGTTGATTTGTATCTTAGGGTGTTATTCTAGTAAAAACTCCAGGGTTGTTTGTGACACTTATAGGAATAGCCCAACGGATTGATTTGAAAGAATAACTCTGTGGTGGTTTCGTACCCGACCATAATCCTACGTTTGTTCTCCGCTATTAGTGGCTTTGGAGTGACTCTTTGTTGCATGTTGAGGGCTTGTCATATGTTCTATCTATGTTATTATTGTTGAGAGAACTTGCACTAGCGAAAGTATGAACCCTAGGCCTTGTTTCCTATCATTGCAATACCGTTTACGCTCACTTTTACCACTTGTTACCTTGCTGTTTTTATTATTTCAGTTTACAAAAACCTTTATCTACCATCCATATTGCACTTGTATCACCATCTCTTCGCCGAACTAGTGCACCTATACAATTTACCATTGTATTGGGTGTGTTGGGGAAACAAGAGACTCTTTGTTATTTGGTTGCAGGGTTGCTTGAGAGAGACCATCTTCATCCTACGCCTCCTACAGATTGATAAACCTTAGGTCATCCACTTGAGGGAAATTTGCTACTGTCCTACAAACCTGTGCACTTGCAGGCCCAACAATGTCTACAAGAAGAAGGTTGTGTAGTAGACATCAGGCACCTCCCGAGCCTTGGTTCCAATGTTGTCGATGGTGTCGGAACTCTTAGGCTCAAGGGTGGCGGTCTTGCTGGTGTTGGATAAGTTGCCCCGGCAAGGCCCTTGACGGGGCCACGCGGACCGCCCCGGCAAGGCTCTTGTCGAGGCAAGCCCACCTTATCCCTTTGCTCTTCGCGCCTCTAGCTTGAGCGCTGCTCTAGTAGTCTTGTATCTTTCTTCCTCTGCCCCGCCAAGCGTGGCTGCAGGTGTGGCTACAACTCCCCGTGCACAAGTAAAGGGGTACAGAAGGCCCCTACTTTTGTACACCGACAGTAGTCCAACCTCGGGGCTGAGGTTTTGTACCAGTAGATATGTGTTTAATCTCTCTCTCTCTCTCTCTCTCTCTCTCTCTCTCGTGTTCTTGAAATGGCACGATCTTGATGTATCACGGGCTTTGTTAATATAGTTGGATCATATGGTGTTTTCCCCTCTCTATCTTGTGATGAATTGAGTTTTCCCTTTGAGATTTCATTTTGTCGGATTGAATACTTTTATGGATTTGAGAGCACTTGATATATGTCTTGCGTATGAATACTCGTGATGAAAATAGGATATCATATTGATTCACTTGATATGTGTTTTGGCACTCAACTCACGGATTCCCGAGGTGACATTGGGGTAATATATGCATAGGGGCTGATGCACGTTTTCGTCCTTGTTTCTCATGTAGAAATCTTGGGGCACTCTTTGAGGTTATTTGTGTTGGATTGAGTATTATGAATCTAAATTTTCTTTGGTGTTATTTTCGTATGAACTCTTGATAGATCGATTGGAAAGAATAGCTACGTGTTATTTTAGTATGAACTCTTGAGAGATCGATCAAAAAGAATAACTTGGTGTTATTTTAGTATGAACTCTTGGATAGATCGATTGGAAATAATAGCTACAAACAATTTATTCTTATGTTCTCCACTAGATAAGAACTTTGGAGTGATTCTTCATCACACGTTGAGGGATGGTTATATGATCCAATTCTATTAGCATTGTTGAGAGATTGCACTAGCGAAAGTACGAACCCTAGGCCTCATTCTCAAGAATTGCAATACCGTTTGTGCTCCATTTTATCAATTGCTACCTTGCTATTTTTATTTCAGATTATAAAAATATATTTATACCATCCATACTACACTTTTATCACCATCTCTTCGCCAAACTAGTGCACCTATACAAATTGCCATTGTATTGGGTGTGTTGGGGACACAAGAGATTTCTTGTATTTGATTGCAGGGTTGTTTGAGAGAGACCATCTTCATCCTACACCTCCCAAGGATTGATAAACCGTAGGTCATCCACTTGAGGGAAAATTGCTATTGTGCTACAAAACTCTGCGCTTGCAGGCCAACACGAGTCTACAAGAACAAGTTGTGTACTAGACATCACTAGCCTGTTTAAAGACCCATCAATTCATGTTAGTGTGGGTTGCTGGTTTGTCCTGGGTGCCGTGGATTTGGCACGGCTGACTCAGGATCCTGTCAAGCTGACTAGGTGAAGGAAATATGCCCTAGAGGCAATAATAAAGTTGTTATTTTATATTTCCTTATATCATGATAAATGTTTATTATTCATGCTAGAATTGTATTAACCGGAAACTTGATCCATGTGTGGATACATAGACAAAATACCATGTCCCTAGTAAGCCTCTACTAGACTAGCTCGTTAATCAAAGATGGTTAAATTTCCTAACCATAGACATGTGTTGTCATTTGATGAATGGGATCACATCATTAGGAGAATGATTGATGGAGAAGACCCATCCGTTAGCTTAGCATATTGATCGTTCAGTTTTATTGCTATTGCTTTCTTCATGTCAAATACATATTCCTTCGACTATGAGATTATGCAACTCCCGGATACCCGAGGAATACCTTGTGTGCTATCAAACGTCACAACATAACTGGGTGATTATAAAGATGCTCTACAGGTATCTCCGAAGGTGTTTGTTGGGTTGGCATAGATCGAGATTAGTATTTGTCACTCCGAGTACCGGAGAGGTATCTCTGGGCCCTCTCGGTAATGCACATCATAAGAAGACTTGCAAGCAAAGTGACTAATGAGTTAGTTATAAGATTGAACTAGGTACGAGTAAAGGGACTTGCCAGTAACGAGATTGAACTAGGTACGTGGATATCGACGATCGAATCTCGGGCAAGTTCATACCGATGGACAAAGGGAATAACGTATGTTGTCATAACAGTTCCACTGATAAAGATCTTTGTGGAATATGTAGGAGCCAATATTAGCATCCAGGTTCCGCTATTGGTTATTGACCGGAGAGGTGTCTCGGTCATGTCTACCTAGTTCTCGAACCCGTAGGGTCCGCACGCTTAGCATTCGATGACGATTTAGTAATATATGAGTTAAGTGATTTGGTGATGGAATGTTGTTCGGAGTCCCGGATGAGATCAGGACATGACGAGGAGTCTCGCAATGGTCGAGAGGTAAAGATTGATATATAGGACGATGGTATTCGGACACCGAAAGTGTTTCAGGGGGTACTGGGTACTTATCGGGTCACCGGAAGGGGTTCCGGGCACCCCCAGCAAAAGAAATGGGCTTAATGGGCCAAGGGAGGGACAGAACAGCTCACAAGGGGCTGGTGCGCCCCTCCACCAGGCCGGCCAGCCCTAGGGAAAGGAAAGGGGGAGGGCAAGTCCCTCCTTCCTTCCCCTCCTCAAGGGAGAAAGGAAAGGGGGGAGCCACCTCCCCCTTCCTTCCTGTGGCGCCTATACAAGGAAAGGGGGGGCGAACCAAGGCAGGAGCCCAAGTGGGATTCGGCCCCACTTGGGCACCCCTTGGCCTCTCCCCTATCCCTCCCACCTATATATATGAGGAGGGGAGGCGCCTAGAACACACAACATCAATTGTTAGCCGTGTGCGGCGACCCCTCCACAGTTTACACCCTCGGTCATTCTCGCGGTGCTTAGGCGAAGCCCTGCACGGATCACTTCACCATCACCGTCACCATGTCGTCGTGCTGACGGAATTTATCTACTTCATCGACACCTTGCTGGAACAAGAGGACGAGGGACGTCATCGAGCTGAACTTGTGCAGAACTCGGAGGTGCCATACGTTCGGTGCTTGATCGGTCGGATCGAGAAGAAGTTCGACTACATCAACTGCGTTGTCAAAATGCCTCCGCTTTTGGTCTACGAGGGTACGTAGACACACTCTCCCCCTCGTTGCTATGCATCTCCTAGGTAGATCTTGCGTGAGCATAGGATTCTTTTTTTTTTGAAATTGCATGCTATGTTTCCCAATAGTGGCATCCGAGCCAGGTCTATGCGTAGATGATATACAAGAGTAGAACACAAAGAGTTGTGGGCGGTGATAGTCATAATGCTTACCACCAACGTCTTATTTTGATTCGGCGGTATTGTGGGATGAAGCGGTCTGGACCAACCTTACATGTCCACGCACATGAGACCGGTTCCACCGACAGACATGCAACTTGTTTTGCATAAAGGTGGCTGGCGGGTGTCTGTTTCTCCTAGTGTAGTTGAATCGAATTTGACTACGGCCAATCCTTGAAGAAGGTTAAAACAGCAAACTTGACGAAACACCGTTGTGGTTTTGATGCGTAGGTAAGAACAATTCTTGCTAGAAGCCCGTAGCTGCCACGTAAAACTTGCAACAACAGAGTAGAGGACGTCTAACTTGTTTTTGCAGGGCATGTTCGGATGTGATATGGTCAAGACATGATGTGATATATGTTATTGTATGAGATGATCATGTTTTGTAGAAGTTATCAGCAACAGACAGGAGCCTTATGGTTGTCTCTTTATTGTATGAAATGCAAACGCCATGTAATTGCTTTACTTTATGACTATGGGTTACGATAGTTGTAGAAGCAATAGTTGGTGAGACGACCATGACGCTTGATGGAGTTGTCGAGCCGGTGACAATGAAGATCATGATGATGCTTTGGAGATAGAGATCAAAAGCACAAGATGATGATGGCCATATCATGTTACATATTTTGATTGCATGTGATGTTTATCTTTTATGCATCTTATTTTTCTTAGAACGGAGGTAGCATTATAAGATGACCCCTTAACTAAAGTTTCAAGGTATAAGTGTTCTCCCTGAGTATGCACCGTTGCAACAGTTTGTCGTGTTGAGACACCACGTGATGATCGGGTGTGATAGACTCTACGTTCACATACAACGGGTGCAAGACAGTTTTGCACATGCGGAATACTCGGGTTAAACTTGACAAGCCTGGCATGTACAGACATGTCCTCGGAACACTGCAAACCGAAAGGTCAAACGTGATCATATAGTAGATATGATCAACATAGAGATGTTCACCATTGATGACTACTCCATCTCACATGATGATTGGACATGGTTTAGTTGATTTGAATCGCGTATCATTTAGATGACTTGAGGGATGTCTATCTAAGTGGGAGTTCTTAAGTAATTTGATTAACTGAACTTAATTTATCATGAACTTAGTCCTCATATTATTTGCATATCTATGTTGTAGATCAATAGCTCGCGATATAGCTCCTATATATTTTTGACATGTTCCTAGAGAAAAGTTGAAAGATGATAGTAGCAATGATGCGTACTGGGTCCATGATCTGAGGATTATCCTCATTGCTGCACAGAAGAATTATGTCGTTGATGCACCGCTAGGTGACAAACCTGTTGCAGGAGCAGATACACACGTTACGAACGTTTTGGAAGCTCAATATGATGACTACTTGATAGTTTAGTGCGCCATGCTTAGAACTGGGACTTCAAGAACGTTTTGAATGCCATGGAGCATATGAGATGTTCCAAGAGCTGAAATTGGTATTTCATACTCATGCCCATGTCGGGAGGTATGAGACCTCTGACAAGTACTTTGCCTACAAGATGGAGGAGAATAGCTCAACCAGTAAGCATGTGCTCAGAATGTCTGGGTACAACAGTCACTTGAATCAAGTGAGAGTTAATCTTCCAGATAAGATAGTGATTGACAAAGTTCTCTAGTCACTATCACCAAGCTACTAGAACTTCGTGATGAACTATAATGTGCAAGGGATAACGGAAAAGATTCCAGAGCTCTTTGCGATGCTGAAATCGGCGAAGGTAGAAATCAAGAAAGAGCATCAAGTGTTGATGGTTAACAAGACCGCTAGTTTCAAGAAAAAAAGGGCAAAGGAAAAGAAAGGGAACTTCAAGAAGAATGACAAGCAAGTTGTCATGCCCGTGAAGAAGCCCAAAGCTAGACCTAAGCCTGAAACTAATGCTTCTACTGCAAAGGGAATGGTCATTGGAAGCAGAACTACCCCAAATACTTACCAGATAAGAAGGATGGCAAAGTGAACAAAGGTATATTTGATATACATGTTATTGATGTGTACTTTACTAGTGTTCATAGTAACCCCAGGGTATTTGATACTGGTTCATTTGCTAAGATTAGTAACTCAAAATAGGAATTGCAAAATTAACAGAGACTAGTTAAGGGCGAAGCAATGATGTGTGTTGGAAGTGATTCCAAGTTTGATAAGATCACCATCGCACACTCCCTCTACCTTCGGGATTAGTGTTGGAACTAAATAAATGTTATTTGGTGTTTGTGTTGAGCATGAATATGATTGGATCATGTTTATTGCGATACGGTTATTCATTTTAGTCAGAGAATAATTGTTGTTCGGTTTACATGAATAAAACCTTCTATGGTCATACACCCAATGTAAATGGTTTATTGAATCTCGATCGTAGTGATACACATATTCATAATATTGATGCCAAAAGATGCAAAGTTGATAATGATAGTGCAACATATTTGTGGCACTGCCGTTTAGGTCATTTTAGTGTAAAGTGCATGAGGAAACTCCATGGGTTTTTGGAATCACTTGATTATGAACCATTTGATACTTGCGGACCATGTCTCATGGGCAAGATGACTAAAACTCCGTTCTCCGGAACAATGGAGCGAGCCAATGACTTACTAGGAATAATACATACCGCTGTATGCGGCCCGATGAGTGTTGAGGCACGCGGCAGGTATCGTTATTTTCTGACCTTCACAAATGATTTGAGCAGCTATGGGTATATCTACGTAATGAAACACAAGTCTGAAACATTTGAAAAGTTCAAGAAATTTCAGAGTGAAGTGGAGAATCATCGTAACAAGAAAATAAAGTTTCTACGATCTAATCGCGGAGGTGAATATTTGAGTTACGAGTTTGGCCTTCATTTAAAACAATGTGGAATAGTTTCACAACTCACGCCACCTGGAACACCATAGCGTAATGGTGTGTCCGAACGTCGTAATCGTACTTTATTAGATACGGTGCGATCTTTGATGTCTCTTACTGATTTACCACCATAGTTTTGGGGTTATGCATTAGAGACAGATGCATTCACATTAAATAGGGCACCGTCTAAATCCATTGAGACGCATCGTATGAAATATGGTTTGGCAAGAAACTTAAGTTGTCATTTCTTAAAGTTTGCGGTTGCGACACTTATGTCAAAAGGCTTCAGCCTGATAAGCTCAAACCCAAATCGGAGAAGTGCATCTTCATAGGATACCCTAAGGAAACAATTGGGTACACCTTCTACCACAGATCCGAAGGCAAGATCTTTGTTGCCGAGAATGGAACCTTTCTAGAGAAGGAGTTTCTCCGAAAGAAGTGAGTGGGAGGAAAGTAGAACTTGATGAGGTAATTGTACCTTCTCTCGAATTGGAAAGTAGCACATCAGTGAAATCCGTTCCCGTGATGCCTACACCAACTACCGAGGAAGTTAATGATGATGATCAAGAAACTTCGGATCAGGTTACTACTGGACCTCGTAGGTCAAACAGAGCACGTTCCGCACCAGAGTGGTACGGTAATCCTGTCTTGGAAGTCATGTTATTAGACCATGGCGAACCTACAAACTATGAACAAGCTATGATGAGCCCAGATTCCGACAGATGGCTTGAGGCCATGAAATCTGAGATAGGATCCATGTATGAGAACAAAGTGTGGACTTTGGTGGACTTGCCCTATGATTGGCAAGCCATTGAGAATAAATGGATCTTCAAGAGGAATACGGACACTGATAGTAGTGTTACTACCTAGAAAGCTCGAACTATTGCAAAAGGTTTTTGACAAGTTCAAGGTGTTGACTACGATGAGATTTTCTCACTCGTAGTGATGCTTAAGTCTGTCTGAATCATGTTAGCAATTGCCGCATTTTATGAAATCTGGCAAATGGATGTCAAAACTTCATTCCTTAATGGATTTCTTAAAGAAGAGTTGTATATGATGCAACCAAAAGGTTTTGTCGATCCTAAAGGTGCTAAAAAAGTGTGCAAAGTCCAGCGATCCATCTATGGACTAGTGCAAGCATCTCGAAGTTGGAATATACGCTTTGATAAGGCGATCAAAGCATATGGTTTTATACAGACTTATGGTGAAGCCTGTATTTACAAGAAAGTGAGTGGGAGCTCTGTATCATTTCTGATATTATATGTGGATGACATATTGTTGATTGGAAATGATGTAGAATTTCTGGATAGCATAAAAGGATATTTGAATAATAATTTTTCAATGAAAGACCTCGGTGAAGCTGCTTACATATTAGGCATCAAGATCTATAGAGATAGATCAAGACGCTGATAAGACTTTCTATGAGTACATAACTTGACAAGATTTTGAAGGAGTTCAAAATGGACCCGTCAAAGAAGGAGTTCTTGCCTGTATTGTAAGGTGTGAAGTTGAGTAAAGACTGAAAACCCGACCATGACAGAAGATAAAGAGAGAATGAAAGTAATTCCATATGCCTCAACCATAGGTTCTATAAAGTATGCCATGTTGTGTACCAAACCTGTTGTGTACCTTGCCATGAGTTTTGCAAGGGGGTACAATAGTGATCCAGGACTAGATCACTGGATAGTGGTCAGATTATCCTTAGTTACCTTAAAGAGGACTAAGGAAATGTTTGGTTATGGAGGTGATAAAGAGTTCGTCGTAAAGAGTTACGTCGATGCATGCTTTGACACTGATCTAGATGACTCTAAGTCTCAATCTAGATACGTATTAAACGTGGGAGAAATTAGTTAGAGTAGCTCCATGCAGAGCATTGTAGACATAAAAATTTGCAAAATACATATATACGGATCTGAATGTGGCAGACCCGTTGACTAAACTTCTCTCACAAGCAAAACATAATCACACCTTAGTACTCTTTGGGTGTTAATACATAGTGATGTGAACAAAATTATTGACTCTAGTAAACCTTTTGGGTGTTGGTCACATGGTGATGTGAACTCTGGGTGTTAATCACATAAAGATGTGAACTATTGGTATTAAATCACATGGCGATGTAAACTAGATTATTGACTCTAGTGCAAGTGGGAGACTCAAGGAAATATGCCCTAGAAGCAATAATAAAGTTGTTATTTTATATTTCCTTATATCATGATAAATGTTTATTATTCATGCTAGAATTGTATTAACCAGAAACTTGATACATGCATGGATACATAGACAAAACACCATGTCCCTAGTAAGCCTCTACTAGACTAGCTCGTTAATCAAAGATGGTTAAGTTTCCTAACCATAGACATGTGTTGTCATTTGATAAACGGGATCACATCATTAGGAGAATGATGTGATGGACAAGACCCATCTGTTAGCTTAGCATATTGATCGTTCAGTTTTATTGCTATTGCTTTCTTCATGTCAAATACATATTCCTTCGACTATGAGATTATGCAACTCCCGGATACCGGAGGAATATATTGTGTGTTACCAAACGTCACAACGTAACTGGGTGATTATAAAGATTCTCTACAGGTATCTCTGAAGGTGTTTGTTGGGTTGGCATAGATCGAGATTAGGATTTGTCACTCCGAGTATCGGAGCGGTATCTCTGGGCCCTCTCGTATGCACATCATATGTAACGCCCTCGATGCGGCTATATCTCCCACGTGTCGAGGCACGACTTAGAGGCATAACCGCATTGAAAGCAATGTCGCAAGTGAGGTAATCTTCACACAACCCATGTGATACATAAGGGAAAGAGATACATAGTTGGCTTACAGTCGCCACTTCACACAATACATAAATAAACGTCCATCATTCAGATTACACTCAAGGTCCGACTACGGAACCAAAATGAAAGAAGACTACCCCAAAAGCTACACAGATCCCCGATCGTCCCAACTGGGCTCCACTACTGATCATCAGGAAAAGACGCATAGTAACGACCACGTTCCTCGTCGAACTCCCACTTGAGCTCGGATGCGTCATCTGCACTGGCATCGTTGGCACCTGCAACTGTATTGGTAGAATCTGTGAGTCACGGGGACTCAGCAATCTCACACCCGCGAGATCAAGACTATTTAAGCTTAAAGGTAGGGTAGGGTTGTGAGGTGGAGCTGCAGCAAGCGACTAGCATATATGGTGGCTAACAACGCAAAAGAGAGCGAGAAGAGAAGCAAAGCACGGTCGTGAAACTAGAAGTGATCAATAAGTGATCATAGAACAACCTACGCCAAACATAACTCCTATACTGTGTTCACTTCCCGGACTCCGCCGAGAAGAGACCATCACGGCTACACACGCGGTTGATGTGTTTTAATTAAGGTCAACTTCGGGTTTTCTACAACCGGACATTAACAAATTCCCATCTGCCTCATAACCGCGGGCACGGCTTTCGAAAGATAATACCCTGCAGGGGTGTCCCAACTTAGCCCATTATAAGCTCTCACGGTCAATGAAGGATATTCCTTCTACCGGGAAGACCCGATCAGTCACGGAATCCCGGACTACAAGACATTTCGACAGTAATAAAACAAGACCAGCAAAGCCGCCCGAATGTGCCGACAAATCCCGATAGGAGCTGCACATATCTCGTTCTCAGGGCACACCGGATGAGCAAGACGTTGGGTTGGCATAGACCCGGACATCGCTCGGTTTGGACCAGCAATCGAAGGAGAACTGGCCCGGGGGTTAAAATAAAGATGACCCTCGGGCTCGCGAAAACCCGGGGGGAAAAGGCTTAGGTGGCAAATGGTAAAACCAAAGTTGGGCCTTGCTGGAAGAGTCTTATTCAAGGCTGTCAAGGGGGTCCCATAAATCACCCAACCGTGTAAGGAACGCAAAATCAAGGAACATAACACCGGTATGACGGAAACTAGGGTGGCAAGAGTGGAACAAAACACCAGGCATAAGGCCGAGCCTTCCACCCTTTACCAAGTATATAGATGCATGAATTAAATAAGAGATATTGTGATATCCCAAAATAATCATGTTCCAACATGGAACCAACTTCATCTTCACCTGCAACTAACAACGCTATAAGAGGGGCTGAGCAAAGCGGTAACATAGCCAATCAACGGTTTGCTAGGAAAGGATGGTTAGAGGATTGACATGGCAATATGGGTGGCATGATATAGCAAGTGGTAGGTATCGCAGCATAGGCATAGCAAAAGAGCGAGCATCTAGCAAGCAAAGATAGAAGTGATTTCGAGGGTATGGTCATCTTGCCTGCAAAGTTCTCAGGGTTGTCGAAGGCTTGATCCTCGTAAGTGTTCTCAACAGGTTCTGTCAGGGATATACCCCGCGGCGTAAACCGGCCGGTAGTTAACCCGGCCGGACTTGGCGGTTTACCTGAAGACCCGCCCTGACCTTGACGGTTTAAGCAGCCCGCTTGGTCGTATGACCCACTGGTAATCCGGCGGGCGGATTAGACGGATGACGAGGCCCAAGGCCCAGAAGGCCGGTTCAACTATGGTGGGCCGGTTTAACAGGAAAGGAATATTTACCTTATAAGGAGTTAAGACCGAGACTTGTACCCGGTTTGTATTATAGATAGACTAGTCCTAATCCTAATAGGACTCCACATGTAAACCGCCCCTTCAAACATATATAAGGAGGGGCAGGCTTCCCCAAAGAGGGACAAGTTACGAGTTAGAAGCTACAAGCAATAAACAATCTCTAGGGCTAGACACAAAGAGCCGGTAAACCGGCGACTCCCTCATGAGCATAATGAGATCTAGCCTCAAACAGCATGTAGGGTTATTACCGGATGATGTTTCCCGGGGCCCGAAGCTGTCTAAATCCTTGTCTTGCGTGTTGATCCGCCCTGCGTCTCTCGTCCCGCTCAACCCCTCTCAAGCTACCACATAGATGCGTTGGCCTCGCGACTAAGTCCTTACACTAGGACATCTGACGTGACAATTCCACGACAGTTGGCGCCCACCGTGGGGCCCGCGCACGGTGGTGATGAGTTCTTGAAGGGATCTCTCTCTTAGGGATTGGAAAGTTTGCAAGTTTCCGGATGAAGAAGAACCAGTCTGGAAGAAATTTATGTGGGCTGTGTTTTTTATCAACAGTTCTCGTCAGATCTGAGTGATTGCTAGGTGAATTAAATTTCCTGTTCGACTTTGATCTGGGATCACGAGATTCGGGTTCAAAAGAAATCAACAGTCGTTCGTCTGGATGAGCGATCAAAAAGAAAAGTCGCAAGACCATCGTTTTTCGCCGGATCGTCAAGTTACGAGCGACCACTGCTGTCAAATCGAAACCGTCAAGTCGTGCGTCTTCGAGTTATCCAAGGACTAGGGTTCCGTTTTTTCTCAATTGAATTATTGATCCTACCAGCCATCGCTTTGTCCTGCGTGGAGACCGAGTCCGATGCTACCATGATTTATAGATGAAAAAAGAAAGAAAGGGGGTCAACGACTCGGAAGTGGACAGCGGTTTCCGCCCTTACGGCCCGACATCCGGCGGCTACTCTATTGTGGCTCGCACCGCCAGCGCCTCTCCGACACGACCGCGCCGAGCCGCCGGCAAGCAGAACCCGGCAAGCCGCCGCTGGCTTTGCTCTACCTACCTCCACAGCAGCCGCCTCCAGAACTGAGTTGCTACCTCCTTCGCCAACCCGGATTCGCCTTCGCCAAACCGGATTCTCCTACTGCCTCCGTGCTGAAACCCCGCGGACGACACCTGTCTACAAACGGCCGCGTCGCCGGATCGCCTGCGTCCACGCCCTCGCCAGCGTCTCTGCTACAAGCCGCCATCATTCACCTCAAGCCTGAGATGCTTCGCGCCGTGAGCTGCTGGCCAGCCTCTGCTTCAGACAAACAGCAGCGCCGAACCGCTTCCGATTGATTGTGCCTTTGCCAACCCTCGCCGGTTCGTTCACGTCTCTCCAATTCGACGCCGGTTTGGCCGTGCCTTCTCCAACCTGTCGTCGGTTCGTTCGCGTCTCTCCAGCTCGACGCCGGTGGCCATGCCTCTCCAGACAGTCGCTGTGGCGGACGCACTTCAAATGACTCGCCGGATCGTCCACACCTTACTCCGGTTTACTGAAGCCTCCCCGCTGCCTGTCACTTCTTGCCTTTTGGGTCGAAGTGGCCGGGTCGCCGCTCAAAAGTCACTGGCCGCAGTGGTCAAACCGCCAAACGAGCGAGTCGCCGCTCTGTTGACGCGCCGGGCTACACGTCGGGTTGTTGATTGTCGTTCGCCCCGCACCCTTGAACCGGCCTCCGTCACCTCAAGCCGCCGCCCGGCCCTCCACCATCACCGCCGCTGACTCGCCGTGGTTCACCCTTCCACCGCAGACTCGCTGAGCCGCCAGGAGCCTCACCAGTACCGGTCCGTCGGATGGACCGTCAGCCGCTGTCGTCCAAGCACTGAGCCGTACTGCGTTGAGTGATCTCCGCCTGCAAGCCGCTGCTGCGCTCAACCCGTGTCCTGTTCGTGGCCTGGAGTTTTTCGGGTCGGCCTGCACTACTGCTGAGTCGCCGATCCAGGTTGCCTCGGTTGTCGTGCCTCGATTAAGCTGCCTGGAGTCGCCTGTTCTTCCTCCTCGTGGCCGTGTTTGCTTTAAAACGAGCCACTGTGTTGGTCGAGTCAGCCACGGGAACCACCATTTTCTCATAAGAAGACAGAAGCAAAAGCAACTAGTACTATAGTACTAGTATCGCATGGCGCTAGAAGGATCACATGGTCAAGGAATCAATTGGGTGTACTGGTAGTACTCCATGAAGACTACAATACTGGCACATCTACACTGATATTTGGCCCATCAAATTCTAGCCTGCGCACGGATCATTTGTCGTCCGAACAAATCAGGTGATATCCATCCGAGTCTACTTTTAACACATATTGTTTTTTGTCAAAAAACGATTTATCTTTGCTGCAATGTTGTATGCAGGATAATTATTTATGACAAAGGTATTGTTATACCGCGGACATGGAGCGCGTGCCAGCATAGTTTTGCAGTGGCGTTCTTCCGGGCCATGCCGCTCGACGGATACACATGCAAATCGCCGCCCCCGCTCTTCGGTTTACATCCGTCCACACAGGTGGACGACTCATTGTCTGCGCCGGTTTACAAACATCACGGCCGACTCACCCGTCCGCACCGGTTTACCACACCGCGGCCGGTTCACCCGTGATTGATTTCAGCTTCATACAGTTAACATCAACTGCATGACGGGTTATTTCCGGCCCAAACGAATCAGGTGATATCCATCTAAATCTATTTTTTGACATATATTGTTTTTGTAAAGAGAACAATTACGTTGGTTTTGCATATTTTTATATGCAGGATAATTATTCGCCACAACATTGGTGTTACACCATGCATATGGAGCGTGCACCGACGTCATTATATACTGGCTTTTGACCATTCCACACTGCTAACGGACGCGCGCAAACCGCCGGTGGTCCGGTTTACGTCAACGCGCGGCCGGTTCTCCATCTGCGCCGGCTTACAACACCTAAGTTTCACTATGGTGATCATCAAATCCGCGGTGGATATTTTTTGGCTAACATATCAGGTGAAAACCATCCACTGTATTTTCATATTACATATTGCTTTCTTTAAAAAGAGCAATTACTCTGGCTTGCAAATTTTCCAATGCAGGACAAATTTTCTATTGCAAAAAGGGATTATTAAAACGCTGAGCTATTGGATAACCCGTGCCGGTTTATATCGCGATCCTGTCCGCGTCAACTCGTCAGGACCATGCGAATTACCCAATAGCGCGTGCACAGGCTGCCATCTCCCGCAGTCCGGTCCACATCAACATACCGGGCCGCACCTGTCTGCATTGAGCCATTTATTGAGTATGAACAAGTCACAGCTTGGGTAGCCCGGTTTTCTTTCAAATTGGAGGAAAATTATCATCAACCGCCGTCTGCACTGGATGGATCAATGGGCAGGCGCACAAGTCGCCGCCGCTACAGTTTGGCTAACTACAAATCACCAGTTGGAAGGAACCATTGGCCGAGTTGCTGACACGGTTCATACAGGATCATTTACAACCCGCCACAGTCACCTCAGCCTTCTGTGGATTCACATCGTGTTATCAACACCAATGATATACAAGTTATGCCGGTTTATATCACGGTCAAATATGAAGAGTCTCAAGCCAACTCCTCGAGTCACCTTTGAGACCCGGGGGCTACGATGACATGACTCAGCAATTCTTGCCAGTTTCAGCCGGTTTAAGACCCCCAGGACGATGGAGGGAAAGACAACCCGATCCCGGAGGCTACTGTTATATTGATGAAAATTTAAAGAACGTCAGAAAATTTCCGGTTTAGAAAGTATATGACAGTTACAAAATCCCGGCTCAATGAAGAAGATCCGGGTCATCAGAAAGGATTCCGGTTTACAATCCGGTTCAAAGGAAATCTGTTCTCCCACAAAGCTCTGAAGCGTTAAAATCCGGTTTAACAATGTCCGGTTCAAAAAGGAATTAACTTCTCGCAAGTTCGAGTTTAAAGGCCGTCAGAAAATTTCCGGCTGAAAATGAAGATTTCGGTTTAAAATCCGGTTCAAGGGAAGGATGTCTCCCACAGCTTTGAAGCTTTCAATATCCGGTTCAAGATCCCGGTTCAAGAAGAATTTACCTCTTGCAAAAAAGTTAAAAATTACCGAAGAGGACCTGCTGCCATGATGCGCGGTTCAAACATGGGTATCCGGCCTTATTGGCTTGACATATTATTTATCACATGGGAGCTCCCGCTTTGTAAAGCGGGGTATCTATTCTTTATATCATGCGTGGTTACACGGAGTTGATTCGCTTTAGGGCAACCTCCGGTTTACCCCTTGAGGTCGCTTCACAGAAGAGCAACAAAGTCAGTTGGGGACCTAGTCGACTTGAACCGTAGCTACACCTCCTGGGAGCTTGGTCATGTCTTGAAGACGGTAATGCCTTCTGGCTGGCACATTTGCCACTAAGTCAGTTGGGGACCTAATCGACTTGAACCGTAGTTACACCTTATGGGAGCTCGGTCATGTCTTGATGATGGTAATGCCTTCTGATCGGCTTTTAAACAGCCAATAAGTCATTTGGGGGCTTGGTCGTGTCCGAACCAATGCAATGCCACTTGATCGGCCCTAGGCCACTGAGTCACTTGGGGGCTTGGTCGAATCCGAACCAATGCAATGCCACTTGGCCGGCGTAAACGCCACGCGTCATTTTGGGGTCCTGGCTGACTGGCACCATCGCTACGCCTTCGGGGGGCTTGGTTGCGTCTGACCATGGTAATTCCATCTGACCAAGCTCAGTAGAGCTCTTCTTTTGCAAAAAGTTGTTGCCATTGCTTTTGCTTTAATAGCCTTTCTTGAGAAGTTGCTATTTTATTTGCGTTTTTTAAACCGACAGTATTTTGTACCGGTTCAAACAGCTAAATTGGCGGAACACGGTCCATTTTTAGACCGGAGATTATCTGCCCGGTTTTCTGTTACCATCCTATTATGGAGTAAACCGGTGTTTATCAACCCGGCTCGGCTTTCAACTACAAGTTGTGAGTACATGATCAAGTTATAATCCGGAGATTATCAGCCCGGTCTGGTTTGACTACAAGTCACCAGTATTATATATTGTTAAACCGGTGTTTATCACAGCCCGGTACGGTTTTATCATAAACCGGCACAATATGGAAGGAGTTATCATTACTCAAGATTGGGGTTATCACTCTTACTACAAAAAGTTGGTAAACCGACTATATCACAGGTATGATATATTTCATATTTGATTATTCTTAAGCGCAGCCTTGGTTATAAACCTGGGTTATATGTTGGGCATTATGACTCGTCCGGCGGTAAACCGCCAGGACACTTTAAACTTGTTGTACGCAGAAACAGGTTGCATAAGGTATGATGATAAATTATCCGGTGTTTATTAAACCGGCCTGGCTTTCGATTATAAATCGCCAGTCTATGATGAGAAATTGTCCTGTATTTATTAAACCGGTCTGGCTTTGGACTATAAGTCGCCAGTATATATTTGGAATTATGCGCTTATAAATCATTGGGTTATTCAAATAGCCAAACTTGGCTGAATTTTGATTATGGTATTGAATGAATAATGTTTTCATACCGGATTATATTATTCAAATAGCCAACATGGCTGGATTTTTATTATGGTTATTAATATTATGATTAAGGTTTTCAAAGTCGCTTTAGCGCAATGGTTATCATTTTCTACGATTGAAGGAATAGTCCCGAGTTGCTGCAGGCTTACAACCCGGCACTTGGGGGCTACATTATTCAAAATTAAGATTACATCAAATATGCAAGTCTCATGTTGTTGCAAGCATGCACCATGACACTTGGGGGCTAATGCAAAGTCATTGTTTTGCTCACCTTATTGAAGACCCGACTCATCACATTATAATGAGCCGGCCCTTGGGGGCTACCAATTGCTCCTTTCAACAAATCAAGGTACAAAGCTTTTTATCCATTACATTGAAGGATCCACTGCTCAGTTGGTAAAGCACAAGGCTCTTAACCTTGTGGCCGTGGATTCAAGCCCCATGATGGGGGTTACATCATATGATGTTATTTTCATTGAAGTATATATCAAAGTCCCAGCTCAATATTATCTTACCGAGCCGGCCCTTGGGGGCTACACGTTGCTGTTCAAAGTTTACAAGATTATATTTACAAAGTCCCTGCTGATTATTACATAATGACCCGGCCCTTGGGGGCTACATTGGTTGAAGTTTTAGGGGCATCAGTCAATTACAAGTCCCAGGTTGCTGCAAGCATGACAACCCGGCACTTGGGGGCTACAGGTATTATATTATTATCGAAGAAAGATTTTCAAATTCTCTGTTGAGCAAATCAGATTGACCCGGCGTCACCAATCATAAACCGATGTTGGCAACAATCATGAACCGGTGTCTGCAACAATCATAATCCGGGGTCATCAGTTTTTATAACCCGACCATTTGGTAATGTTAAACCGGCAAGTTTTCAAGACCGGGGTCATCTTCAAACCGGCGGAATATCAGATGAATATTTCAAGACCAATATTTCTTAAACCGGCGCTTTGGAAGCCGACTCAAGTGGATTATTCTTCACAATATTTTTCTATGAGAAACCACTGTCAGGAGTTTAAAGTATGAAGCTGGTTATTGATCCGGATTTTTCTAGAAGGAGGGAATAACAAAGATTTAAGGATGATCAGGGTCGGTTTGCAAGAGTTCTTAACCCGGAGCGCAACCTGTCAAATTTGTTCTTATGTTTATTTGCAGCATAAGTTTACCATGGATAAATCCAAGCTAAACTTGGGGGCTAATGTCAGGGATATACCCCGCGGCGTAAACCGGCCGGTAATTAACCCGGCCGGACTTGGCGGTTTACCTGAAGACCCGCCCTGACCTTGACGGTTTAAGCAGCCCGCTTGGTCGTATGACCCACTGGTAATCCGGCGGGCGGATTAGACGGATGACGAGGCCCAAGGCCCAGAAGGCCGGTTCAACTATGGTGGGCCGGTTTAACAGGAAAGGAATATTTACCTTATAAGGAGTTAAGACTGAGACTTGTACCCGGTTTGTATTAGAGATAGACTAGTCCTAATCCTAATAGGACTCCACATGTAAACCGCCCCTTCAAACATATATAAGGAGGGGCAGGGTTCCCCAAAGAGGGACAAGTTACGAGTTAGAAGCTATAAGCAATAAACAATCTCTAGGGCTAGACACAAAGAGCCGGTAAACCGGCGACTCCCTCATGAGCATAATGAGATCTAGCCTCAAACAGCATGTAGGGTTATTACCGGATGATGTTTACCGGGGCCCGAAGCTGTCTAAATCCTTGTCTTGCGTGTTGATCCGCCCTGCATCTCTCGTCCCGCTCAACCCCTCTCAAGCTACCACATAGATGCGTTGGCCTCGCGACTAAGTCCTTACACTAGGACATCTGATGTGACAATTCCACGACAGGTTCCTCTTTCACGTACTCGTCTCCCGGATCTACCCAAGGCAAGAACACAAGCAAAGGAACAACTATCAACCACGATGCAATGCGCAAGCAACATGATGCAAAACATGGCATGATATGCGAGATGTGATATGCAATGCATATGCGTGCTCCGGAAGGAAAAAGATGAACAAGGCATAATCTTGGCAAACCAAGTATGCCACTGGATAGGTGAGGTGATTTCGGTTGAAATCGATATAAAGATCACCGGAATCGGATGCACGCTTTGCAAATGACAAGCAAAACAAGAATGACATATTTCTGCGTTTAACAGCATGATGCCACTTAGCATGCAACAAGAAACTAAGCTACTGCACCCCACACATATCAGCAAAGCATATGACAGTGATCTACTCAAGATGCTTGACAAAAGATGAACACTAAGCTACGGCTAAATCACACCATAACAGGTTCAAACAAGCATGGCAAAAGTGCAAAAGATAACAGGTTCACAGACTTGGTGAAAATACTATCATGCCAGAAATCAACATCAGGATGACATGTTTAGAGCAAGGAAACAGCATGCTACAGGACAACAATATAGCAAAACAAGGCATGGCATGAATCCACTCAAGGCATAGAACAGAAGTCCCTTACTGACCATGAGCCAAAAATGACCAGAAAATATAATAACACCCATGTCAATTAAGCAAGTTTCGTTACAGGTTTCAGACTTAGCAGAAAACTGGACATGTCAAAAACAGATAACAAGTAGGCATGTTTACGAGCTCGATGCACTCACTACAGAGAATTTCATGATAAACTAAGCATACACACACCAAGAAGACATGGCATAGAAGCTTTAAATGGCAAGAACAACATCATAGCATGCAAGGATCAACTACAACAAGCTTGGCAAAATCGAATAACATGTAAACAATCTGCCAGAAACATTTTATAGCAAAAGTAGAGCTCGATTGATTCAAGCTATGGCACTCCATAATTACAAAAAAAGGCATGTATGGATAGAGCAAATCCATATGTTCAAAACACCCTTACTGATCATGCTCAAAAGAGGCATAGATCTCTCTGAAACAACATGGACACATGGCATAAAAATAACAGCAGGGAATAACTTAGTGAAATTACTAAGTCTCTGAAATCAGCAACATTATGATTCCTAGTTTGCATGCTTGTGCTAGTCACCACAAAGATCACAAAAATACATGGCATACACCCCTGTAAATATGGCATGTCATATTACAAAACACATGTAGGACTCAACTTCATAGGGTGCACACATCAATCATGGCAAAAATGACAAAAATGCATCTACTGAAACAGATCTGAAACTAACATCACATAGCCCTCTTCCAACAGCATTTTGGGCATCAAGATGAGCTCAAATGAAAATGATGCAATGAGATGAAATGATGTACTCATCGAGGCGAACAATTTGACATATTACACGCATGAAATGGATCAGTATGCAGCAAGTTATGATGTGATGAACATGGCACAAAATGATACAGAGAAAGGGACTTAGCAGAAATTCGACCTTAAGGTAAAAAGTCAAAGCGCGGAAAACGGAGCTGGATCTGGCCGGAGCTTCGCCGGAGAAGAAGCAGACGGCGGCCGGAGCTCGTGGGCTCGCCGGAGTAGCTCGGTTCGCCGGATCCGGCCCTCCCGCGGCCGGATCTGGCCGGGGCGGAGGAGAGGAGGCGCGGGGGCGGCAGCGGAGCAGCGGGGTCGACGGGGCGGCGAGCGGCGGACGGTGCGGCAGGGCGGCGAGGCGCACCGGTGGCGAGGACGGGACCCGACGGCGGCGGGGCTGGAGGCGAGGCGCCCGGTGGCGGCTCGGGCCCAGCGCGGCTCGGGCGGGCCGGCCTCGGGCCTGGCGGGCCCGGTGGCGCGGTGAAGTGGGCGCAGGGCGGCGGCGAATGGTGGCGTGCCACGTGGCGGCGGCGGCGCAGGTCGGACGTGTCCGGCCCGGCGATTTTGTCCGGCGGCGCGTGGAGAGGAAGGGGTCTATGGTTTGATCCGGGATTTCGGAGGAGGGGCTATATTTATAGGTTGGAGGAGCTAGGAGGCTCCAAATTGAGCACGGTTTTCGGCCACGCGATCGTGATCAAACAGCGATGGACATGGGAGTGACTTAGATGGGTTATTGGGCTGATTTGAAGGGGTTTTGGGCTGCAACACACATGAGGCCTACACGGTTACCCGGTTAACCGTTGGAGTATCAAACGACCTCCGAATGACCCGAAACTTGACAGGTGGTCTACCGGTGCTATACCAAGGCCGCTTGACAAACCTCGGTCCATTCCGAAAAAGTTTAATACCCGCTCACGGAAAAAGGTAAAAGGGGACGCCGGGGAACATAGGAGCGCCGGATTGCAAAACGGACAACGGGGAAAATGCTCGGATTCATGAGACGAACACGTATGCGAATGCGATGCACATGATGACATGATATGAAATGCATGACAAGGACAAAATGCAAAATGAAGGAAAACCCAACCACGGAGGGAATAACATATCACATTGCCGAAAATGGCAAGAGTTGGAGTTACAAATATGGCAAGTTACATCCGGGGTGTTACAACACTCCACCACTACGAGAGGATCTCGTCCCGAGATCTAGGACTGAAAGAACTCCGGATATTCGGAACGGAGGTGGTCCTCGCGCTCCCAGGTGGCTTCTCGGTCTGAATGGTGAGACCACTTCACTTTCAAGAATTTGATGGACTTGTTGCGAGTCTTGCGCTCAGTTTCTTCAAGAATAGCAACGGGATGCTCATGATAAGACAAATCTTCTTGAAGATCAATCTCTTCGAAGTTGATGGTGCGCTCAGGCGTCTTGAAGCACTTGCGAAGCTGTGACACATGGAACACATCGTGCACATTTGCAAAGTTGGGGGGAAGCTCAAGTTGATAGGCGAGATCGCCTCTTTTGCCGATGATCTTGAAAGGACCGACGTATCTAGGGGCAAGTTTCCCTTTGATACCGAAGCGACGAGTGCCTTTCATTGGAGAGACGCGGAGGTAGACATGGTCTCCGATCTCGAAAGCCACATCACGGTGTTTGCTATCATAATAGCTCTTCTGGCGCGATTGAGCGGCTTTAAGATTCTCACGAATGACTTTACACATATCTTCAGCCTCTTTGATCAAATCGTTGCCAAGAAGTTGGCGTTCGCCCGTCTCTGACCAATTGAGAGGAGTACGACACTTTCTGCCATAGAGAATCTCGAATGGGGCCTTGCCCGAGCTCGCTTGAAAGCTGTTGTTGTAAGAGAACTCAGCATATGGAAGACAATCCTCCCACTTCATGCCGAAAGAGATAACACAAGCCCTGAGCATATCTTCAAGAATTTGGTTGACACGCTCGACTTGTCCACTAGTTTGAGGGTGGAAAGCTGTGCTGAAGCGAATGTTTGTGCCCATGGCCTTCTGGAAGGAATCCCAAAACTTGGATGTGAAGATGCTTCCACGATCTGAAGATATCAATTGTGGAATGCCGTGCAAGGAGACAATTCTGGAGGTGTAGAGCTCTGCCAGCTGCGCTACTGTGATAGACTCTTTGATAGGAAGAAAATGAGCCACTTTAGTGAGCTTGTCGATGACGACGAAAATAGCATCATTTCCACGCTTGGACTTAGGAAAACCAGTCACGAAGTCCATTTCAATATGATCAAACTTCCATTCTGGAATAGCAAGAGGTTGGAGTAGACCAGCTGCTCGTTGGTGTTCTGCTTTCACCCTTCTGCAGACATCACATTCATTCACGAATTGAGCAATTTCTCGCTTCATTCGAGTCCACCAGTACGACTGCTTGAGGTCATGGTACATCTTCGTACTTCCAGGATGAATTGACAGAAGAGAATTGTGCGCCTTGTTCATAATGACTTTACGAAGATCACCCTTTGGAACCACAATCCGGTCCTCGAAAAAAAGAGTATCTCTGTCATCAACGCGATAGCACTTGTATTTGGAAATGCCCTTGTCAATACCACGTTTCACCTTCTTCACCATGGTATCCATCAGTTGTGCCTCACGAATTTGATCTTCCAAAGTAGGAGAGACTATGAGGTTGGCAAGAAAACCTTGAGGAACAACTTGGAGATTCAACTTGCGGAAAGCTTCACAAAGATCCGGTTGAAAGGGTTTGAGGATTAAGCTGTTGCAATAAGCCTTCCTGCTCAAAGCGTCTGCAATAACATTAGCCTTGCCTGGAGTATATTCAATACTCGGATTATACTCTTGAATCATTTCGACCCATCGAGTCTGCCTGAGGTTGAGGTTGGGCTGAGTGAAGATGTACTTGAGACTCTTGTGATCGGTGAAAATGTCCACTTTCCTTCCCAACAAGAGATGTCTCCATGTTATCAACGCATGGACAACTGCCGCCAACTCAAGATCGTGAGTGGGGTAGTTCTTTTCGTTGGGCTTCAACTGACGAGAGGTATAGCCACAACCTTCTTCTCTTGCATTAACACAGCATTGAGACCTTGAAGAGAAGCATCACAGAAAACTTCATAAGGCTTGGATTCGTCAGGAGGAGTCAAAACTGGAGCAGTGACGAGTTTCTCTTTGATAGCGTTGAAAGCAACGTCACACCCAGAAGACCAGACATACTTCACATGCTTCTGGAGGAGGTTGGAAAGAGGCTTTGCAATCTTTGAGAAATTCTCAACGAATCTTCGGCAATAGCTTGCAAGTCCAAGAAAACTGCGAAGCTGCTTGACATTCTGAGGAGGTTCCCAATTCAAAACTGCAGACACCCTCTCGGGATTAATATCAATGCCCTTGGCAGAGATGATATGCCCAAGGTAAAGAACTTCATCAAGCCAGAATTCACATTTGGAGAACTTCGCATAGAATTTATACTCTCTGAGCTTGTCGAGCACTAATCGCAAATGTTTGGCATGATCCTTCTTATTCTTAGAGAAGACCAATATATCATCGAGATAGACCAAGACGAATTCATTGGTGTAGGGGTTGAAGATGAAGTTCATCATTCGAGAGAAAGTTGGAGGAGCATTGACAAGGCCGAATAAAATGACAGTATATTCGTAAGAACCAAAGCTTGTTCTGAATGCTGTCTTGGGAATATCTTCTTCACGAATGCGAATCTGATGATAACCCATCCGAAGGTCAAGCTTGGAGAACACTTTAGCACCTTTAAGTTGCTCGAATAGCTCATTGATGTTGGGAAGTGGGTACTTGTTCTTGATTGTCTTCTTGTTCAATGGACGGTAATCGACGCAAAGTCGGTCCGTGCCATCCTTCTTCTGGACAAAAAGAACACCACAACCCCAAGGAGATGAACTCGGTCTGATCAGACCCAGACGCTCTTGTTCATCGAGTTGTTTCTTCAATTCCTTCAACTCTTTTGGCCCAAGCTTGTATGGACGCTTGCAAACAGGTTCCGTGCCAGGCTCAAGATCAATAACAAATTCAACTGGTCGGTGAGGAGGCATACCCGGAAGCTCTTCTGGAAAGACATCTTGGTACTCACAAACGACTGGAATCTGAGAGATAGCATCCAATTCGCCCTTCTCATTGAGAGAAAACAACCGAATGGTTTCATCCCGAGCGGCATAGATGATCACATCGTCAGAAGAGTGAGTCAATTGAATTTCCCTGGCAGCACAATCAAGCTGAGCCTTGTGCTTAGAAAGCCAGTCCATCCCGAGAATAAGATCAATATTAGAGTCACCAAGAACAATTGGTTTAGCCAGAAATCTATAGTCGCCCATCTTGATAGAAACATCCGGAGCCATCATCTTGGTATTCATGAACAAACCCGGAGAGGAAACCGCTATTGGCTTAGGCAGATCGACAGTATGCAAATTGTTCATGGATGCAAAAGGTCTTGAGATGAAACAATGCGAAGCACCAGTATCAAATAAGACTTTTGCAGGAATATCATTAACTGAGAGATTACCCATGATCACTTCTGAAGAATCCTCCACTTGAGCTGCATTCATCATGTTCACCTTTGCAGACTTGGAATTATGCTTGACCACTTCATTGCTGGAAGATTTCACAGGAGGGGGAGACGGAAGGCGCCTTTGGTTGAAGCACTTGTTCGCATAGTGACCCTTTTGCTGACATTTGTTGCAAGTCACCTCTGAGAGCGGACGATGATAAGGAGCATTTGGCCTTGGAGCTTGGTTCTGAGACTTGTTCTGATAGCCAGGGTTGGGTGGGTGGGAAGATCCACGACCACCTGAGTTCTTCTGCTGATAAGGCTGACGGAACGGAGGAGGAGGAGGCAACCAGAACTTCTGTTGCTTGGCCGCCACTAGTGAGGAAGAAGAGGACTGAACTGCGTCCCTGACTCTCTTCTTAGAAGCCTCGCACTTGAGCTGAGCAGCTTCTTGTTTCAGAGCCATGTTGTAGAATTCATCATACTTTAATGGCTCAAAAAGCACGAGAGCTAGTTGCAGATCTTCTCTGAGGCCACGCCTGAATTGGTAAATCATGCTCTTCTCATCAGGGATGTCTTGCTTAGCAAAACGAGAGAGCTTCTGGAACTGAGTGTTGTATTGATACACAGACATGTTGCCTTGCTTGAGATTGCGGAACTCCTCACGCTTACTCTCAACAACACTTTTTGGAATGTGATGAGCTTTGAAGTCACGGCGAAAATCATCCCAGGTAATCACACGACCTCCTCTGGAATCTTTGTATTGTTGGAACCACTCAGCAGCTTGATCCTTGAGTTGAAAAGAGGCAAACTTGACAAAGTCCTCAGGTCTGACATTGCTACATTCGAAGTGCTTGTTGATGTCCACGAGCCAATCATCGGCCTCTGTGGCCTCGACACAGTAGCTGAAAGTCTTCGGCTGATTTGCAAGGAACTGATTGAGGGTAGCAAAATGCGGCTGATTGTTGCCTTGGCCTTGATTTCCCTGATTACCTTGCCCTTGGTTGCGATCTTGCAAGAGCTGAATCAGAATCTGAGCGTTGGCATTGGTGGCTGTCATCAAGGCTTGCCATGCCTCCGGAGGCGGAGGTGGTGGCGGAGGGTTAGCCTGACTTCCTTCATTGCGTTCCGGATTCTCACACGTTGGCGGAGCCATCCTGAAGAGGGTGACATCCATTAGCATCTTGAAAGACATATATTCAAGCTGAATCAAAGGATCGAAATTGCAACATATAGTATTCACAATAAACATTCGAACAAGAATGAACGAATGAATTCCAAAGTAAAGCATCACACTTCCATAAGCTGAGGAGCCATTTAGATAAAGGTATGAAATCATCATCTGCCTCGAAACAACTCGAATATCACAACTGAAAACAAAACAAAGGATTGGCTTGCAGAATAAGCCGGAACAAACATATGATAGATACCATATCGTATCATGTGTCTGTTGGAAAGATATTCTAGGGGCTACTTGAATTCCCACTTATAAACTCCCGAAACTTTCTGGTTATGCAATCAGGTGTTGGGGATACAGGGGACACAAAATATATCACCCAAACTAACAATACCTAGATCCAGCTGTATCCATCCTTCAACACATAACCAAGAAACCTTCGGAAATCGTCTACCTCAACCTTCGGAAAACATCCGTTATACGAGTTATGGCAATACTCCCGCACTCGCCTCAGTACTAGGCTATCAGGGTTATCTCACCAACAACTGTACAAAAGAGATTTTCGATGTCGGCGTACTAAACTCAGGTATTCCAGAACTGCAACGATAAGATTATGACGACAACACCTCAGAGCTCAACTCCCCGGGACACCTCCACTAAACCCCTGCTGACAGGAAGCACCAAGACAATGTTGTCATCACAAAACCATCGGAACGATTCCAAGATACCCGCGTGATCCTAAAAAAAAATTAGTGAAATTTGAGAAGAGAAGAGTCAAAACTCTACGTCAGGATGCCTTACCAGAGCGATGAGGAGACTGGGAAGTAAAAAGAATTCCTAAACTCTCTGATACATAATTCCTAAATGACTCAAAACATTTTTCTAGACACAACTCGGCCGCTAAAAACGATCAATCAGTGGGGGCTCCTATGGTCGGGGAAAGGCTCTGATACCAACTTGTAACGCCCTCGATGCGGCTATATCTCCCACGTGTCGAGGCACGACTTAGAGGCATAACCGCATTGAAAGCAATGTCGCAAGTGAGGTAATCTTCACACAACCCATGTAATACATAAGGGAAAGAGATACATAGTTGGCTTACAGTCGCCACTTCACACAATACATAAATAAACATCCATCATTCAGATTACACTCAAGGTCCGACTACGGAACCAAAATGAAAGAAGACTACCCCAAAAGCTACACAGATCCTCGATCGTCCCAACTGGGCTCCACTACTGATCATCAGGAAAAGACACATAGTAAGGACCACGTTCCTCGTCGAACTCCCACTTGAGCTCGGATGCGTCATCTGCACTGGCATCGTTGGCACCTGCAACTGTATTGGTAGAATCTGTGAGTCACGGGGACTCAGCAATCTCACGCCCGCGAGATCAAGACTATTTAAGCTTAAAGGTAGGGTAGGGTTGTGAGGTGGAGCTGCAGCAAGCGACTAGCATATATGGTGGCTAACAACGCAAAAGAGAGCGAGAAGAGAAGCAAAGCACGGTCGTGAAACTAGAAGTGATCAATAAGTGATCCTAGAACAACCTACACCAAACATAACTCCAACACCGTGTTCACTTCCCGGACTCCGCCGAGAAGAGACCATCACGGTTACACACGCGGTTGATGTGTTTTAATTAAGGTCAACTTTGAGTTTTCTACAACCGGACATTAACAAATTCCCATCTGCCTCATAACCGCGGGCACGGCTTTCGAAAGATAATACCCTGCAGGGGTGTCCCAACTTAGCCCATTATAAGATCTCACGGTCAATGAAGGATATTCCTGAAGGAAATATGCCCTAGAGGCAATAATAAAGTTATTATTTATTTCCTTATATCATGATAAATGTTTATTATTCATGCTAGAATTGTATTAACCGGAAACATAATACATGTGTGAATACATAAACAAACAGAGTGTCACTAGTATGCCTCTACTTGACTAGCTCGTTAATCAAAGATGGTTATGTTTCCTAACCATAGACAAAGAGTTGTTATTTGATTAATGGGATCACATCATTAGATGAATGATCTGATTGACTTGACCCATTCTGTTAGCTTAGCACTTGATCGTTTAGTTTGTTGCTATTGCTTTCTTCATGACTTATACATGTTCCTATGACTACAAGGTTATGCAACTCCCGTTTGCCAGAGGAACACTTTGTGTGCTACCAAACGTCACAACGTAACTGGGTGATTATAAAGGAGCTCTACAGGTGTCTCCAAAGGTAGATGTTGGGTTGGCGTATTTCGAGATTAGGATTTGTCACTCCGATTGTCGGAGAGGTATCTCTGGGTCCTCTCGGTAATGCACATCACTTAAAGCCTTGCAAGCATTGCAGCTAATGAGTTAGTTGCGAGATGATGTATTACGGAACGAGTAAAGAGACTTGCCGGTAACGAGATTGAACTAGGTATTGGATACCAATGATCGAATCTCGGGCAAGTAACATACCGATGACAAAGGGAACAACGTATGTTGTTATGCGGTCTGACCGATAAAAGATCTTCGTAGAATATGTGGGAGCCAATATGAGCATCCAGGTTCCGCTATTGGTTATTGACCGAGAATGGTTCTAGGTCATGTCTACATAGTTCTCGAACCCGTAGGGTCCGCACGCTTAACGTTCGTTGACGATATAGTACTATGAGTTATGTATGTTGGTGACCGAATGTTGTTCGGAGTTTTGGATGAGATCACGGATATGACGAGGAACTCCGGAATGGTCCGGAAGTAAAGATTGATATGTGGATAGTAGTGTTTGATCTCCAGAAAGGTTCTGGAATCCATCGGAAGGGGTTCCGAATGTTTCCCGAAATGTTTGGGCACGAGAACACTTTATCTGGGCCAAAGGGGAAAGCCCACGAGGTTTTTGGAAAGTGCAAAAAGAAGTTTTGCGGAGTCTAGAGGCCAGACGCCAGGGTCCCTGGCGTCTGGGCCCAGACGCCGGGAACCCTGGCGTCTGGCCCTGGAGTCCGAGAAGGACTCTTGCCTTTCGGGTGAAACCGACTTTGTGGAGGCTTTTACTCCAAGTTTCGACCCCAAGGCTCAACATATAAATAGAGGGGTAGGGCTAGCACCCAAGACAGATCAAGAAACACCAAGCCGTGTGCCGGCAACCCCGTTTCCTCTAGTTTATCCTCCGTCATAGTTTTCGTAGTGCTTAGGCGAAGCCCTGCGAAGATTGTTCTTCACCAACACCGTCACCACGCCGTCGTGCTGCCGGAACTCATCTACTACTTCGCCCCTCTTGCTGGATCGAGAAGGCGAGGACGTCACCGAGACGAACGTGTGCAGAACTCGGAGGTGCCGTGCTTTCGGTGCTTGGATCGGTCGGATCGTCAAGACGTACGACTACAGCAACCGCGTTCATATAACGCTTCCGCTTACGGTCTACGAGGGTACGTAGACAACACTCTCCCCTCTTGTTGCTATGCATCACCATGATCTTGCGTGTGCGTAGGAAATTTTTGAAATTACTACATTCCCCAACAGTAGTATCAGAGCCTAGGTTTTATGGTTTGATGTTATTTGCACGAGTAGAACATAAGTGAGTTGTGGGCGATATAAGTCATACTGCTTACCAGCATGTCATACTTTGGTTCGGCGGTATTGTTGGATGAAGCGGCCCGGACCGACATTACGCGTACGCTTACGCGAGACTGGTTCTACCGCCGTGCTTTGCACACAGGTGGCTGGCGGGTGTCAGTTTCTCCAACTTTAGTTGAACCGAGTGTGGCTACGCTCGGTCCTTGCGAAGGTAAAAACAGCACCAACTTGACAGACTATCGTTGTGGTTTGATGCGTAGGTAAGATTGGTTCTTGCTAAGCCCGTAGCAGCCACGTAAAACTTGCAACAACAAAGTAGAGGACGTCTAACTTGTTTTTGCAGGGCATGTTGTGATGTGATATGGCCAAGACATGATGCTAAATTTTATTGTATGAGATGATCATGTTTTGTAACTGAGTTATCGGCAACTGGCAGGAGCCATATGGTTGTCGCTTTATTGTATGCAATGCAATCGCCCTGTAATGCTTTACTTTATCACTAAGCGGTAGCGATAGTCGTAGAAGCATAAGATTGGCGAGACGACAACGATGCTACGATGGAGATCAAGGTGTCGCGCCGGTGACGATGGTGATCATGACGGTGCTTCGGAGATGGAGATCACAAGCACAAGATAATGATGGCCATATCATATCGCTTATATTGATTGCATGTGATGTTTATCTTTTATGCACCTTATCTTGCTTTGATTGACGGTAGCATTATAAGATGATCCCTCATTAAATTATCATAGTAAAAGTGTTCTCCCTGAGTATGCACCGTTGCGAAAGTTCTTCGTGCTGAGACACCACGTGATGATCGGGTGTGATAGGCTCTATGTTCAAATACAACGGGTGCAAAACAGTTGCACACGCGGAATACTCAGGTTTAACTTGACGAGCCTAGCATATAACCGATATGGCCTCGGAACACGGAGACCGAAAGGTCGAGCGTGAATCATATAGTAGATATGATCAACATAGTGATGTTCACCAATGAAACTACTCCATCTCACGTGATGATCGGACATGGTTTAGTTGATTTGGATCACGTGATCACTTAGAGGATTAGAGGGATGTCTTTCTAAGTGGGAGTTCTTAAGTAATATGATTAATTGAACTTTAATTTATCATGAACTTAGTCCTGGTAGTATTAGCATATCTATGTTGTAGATCAATAGCTCGCATTGTTGCTTTCATATGTTTATTTTGATATGTTCCTAGAGAAAATTGTGTTGAAAGATGTTAGTAGCAATGATGCGGATTGGATCCGTGATCTGAGGTTTATCCTCATTGCTGCACAGAAGAATTATGTCCTTGATGCACCGCTAGGTGACAACCCTATTGCAGGAGCAGATGCAGACGTTATGAACGTTTGGCTAGCTCAATATGATGACTACTTGATAGTTTAAGTGCACCATGCTTAACAGCTTAGAATCGGGACTTCAAAGACGTTTTGAACGTCATGGACCATATGAGATGTTCCAGGAGTTGAAGTTAATATTTCAAGCAAATGCCCGAGTTGAGAGATATGAAGTCTCCAACAAGTTCTATAGCTAAAAGATGGAGGAGAATCGCTCAACTAGTGAGCATGTGCTCAGATTGTCTGGGTACTACAATCGCTTGAATCAAGTGGGAGTTAATCTTCCAGATAAAATAGTGATTGACAGAATTCTCTAGTCACCATCACCAAGTTAGTAGAACTTCGTGATGAACTATAATATGCAAGGGATAACGGAAACAATTCCCAAGCTCTTCGTGATGCTGAAATCGACGAAGGTAGAAATCAAGAAAAACATCAAGTATTGATGGTTGACGAGACCACTAGTTTCAAGAAAAGGGCAAAGGGAAGAAGAGGAACTTCAAGAAGAACGGCAAGTGAGTTGCTGCTCAAGTGAAGAAGCTCAAGTCTGGTCCTAAGCCTGAGACTAAGTGCTTCTACTGCAAAGGGACTAGTCACTGGAAGCGGAGCTACCCAAGTATTTGGCGGATAAGAAAGGATGGCAAAGTAAACAAAGGTATATTTGATATACATGTTATTGATGTGTAGTTTACTAGTGTTCATAGCAACCCCTCAGTATTTGGTACTAGTTCAGTTGCTAAGATTAGTAACTTGAATCGGGAGTTGCAGAATGAACAGAGACTAGTTAAGGGTGAAGTGACGATGTGTGTTGGAAATGGTTCCAAGATTGATATGATCATCATCGCACACTCCCTATACTTTCGGGATTAGTGTTGAACCTAAATAAGTGTTATTTGGTGTTTGCGTAGAGCATGAATATGATTTGATCATGTTTATTGTAATACGGTTATTCATTTAAGTAAGAGAATAAATTGTTGTTCTGTTTACATGAATAAAACCTTTTATGGTTACTCACCCAATGAAAATGGTTCATTGGATCTCGATCGTAGTGACACATATTCATAATATTGAAACCAAAAGATGCAAAGTTAATAATGATAGTGCAACTCATTTGTGGCACTGCCGTTTAGGTCATATTGGTGTAAAGCGCATGAAGAAACTCCATGCTGATGGGATTTTGGAATCACTTGATTATGAATCACTTGATGTTTGCGAACCATGCCTTATGGGCAAGATGACTAAAACTCCGTTCTCCGGAACAATGGAGCGAGCAACTGACTTATTGGAAATAATACATACTGATGTATGCGGTCCGATGAGTGTTAAGGCTCGCGGCGGGTATCATTATTTTCTAACTTCACAGATGATTTGAGCATATATGGGTATATGTACTTGATGAAACATAAGTCTGAAACATTTGAAAAGTTCAAAGAATTTCAGAGTGAAGTGGAAAATCATCGGGACAAGAAAATAAAGTTTCTACGATCTGATCGTGGAGACGAATATTTGAGTTACCAGTTTGGTCTTCAATTAAAACAATGTGAAATAGTTTCACTACTCACGCCACCAGGAACACCACAGTGTAATGGTGTGTCCAAACATCGTAACCGTACTTTATTAGATATGGTGCAATCTATGATGTTTCTTACCGATTTACCACTATCGTTTTGGGGTTATGCATTAAAGACAGCTGCATTCATGTTAAAAAGGGGCACCATCTAAGTCCGTTGAGACGACACAATCTGAACTGTGGTTTGGCAAGAAACCAAAGTTGTCGTTTCTTAAAGTTTGGGGTTGCGATGCTTATGTGAAAAAGTTTCATCCTGATAAGCTCAAACCCAAATCGGAGAAGTGCGTCTTCATAGAATACCCAAAATGTTGGGTACACCTTCTATCACAGATCCAAAGGCAAGACATTCGTTGCCAAGAATGGATCCTTTCTAGAGAAGGGAGTTTCTCTCGAAAGAAGTGAGTGGGAGGAAAGTAGAAAACTTGATAAGGTAATTGTACCATCTCCCTTATTGGAAAGTAGTTCATCACATAAATCTGTTCTTGTGACTACTACACCAATTAGTGAGGAAGATAATGATGATGATCATGTAACTTCGGATCAAGTTACTACCGAACCCCGTAGGTCAACCAGAGTGAGATCCGCACCAGAGTGGTACGGTAATCCTATTCTGGAGGTCATGTTACTTGACCATGACGAACCTACGAACTATGAGGAAGCGATGATGAGCCCAGATTCCGCGAAATGGTTTGAGGCCATGAAATCTGAGATGAGATCCATGTATGAGAACAAAGTATGGACTTTGATTGACTTGTCCAATGATCGGCGAGTCATTGAGATTAAATGGATCTTCAAGAGGAAGACAGACACTGTTAGTAGTGTTACTATCTACAAAGCTAGAATTGTCACAAAAGGTTTTCGACAAGTTCAAGGTGTTGACTACGATGAGAGTTTCTCACTCGTATCTATGCTTAAGTTTGTCCGAATCATGTTAGCAATTGCCGCATTTTATGAAATCTGGCAAATGGATAAACAAAACCGCATTCCTTAATGGATTTCTTAAAGAAGAGTTGTATATGATGCAATCAGAAGTTTTTTTCAATCCTAAAGGTGCTAACAAAATATGAAAGCTCCAGCGATCCATCTATGGACTGGTGCAAGCATCTCGGAGTTGGAATATACGCTTTGATAAGTTGATCAAAGCATATAGTTTTATGCAGACTTGCGGTGAAGCCTGTATTTACAAGAAAGTGAGTGGGAGCACTACAGCATTTCTGATAAGTATATGCGAATGACATATTGTTGATTGGAAATAATGTAGAATTATTCTGCAAAGCATAAAGGAGTGTTTGAAAGGAGTTTTTCAAATAAAAACCTCGATGAAGCTGCTTACATATTGAGCATCAAGATCTATAGAGATAGATCAAGACGCTTGATAAGTTTTTTCAATGAATACATACCTTGACAAGATTTTGAAGTAGTTCAAAATGGAACAGTCACAGAAAGAGTTCTTGCCTGTGTTACAAGGTGTGAAATTGAGTAAGACTCAAAACTCGACCACGGCAGAAGATAGAAAGAGAATGAAAGTCATTTCCTATGCCTTGGCCATAGGTTCTATAAAGTATGCCATGTTGTGTACCAGATCTATTGTATACCCTACACTGATTTTGGCAAGGGAGTACAATAGTGATCTAGAAGTAGATCACTGGACAACGGTCAAAATTATCCTTAGTGGAATAAGGATATGTTTCTCGATTATGGAAGTGACAAAAGGTTTGTCGTAAAGGGTTACGTCGATGCAAGTTTTGACACCGATCTGGATGACTCTAAGTCTCGATCTAGATACATATTGAAAGTGGGAGCAATTAGCTAGAGTAGCTCCGTGCAGATTATTGATGACATAGAAATTTGCAAAATACTTACGGATCTGAATATGACAGACCAGTTGACTAAAATTATCTCACAAGCAAAACATGATCACACCTTAGTACTCTTTGGGTGTTAATCACATAGCGATGTGAACTAGATTACCGACTCTAGTAAACCCTTTTGCTGTTGGTCACATATCGATGTGAACTATGGGTGTTAATCACATGGTGATGTGAACTATTGCTGTTAAATCACATGGCGATGTGAACTAGATTATTGACTCTAGTGCAAGTGGGAGACTGAAGGAAATATGCCCTAGAGGAAATAATAAATTTATTATTTATTTCCTTATATCATGATAAATGTTTATTATTCATGCTATAATTGTATTAACCGAAAACATAATACATGTGTGAATACATAAACAAATAGAGTGTCACTAGTATGCCTCTACTTGACTAGCTCGTTAATCAAAGATGGTTATGTTTCCTAACCATAGACAAAGATTTGTTATTTGATTAATGGGATCACATCATTAGATGAATGATCTGATTGACTTGACCCATTCCGTTAGCTTAGCACTTGATCGTTTAGTCTGTTGCTATTGCTTTCTTCATGACTTATACATGTTCCTATGACTATGAGATTATGCAACTTCCGTTTGCCGGAGGAACACTTTGTGTGCTACCAAACGTCACAACGTAACTGGGTGATTATAAAGGAGCTCTACAGGTGTCTCCAAAGGTAGATGTTGGGTTGGCGTATTTCGAGATTAGGATTTGTCACTCCGATTGTCGGAGAGGTATCTCTGGGCCCTCTCGGTAATGCACATCACTTAAAGCCTTGCAAGCATTGCAGCTAATGAGTTAGTTGCGAGATGATGTATTACGGAACGAGTAAAGAGACTTGTCGGTAACGATATTGAACTAGGTATTGGATACCGACGATCGAATCTCGGGCAAGTAACATACCGATGACAAAGAGAACAACGTATGTTGTTATGCGGTCTGACCGATAAAAGATCTTCGTAGAATATGTGGGAGCCAATATGAGCATCCAGGTTCCGCTATTGGTTATTGACCGAGAATGGTTCTAGGTCATGTCTACATAGTTCTCGAACCCGTAGGGTCCGCACACTTAACGTTCGTTGACGATATAGTACTATGAGTTATGTATGTTGGTGACCGAATGTTGTTCGGAGTTTTGGATGAGATCACGGATATGACGAGGAACTCCGGAATGGTCCGGAAGTAAAGATTGATATGTGGATAGTAGTGTTTGATCTCCAGAAAGGTTCTGGAATCCATCGGAAGGGGTTCCGAATGTTTCCCGAAATGTTTGGGCACAAGAACACTTTATCTGGGCCAAAGGGGAAAGCCCACGAGGTTTTGGGAAAGTGCAAAAAGAAGTTTTGCGGAGTCTAGAGGCCAGACGCCAGGGTCCCTGGCGTCTGGGCCCAGACGCCAGGAACCCTGGCGTCTGGCCCTGGAGTCCGAGAAGGACTCTTGCCTTTCGGGTGAAACCGACTTTGTGGAGGCTTTTACTCCAAGTTTCGACCCCAAGGCTCAACATATAAATAGAGGGGTAGGGCTAGCACCCAAGACAGATCAAGAAACACCAAGCCGTGTGCCGGCAACCCTGTTTCCTCTAGTTTATCCTCCATCATAGTTTTCGTAGTGCTTAGGCGAAGCCCTGCGAAGATTGTTTTTCACCAACACCGTCACCACGCCGTCGTGCTGCCGGAACTCATCTACTACTTCGCCCCTCTTGCTCGATCGAGAAGGCGAGGACGTCATCGAGCCGAACGTGTGCAGAAGTCGGAGGTGCCGTGCTTTCGGTGCTTGGATCGGCCGGATCGTGAAGACGTACGACTACATCAACCGCGTTCATATAACGCTTCCGCTTACGGTCTACGAGGGTACGTAGACAACACTCTCCCCTCTCGTTGCTATGCATCACCATGATCTTGCGTGTGCGTAGGAAATTTTTGAAATTACTACGTTCCCCAACAATTCCTTCTACCGGGAAGACCCGATCAGTCTCGGAATCCCGGACTACAAGACATTTCGACAGTAATAAAACAAGACCAGCAAAGCCGCCCGAATGTGCTGACAAATCCCGATAGGAGCTGCACATATCTCGTTCTCAGGGCACACCGGATGAGCAAGACGTCGGGTTGGCATAGACCCTGGTTGCCAAAGGGGCGCCGGACATCGCTCGGTTTGGACCAGCAATCGAAGGAGAACTGGCCCGGGGGTTAAAATAAAGATGACCCTCGGGCTCGCGAAAACCCGGGGGGAAAAGGCTTAGGTGGCAAATGGTAAAACCAAAGTTGGGCCTTGCTGGAAGAGTCTTATTCAAGGCTGTCAAGGGGGTCCCATAAATCACCCAACCGTGTAAGGAACGCAAAATCAAGGAACATAACACCGGTATGACGGAAACTAGGGTGGCAAGAGTGGAACAAAACACCAGGCATAAGGCCGAGCCTTCCACCCTTTACCAAGTATATAGATGCATTAATTAAATAAGAGATATTGTGATATCCCAAAATAATCATGTTCCAACATGGAACCAACTTCATCTTCACCTGCAACTAACAACGCTATAAGAGGGGCTGAGCAAAGCGGTAACATAGCCAATCAACGGTTTGCTAGGAAAGGATGGTTAGAGGTTTGACATGGCAATATGGGTGGCATGATATAGCAAGTGGTAGGTGTCGCAGCATAGGCATAGCAAAAGAGCGAGCATCTAGCAAGCAAAGATAGAAGTGATTTCGAGGGTATGGTCATCTTGCCTGCAAAGTTCTCAGGGTTGTCGAAGGCTTGATCCTCGTAAGTGTTCTCAAAAGGTTCCTCGTTCATGTACTCGTCTCCCGGATCTACCCAAGGCAAGAACACAAGCAAAGGAACAACTATCAACCACGATGCAATGCGCAAGCAACATGATGCAAAACATGGCATGATATGCGAGATGTGATATGCAATGCATATGCGTGCTCCGGAAGGAAAAAAGATGAACAAGGCATAATCTTGGCAAACCAAGTATGCCACTGGATAGGTGAGGTGATTTCGGTTGAAATCGATATAAAGATCACCGGAATCGGATGCACGCTTTGCAAATGACAAGCAAAACAAGAATGACATATTTCTGCGTTTAACAGCATGATGCCACTTAGCATGCAACAAGAAATTAAACTACTGCACCCAAACATATCAGAAAAGCATATGACAGTGATCTACTCAAGATGCTTGACAAAAGAAGAACACTGAGCTACGGCTAAATCACAATATAACAGGTTCAAACAAGCATGGCAAAAGTGCAAAAGATAACAGGTTCACAGACATGGTGAAAATACTATCATGCCAGAAATCAACATCAGGATGACATGTTTAGAGCAAGGAAACAACATGCTACAGGAACACAATATAGCAAAACAGGGCATGGCATGAATCCACTCAAGGCATAGAACAAAAGTCCCTTACTGACCATGAGCCAAAAAGGAACAGAAAATATAATAACACCCATGTCAATTAAGCAAGTTTCGTTACAGGTTTCAGACTTAGCAGAAAACTGGACATGTCAAAAACAGATAACAAGTAGGCATATTTACGAACTCGATGCACTCACTACAGATCATTTCATGATAAACTAAGCATGCACCCGCCAAGAATACATGGCATAGAAGCTATACATGGCAAGAACAATATCATAGCAAGCAAGCATCAACTACAACAAGCTTGGCAAAATCGAATAACATGTAAACAATCTGCGGAAAACATTTTATAGCAAAAGTAGAGCTCGATTCACTCAAGCTATGGCACCCCATAATTACAAACAAAGGCATGTATGGATAGAGCAAATCCATATGTTCAAAACACCCTTACTGATCATGCTCAAAAGAGGCATAGATCTCTCTGAAACAACATGGACACATGGCATAAAAATAACAGCAAGGAATAACTTGGTGAAATAACTAAGTCTCTGAAATCAGCAACATTATGATGCCTAGTTTGCATGCTTGTGCTAGTCACCACAAAGATCACAAAAATACATGGCATACACCCCTGTAAAGATGGCATGTCATATTACAAAACACATGTAGGACTCAACTTCATAGGGTGCACACATCAATCATGGCAAAAATGACAAAAATGCATCTACTGAAACAGATCTGAAACTAACATCACATAGCCCTCTTCCAACAGCATTTCGGGCATCAAGATGAGCTCAAATTAAAATGATGCAATGAGATGAAATGATGTACTCATCGAGGCGAACAATTTGACATATCACACGCATTAAACGGAGCAGTATGCAGCAAGTTATGATGTGATGAACATGGCACAAAATGATACAGAGAAAGGGACTTAGCAGAAATTCGACCTTAAGGTAAAAAGTCAACGCGCGGAAAACGGAGCTGGATCTGGCCGGAGCTTCGCCGGAGAAGAAGCATATGGCGGCCGGAGCTCGTGGGCTCGCCGGAGTAGCTCGGTTCGCCGGATCCGGCCCTCCCGCGGCCGGATCTGGCCGGGGCGGAGGAGAGAAGGCGCGGGGGCGGCGCCGGAGCAGCGGGGTCGACGGGGCGGCGAGCGGCGGACGGTGCGGCAGGGCGGCGAGGCGCACCGGTGGCGGGGACGGGACCCGACGGCGGCGGGGCTGGAGGCGAGGCGCCCGGTGGCGGCTCGGGCCCGGCGCGGCTCGGGCGGGCCGGCCTCGGGCCTGGCGGGCCCGGCGGCGCGGCGAAGTGGGCGCAGGGCGGCGGCGAATGGTGGCGTGCCACGTGGCGGCGGCGGCGCAGGTCGGACGTGTCCGGCCCGGCGATTTTGTCCGGCGGCGCGTGGAGAGGAAGGGGTCTATGGTTTGATCCGGGATTTCGGAGGAGGGGCTATATTTATAGGTTGGAGGAGCTAGTAGGCTCCAAATTGAGCACGGTTTTCGGCCACGCGATCGTGATCGAACGGAGATGGACATGGGAGTGGCTTAGATGGGTTATTGGGCTGATTTGAAGGGGTTTTGGGCTGCAACACACACGAGGCCTACACGGTTACCCGGTTAACCGTTGGAGTATCAAACGACCTCTGAATGACCCGAAACTTGACAGGCGGTCTACCGGTGCTATACCAAGGCCGCTTGACAAACCTCGGTCCATTCCGAGAAAGTTTAATTCCCGCTCAAGGAAAAAGGTAAAAGGGGGCGCCGGGGAACATAGGAGCGCCGGATTGCAAAACGGACAATGGGGAAAATGCTCGGATTCATAAGACGAACACGTATGCGAATGCGATGCACATGATGACATGATATGAAATGCATGACAAGGACAAAATGCAAAATGAAGGAAAACCCAACCACGGAGGGAATAACATATCACATTGCCAAAAATGGCAAGAGTTGGAGTTACAAATATGGCAAGTTACATCCGGGGTGTTACATCATAAGAAGCCTTGCAAGCAAAGTGACTAATGAGTTAGTTACAAGATGATGTATTACAAAATGAGTAAAGAGACTTGGCAGTAATGAGATTGAACTAGGTATGTGGATATCGATGATCGAATCTCGGGCAAGTACATAGCGATGGACAAAGGGAATAACGTATGTTGTCATAATGGTTCGACTGATAAAGATCTTCATAGAGTATGTAGGAGCCAATATGAGCATCTAGGATCTGCTATTGGTTATTGACCGGAGAGGTGTCTCGGTCATGTCTACATAGTTCTCGAACCCGTAGGGTCCGCACGCTTAAAGTTCGATGACGATTTAGTATTATATGAGTTAAGTGATTTGGTGACTGAATATTGTTCACAGTGGCGGATGAGATCACGGACATGACGAGGAGTCTCTAAATGGTCAAGAGGTAAAGATTGATATATAGGACAATGGTATTCGGATACCGAAAGTGTTTCGGGGGGTACCGGGTACTTATCGGGTCACCAAAAGGGGTTCCGGGCACCCCCGGCAAAAGATATGGGCTTAATGGGCCAAGGGAGGGACAGACCAGCCCACAAGGGGCTGGTGCGCCCCTCCACCAGGCCGGCCAACCCTAGGGAAAGGAAAGGGGGAGGGCAAGTCCCTCCTTCCCTCCCCTCCTCAAGGGAGAAAGGAAAGGGGGCGCCACATCCCCCTTCCTTCCCCTCCTCAAGGGAGAAAGGAAAGGGGGCATCACATCCCCCTTCCTTCCCCTCGCGCCTATACAAGGAAAGGGGGTCGAACCAGGGCAAGAGCCCAAGTGGGATTCGGCCCCACATGGGGCGCCCCTTGGCCTCTCCCCTCTCCCTCTCACCTATATATATGAGGAGGTAAGGCGCCTAGAACACACAACATCAATTGTTAGCCGTGTGCGGCGCCCCCCTCCATAGTTTACACCTCCGGTCATATTCTCGCGGTGCTTAGGTGAAGCCCTATGCGGATCACTTCACCATCACCGTCACCACGCCGTCGTGCTGACGGAACTCATCTACTTCCTCGACACCTTGCTGGATCAAGAGGACGAGGGACGTCACCGAGCTGAACTTGTGCAAACCTTGGAGGTGTCGTACGTTTGATCGATGCTTGATCGATCGGATCTAGAAGAAGTTCGACTACATCAACCGCATTGTCAAAACGCTTCTGCTTTCGGTCTACGAGGGTACGTAGACAGACTCTCCCCCTCGTTGCTATGCATCTCCTAGATAGATCTTGCGTGAGCGTAGGAATATTTTTTTTGAAATTGCATGCTACGTTTCCCAACACTAGGTCCATCTTTGTTCCCTTCAAAGTTCTTATTTTTGTGTCTGGATTTAGGTCTGGTGAACCCTGCGTTGACCACAGTGTCTTCATATCGCTTTCGCCATTTTTGTACCTGAGCTTGTTTTTATTGCGCTTGGGTTTTCCATTGGCGTCGCATGTTTCCAAGCTGTCTGCCTCGCCATTGTGAGAACTGCGGGCGAGCCTACTATCCTCTCCTGCACAGAAGTGGGTCATCAGCGAGGTGAGGGCATCCATAGTCCTCGGCTTATCCTGGCCGAGTTGACACGCCAACCATTCATCTCGAATATTATTCTTGAATGCGGCGATGGCCTCGGCTTCGGAGCAGTCTATGATCTGGTTCTTCTTCGTGAGGAGCCTATTCCAGAATTTCTGGGCTGATTCACCTGGCTGTTGGGCGGCAATGCTGAGGTCATCAGCATCCGGAGGTCGGACTTACGTGCCCTGGAAGTTTGTGCGAAAACCGTCCTCGAGGAACTCCCGGCTGCCAATAGAGTGAGGAGGCAGGTTCTTAAGCCAATGCCCCGCGGGCCCCTTTAGCTTGAGTGGTAGATATTTAATGGCATGGATATAATCTCCATTGGCCATGTGTATGTGGAGGACGAAGTCCTCGATCCATACTACTGGATCGGTGGTGCCATCGTATGATTCTATATTGATGGGCTTGAATCCTTTAGGGAATTGATGTTCCATCACCCTGTCTGTGAAGCAGATGGGGTGGGCTGAAAGTGCAACTAATCCCTGGGTGGTTTTGGTAATTCTTAACAACATATAGCTCACTGAACTAATACTCTTTCAAGATGATCATTTCAGAAAGTTCAGTGATTGGCATGGCATGGAATATAGATGTGGACCCCTCAAAATGCTAAGGACACATATTGGCAAAAGCACAAGACTCTACATTTTCATTTTAGTGATCCAAGATCACATTGAGTCCATAGGAAAAGGCAATGCTATTAAAAGGGGATGAGGTGTTGCTTAATGGCTTGCTTGCTCAAAATGTTTAGTGATACGCTCCAAAAGCCCTCAACCACTTTCTCATATCCACATATGTCCCAAACCAAAAGTCAAACTCGGCCCCGCCGACTTGATCCATCTGGCGCCACCGAGTTCACTTGACATAGCCATAGCCAGAAACCCTAATCAGTCCGGTCTCACCGATAGGGATCTCGGTCTCACCGAGATAGGATTGCAAAATCTCCATTTCCATTCGTAACGTTTCGGTCTAACTGAGATGAGCGATCAGTCCCACCGAGTTCACAATGCAAACTCTCTGTTTCCTCTTCGTAACGTTGTGGTCTCACCGAAATGAGCGATCGGTCCCACCGAGTTTGCCTGATGAACTCTCTGTTAGCCTATTACTGAAATCGGTCTCACCGAGTTCATGTGATCGGTCTCACCGAGATTACGTTATGCCCTAACCCTAACACAATCGGTCCCACCGAGTTGATTATGTTGGTCCCACTGAAAAGCCTAACGTTCACATTTTGAACTGAATTGGTCTGACCGAGTTTCACTATTCGGTCCCACCGAGTTTGGTAAATTGTGTGTAACGGTTAGATTTTGTGTGGAGGCTATATATACCCCTCCACCCTTCCACCATTCGTGGGGAAAGTAATTAGAACGTGCCTATACTTCCACTACTCATTTTCTGAGAAAGAACCACCTACTCATGTGTTGAGACCAAGATATTCCAATCCAACCACAAGAATCTTGATCTCTAGCCTTCCCCAAGTTGCTTTCCACTCAAATCATCTTTCCACCATATCCAAATCTGTGTGAGAGAGTTGAGTGTTGGGAATACTATCATTTGAAGCACAAGAGCAAGGAGTTCATCATCAACACACCATCTATTACCTTTTGGAGAGTGGTGTCTCCTATATTGGTTAGGTGTCACTTGGGAGCCTCCGTTAAGATTGTGGGGTTGAACCAAGGAGTTTGTAAGGGCAAGGAGATCGCCTACTTTGTGAAGATCTACCCAAGTGAGGCAAGTCTTTCGTGGGCGATGGCCATGGTGGGATAGACAAGGTTGCTTCTTCGTGGACCCTTCGTGGGTGGAGCCCTCCGTGGACTCGCGCAGCCGTTACCCTTTGTGGGTTGAAGTCTCCATCAACGTGGATGTACGATAGCACCACCTATCGGAACCATGCCAAAAATCTCCGTGTCTACATTGTGTTTTCTCCCTCTAAACTCATCCCCTTTACCTTCATATGCAATGATTTACATTCTGCTGCCATACTCTTAGATTTGCATGTGTAGGTTGATTGCTTGACTTGCGATAAGTTGCCAAAATCTATCAAGACTTAAAATTGGGAAAAGGCTAGATTTTTATTTGGTCAAGTAGTCTAATCACCCCCCCTCTAGACATACTTTTGATCCTACATGGGCTAGACCTCAGAACAGAGGAGCATCTCGTCGAAGGTCGGGAGAGAGCCGTGAATAGGCTTGGTCTCGGGCACGACCATTCCTGTCCAACCAAGCATCGTAGCCATCAAGCCCGGCGGGCGTGTCTCCTCTTGATCCGTAGATGAACCGAGGGGGTGCCCTATTAGCCTCGATGCGACATCAAACGTCATGAGGGTCTAGGTAATCCACGGGGTCCTTACCATAACAGCGTGGAGGTGGTCGGTCGTTGAGGTTTTCCCGCATTGGCATGTCCCTCCCTCTAGGGGGTCAGTCATGGTCGTTGGTGAGATCCTCGTCAAACTCCGGTAGGAGACACCTGTGTGGGTATGATTTCGGCACGCTACGGCACCGGTCTTCCATGTCTTGTTCAGCGGAGAGCACTTCGACCCACTTTTCATTCAGTGTGTTGGTGTTGGCCTGCAGCTGCCTCTACTTACGTTTCATTCTCCGAGCCGTCGTAATGAGGCACCGCCGGAAGCGCTCTTGTTCGAAGGGGTCTTCGGGGACGACAAAGTCCTCGGTGTTGAGGCTTTCATCCTCCTCAGATTCCGGGATGTAGTTGTCATCAGCCCCTTCAAAGAGGTCGTCAGGATTTGAATCCTCGAGATGTTCTTCGGGTGTGCCTTTCCGCCCTGGGGAAGCTTGATGGTCTCCCTTGGGGTTACCGGCGTCACCGGCTTCTGCATCACCGTTATCGGCAGTTGCATTATTGTCGTTGGGCTCCCCATTATTGCCTCTTCCGCGTCTTCCACGACGTCTTGGAGGGGTATTGTGGGTGTCCACCATGTAGACATTGTAAGTAGATGTAGTAGTCCACCTGCTGGTGTTTACCAGGGGCGAGGTGTCTTCTGCGGGGCCACCGACATCTTCATCCATGTCTGTGGCCTCATCGTAGTCTAGTACGTCGGTTAAATCGTCGACCGTGGTGACTAGGTGGGTGGTGGGTGGGATGTAAATTTCCCAATCATCAGCTTTAAGTCCGACCTGATCATAGACCTAAGTCTTGCCGTCCGAGATGGACATGCCCTGGATACGGTCAAGCATCTCATTAAGGTGAGACGGCTCTTCCGGATTCATTACTGGATTGTAAGCGCGGCTGACTTGAAGTATGCTCGGCCTATAACTTGACGTGTCTTCGATGCGAAGGGGATCCGGGAGTGATTCCGGATTCTGCACCGAGGTCAGTTCTAGCCCTGACGTAATTCCCAAAGTGGGGGCCGGATCTACATCTGGGATGGAGAAGTAGTTACGTCGGGGGTCCTTCAAAGTTGGATTGGATCTTGGACAGGCCGTATGCCACCCATGGCACCCCTGACAAGCTGGCCACTCACTCTAACTGAAACATCTGAGTGAACAAGTAAGCCAGTAAGATAGCAGCAGAACATCAGGACAGGGGCCGAGGCCGTGACGACAACGAAGGCCAGCTTGAGCCGAGCAATCTCAGTCAAAAGAAATTTCCTTCCGGGGTTAAGGATGTTAACTTGGTTTACCCCACTCAGATCCAAAGGGGGCAAACGCGGGTCACCCGCGCGCTAATGTAGAAAAGCCTAGCTATGTCATGGCAAAAATGGCTTTGCTGGCGTGGACACCCGAAACCACCAATATGGCGTCATTGTTTAAAAAATAGTGATGGCATTTGAGCCCACATCAGCAGTATTTCACATACCGATGGTGTGCCACGTGGTCAACGTCCGCAAATTGATTTTTCACTAATAAAAAATATATGCATTTAAACCATCAACTAATTTAAGATGTAATGATGCTGCATGAACTAGTTCAACTCTACAAAACTACATATAGATGTTCATCAACTTAACTAGTTCAACTTCACAAAACTACATATAGGTACTACTCCCTCCTCTCCGGTTTATAGGGCTTATCTCAAAATTTTAGTTTTTCCATTTTATAAGGCTCAATTTGGTTGTTCCCCATCACATGTTCAGATTCTAAGGTGCATTAAATTATCGCATGCAAGTATTAAGAGAAAATTGACCAATGCATGTACTTTATGCATGCATGCATTGCACTTAATGCATGCATAAACATAATTTTTTGAGGAAAACAAGAGCACTAATTGGATGCCTTTGCAAACTACAAAAAGCATTCCACCACTCACCATCTACCTTGGTTGGTACTCCCTCCATTTTTATATACAGGGCCACTATCAAAATTACAATTTATAGATATACAAAGCCACTAACACTAACCGATGCAATATTTGTTTGCCTCGTAGTACTAGCAAAAGAAGACATTAATCATCCCTTGCATGCATGCGGGAGTGAAAGCATTGGCTTGATTTGCATGAAAAAGAAGAATACACATTAATTTACACGGCAAACAAGGAGACAAGCTGGCTTGCAACATTAACTTAGAAGACATTAACTTTTGCCTTGGTACCTGTAATATGGGTTTATGGCCTTGTATACAAAAATGAAAGGAGTAAGATTTTTGAATTGAGCCATATAAACCGGAAAGAAGAGAGTAATGCTTAACTAGTTCAACTTCACAAAAGTTACTAGTTAAAAACTAAATAACTATTCTACTTCACAAACTACATCACGTAAGGGGACTTGTGGCTCTCTTAAACTAGGCTTTTGGGTGTGTCAACTATCGACGTCAACTTCTTATGTCAAACCGCCTCAGTGTAGGCGGTTTCTTTCAGAAAACTGCCTCGAAAATATGAGTTTTTTGATTCGGTTTCTTTGCCGAAATTTTAGTTAAATCAGGTTTCCTCGTAAATCCACCTCATATATTATTATTTTTGAACATAGTATAATCTTTGATTTTTAAAACACACACACACATGCACTCACCCCTATAAACGCGCGCACACATACACTATCCCTATGAGCTCCTTCAAGATACCGAGCCGAGACAACATTTTAAGATTGACGAAGTCGCCACAGACGCCTTGTAGTCAATGAAAACGGCTCCTCCCATTAAACAAACATTGCCGGAAAGCCTGAAATAAATTCAGAAAAAATATGAGTCTGAGTGCCAAGTCTAGAACTTTCCGGGTTGGCTGGTTCCACCAGAAGGAACCTAACCATATGAGATACACTCACTTTGCAATCCACCTCACATATTCCACAATTAGAGTATGGTGAATTTTCCGTGGCTTAAAACTGACACTGAGCATCGTTCTCTAATGCTCAGATTTGTACTACCTCCGTTTCAGTTTACAAGTCCTACGCGTATATCTAGGTTGCCAATTTTATCGCCCTAATATAAACTATATAACACAAAAATTATACCTTTTGAAAGTAGAAACTCCGAAATTTATGTTGGTATATTTTTTATAATATGTGACTTGTATTAGGTTGGTCAAATTGACAACCTAGGAGTACGTGCACGCCCTGTAAACTGAGAGAGAGGTAGTAGTAGGGAAAATGTCACGTCACACATAGGGTAAACCTGTTCATGGACAACCCGGCCCGGTGGCCTGGACCCGAAGCCCGACATTCGGGCTGGGCTCGGGCTACAATTTCTCGCCCGAAGCCCGGCATGAAAGCCTGAAATAAGCCTGAAATGCCTATATATATTTATTCAAAATATAGGTATAAGTTAATATAATACCCTGAATATGATTAATTTAATTAAAGACGCCAATGTTCATGTGTTTCCGGCCGGGCTAGGCCAGGCTCGCGCTTGGGATTTTTTCATCGGGCTTTGCCAAGCCCGGCCCAAACCCAACCCGGCCCGGGGAATGGTCAGGCTTAACATGGGGTCATCTCGCACTTTTTGTTTCCATTTTTCTTTTGCGTGTAGGAAAAAAGCCAACATAGTTACATGGTTACGTATACACCAAACGTACCGAATGTCAGAACACGCAGCTGTGCTGCTGTCTCACACTCTTATTGAACGGCAAAATCACGCTCACCTTATCTTCGACTGCCTGTGTACATATCATGGGAAATACGTCAGCTTGTCAATCTAAAACTATTTTTTAGATGGAACTATGCGCTTTCAGTTAGAGAGTAAGTACATCGTGACACTGCAGCGAACTCGTTCACCTCTTTCCAGCACCCCGCTTCACACGCGGCCACCCGCTTGTTGCTAATCACCTTCTATAAAAGCCCCTTTGCCAATCTCCTCTGCGCATTGCTCGATTGGTTCGCTTGAGCGAACACCATGGCGCGCGGCCTCCACCATCTCCTGCTCCTCGCAGCGCTCCTCCAGCTGCTTTCCACCACCTCCGCGGCGACCGCCGGCGGCGTCGCGACTGGCAGCGGCAGCGAGAAGGTGCACGTGGCGATCTACTACGAGTCGCTGTGCCCCTACTCGGTCCGCTTCGTGACGAACCACCTCTTGAAGGCCTACAGGGACGGACTCCTCGACGCCGCGGACCTCACCCTGGTTCCCTACGGCAACGCCAAGGTGGACGCGCACGGCGCCATCACATGTCAGGTGGGTGCGCCATTGCCGCGCCTGCGGTCCGTTCCTCTCCTTCTCCCTTCGGCTATAGAGAGAGATGGTCATACTGATGTTGGGATGTTGGCTTGTTGCATGCAGCATGGCCCCGATGAATGCCTTCTCAACACCGTGCAGGCTTGCGCCATCGACGCATGGCCGGACGTGGTAATTTAGTTTATTCACACCTCATCTTACTAATCTCTGCTCGCTGCTTCACCACCCGACGTATTATTGCGACTGCACTACGACAACGTGAACTTTTCTTGAAACTGGTAGCTGTTGTTTTGTTTTGATGCAGAAAGTGCATCTCGGCTTCATTTACTGCGTGTCGGACCTGGTGATGAAGAACAAGCACCGGGAGTGGGTGTCGTGCTTCCAGAAACAGGGGCTTGACCCAAAGCCAGTCACGGAGTGCTACAAGGGCGAGCGTGGCCACAATGTCCGCCCCCCTTTGTATCTGCGTTTGTTGCATCATCCACATACATTTTGTATGCTCAATTGCTAAACCAGTGTTGGCATTTTGCATGTTCCATCCAGCTTTCGCTCGAGTATGGGAGACAGACAGCTGCGCTCGTGCCTCCTCACCAGTTCGTTCCATGGGTGGTGGTCGACGGCAAGCCGCTCTTCAACGTAAGGGACCGTTTTCTTCGTTTTTGCCATGGGACAGTTTCGTGTCTGAATTCCACCGTATATGTAAGCTAGTCCTTGAATCAATCATGTCTCGGTGTCAGGATTACGGGAATTTCAAAGCTTACATCTGCAAGGCGTACAAGGGTTATCCCCTCCTCGAGGCGTGTCGAAGCCTGGGCCTGGAGTCAGACAACGATGTATACGGCCCACTTTGATCGTGCCGATGATGATGCCATCGGCAACATTAGGATGGTCCTGCCGGATGGTGATAATAATAATTGATAAGTTATGTTTCCTTTTGGGGATCATACATCTGAACATAGGGCAGTTCAATCTCTCTGTTAAGGTTAATAAATCAAGTGGTTGTGCTCTTAGATTGATCTGGTTTGTTGGGTTGACATGTGGAATTAATACCCGGATCCTGGAGTACATGCTCCGTTGAAAAAAAAGATCCAGTATAGGAAGTTTGGATCATCTAGACTATGCTGAATGCCAAATTTATGATGCAAATTTGGATGTGGCATTTTTTTTTGAGGCAGTTGGTTAGACAAGGCATCAGGGAATGTGCGGCGCGCGCTAGCTGCGATATCCAGAGAAACGTCGGCCTGGCTGGAGTATTAGTAGGCATCGATGCAGAGGTTAAATAGGGAGACAGTGGGTGTGTCGCGGCATTTGGTCTTCGAGCAGGCAGTCGCATCGCATGGCAAAGGGCACCATGTAGGAAGGAGTTGCAGAGGAAGGGAGCAGTGGCGGAGATAGGGGGTGCGAGCCACAGTCCAGGGCCCAAGTCAACATTCATCTTTGTTCTTCACTAGAACACTGAGTAGTTCTGCTAAAACAGTGTGTTAGCTTGGTATTCCATTGGTTTGACCCTTCCCAAGCTAATTTAGCAGCACTTGGCCCTCCCTATTCAGTTTTCTAGCTCCACCACCGAAAGGGAGTGCATGTAGCGAGAACGTATCATGGGAAATAAGGGCATGTTTGGTTCCAGTTTAATATAGTAGTTGTATTGCATTTCCATCTTCAATCAGCCTGGTCTTTATATGCAACAGATGCAACCTGTTTGGTTGCCTCTATCGCATGAAGGGGCACTTACCCCCTTGCTGTTTGGTTGCCTTTTGTGCTTAGGGTGTGATCAGATGCAAACTTCAGCTGTTTGGTTGCAAACAGCATTTGTGTTCTACTCATCCCATTCAAATGTGGTGGCCTTACCACCACATGATCAGCACAACAACAAGCACATATGAGATCAAACAAAGCAAGCAACCAAATGAGATCAAACAAAGTAAGCAACGGAAATGACAGCAAACTACTTAAATTAACAGCAGGGGCATCCTACTTCCCTGCTCCATGTCAGGATGCTGCTCCTGGCCAAAATATTAACAAGTTCCCAGCACAACTACCATAAGTCTAGCCACAGACCATAAAAGTTCAACACTAACACCTTAGTTAACTACATTGCATGCTCAATGTCACCAACGCAGTTGTGCCTGCTGCAACGAAACCCGCACATGACCGAGGAGTCGTGGTTGTAGTCCTGAGATGCACACAACGACGAGGTCGCCGGGGACGATCCGGTGGCGGCGGCAGAAGTAGTTCCAGCCCCGGCCAAGCACCATGTGCCCCTTGAAGTTCTGGACCTGCACCCAGAACGCGCACCGCTTGTTCGCCGACAACCTGACCACGCGCGGGAGCCGCTTTATGACCAGCCACTCGTTCATCACCTCCACAAACTTGCGAGGGATGACGAGCATGGCGAGGTCCTCGTTATTCTTGATCTGCTGGTAGAAGCGCAACGGCTCCCGGGCCCCCTCCTCGTGGCCAGTCCTCGGAGATCGTCCCCTTGAATGAGGCAGGCTCATGAAGGCGACCTTTCCAGGCAGGTCCACCCTCCTGAGCCACCTGTTCATGGGGATGAGATCCTCGGCGCCCTCAGCTCCGGCCACCACCTCAGCTCCTCCACCCGCCAGGTCCCAGTCACTCTTCAATATCTTGAGGTAATGTTTGCAAAATGAACATCCACTGATCAGTGCCATTATCTCTTCTGCAAATGCCACTGATCAATTGCACTAGCACTACAGCAAATGGCACTGATCAGAGACATTTGCCCAAGAACAAATGCCACTGATCAGTGCACAAACTCTTTGCCAAATGCCACTTATCAATGTCACTTGCTCTTGGGCAAATGCCACTAATCAGTGCCATTTGCTCTTGGGCAAGTGCCACTTGTCAATGGCACTTGCTCAACTCAAGAGCAAGTGCCACTGATCATGGGACTTGCCCAAGAGCAAGTGGCACTGATCAGTGGTAGTTGCCCATCGGTGCACTATCGTAAGCATGGAAACATCTAAAAATAGCATCCATGTGCACCCATGCATATATGGCAGCATCCTAAAATGGTCCTACTACATGCACGTATAACAATCTAGAGCATGCAACACAAACCCTAGCTTGAATGTATATAACAATCTAGAGTATGCAACATGAACAGCAACATGAACATGATCCTACCTTGAACATGAACATGCCATTTGCATGAACACAGATCCTAGCAAGACCATAGCATGAACACAGATCCTAGCAAAGCACACTAGCATTGGGGATTCTAGCATGAACACACATCCTAGCATGAACACAGATCCTAGGAAAGCACTAGCAGAAGAACATTATCCTAGAACACATTGTAGCAAGCAAGAACAAATCGGTCAGATTCGATTCGATTGGGATCGCATCGAATCGGATCTACTCGAATCCTATCTAATCCTATCGAATCGACTAAGTACTAGCACATGCCTAAGAAAGAAACCCCTAATCTACATCTATGAGCAAGCATTGGGGATTCTTTGACTCACCAGAGCTTGCGCCGTCGTAGCGAACCGAGGGCGGGGTGAAAACCCCGGCATGAAGGAGAGAGGTGGTGGAGCAGAGGAGGAGCCGGCCCTGGCGATGGCCGGCGGCATCGGCCCCGTGCTCATGGCCACGCGGAGGTCGGGAGGACGGCGCGCCGACAGGAGAAACCCCTTGGATGGGGGTCAAGAAAAACCCCTGCCCAATGGGGTCCCAAAAAGCGCGGCTCCGTCGATGGCGCCGGCGCCGAGCCCAGGAGCACAAGGTTCGGAATCGGCGGTGGAGCAGGAACGGCCGACACTGCATTGGCCGGCCCTCGTGGTGGCCGGCAGCAGATGTGGGACGGCGCTCGCAACGCCGACGCCAGGTCCCTGCCCGAGTTCTGGAACCCGTCCACCTAGCGCTCTTGGATCCTGGTCATGCGATCGTCGACGGGGGTCAGAGGACGACGCGGCGGTGGGCGAGGCGGAGCCATCGAAGGAGAGGAGAGGGAGGGGCAGTGAAGTAGAGAGGAGCGGTGGGAACAGTGCGGGCTGGGCGGTGACAGGAGAGTGGGGGAGTTATGAGACGTCCCCTCCGTGCCCCGCGCTGCCCGAGGCACGCGGCCTCCTCGCACGGCTGCGCCGGGCCATGCTGAGGCCTGCTTTAAGGTCCGTGCGGGCCATGAATCGCATGTAGCCCAGCCAACCAAACAGGTCACGCACATCCCGCGCGGGCCTGGTTGGGCTGCATGCGGGCAACCAAACGCGCCCTAAGTGAATTCGTGCACCCAATGCACCAGTAGAGGGATGAAGGGGCCCACCCAACCGGCTAGGTCTCAGTCAACTGAGACTTAACTAAGTCTCAATCAGATGATATAGCATATAAGAAGAAAAAAAATTGAAAATATTTTTTTTACGAATCTCCATGCAAAATCAAAGGAATATAGCATCGACTGAGACATAACGAAGTCTTAGTCGACTCAGACATAGTAAAACAGTTGTAGATTTTTTGTAGGTCTAGCATTTATTGGTGCCGAACTGCTACCAAACAAAACAGAAAAAATACTGGACTCATTTGCAAGCATCAGGCCTTATTTATTTTCTATAAGGAAAGCATCAGGCCTTCTTTGAAACGCGCAAACCACAGGACTCGATCTACAGAGTGTACAACATGACTGCAGAGCCCCCTACACAACCAATTATATCACGTTGTTCTAAAAAAACAATTATATCACGTTCCAGACGTGACACTTCAGGAGAACTAAACGAAACAAGCGGCGCAAACAAGATTAACACAACTCACATACATTTTGATGAAATTATAATGCAACAGTACGTAGTACGCCGCGCGCGTGCATGAGCATGCCCCGCCGGAGTCAGTCAACTGGCGTGACAACGGCGGAGGCCTTGGACGCCTTGGGCCGCACCGGCTGGATCACCAGCCCTTCGCCGCCTGGTCTCTCCTCGACGGTGTAGTGCAGGTACGTCCCGAACGCCTTGTCCCACGTGACGAAGAAGAGGTCGGAGAAGTTGTACCTGACGCCGCGCGGCAGGTGGTGCACGCCGTGGTACGCGGCGCCGTTCCAGAGCGACTGCAGGCGGCGCGGCAGGAGGCACAGCCCGCAGTGGTTGTCGATGCCCTTGATGTTGCACAGCGAGAGGAAGACGGCCGTGGCGCGCGGCGACGACGACATGCCGGAGGTGAGGATGGCCAGCGACGCGCCGGCCGTGTCGGCGATGAGGGCCTCCACCGGGTGCCCGTACTTGGCGCCGAACGCGTAGGGCACCACCAGGCGGTGGTGCCACGAGTGGAGGTGCCGGTACAGGAACCGGCTGCGGTGCGCCAGACGGTGCCACGCGTAGCGGTACACGTCGTACAGCACCACGGTCACCGCGATCTGACGCGCCGCCGTCAGGTACGACGACGTCGTCGTCGCCGGCGAGTCGCCCGTGGTCGCTCCCCCTACTCCTCTTCCCGCTATAACCTGCATGCATGCATGCGAACGCACGTACGGAATAAACGTGTGCGTCGATCAGAGGCTGTGTACAAAGCAGGACGTACGGATACGTGCATGCATGTGTACATGAAATATGCCGTGAGCCGTCGGCTGGTCTTGGCGAGGCTTTGGTTACCGGGGTGAGCACGGTGACGGCGACGAGCTGCATGAGGTGCTGCATGAGGACGTTCCCGAGCACGGCACGCTTGGACACCGTGTTCTTGCTGTCCTCCTCGGCCTTGGTGTTGAGCCTGTACTTGGCCATGACGCGTCCATGGCCAAGCGCCGTATGCACGCCGGAGTAGGTCCAGTACACCAGGATGGGCACGACGGCAGCCACAGCCTCGTCGGAGAACCTGAACACCGTCATGTCGACCCCTTTGATCTACGAGGTGTACACTCTAGCTAGCCAAGTAGCTAAGTAGGTAGAGGTGTGCTTGTAGTTGCAAGTCAGGGATAAGTAGTGCAATATTTTTTTTTCGAGAACACTAAGTAGTGCAATATCCATTGTCTATATAGGGTAATCGGTAAGCAATTTAAGTATCCCTTTCGAGCGTGCGAACAAGGGAGAGCGCCAGCCACGGGTGACCGAGCGAGATATCGCCCTGCCGGTACACTCAAAGCTCGCACCACAGAGATTCAGCAAAGTAATTTCGTTGCTAGTCGCCGCTCAGTGCTGGACCTTAATTACCTTGTGGAACACCCATCCGTAATTAACAAGACAAGATGCCCGGGGCATGCCAATGGCCGCCTACTGTCCCTAGTGTAAGAGTTCAGTAATTTTGCTTACTTTTTTTTCAATGATAAAGGGAGTTTTATTCCTTAGGTAACAGGATTACAATCAACTGGTAAGAGCCCCTCAATACAGGAAGGACCTTTTTGAAGCCAAACAGCAGTACACGACTCAGTATGGCTGTAATTAGCCAGACAATGTGCTATCCTATTCTGAGACCTAGTAAGCTTTTGGGGAATAAACTCCCGACCTTCCAACAGAAACTTGATTTCCATTGCCAAGTGCCCATACCGTGTAAGAGAATCACAAGACAAGATGGACATGGTCACCAAGGAATCAGACTGCACGTATACTGGGAGCTCCGTATGCTGACAGGCCAGGGCCATACCTTGCATAAGAGCGTGTATCTCTGCCTCCAGTGCATCATTACAATTAAAAATAACTCGGTAGGCCGCAAAAACCACAGCCCCAACTTCATTGCTGTGACGCCCGGATAATTAAGCTCCAGTAATCCCCTGCTAATGATGCCACGTCACCTCGGTTGTTGTTGCTAATCTCGCGTTAGTTCAAAACGATTAAATTTCTAATTTGAATTATTGACAAATAACAAAAGTTTTCAAACGGTGGAACTAAAATGTTCTAATAATCCTATAAATTCCCCTGATCATTGTAATGTTGAAACCAACTTCACTTGACTAGCATAAATTCCTAGGAAATTAATAAGTGGTCCAACAATGAATAAAATGGCCTTTTAAAAATAAACTATTAATTATTTAACTCTAATTGCCCCAAACTTTTTGTGCTAATTCAAAATAATCCCTCTTATTTATATGTCAAATTTCATGTTTACAAAAAATCGTTTGGTACAAAAGGAAAATAGAAAACTGTGCCAGAAATATAAAACAGAAAACGATAAAAAAAAGAAATGGGCTTAGAGATCTACTGTGCACATGGGCCCTAGTGGCCTTGGTGCACGCACAACCCAGACTGCCTCCCCTGTCTTCCACCTCCCGCTACAGTGGGAGGCAGGGAGCAGCCGTGGCGCCATCTCCATGGCCGGCGCCACACGTCGAGCATCCCACGGCTCCCCCTTTGGATAAGGTCGTCGCCCGCACCCCTCCCTCCTAACCCTAGCCCCATATCCCCCTCGCTCGCGCTCTCCCCACAACCTCTCGCTCACCCCTCCCCCTCTCTCTGTTTTGGACGGCCGGGCGGGACGTCACCACGTTGTCGTCAAGCCCGCGGCCACCAGCCACCGCTCGCCGCACCGACGAGTCCAGGAGGATCGCCGTCGTCGACCTCGTCCATCCAGAGCGTCAAATCGAGACCGGAGCCACTACAGCCTCGGCACCGACTGCTTCTTCCCGACGGTCGTCGTCTCCATTGTCGGTCGATCTCCTCCCTCAGCGCCTCCCCGACCCGTCCAAGCTCGCCATCAGCCATCCCCCAGTGAGCCTCCCCCGTCCCCCTTCCATCGACCTTGATTCGCGCCGTGTATCGCCGCCCCACCACCATGGCCGCGTCCGCCCGCCTCCGCTCCTCACAGCATGCCTCGGCCGCTCCTCTGCATGCGTTGCACCGCGCCCGGTCACACCCTACGCCTGCCTCGCCATGCTCCGGCCCCGCGTCTAGCCCGCGCGCCTCGCCTCCGCCTGCTGCCGTCGTACTCCCCCCTCCCCCACTACTGCCTGAAGCTGCAGCTCGCCTCCATTGCCGCCTACAGGCCTCCGCGCCGGTGGCCGCCTTGGCTACCGCCGCCTACCACCTCCGGCCTCCCCTGCGCGCCCCCTCCTTTCTCCCTTGCTGCACCGGCCGCGCCCTGCTCCTCTGCTGCCCGCGCCATCGCCACTCCTCGCGCCGCAGCCGCTCGTCGCCTGCTCACCCGTGGCCTGCTCCCCCACCATCGGGCCCGCCTTCGTTGACGCCTACAGGACCACGCGCCCGCGCACCGCTACCAGCGCCGCCGTGGCCGCCCCGTGCTCGCGCGCCCGCCTGTGGTCTCGTCGGGGCCGCGCCTGCCGCCGGTGCCCCTCGACCGCGTCGGGACCTCAGCGGCATACACAAGCACGCACTCGCGTGATTAAACGGGGGTTGACCGCTGAATTAGGGGCCCACCTTGCCTAATTAGCCATTAATAAAAAGAATATGCCCTAATCAGACACTGCCAATGGGCCCCTCATGTTATTAACCTAATTTAGATTAGTTTAAATGAATAGTTAATACTGTGTCCATGACACGTGGGACCCACGTTCACTGTTTGAGTGGATAAGGCCGAACCAGTCAGCCTCTGCTGACTGGGCTGTTGACCCAGTCAACAGTGGCCCACGAGTCAGTCCCTATGTGGCCTGGCTGGGTACACTTCTGTGTACATATAGCATTTTCTCTATTAAATTCGGATTAATAATATTTTAGAAAATGATTTAAAACTTTAAAAATTAATATAAAATAAATCGTAGCTCAGATGGAAAAACTTTGTACATGAAAGTTGCTCAGAACGACGAGACGAATCTGGATACGCAACCCGTATGTCCGTCACACATCCCTAGCATAGCAAACACGCAAATTTCCCCCTCCGGTTCACCTGTCCGAAAATGCGAAACACCGGGGATACTTTCCCGGATGTTTCCGCTTTCGCCGGTATCACCTATCCCTGCGTTACGTCACCCCTAGCACAACGTATTGCCGCGTCTTGCTTTGTGTTACATTTGATTGCTCTGTTATTTATTGTGTTCCCCTTCCGTTACTTATTTCCGGTAGACTCCGAGACCGACGCCGCTGCTACCCAATACGACTACGGAGTTGACTACCCCTCTCTCTTGCCAGAGCAACCAGGCAAGTGTTGGGGAACGTAGCATAAATTCAAAATTTTCCTACGTGTCACCAAGATCAATCTATGGAGAAACCAGCAACGAGGGGAAGGAGAGTGCATCTACATACCCTTGTAGATCGCTAAGCGGAAGCGTTCAAGTGAACGGGGTTGATGGAGTCGTACTCGTCGTGATTCAGATCACCGATGATCCTAGTACCGAACGGACGGCACCTCCGCGTTCAACACACGTACGGAACGGAGACGTCTCCCACGCCTTGATCCAGCAAGGAAGAGGGAGAGGTTGATGGAGATCCAGCAGCACGACGGCGTGGTGGAAGTAGCGGGATTCCAACAGGGCTTCGCTAAGCGCTGCGGGAGGAGGAAGATGTGTCACGGGAGGGAGAGGGAGGCGCCAGGCCTTAGATTGGTTTGCTCCTCCTTTTTCCCCACTATATATAGGGCCAAGGGAGAGGGGGAGGCGCAGCCCTTGCCCCTTCCTCCAAGGAAGGGTGCGGCCAAGGGTGGGGAGGAGTCCATCCTCCCCAAGGCACCTCGGAGGTGCCTTCCCCCTTTAGGACTCTCCCCTTTTTCCTATCTCTTGGCGCATGGGCCTCTTGGGGCTGGTGCCCTTGGCCCATATAGGCCAAGGCGCACCCCCTACAGCCCATGTGGCCCCCCGGGGCAGGTGGCCCCACCCGGTGGGCCCCCGGGACCCCTCCGGTGGTCCCGGTACAATACCGATGACCCCGAAACTTGTCCCGATGGCCGAAATAGGACTTACTATATATAATTCTTTACCTCCGGACCATTCCGGAACTCCTCGTGACGTCCGGGATCTCATCCGGGACTCCGAACAACTTTCGGGTTACCGCATACTAATATCTCTATAACCCTAGCGTCACCGAACCTTAAGTGTGTAGACCCTACGGGTTCGGGAGACATGCAGACATAACCGAGACGTTCTCCGGTCAATAACCAACAGCGGGATCTGGATACCCATGTTGGCTCCCACATGTTCCACGATGATCTCATCGGATGAACCACGATGTCAAGGACTTAATCAATCCCGTATACAATTCCCTTTGTCTATCGGTACGATACTTGCCCGAGATTCGATCGTCGGTATCCCAATACCTTGTTCAATCTCGTTACCGGCAAGTCTCTTTACTCGTTCCGTAACACATCATCCCGTGATCAACTCCTTGATCACATTGTGCACATTATGATGATGTCCTACCGAGTGGGCCCAGAGATACCTCTCCGTTTACACGGAGTGACAAATCCCAGTCTCGATTCATGCCACCCAACAGACACTTTCGGAGATACCCGTAGTGTACCTTTATAGCCACCCAGTTACGTTGTGACGTTTGGCACACCCAAAGCACTCCTACGGTATCCGGGAGTTGCACAATCTCATGGTCTAAGGAAACGATACTTGACATTAGAAAAGCTTTAGCATACGAACTACATGATCTTGTGCTAGGCTTAGGATTGGGTCTTGTCCATCACATCATTCTCCTAATGATGTGATCCCGTTATCAATGGCATCCAATGTCCATGGTCAGGAAACCGTAACCATCTATTGATCAACGAGCTAGTCAACTAGAGGCTTACTAGGGACATGGTGTTGTCTATGTATCCACACATGTATCTGAGTTTCCTATCAATACAATTCTAGCATGGATAATAAACGATTATCATGAACAAGGAAATATAATAATAATCAATTTATTATTGCCTCTAGGGCATATTTCCAACAGTCTCCCACTTGCACTAGAGTCAATAATCCAGTTCACATCGCTATGTGATTAACACTCAAGGTCACATCCCCATGTGACTTACACCCAAAGAGTTTACTAGAGTCAATAATCTAGTTCACATTACTATGTGATTAACACTCAATGAGTTCTTGGTTTGATCGTGTTATGCTTGTGAGAGAAGTTATAGTCAACGGGTCTGAACCTTTCAAATCCGTGTGTGCTTTACAAATCTCTATGTCATCTCCTAGATGCAGTTACCACGCTCTATTTGGAACTATTCCAAATAACTATTCTACTATACGAATCCAATTTACTACTTAGTATAATCTGGATTAGTGTCAAAGTTTGCATCGGCGTAATCCTTTACGTCGAACTCTTTTCCACCTCCATAACCGAGAAAATTCCTTAGTCCACCAGTTACCAAGGATAACCTTGACCGCTGTCCTGTGATCCATTCCTGGATCACTCTTGTACCCCTTGACTGACTCATGGCAAGGCACACTTCAGGTGCGGTACATAATTTAGCATACTTTAGAGCCTATGTCTGAAGCATAGGGGACGACCTCGTCCTTTCTCTCTATTCTGACGTGGTCAGGTCTTGAGTCTTACTCAATACTCACGCGTGTAATACAGCCAAGAACTCCTTCTTTGCTGATCTATTTTGAATTCCTTCAAAATCTTGTCACGGTATGTATTCATTTGAAAGTACTATTAAGCGATTTTGATCTATCCTTATAGATCTTGATGCTCAATGTTCAAGTAGCTTAATCCAGGTTTTCCATTGAAAACACTCTTCAAATAACCCTATATGCTTTCCAGAAATTCTACATCATTTCTGATCAATAACATATACTCATCAGAAATTCTATAGTGCTCCCACTCACTTCTTTGGAAATACAAGTTTCTCATAAACTTTGTATAAACCCAAAATCTTTGATCAACTCATCAAAGTGTTCATTCCAACTCCGAGATGCTTACTCCAGTCCTCAGGAGGATTGCTGGTGCTTTGCATACTTATTAGCATCTTTCAGGATTGACAAAACCTTCTGGCTGTATGACATACAACCTTTCCTCAAGAAAATCGTCGAGGAAACAATGTTTTGACATCCTATCTGCACAATTTCATAAATAATGCAGTAATCGCTAACATAATTCCAACAGACTCTTAGCATCGCTACGAGTGAGAAAGTCTCATCGCAGTCAATTCCTTGAACTTGTCGGAAAACATTTTACTGACAAGTCGAGCTTTCTTAATGGTGACATTTACCATCATTGTCCGTCTTCCTTTTGAAATCCATATGTACCTAACAGTCTTATGACCATCAAGTAGTTCTTCCAAAGTCTACACTTTGTTTTCATATATGGATCCTCTCTCGGATTATATGGCCTCGAGCCATTCATCGGAATCCGGGCCCACCATCGCTTCTCCATAGCTCGTAGGTTCATTGTTGTCTAGCAACATGACTTCCAAGACAGGATTTACGTACCACTCTGAAGTAGTACACATCCTTGTCGTCCTATGAGGTTTGGGAGTGACTTGATCCGAAGTCTCATGATCACTATCATAAGCTTCCACTTCAATTGGTGTAGGTGCCATGGGAACAATTCCTGTGCCTTGCTACACACTAGTTGAAGTGACAGTTTAACAACCTCATCAAGTCTCCACCATCCTCCTACTCAATTCTTTCGAGAGAAACTTTTCCTCGAGAAAGGACCCGATTCTAGAAACAATCCGTATTGCTTTCGGATCTGAGATAGGAGGTATACCCAACTGTTTTGGGTGTCCTATGAAGATGCAGTTATCCGCTTTGGGTTCGAGCTTATCAGCCTGAAACTTTTTCACATAAGCGTCGTGACCCCAAACTTTTAAGAAATGACAGCTTAGGTTTCTTTAAACCATAGTTCATACGGTGTCATCTCATCGGAATTTCATGGTGCCCTTATTTAAAGTGAGTGCGGTTGTCTCTAATGCCTAACCCATGAACGATAGCGGTAATTCGATAAGAGACATCACGGTATGCATCATATCCAATAGGGTGCAGTTATGATGTTCGGACACACCATTGCACTATGGTGTTCCAGGCGGTACTAGTCGTGAAACAATTTCCACAATGTCTCAATTGTGTACCAAACTCGCAACTCAGATATTCATCTCTATGATCATATCATAGATATTTTATCCTCTTGTCACGACGATATTCAACTTCACTCTGAAATTACTTGAACCATTCAATAATTCAGACTTGTGTTTCATCAAGTAAATATGCTCAGTTTCTACTCAAATCATCTGTGAAGTAAGAGCATAACGATATCCACTGCGTGCCTCAGCACTCATTGGACTGCACACATCAAAATGTGTTACTTCCAACAAGTTGCTTTCTTGTTCCATTTTACTGAAACCGAAGCTTTCAGTCATCTTGCCCATGTGGTATGATTTGCATATCTCAAGTGATTCAGAATCAAGCGAGTCCGAACGGTCCATCTGCATGGAGTTTCTTCATGCGTATATACCAACAGACATGGTTCACATGTCTCAATCTTTTCAGAAATGAGTGAGTTCAAAGATCCATCAACATGGAGCTTCTTCATGCGTTTTATACCAATATGACTTACATGGCAGTGCCACAAGCAGGTGGTACTATCATTACTATCTTATATCTTTTGGCATGAACATGTGTATCACTATGATCGAGATTCAATAAACCATTCATTTTAGGTGCAAGACCATTGAAGGTATTATTCAAATAATTAGAATAACCATTATTCTCCTTAAATGAATAACCGTATTGCGATAGACATAATCCAATCATGTCTATGCTCAACGCAAACACCAAATAACAATTATTTAGGTTTAACACCAATCTCGATGGTAGAGGGAGCGTGTGATGCTTGATCATATCAACCTTGGAAACACTTCCAACACATCTCGTCAGCTCTCCTTTAGCTAGTCTCCGTTTATTCCGTAGCTTTTATTTCGAGTTACTAACACTTAGCAATCGAACCGGTATCTAATACCCTGATGCTACTAGGAGTACTAGTAAAGTACACATTCACATAATGTATATCCAATATACTTCTACCGACAGCCTTCTCATCTACCAAGTATCTAGGGTAATTCTGCTCTAGTGGCTGTTTCCCTTATTACAGAAGCACTCAGTCTCGGGTTTGGGTTCAACCTTGGGTTTCTCCACTAGAGCAGCAGCTGATTTGCCGTTTCATGAAGTATCCCTTCTTGCCCTTGCCCTTCTTGAAACTAGTGGTTTCACTAACCATCAACAATTGATGCTCCTGCTTGATTTCTACTTTCGCGGTGTCAAACATCGCGAATATTTCAAGGATCATCATATCTATCCCTGATATGTTATAGTTCATCACGAAGCTCTAGTAGCTTGGTGGCAATAACTTTGGAAAACATCACTATCTTATCTGGAAGATTAACTCCCACTCGATTCAAGTGATTGTTGTACTCAGACAATCTGAGCACAAGTTCAACGATTGAGCTTTTTTCCCTTAGTTTGCAGGCCAAGAAAATCGCCGGAGGTCTTATTCCTCTTGACGTGGGCACGAGCCTGAAATCCCAATTTCAGCCCTCGAAACATCTCATATGTTCCGCGACTTTTCAAAAATGTCTTCGGTGCCTCAATTCTAAACCATTTGTCATTACCGAATTATCATGTAGTCATCAAAACGTGTATGCCAAATGTTCGCAACATCCACATACCACGTTCGAGGTCCAGCACACTGAGCAGTACATTAAGGACATAAGCCTTGTACTGTCCGCATAATTGCTACTATCAACTTTCAACTATATTTTCTCTAGGAACATATCCAAAACAGTAGAACTAAAGCGCGAGCTACGACATAATTTGCAAAATTCTTTTTGACTATGTTCAGGATAATTAAGTTCATCTTATGAACTCCCACTCAGATAGACATCCCTCTAGTCATCCAAGTGATTACATGATCCGAGTCAACTAGGCCGTGTCCGATCATCACGTGAGACGGACTAGTCAACGTCGGTGAACATCTTCATGTTGATCGTATCTACCATACGACTCATGCTCGACCTTTCGGTCTTCTGTGTTCCGAGGCCATGTCTGTACATGCTAGGCTCGTCAAGTTAACCCTAAGTGTTTTGCATGTGTAAAACTGTCTTACACCCGTTGTATGTGAACGTAAGGATCTATCACACCCGATCATCACGTGGTGCTTCGAAACGACGAACTGTAGCAACGGTGCACAGTTAGGGGAGAACACATTCTTGAAATTGTTTATGAGGGATCATCTTATTTACTACCGTCGTTCTAAGTAAACAAGATGCATAAACATGATAAACATCACATGCAATCAAATAGTGACATGATATGGCCATCATCACTTTGCTCCTTTTGATCTCCATCTTCGGGGCTCCATGATCATCGTTGTCACCGGCATGACACCATGATCTCCATCATCATGATCTTCATCATCGTGTCTCCATGAAGTTGTCACGCCAACTATTACTTCTACTCCTATGGCTACCGGTTAGCAATAAAGTAAAGTAATTACATGGCGTTGTTCAATGACTCGCAGGTCATACAATAAATAAAGACAACTCCTATGGCTCCTGCCGGTTGTCATACTCATCGACATGCAAGTCGTGAATCCTATTACAAGAACATGATCAATTTCATACATCACATATATCATACATCACATCCTTTGTCCATATCACATCACAAGGCATACCCTGCAAAAACAAGTTAGACGTCCTCTAATAGTTGTTTGCATGTTTTACGTGGCTGCTATGGGTTTCTAGCAAGAACGTTTCTTACCTACGCAAAACCACAACGTGATATGCCAATTGCTATTTACCCTTCATAAGGACCCTTTTCATCGAATCCGATCCGACTAAAGTGGGAGAGACAGACACCCGCCAGCCACCTTATGCAACTAGTGCATGTTTGTCGGTGGAACCGGTCTCACGTAAGAGTACGTGTAAGGTTGGTCCGGGCCGCTTCATCCCACGATGCCGCCGAATCAAGATAAGACTAGTAACGGCAAGCATATTGAACAAAATCAACGCCCACAACTACTTTGTGTTCTACTCGTGCATAGAATCTACGCAATAGACCTAGCTCATGATGCCACTGTTGGGGAACGTAGCATAAATTCAAAATTTTCCTACGTGTCACCAAGATCAATCTATGGAGAAACCAGCAACGAGGGGAAGGAGAGTGCATCTACATACCCTTGTAGATCGCTAAGCGGAAGCGTTCAAGTGAACGGGGTTGATGGAGTCGTACTCGTCGTGATTCAGATCACCGATGATCCTAGTACCGAACGGACGGCACCTCCGCGTTCAACACACGTACGGAACGGAGACGTCTCCCACGCCTTGATCCAGCAAGGAAGAGGGAGAGGTTGATGGAGATCCAGCAGCACGACGGCGTGGTGGAAGTAGCGGGATTCCAACAGGGCTTCGCTAAGCGCTGCGGGAGGAGGAAGATGTGTCACGGGAGGGAGAGGGAGGCGCCAGGCCTTAGATTGGTTTGCTCCTCCTTTTTCCCCACTATATATAGGGCCAAGGGAGAGGGGGAGGCGCAGCCCTTGCCCCTTCCTCCAAGGAAGGGTGCGGCCAAGGGTGGGGAGGAGTCCATCCTCCCCAAGGCACCTCGGAGGTGCCTTCCCCCTTTAGGACTCTCCCCTTTTTCCTATCTCTTGGCGCATGGGCCTCTTGGGGCTGGTGCCCTTGGCCCATATAGGCCAAGGCGCACCCCCTACAGCCCATGTGGCCCCCCGGGGCAGGTGGCCCCACCCGGTGGGCCCCCGGGACCCCTCCGGTGGTCCCGGTACAATACCGATGACCCCGAAACTTGTCCCGATGGCCGAAATAGGACTTACTATATATAATTCTTTACCTCCGGACCATTCCGGAACTCCTCGTGACGTCCGGGATCTCATCCGGGACTCCGAACAACTTTCGGGTTACCGCATACTAATATCTCTATAACCCTAGCGTCACCGAACCTTAAGTGTGTAGACCCTACGGGTTCGGGAGACATGCAGACATAACCGAGACGTTCTCCGGTCAATAACCAACAGCGGGATCTGGATACCCATGTTGGCTCCCACATGTTCCACGATGATCTCATCGGATGAACCACGATGTCAAGGACTTAATCAATCCCGTATACAATTCCCTTTGTCTATCGGTACGATACTTGCCCGAGATTCGATCGTCGGTATCCCAATACCTTGTTCAATCTCGTTACCGGCAAGTCTCTTTACTCGTTCCGTAACACATCATCCCGTGATCAACTCCTTGATCACATTGTGCACATTATGATGATGTCCTACCGAGTGGGCCCAGAGATACCTCTCCGTTTACACGGAGTGACAAATCCCAGTCTCGATTCATGCCACCCAACAGACACTTTCGGAGATACCCGTAGTGTACCTTTATAGCCACCCAGTTACGTTGTGACGTTTGGCACACCCAAAGCACTCCTACGGTATCCGGGAGTTGCACAATCTCATGGTCTAAGGAAACGATACTTGACATTAGAAAAGCTTTAGCATACGAACTACATGATCTTGTGCTAGGCTTAGGATTGGGTCTTGTCCATCACATCATTCTCCTAATGATGTGATCCCGTTATCAATGGCATCCAATGTCCATGGTCAGGAAACCGTAACCATCTATTGATCAACGAGCTAGTCAACTAGAGGCTTACTAGGGACATGGTGTTGTCTATGTATCCACACATGTATCTGAGTTTCCTATCAATACAATTCTAGCATGGATAATAAACGATTATCATGAACAAGGAAATATAATAATAATCAATTTATTATTGCCTCTAGGGCATATTTCCAACAGCAAGCCCCCCCCTTGATCACCAGATATCGCCTATTCTTCTCTATACTGCTTGCATTAGAGTAGTGTAGCATGTTACTGCTTTCGGTTAATCATATTCTACTGCATAGCCTGTCATTGTTGCTACAGTTGTTACCCTTACCTGCTATCCTAATGCTTAGTATAGGATGCTAGTGTTCCATCAGTGACCCTACACTCTTGTCCGTCTGCCATGCTATACTACTGGGTCGTGATCACTTCGGGAGGTGATCGTGGGCATATACTATACACTTTATACTGTTACATTACTTGTGATACTGTTCAGAGATGGGGGCTGAAGGGGCAGGTGGCTCCATCCCGGTAGAGGTGGGCCTGGGTTCCCGACGGCCCCCGACTGTTACTTTGTGGCGGAGCGACAGGGCAGGTTGAGACCACCTGGGAGAGGGGTGGGCCTGGCCCTGGTCGGCGTTCGCAGATACTTAACACACTTAACGAGATCTTGGTATTTGATCTGAGTCTGGCTAATGGCCTATATGCACTAACCAACTACGCGGGGACAATTCTGGGCACTCGACGTCGTGGTATCAGCCGAAGCCTTCGTGATGTCAGCGACTGAGCGGGGCGCGCCGGATTGGACTGGAACGCCACTAGGCTAGGTCTGCTTCCGGCCGCCCACGCAACGTGCAGGTGTGCTCAGGGCGATGGGCCCAGACCCCTGCACGCTTAGGTTTAGACCGGCGTGCTGACCTCTCTGTTGTGCCTAGGTGGGGCTGCGACGTGTTGATCTTCCGAGGCCGGGCATGACCCAGGAAAGTGTGTCTGGCCAAATGGGATCAAGCGTGTTGGGTTATGTGGTTGTCACGCCCTCAATGCGGCTATATCTCCCACGTGTCGAAGCACGACTTAGAGGCATAACCGCATTGAAAGCAATGTCGCAAGTGAGGTAATCTTCACCCAACCCATGTAATACATAAGGGAAAGAGATACATAGTTGGCTTACAATCGCCACTCCACACAATACATGAGTAAAGCATTGCATCATACAGATACAATCAAGGTCCGACTACGGAACCAAAATAAAAGAAGACTACCCCAAATGCTACACAGATCCCTAATCGTCCCGACTGGGCTCCACTACTGATCACCTGAAACGAAACAGCACAATGAACAAGATCTTCATCGAGCTCCTCCTTGAGCTCGGGTGCGGCACCTGCACGGTTTCATCGGCACCTGCAAACTGGTTTTGGAAGTATCTGTGAGTCACGGGGACTCAGCAATCTCACACCCGCGAGATCAAGACTATTTAAGCTTAAAGGTAGGACAGGGTAGTGAGGTGGAGCTGCAGCAAGCGACTAGCATATCTGGTGTCTAACATACGCAAATGAGAGCGAGAAGAGAAAGCAAAAGCACGGTCGAACAACTATGATCAAGAAGTGATCCTAGAACAACCTACGTCAAGCATAACTCCAACACCGTGTTCACTTCCCGGACCCCGCCGAGAAGAGACCATCATGGTTACACACGCGGTTGGTGTATTTTAATTAAGATCAACTTCGGGTTTTCTACAACCGGACATTAATAAATTCCCATCTGCCACATAACCGCGGGCACGGCTTTCGAAAGTTCAAACCCTGCAGGGGTGTCCCAACTTAGCCCATGATAAGCTCTCGCGATCAACGAAGGATATTCCTTCTCCCCGGGAAGACCCGATCAGTCTCGGAATCCCGGCTACAAGACATCTCGACAATAATAAAACAAGTCCAGCAAAGCCGCCCGATGCGCCGACATCCTGATAGGAGCTGCACATATCTCGTTCTCAGGGCAACACCGGATAAGTCAAGCTACGAGTAAAACCAAGTCTCGAGTTTCCACGAGGTGGCCCCGCAGGTTGCTCGGTTCGGACCAACACTTAGACAAGCATTGGCCCGGGGGGGCTAAATAAAGATGACCCTCGGGTTAGCTACTCCCAAGGGAAAGGTATAGGTGGTAGGCAAATGGTAAAACCAATGTTGGGCCTTGCTGGAAAAGTCTTATTCAAAGCGAACTGTCAAGGGGGTCCCATAAATCACCCGACCGCGTTAGGGACGCAAAATCCGGGAACATAACACCGATATGACGGAAACTAGGGTGGCAAGAGTGGAACAAAACACCAGGCATAAGGCCGAGCCTTCCACCCTTTACCAAGTATATAGATGCATTAATAATATATATAAGGTATTGTGATATCCCAACAAGTAAACATGTTCCAACAAGGAACAACATCTCCATGTTCCAATAAGGAACAAACTTCATCTTCACCTACAACTAACAACGCTATAAGAGGGGCTGAGCAAAAGCGGTAACATAGCCAAACAACGGTTTGCTAGGACAAGGTGGGTTAGAGGCTTGGTTTAACAATATGGGAGGCATGATAAGCAAGTGGTAGGTATCGCAGCATAGGCATAGCAAAAGAGCGAGCATCTAGCAAGCAAAGATAGAAGTGATTTCGAGGGTATGGTCATCTTGCCTGAGATCCCGCAAGGAAGAAGAACGAGTCCATGAAGAAGACAAACGGACGTAGACGAATGGATCCTCACAATCGCAACGTTATCGGAACTAACCCGAAGAAGCAACACCGGAAAGAAGCAAACAACAAAGTAAACAACCACCACATAAACATGGCATGCTATGCGAGATGTGGTATGCAATGCATATGCATGCTTCGGAAGGAAAAGGATGAACCAGGCATAATCTTGGCAAACCAAGTATGCCACTGGAAAGGTGAGGTGATTTCGGTTGAAATCGATATAAAGATCACCGGAATCGGATGCACGGTTTGCAAATGACAAGCAAAACAAGAATGACAAGATTCTGCCATTAACAGCATGATGCCAATTAGCATGCAACAAGAAATCAAGCTACTGCACCCAAACGTACCAACAAAGCATATGGCAGTGATCTACTCAAAATGCTTGACAAAAGATGAACAATGAGCTATGGCTAAATCACACAATAGCAGGTTCAAACAAGCATGGCAAAAGTGCAAAAGATAACAGGTTCACAGACTTAGTGAAAATACTATCATGCCAGAAATTAACATCAGGATGACATGTCTAGAGCAAGGAAACAACATGCTACAGGAACACAATATGGCAAGGCAAGACATGGAATGAATCTAGTCAAAGCACTTAACAAAAGTCCCTTACTGACCATAAGCCAAAAGGGATCAGAAAATATAATAGCACCCATGTCAATTAAGCAAGTTTCGTTACAGATTTCAGACTTAGCAGAAAACTGGACATGTCAAAACAGATAACAAGTAGGCATGTTTACGAGCTCGATGCACTCACTACAGAGCATTGCATGATAAAATAAGCATGCATCCATCAAGAAGACATGGCATAGAAGCTAGACATGGCAAGAAAAACAATATGTCATGCAAGGATCAACTACAACAAGCTTGACAAAATCGAATAACATGTAAATAATCTGCCAGTAACATTTTATAGCAAAAGTAGAGCTCGATTGACTCAAGCTACGGCACACCATAAATACAAACAAAGGCACTGATGGATAGAGCAAATCCATATGTTCAAAACACCCTTACTGGTCATGCTCAAAAAAGGCATAGATCTTTCTGAACCAACATGAACACATGGCATAAAAATAACAGCAGGAATAACTTAGTGAAATAACTAAGTCTCTGGAATCAGCAACATTATGATCCCTGGTTTGCATGCTTGTGCTAGTCACCACAAAGATCACAAAAATACATGGCATACACCTCTGGAAAGATAGCATGGCATAGTTCAAAACACATGTAGGACTCAAGTGCATAGGGTGCACACATCAATCATGGCAAAAATGACAAAAGTGCATGTACTGAAACAGATCTGAAACTAACATCATATAGCCCTCTTCTAGCAGCATTTCGGGCATCAATATGAGCTCAAATGAAAATGATCCAATGGGATGAAATGATGTACTCATCGAGGCGAACAATTCGATATGCTACACGTCCAAAACGGAGCCACGGATGCAGAGTTATGATGCGATGAACATGCAACAATTTACTGACAGGAAAAAAGACTTGGACGATTTCGGGGTTCGGGGAAAGTCAACCTTGCACGGAAATCGAGGCACGCCGGAGATGGAGGAAGGGGCGGCCGTCGGGGGTTGAGGACGCCGGGGAGACGCCGGATCCGGCCGGATCTGGCCGGAGTTGGCCGGATCCGGGCGATGGCAAGGCGATGGAGCGGGGCGACGGTCGGAGGCGCGGGCGGCGGCGACCATGGCGCCGAAGGCGGCGGCGAAGGACGCCGGCAACGGCGACGGGAGGCGCGCGGCGCGGGCGCTGGCGCTGGGCGGCGCGGGCCCTAGCGCAGGCGGCGGGGTGGCGCTCGGGGAGAGCGGGGCGCGCGCGGGAGGAGGTCAGCGGCGGCGGGCGGCGCGGCGCAGCGAGGGCGCGGCGGCGGCGATGGCCGGCGCGAGCGGGCGAGCTCGCCGGCGGCGGAGGTCCGGGCGGGGAGGCGCGGGGCGGCGCGGCCCAGCTGCGGCCCGGGGCGGGCCGGCCTCGGGCCCCGGCGGGCTTCGGCGGCGGCGCGCGGTGGGCCGGGCCACGTGGCGCGCGGGGATTGGATGCGGGCGGCGGCGGAGGTGACGTGTCGCCCCGGGATTGGTCCGGGCGACGTGGCGGCGGGGTGGACGCGTCCGCCGGCGAAACGGACATGTCCGGCGGCGCGAGGGGAGCGGGGCTAGGGTTCATCTGCCCGAAAATCCGGGGAGAGACACATATTTATAGGTAGGAGGAGGTGGGAGTGTCCAAATGAGGTGTGGTTTTCGTCCACACGATCGTGATCGAACGAACGAGAGGATGGATGGGGTTTTGGTGGGTTTGGGGGCACTTTTAAGGGGGTGTTGGGCTGCACCAAAAGAGGCTTTTGCGGCTACCCGGTTAACCGTTGGGGTATCAAACGGACCCCAAATGGCACGAAACTTGACAGGCGGTCTACCGATGTTATACCAAGGCCGCTTGGCAAACCTCGGTCCATTCCGAGAAAGTTTAATACACGCTCATGGAAAAAGGTAAAAGGGGACGCCGGGGAACATAGGAGAGCCGGATTGCAAAACGGACAACGGGGAAAATGCTCGGATGCGTGAGACGAACACATATGCAAATGCGATGCACATGATGACATGATATGAAATGCAGATGATGACATGACAAAGTGCAACACGCAAGCACATGACATGGCGACGACGACGAATAACTGGCGGACACCTGGCGCATTGAATCCGGGGCGTTACAACACTCCACCACTACGAGAGGATCTCGTCCCGAGATCTAGGATGGCACCGGAGAGAAACCGAAGAGGAAGAGAAGAGGTAACACTAAGTTGCTTCTTTGCCAAACGAGTGAAACCAAAGAACCTTGAGAGGTTGAGCAAAAATGAAAGAACGAAAACAATGAAGATGAACAAAATTGAAAACACTCCGTTAGAAAAGAGGAACATGGGATTTGACGAGAATCCAGAGGTTTAGTGATAAGATAAATATTGATACCACTCTGGTTAAAACTAGATAGAGAAGGAATAAGATTGATATAATTTGGGCAGCACTCCGACTGAAAATTGAAGGAATTGAACATGAACTTGACAAGATGAGAGGATACTTGAAGAGATCAACAACACACTGCCTCCGGAACTATTGAAAGAATGGCACAAGGGGTAAGAAAGATTTCAGACAGCACTCCGGTTGAGAAGAGATGCAAGACTTGATAAGATGAAAAGAACTTGAAGAGATGACCCAACACTCCGGTTAAATGGATAAGCACGAAAAGAACACGATCTTCACAATTCGAGATGATGAGCGAAGAGAGCAACATCACATTGCCTCCGGAAGAGAGAATAGAAGATAGATCATTGGAATAAAAGAATGTAGAAGGAAATGCCAATTTCTGCCACAAATGAGCTTGGAAAGCACCCTTGCAAGAAGGTTATAACGGAGTTGTTGGAAAACCAACAACAAAACGAATAAGCTTGTAGCGGGCTTATGGAAACATCTGAAAAAAATTAAGAGGTGGGCTTCTGCCACCAACGGAAACAAATGATTGGATTGAGATCAACAAGGAGGTGAAAACTTATATCGCCGGGAGGATAAAAGAAGAACTTGGGTCATTTATAAGCACCATAATAGCAACATTCCCAATGGAAGGCTTTAGGTGAAATATATCCCAAGATAACTCCAACGGAGAGATAGATTGGTTGAAAAGATCTCTTGAACGAAGAGAAAATGATGGATTTAAATATCTCATTCTTAACAACATGTGAATCATGAGACATGACCTCAAATTATCAAGAATGACATAATACCACCTCAAAAGATAAGATAGAAAGAATTGCACTTCGGAATGCAAGATGAAGAAATGCTTGAACTCCTCCAAACAAAACAAGTGTTAAGCACCCTGTTTAATTTAGAGTATAGCTTGGCGGATCTTAACTCCGAGAGAAAACTTGAAGACCAATTTAAGAATGAAAAAGGTCCTTGATAAACCACCATGTAGAGCCTCCATGAAGAACTCCGGTAATAAAAGGGTGATCAGATGAAATGAAGGATGAAAAGAATAAGGTTGAAGCCTTGCAATGATTAGATGGATCTCCGTGGTGATATAATTGCGAGAGCTTGGAACTCCGAGGAAGATAAGGTGAAACAATTGAAATCAAGAATTTTGATGAATCTCCGGAATAAGGAATTAATCACTTGGATGAAACAAGAACAAGAATTGTGTTATGCGTATCCTTCACCAATTTAAATTGATGACAAGCAATGGACTTGGCATACCACTTATTCTCATTGGAAAAAGAAAAAAATGAATTAAGAGAGCTAGAACAAACTTGGGAAGGTCTTCAACGATCCGCCGGTAGGATTCGGAAAGAACGAATTAATTGATATGATAACAAAGGAAGAGGAATGTTGAATGAACCACCGTAAAAATTGAAAATGAACGAAGAAAAGATAAAGAAACACCGGGAAGAATTAGCAAATGAACGAAGATGCTTGCTAGGATTTAGATACATGAGAACGAAGAGATCATGAACTGATTAGAGAATATTGAATGATGCACCGGTAAGATTTGGAGAACGATAGACGAAGCTGAGAATGAATAATTCTGAGATGAAAGGCTCCGGATAATCGAACTGAAGACTCCTGAATTGCTCCGGATGGGTGAAAAGAATTCTCACAACCGAAAACAATTATGAGATGATGGCATCAAGCTAGAACCATGAATCTTGAAGAGAATGGAGCAAGATTTAAGAGAAACTCTTCTTCGGTCTTCAAATGTTGAAAAAGACGATGAGAAACACCACCAGGAATAGTTGAGGCACTCCAGAATGAAAATTGGAAAGGTTGAACCAACGATGAAAAGAATTTGAAAGATCTTGGAGAAAGACCTATGACTGATGGAATACATTCTTACGTCAAACTTTAAAATGAATTTGAGAATCGCGCCGGGAAAATAAGAAGAATCAGGTAGAATCCTGGGAAAAGACCTGTGGGTTAGGGCCCACTCAGAAGATACACCGTTGAACTATTTAGAAGAGAGATTGCACCGGTAGAATTAAATGGCTTGAATGAGATAGCATCCTCAAAAGAACTTGAGTGAATTGAGAATGGAAACTTGTATCTTCTGAGATATCTTCAGCACTCCCGAACAAATGAATAGCGAGAAGTGAATTATTATGAGGTGCACCGGTATGAGAAGGTATTGAAACGAGGAAAAGATGTGATCACCATCGAAAGATTGCATTGAACACACCGGGGAAGATAAAAGAACAAATAATTATAAACTTGAGGCTCCGTCAGCATCTTCATGAGAAACACCGGGTAAGAACATGAAGGAGAAGAATGGAGAGACTTCCCACAAATAAAAGGATACATGATTAAGAAATATGCGTCCTTGAAGAAATAAGGGTGGGAGGGCGGGAAAACAAAGACAACTTGGAACGGATGAAGCAAACACCATTGATAAGAACTGATAAATGATCTTGCGAATGTTGAAGTGATCGGATCCACTTGAAGAGAGACACACCGGTTGAAAAGGATTGACATGGCACTCTCAGTTATCATGAAGGATTGGTATCCACATAGGAATATGAGAACGCCGTTTAGGGAAGGTATGAATCAACACTTGACATCGAAGCAACTCGAATACCACAAATAAAACAAAACAAAGGATTGGCTTAGGAAATGAGCCGGAAACAAACATATGATAGATCCCATATCGTATCATGTGTCTGTTGGAAAGATATTCTAGGAGCTACTTGAATTCCCACTTATAAACTCCTGAAACTTTCTGGTTATGCAATCAGGTGTTGGGGATATAGGGGACACAAAATATATCACCCAAACTAACAATACCTAGATCCAGCTGTATCCATCCTTCAACACATAACCAAGAAACCTTCAGAAATCGTCTACCTCAACCTTCGAAAAGCATCCGTTATACGAGTTATGGCAATACTCCCGCACTCGCCTCAGTACTAGGCTATCAGGGTTATCTCACCAACAACTGTACAAAAAAGATTTTCGATGTCGGCGTACTAAACTCAGGTATTCCAGAACTGCAACGATAAAATTATGACGACAACACCTCGGAGCTCAACTCCCCGGGACACCTCCACTAAACCCCTGCTGACAGGAGGCACCAAGACAATGTTGTCATCACAAAACCATCGGAGCGATTCTAAGATACCCGCGTGATCCTAAAAAAAAATTTGGTGAAATTTGAGAAGAGAAGAGTCAAAACTCTACGTCAGGATGCCTTACCAGAGCGATGAGGAGACTGGGAAGTAAAAAGAATTCCTAAACTCTCCGATACATAATTCCTAAATGACTCAAAACATTTTCTAGACACAACTCGGCCGCTAAAAACGATCAATCAGTGGGGGCTCCTAAGGTCGGGGAAGGCTCTGATTACCAACTTGTCACGCCCTCAATGCGGCTATATCTCCCACGTGTCTAAGCACGACTTAGAGGCATAACCGCATTGAAAGCAATGTCGCAAGTGAGTTAATCTTCACCCAACCCATGTAATACATAAGGGAAAGAGATACATAGTTGGCTTACAATCGCCACTCCACACAATACATGAGTAAAGCATTACATCATACAGATACAATCAAGGTCCGACTACGGAACCAAAATAAAACAAGACTACCCCAAATGCTACACAGATCCCAAATGACAAAGTGCAACACGCAAGCACATGACATGGCGACGACGGCGAATAACTGGCGGACACCTGGCGCATCGAATCCGGGGCGTTACAGTGGTGCACCCCTGCAGGGAAGTTAATCTATTCGAATAGCCGTGATCTTCGGTAACATGACGACTTGGAGTTGTACCTTGACCTTATGACAACTAGAACCGGATACTTAATAAAACACACCCTTTCAAGTGCCAGATACAACCCGGTGGTCGCTCTCTAACAGGGCATCGAGGAGGGGATCGCCGGGTAGTATTATGCTATGCGATGCTACTTGGAGAACTTCAGTCTACTCTCTTCTACATGCTGCAAGACGAAGGCTGCCAGAAGCGTAGTCTTCGACAGGATTAGCTATCCCCCTATTATTCTGGCATTCTGCAGTTCAATCCACTGATATGGCCCTTTACACATATATCCATCTACAGACAGGGCAAGGATCCATATATTCTGGCATTCTGCAGTTCAGTTCAGTGTAGCTCCTTGCTTGCGAGTACTTTGGATGAGTACTCATGGTTGCCTTGTTTCCCCTTTCCCCCATTTCTCTACTCGATTGTTGCGACCAGACGATGGAACCCAGGATCCAGTCGCCATCGTCGACGACGACTCCTTCTACACTGGAGGTGCCTACTACTACGTGAAGCCCGCTGACAACGACCAGGAGTAGTTAGGAGGATCCCAGGCAGGAGGCATGCGCCTCATTCGATCTGTATCCCAGTTTGTGCTAGCCTTCTTAAGGCAAACTTGTTTAACTTATGTCTGTACTCAGATATTGTTGCTTCCGCTGACTCGTCTATGATCGAGCACTTGTATTCAAGCCCTCGAGGGCCCTGGCTTGTATTATGATGCTTGTATGACTTATTTTATTTTTAAAGTTGTGTTGTGATATCTTCCCGTGAGTCCCTGATCTTGAGCGTACACGTTTGTGTGTATGATTAGTGTATGATTGAATCGGGAGCGTCACAATTGCATAAGATCATACCTGTCGCTGCTGAACCGTCGAGTGGTGAAAACGATCCATTTACAGACAGGGCAAGGATCCAGTCGGAGGCCGTGGCCAAGGGTCACGAATTGCACCTCCTGTATAGTGCGCTTCCGGCTGGATAAAATGCATAGGCATCTTCCCTTTTATAATCTCTTCAGTACTGAAATTCCTAGCATATGATAATGATCTCAAATAGTTGTTCAGGAAGTCAACATTAGTTTCCACCGATTGGTACAGTTTTCCATGCATCATATCTGTTCTCAACTGCCAAATACACCAGATTAAAATGATCACCATGTCACGCACCTGTACAGAGCAGTACTTGGTAGCATAAAAAGTCAAGATCGTTGACAAACAAAAAAGAGATAAGATTCATCAATGCGGTGAAACCTAGAAATATAAAAAATTAGATTAAACGAATAAACAGAAGTTCTGGAAATTTACTTCAAACTTCACCCCTCGTGTATCTCCAAAATGCTTCCTTCAGATTCTTGTTCTGCATTGGTGACCTTGACAAGTCTTGTCACTTTCTTAGGCCATGAATGGCTTTATTTTTGTTATGTACATCTTCCACAAGGTTTTTAGTTTTCCTTTCACAAAGTGGCAACCTAAAGAGGATGAGGACTTGCGACACGCAAGTGCGGGGGCACTCAGGTCCCTGGAGTCAGATTTTTATTTTAGCTTCTGGTTTTCAAAATTATATTTCTTTTAAACGAAAAATTCAATTAAGTTATGTTTTCACATTCCTATTTCTGGTGACCAGCGCTTTGAAATAAGTTATATTTTGAATATATTTTGAGGGATATTAAAAAAGTTAAGTTTCGAATGTTGAAACTTAGTACGAACGACAGGTAAAAATCAATTATTTTGTGTCTACGACCGGCAAAAAAAATTTGCTTAAAATTATTCTCTAAAACTTGTTGAAACTTTGCATTTTTATATGCAAATACAGTAAGTTTCACCGTTGAAACTTAAAGCTTTTTTAAGATTTTCCTTTTTTACTGTGCCCTCATGCGGGATTCAACTACTTCACGAATCGCGAGGCAAATCAAATGGGTGGTAAGACTTGACAGGTGAGTGTCCCTGCACTTACGTCCCCTTGCGAATTTTCAAACCTAAAGACAAAGATGATAAAGTACACATACCAACAGCCATTGTAACTGGCAGTAGATCACTAAAACCAAAGATGTACCACCGCCACATCAATTCGAGAGCCACAAATTGATAAAGGAAACGCCATCAACGCAGCGGCCGGGTGTACAAAGAATTAAGAAGAAATGAATGACAACAAAGGGACCGCCTATCCATTGGGTGCCTGAAACACTTTAACCGTCAGTCAATTTTTTGGACCACACGATTGAGTTCGGACAATTGGTAGTCATCTTCAACCTCTAACCGCCTTTCTCCTTCCTCCCGGTCTAGTGCAGCCCCACACCCCACCCCTACCCCGCACCCGAACCGACAGCCCTTTAAATTCCCTCCAGGTAGGACGCCGCTATCGCGTCATCGCCGACTGCGCGCCTCTCTCGCCCGGGGCCTCGCCAGCATCCACGTTCCTCACTGCACTCGTCACGACGCCAGCATCTTCGGGGCCAGAGCGAACGCAAAAATTAATCGACACAAATTATGATTTCAGGTAGTAGATGAATAGCAAAACAAGGACAACAAAACAACAACTTGCAGAGGTGATATAGGTCGGTTAGACTATTTTGTGACACTTGCCAATATATTCGATGTATTGACCCCTTATGGCTACAACCTATTATGTTGCAGGCTTTACACATGATGAATAAGTGATGCAGAGTAGGATTACGATATCTATACTCAATTTTGGCCTGTGGCGTTGATGAACTCCACGAAGATTCTTTATTGTTTTTTGATGTATCTTATTGCAAGCTAGTCTTGACCTATGTAGGTATCTAATATAGTCAAGTTTGGATCTGCGATGTAATACTTACTACATGTGTTTTTTGGTATTACATTATGTACTATATGTTGGGGAACGTTGCAGAAAACAAAATTTTCCTACGGTTTCACCAAGATCCATCTATGAGTTCATCTAGCAACGAGTAATCGGATGCATCTACATACCTTTGTAGATCGCGAGCGGAAGCGTTCAGAGAACGGGGATGAGGTAGTCGTACACGACGTGATCCAAATCACCGGAGATCCTAGCACCAAACGGACGGCACCTCCGCGTTCAACACACGTACGGTCAGTGTGACGTCTCCTCCTTCTTGATCCAGCAAGGGGGAAGGAGAGGTTGATGAAGATCCAGCAGCACGACGGCGCGGTGGTGGATGCAGGGCGTCACAGCAGCAGGGCTTCGCCGTGCACTGCGAGAGGGAGAGGTGTAGCAGGGAGAGAGGGAGGCGCCAGGGTCAAGGGTTGCGGCTGCCCCTCCCCCCCCCCTTATATAGGCCCCCTGGGGGGCGCCGGCCCTTGGGAGATCCAATCTCCAAGGGGGCGGCGGCCAAGGGGGGTGGAGTGCCCCCCAAGGCAAGTGGGCGCCCCCCCCCCACCCTAGGGTTCCAACCCTAGGCGCAGGGGGTGGGCCTTGGGGGGCGAACCAGCCCACTAAGGGCTGGTCCCCCCCTCCCACTTCAGCCCATGGGGCCCTCCGAGATGGGTGGCCCCACCCGGTGGACCCCCGGGACCCATCTGGTGGTCCCGGTACAATACCGGTGACCCCCAGATCACTCCCGATGGCCGAAACTGCATTTCCTATATATAATTCTTCACCTCCGGACTATTCCGAAACTCCTCGTGACGTCCGGGATCTCATCCGGGACTCCGAACAACATTCGGGTTACTGCATATACATATCTTCACAACCCTAGCGTCACCGAACCTTAAGTGTGTAGACCCTACGGGTTCGGGAGACAGGCAGACATGACCGAGACGGCTCTCGGGCAATAACCAACAGCGGGATCTGGATACCCATGTTGGCTCCCACATGCTCCACGATGATCTCATCGGATGAACCACGATGTCGAGGATTCAATTAATCCCGTATACAATTCCCTTTGTCAATCGGTATTTTACTTGCCCGAGATTCGATCGTCGGTATCTCAATACCTTGTTCAATCTCGTTACCGGCAAGTCACTTTACTCGTGCCGTAATGCATGATCCCGTGATCAAACACTTTGATCACATTGAGCTCATTATGATGATGCATTACCGAGTGGGCCCGGTGATACCTCTCCGTCAAGAGGAGTGACAAATCCCAGTCTCGATCCGTGTCAACCCAACAGACACTTTCGGAGATACCCGTAGTCTACCTTTATAGTCACCCAGTTACGTTGTGACGTTTGGTATACCCAAAGCACTCCTACGGTATCCGGGAGTTACACGATCTCATGGTCTAAGGAAAGGATACTTGACATTGGAAAACTCTAGCAAACGAACTATACGATCTTGTGCTATGTTTAGGATTGGGTCTTGTCCATCACATCATTCTCCTAATGACGTGATCTCGTTATCAATGACATCCAATGTCCATAGTCAGGAAACCTTGACTATCTGTCGATCAACGAGCTAGTCAACTAGAGGCTTACTAGGGACATGTTGGTGTCTATTATTCACACATGTATTACGATTTCCGGATAACACAATTATAGCATGAATAAAGACAATTATCATGAACAACGAAATATAATAATAATGCTTTTATTATTGCCTCTAGGGCATATTTCCAACAGTCACCCACTTGCACTAGAGTCAATAATCTAGTTACATTGTGATGAATCGAACACCCATGGCATTCTGGTGTTGATCATGTTTTGCTCTAGGGAGAGGTTTAGTCAACGGATCTGCTACATTCAGGTCCGTATGCACTTTACAAATATCTATGTCTCCATCTTGAACATTTTCACGAATGGAGTTGAAGCGACGCTTGATGTGCCTGGTCTTCTTGTGAAACCTGGGCTCCTTGGCAAGTGCAATAGCTCCAGTGTTGTCACAGAAGAGTTTGATTGGCCCCGGCGCATTGGGTATGACTCCGAGGTCGGTGATGAACTCCTTCACCCAAATTGCTTCATGTGCTGCCTCCGAGGCTGCCATGTACTCCGCTTCACATGTAGATCCCGCCACGACGCTCTGCTTGCAACTGCACCAGCTTACTGCCCCACCATTCAAAATATACACGTATCCAGTTTGTGACTTAGAGTCATCCAGATCTGTGTCGAAGCTAGCGTCGACGTAACCCTTTACGACGAGCTCTTCGTCACTTCCATAAACGAGAAACATTTCCTTAGTCCTTTTCAGGTACTTCAGGATATTCTTGACCGTTGTCCAGTGTTCCTTGCCGGGATTACTTTTGTACCTTCCTACCAAACTTACGGCAAGGTTTACATCAGGTCTGGTACACAGCATAGCATACATAATAGAACCTATGGCTGAGGCATAGGGGATGACACTCATCTCTTCTATATCTTCTGCCGTGGTCGGACATTGAGCTGAGCTCAATTTCACACCTTGTAACACAGGTAAGAACCCCTTCTTAGATTGATCCATATTGAACTTCTTCAATATCTTATCAAGGTATGTGCTTTGTGAAAGACCTATGAGGCGTCTTGATCTATCTCTATAGATCTTGATGCCTAATATATAAGCAGCTTCTCCAAGGTCCTTCATTGAAAAACTCTTATTCAAGTAGGCCTTAATGTTGTCCAAGAGTTCTATATCATTTCCCATCAAAAGTATGTCATCTACATATAATATGAGAAATGCTACAGAGCTCCCACTCACTTTCTAGTAAACGAAGGCTTCTCCATAAGTCTGTGTAAACCCAAACGCTTTGATCATCTCATCAAAGCGAATGTTCCAACTCCGAGATGCTTGCACCAGCCCATAAATCGAGCGTTGGAGCTTGCACACCTTGTCAGCATTCTTAGGATCGACAAAACCTTCCGGCTGCATCATATACAATTCTTCCTTAAGGAAACCATTAAGGAATGCCGTTTTGACGTCCATTTGCCATATCTCATAATCGTAGAATGCGGCAATTGCTAACATGATTCGGACGGACTTTAGCTTCGCTACCGGTGAGAAGGTCTCATCGTAGTCAACCCCTTGAACTTGTCGATAACCCTTAGCGACAAGCCGAGCTTTATAGATGGTCACATTACCATCCGCATCTGTCTTCTTCTTAAAGATCCATTTATTTTCTATGGCTCGCCGCTCAACGGGCAAGTCAGTCAAAGTCCATACTTCGTTTTCATACATGGATCCTATCTCGGATTTCATGGCCTCCAGCCATTTGTCGGAATCCGGGCCCGCCATTGCTTCTTCATAGTTCGAAGGTTCACCGTTGTCTAACAACATGATTTCCAAGACAGGGTTGCCGTACCACTCTGGTGCGGAACGTGTCCTTGTGGACCTACGAATTTCAGTAGGAGCTTGATCAGAAGCATCTTGATCATCATCATTAATTTCCTCTCTAGTCGGTGCAGGCACCTCAGAAACGTTTTCTTGAGTTGCGCCATTTTCCGGTTCAAGAGGTAACACTTCATCAAGTTCTACTTTCCTCCCACTTACTTCTTTCGAGAGAAACTCCTTCTCTAGAAACGATCCATTCTTGGCAACAAAGATCTTGCCTTCGGATTTGAGGTAGAAGGTATACCCAATAGTTTCTTTAGGGTATCCTATGAAGACGCATTTTTCCGACTTGGATTCGAGATTTTCAGGTTGAAGTTTCTTGACATAAGCATCGCATCCCCAAACTTTTAGAAACGACAGCTTAGGTTTCTTCCCAAACCATAATTCATACGGTGTCGTCTCAACGGATTTCGACGGAGCCCTATTTAAAGTGAATGCGGCAGTCTCTAAAGCATAGCGCCAAAAAGATAGCGGTAAATCGGTAAGAGACATCATAGATCGCACCATATCTAATAGAGTGCGATTACGATGTTCGGACACACCATTACGCTGAGGTGTTCCAGGCGGCGTGAGTTGTGAAACTATTCCACATTTTCTTAAGTGTGTGCCAAATTCATGACTCAAGTATTCTCCTCCACGATCTGATCGTAGAAACTTGATCTTTCTGTCACGTTGATTTTCAACCTCACTCTGAAATTCCTTGAACTTTTCAAAGGTCTCAGACTTGTGTTTCATTAAGTAGATATACCCATATCTACTCAAGTCATCAGTGAGGGTGAGAACATAACGATAGCCACCGCGAGCCTCAACACTCATTGGACCGCACACATCAGTATGTATGATTTCCAATAAGTTTGTTGCTCGCTCCATTGTTCCTGAGAACGGAGTCTTGGTCATTTTACCCATGAGGCATGGTTCGCACGTGTCAAATGATTCATAATCAAGAGGCTCTAAAAGTCCATCTGCATGGAGCTTCTTCATGCGTTTGACACCTATGTGACCAAGGCGGCAGTGCCACAAGTATGTGGGACTATTGTTATCAACTTTAACTCTTTTGGTATTCACACTATGAATATGTGTATCATCACGTACGAGATTCATTAAGAATAAACCATTAACCATCGAAGCATGACCATAAAACATATCACTCATGTAAATAGAACAACCATTATTCTCGGATTTAAATGAGTAGCCATCTCGAATTAAACGAGATCCAGACACAATGTTCATGCTCAGACTTGGCACTAAATAACAATTATTGAGGTTTAAAACTAATCCCGTAGGTAAATGTAGAGGTAGCGTGCCAACGGCGATCACATCGACCTTGGAACCATTCCCGACGCGCATCGTCACCTCGTCCTTCGCCAGTCTCCGTTTATTCCGCAGCTCCTGCTTTGAGTTACAAATGTGAGCAACTGCACCGGTATCAAATACCCAAGAGCTACTACGAGTACTGGTAAGGTACACATCAATTACATGTATATCTCATATATCTTTTGTTTTGCCGGCCTTCTTGTCCGCTAAGTATTTGGGGCAGTTCCGCTTCCAGTGACCACTTCCCTTGCAATAAAAGCACTCAGTCTCAGGCTTGGGTCAATTTTTTGGCTTCTTCCCAGTAGCTTGCTTGCCGGGCGCGGCAACTTCCTTGCCGTCCTTCTTGAAGTTCTTTTTACCCTTGCCCTTCTTGAACTTAGTGGTTTTATTCACCATCAACACTTGATGTTCCTTCTTGACTTCTACCTCTGCCGATTTCAGCATAGCAAATACTTCAGGAATGGTCTTTTCCATCCCCTGCATATTGAAGTTCATCACAAAGCTCTTGTAGCTTGGTGGAAGCGACTGGAGGATTCTGTCAATGACCGCATCGTCCGGGAGATTAACTCCCAGCTGAGTCAAGCGGTTATGTAACCCTGACATAGTGAGTATGTGCTCACTGACAGAACTATTTTCCTCCATCTTACAGCTGAAGAATTTGTCGGAGACTTCATATCTCTCGACCCGGGCATGAGCTTGGAAAACCATTTTCAGCTCTTCGAACATCTCATATGCTCCGTGTCTCTCAAAACGCTTTTGGAGCCCCGGCTCTAAGCTGTAAAGCATGCCGCACTGAACGAGGGAGTAGTCATCGGTACGTGTCTGCCAAGCGTTCATAACGTCTTGTTCTGCAGGGAGAACAGGTGCGTCACCCAGCGGTGCTCATAGGACATAATCTTTCTTGGCAGCTATGAGGATGATCCTCAGGTTCCGGACCCAGTCTGTATAGTTGCTGCCATCGTCTTTCAGCTTGGTTTTCTCTAGGAACGCGTTGAAGTTGAGGACTACGTTGGCCATTTGATCTACAAGACATATTGTAAATATTTTAGACTAAGTTCATGATAATAAAGTTCATCTAATCAAATTATTTAATGAACTCCCACTTAGATAGACATCCCTCTTCTAGTCATCTAAGTATAACATGATCCGAGTCAACTAGGCCGTGTCCGATCATCACGTGAGACGGACTAGTCAACATCGGTGAACATCTTCATGTTGATCGTATCTTCTATACGACTCATGCTCGACCTTTCGATCTTCTGTGTTCCGAGGCCATGTCTGTACATGCTAGGCTCGTCAAGTCAACCTAAGTGTTTGCATGTGTAAATCTGTCTTACACCCGTTGTATGTGAACGTTAGAATCTATCACACCCGATCATCACGTGGTGCTTCGAAACAACGAACTGTCACAACGGTGCACAGTTAGGGGGAACACTTCTTGAAATTATTATGAGGGATCATCTTATTTACTACCGTCGTTCTAAGTAAACAAGATGCAAAACATGATAAACATCACATGCAATCAAATAATAAACATGACATGATATGGCCAATATCACATAGCTCCTTTGATCTCCATCTTGGGGCTCCATGATCATCTTTGTCACCGGCTTGACACCATGATCTCCATCATCATGATCTCCATCATCGTGTCTCCATGAAGTTGCTCGCCAACTATTACTTCTACTACTATGGCTAACGCGTTTAGCAATAAAGTAAAGTAATTTTCATGGCGTTTCTCAATGACACGCAGGTCATACAAAAAATAAAGACAACTCCTATGGCTCCTGCCGGTTGTCATACTCATCGACATGCAAGTCGTGATTCCTATTACAATAGCATGAACATCTCATACATCACATATAGATCATTCATCATTCATCACAACTTTGGCCATATCATATCACAAAGCACTTGCTGCAAAAACAAGTTAGACGTCCTCTAATTGTTGTTGCAAGTTTTACGTGGCTGAATTAGGGTTCTAGCAAGAACGTTTTCTTACCTACGTGAAAGCCACAACGTGATTTGTCAACTTCTATTTACCCTTCATAAGGACCCTTTTCATCGAATCCGCTCCAACTAAAGTGGGAGAGACAGACACCCGCCAACCACCTATGCAACTAGTGCATGTTAGTCGGTGGAACCGGTCTCACGTAAGCGTACGTGTACGGTTGGTCTGGGCCGCTTCATCCCACAATACCGCTGAAGCAAGATAAGACTAGTAGCGGCAAGAAAGTTGAAAAATCTACGCCCACAACAAATTGTGTTCTACTCGCGCAAGAAGAACTACGCATAGACCTAGCTCATGATGCCACTGTTGGGGAACGTTGCAGAAAACAAAATTTTCCTATGGTTTCACCAAGATCCATTTATGAGTTCATCTAGCAACGAGTAATCAGATGCATCTACATACCTTTGTAGATCGCGAGCGGAAGCGATCAGAGAACGGGGATGAGGTAGTCGTACACGACGTGATCCAAATCACCGGAGATCCTAGCACCGAACGGACGGCAACTCCGCGTTCAACACACGTACGGTCAGCGTGACGTCTCCTCCTTCTTGATCCAGCAAGGAGGAAGGAGAGGTTGATGAAGATCCAGCAGCACGACGGCGTGGTGGTGGATGCAGGGCGTCACAGCAGCAGGGCTTTGCCGTGCACTGCGAGAGGGAGAGGTGTAGCAGGGGGAGAGGGAGGCGCCAGGGTCAAGGGTTGCGGCTGCCCCTCCCCCCCACCCTTTATATAGGCCCCCTGGGGGGGCGCCGGCCCTTGGGAGATCCAATCTCCAAGGGGGCGGCGGCCAAGGGGGGTGGAGTGCCCCCCAAGGCAAGTGGGCGCCCCCCCCCCCCACCCTAGGGTTCCAACCCTAGGCGCAGGGGGTGGGCCTTGGGGGGCGAACCAGCCCACTAAGGGCTGGTCCCCCCTCCCACTTCAGCCCATGGGGCCCTCCGGGATGGGTGGCCCCACCCGGTGGACCCCCGGGACCCATCTGGTGGTCCCGGTACAATACCGGTGACCCCCAGATCACTCCCGATGGCCGAAACTGCATTTCCTATATATAATTCTTCACCTCCGGACTATTCCGAAACTCCTCGTGACGTCCGGGATCTCATCCGGGACTCCGAACAACATTTGGGTTACTGCATATACATATCTTCACAACCCTAGCGTCACCGAACCTTAAGTGTGTAGACCCTACGGGTTCGGGAGACAGGCAGACATGACCGAGACGGCTCTCGGGCAATAACCAACAGCGGGATCTGGATACCCATGTTGGCTCCCACATGCTCCACGATGATCTCATCGGATGAACCACGATGTCGAGGATTCAATTAATCCCGTATACAATTCCCTTTGTCAATCGGTATTTTACTTGCCCGAGATTCGATCGTCGGTATCTCAATACCTTGTTCAATCTCGTTACCGGCAAGTCACTTTACTCGTGCCGTAATGCATGATCCCGTGATCAAACACTTTGATCACATTGAGCTCATTATGATGATGCATTACCGAGTGGGCCCGGTGATACCTCTCCGTCAAGCGGAGTGACAAATCCCAGTCTCGATCCGTGTCAACCCAACAGACACTTTCGAGATACCCGTAGTCTACCTTTATAGTCACCCAGTTACGTTGTGACGTTTGGTATACCCAAAGCACTCCTACGGTATCCGGGAGTTACACGATCTCATGGTCTAAGGAAAGGATACTTGACATTGGAAAACTCTAGCAAACGAACTATACGATCTTGTGCTATGTTTAGGATTGGGTCTTGTCCATCACATCATTCTCCTAATGACGTGATCTCGTTATCAATGACATCCAATGTCCATAGTCAGGAAACCTTGACTATCTGTCGATCAACGAGCTAGTCAACTAGAGGCTTACTAGGGACATGTTGGTGTCTATTATTCACACATGTATTACGATTTCCGGATAACACAATTATAGCATGAATAAAGACAATTATCATGAACAATGAAATATAATAATAATGCTTTTATTATTGCCTCTAGGGCATATTTCGAACATTATATGTGCTAGCAATTAATCTCGAAACTAGCACAGAAAGCACAAAGATTTAGATCCTTACTTGTCGGATCGCTGCAAATGGTATCAGAGCATATGTAGCAACCGAACCTGGTAGGATTTGAGTCTTCATGTTTACCGTGCTAGTCCCTAGATCACTTGCCAGCACACATAGTACAAAGATGAAATACTAAGAATAAACCACAAGCCATAAGTATTATATTGTAGATTCATACTTTAATATAATCCATGCATACATAACTCAAGGCTAGCTTACAAATAAAATACAACGGAAACCAATAAGATATTCATGGAGTCCATCAATGCCACTGTCAAAACTGAGTATAAACATTGTAACACTACATCACATCACTTACTCGTCATATAAAATCTTGCAACATGATAAGTTGCACCCGTGTGGGTCAGTACATTGAATGTATTGGCAAGTTACACGGGAATGATAATAGCGGACCTACTTCTACATGCCGGTAAGTCAAATGAATGGTTTGTGGAAATTTTGCAAAAAAATTGTTTTGCCCTGATAATTACATAATAGTCAAAAATTAATTATCTTGCTACGACTAATACATAAGATCCAGTGCTCGTGATAGCACTATTGTTCTTCTCCTATCTCTAGTCTTCTATTGAGTTCATAGAGGGAGCTAATCCAACTGTGAGCGAGTCCCTCCTTCGCTATGGCATTGGTCCTCCCCTTATATAGGCCTGGGGGTACCACGATGACCCGTAAGACTGTAACGGGTTATGAATCTGACTAGAGCAGCACCAACAATAGAAAAACAAGAGCATGGGAGGGACCCCAGACAATGAAACGCCTAGCACGCGGCCAAGGAAGGATGGTGAAAATGCAGAGGCTTCGTGTTTTTAAATTACCAGTGGTGCAATTGCAGATCCCATTAAACCCATACCGGCCATGGAGAATCCTGTCATTCAAAGGTTAACAACACGTATACCTATTGATTTGTATGGCGGGTCTGATGAGGAAAAGACCATGAGCAAAAAGATAAGAGGAGACACCGTAGATATCCGAGGCAGATAAGTGGCCAATTTACAGACATCTCTGCTACCTTATAAAGTAGAGTTGGTGGTGGTGGTGATGAGCTCGCTCCCTCACTCCATTTCAATCTCCCTCATCCATTTAGAAACTATCACACCCCTTCGGTTTGGAAGAGTTCATCCACCTAAAACCCACCAAACTCTTCCGGTTTGAAAAAGAAAATATGAACAAAACAGTAGAAAAATAATGTGGTTGGAGAGCCATTGGGGTTGAACCGAGGCAAATATGCTTGGTTTCATCTAAAAAAAGAACAATTAAAGCCTGTTTGGTTCCTCTCCGCTCCTCAACTGCGCTCCCAAAGCGGACCAGGCTGCAACTCATTTTCACAGAGCGGCTAAAACCAAGCTCCACTGAGTCCAGCGGAGTGGAGAGATTCCGAACAGGGTCATAGTTATGCTTATTACTGAACTTGTTTAAGAGATGAAATAGAACAAGGTCTATCTTTTTTATCACCCCCCGAGCGCGCACGCACACAAAAAGGACGTCTCGTACAAGGATCTCCCTCCCTCCCCCCACTCAACCCCGCCACTCTCAACGCCACCATTGATCATAGCATCACCCCCATGATGTACAGTGGCACGAGGCAACACCACCGGCCATATGTAGTTCTACTACTACGTACTGTTCAATTTGGATATAATGCAACTAAAAAAATGGACAAAATGCCATCACCCTCAGTGGAGGGGGTGTAATACTTGGAACCACAGTTAACTACTCCACTGAGGGTGAGTAAACAAAATAACCTGTACAAGACCTTGTACAAACGGTTCTTACAGGCAACTGTAAATCATCATATCACATGGGAGCTTGATAGCAGCCTGCATATCTCCAGATGCCCACAAGCACAAAAGCTACAACCGCGTCATCAGGAAAAATGGTCCAGGCTTCTTAATCCCGGTCGCTGGACGATCCAATTGCTTGCCACCTCATGCAGATCACACTGTTTTTCGTGGATAACAAGTTGACACTTGACACTTCAATTTTCTCGTAACACTGGCTTTGCGATTCGGCCACCACCATTGTTCTCATGCCAAAGGATCGCTTTTCTTCTACACTCAACCTTCAACCCAGGAATTGATAGATCTGCAATATCAACACATCCGGCTAACTCCTATGATTGTTCTTCATGTGTCTGATGGCCATCTCAGTCCCAGGATGTCACGGATAAAGCAACCCAGAGATCATTAGATGTACCAGATATATACATCCTATGTGTCTCAATCTGTTCATCTGTACATAACGGAGTTGGGCTCAAATAGTGACCGTTGCTTAGTTTCTCCAGAACTGAGAATACAATCTCTCTTTGTATTGGTTCATGTCCGTTCAAAAGATTTCCCATGCTCAAAACTTTCCTCCATGACTGATTAGAAGTAGGGGGGCGAAACAGGCTTGATACAGCCTCCCTTTCAAGCATCCCCACCTTTTCCTTAGTAGTGAACTCCTAACATACGAGATTTGGAGGAAATCAGAAATATAACCATGGAAATTCACAGAAAAAACAATGGCCAGGTACTGTAAATAACCCATTAACAAATTTCATATGGCTAGGGCAATCGCAGCCAGGCCCAGCCCACTGCATCAATATATATGAGCACTTTAGTCCTCCAACTTTCTTTCTTGATATTCTAACAGGTGAAAGCTGTAGCTAACAAGGCATTTGGTTCCCGCAAAAAAAAGGCATTTGGTGTGCAGGATATATAAAGTATAAACTAGCAAACCCATAAGGGTTCCAATTTGATCAGGCATATGAACCGGACTGAATATGTGAAGCTCCTGATCTCCTATTCCTTCCCTCAAATCTATGAATACTGATTTCGTCATTTGATAGTCACTATGCAATGATAGCAAATGTCGAGAAGAATAGCACTTACCTTTTCATAACAAATACTTTCCAAGCTGGTTCCCATTTTCGGAAGATAGTAATTGAAGTAGTCAGTAAAAATTGATTGAGCCAGTCTTGGAGCATCTATAAGTTTTCGGTGCACCGAAGCAGCAAAAATCAGCAACTTCTCTATATGCTCGAAAACTTGACAAAGTCGCTTCAAATCTCCAGCCAAATCACTTGTGTCAGATTTCCCTGTTAAAACAACCACATAAGTATTCAAGCTGGCAAGAAGTCCAATTGTCCCTGAGACCCACTGATAACTAAAGGTTGGCTAGCTTCCAACCTAATCAGTTCGATATTTTATCTGCTAGGGAACTGATAATCCTAGGCAGTTCCTTCATTTAGTAATAATGTCCCGTTTTTATTTGGACTGGTAATTTAGTTATCCAAATAAAATGAACACGGGAGTAGAAAAGCTCAATAGATTCAAGTCAGAACAAGCCCTACTAATGTCAGGCCACCCAAATGAAAACAAAATGGAAGTCTATAGTTTATGCAGAGTTGTACAACAAGTATGTACCTTGAAGAGATCTTAATGTTGACGCCATTGTAGCATATAGTTGATCCATTTTAGTCTTCATTAATTTGAAGCCACCATATGTGGTCTTGTTTAGAATGTCAGCTGATGATTTGAAAGCAGCGCAGACCATTTGCTCAAGGAGCTGCTGTGGCCTCAAAGTTTCAAGGTAATGAACCACCTGCATATCACAAATATGCAAAGCTCTGTCACATGTAGCATTATTCCAGTTTAATTTCAAGTAATCCAATACCAGTAAATTTCAAGATTCCATCTGGCATCTGAACATATGCAACTAATTTCATGATTCTTTAATGTTATATTCAGCATAGACTTGATCCTTCATAATTGAACACCCACTTTCTGCCACGAACCCCCCTGCTCTAACCTATTTCTTAGGTCATGCAGTTGTATATGATGAAGTAATCACTGTTGATACGAACTTAGGATAACAAAGAGCAACCCACCTTTTCTCCTTCTCGAACAGAATCAAGCAGAGATTTCTGTTCAGAGACAGGCAAAGCTGGGGCATCGTTCCAAATTTTGCGCCACATATTCCCATGTTCTGACATACGCTGAGAAAGCCTTCCTTTGGGTGGCCAGGCTGGATTACCATCACTTTTGTCCTCACTCACCCAGTCACCAGGTGAATGCCACCGAATAAAATCTTCAAAAGCAGCATCTGGGTTTGCAGCTTTAAAAGCAGACATATCTAAGCATGCAGTAGAGCTTAATTAGTAACAGGTGAAGAAATTCTGCAAGAGGAATCACACATCTTCCAAAAATAACTATCATTATTCGTACAGCACAGAAAGTAAGATAATATTCTTCAAGATAAAAGTAATAATTAGCTATGTCTACATGTACCATTTGAGGAAAGGGGGCATTTTAGATAAACCTTACCGGAAGATAATATATCCCTTTCCAGTTGACCAGATAAACCCTGCAATAGAATAGGAATGGTATGATACATCACACTAATTTTGAGGTAACTAATAAGTACTCCCTCATCCCATAATATAAGACGTAGAGAGCGGCGTTTCGGTGCCCGGGTGCATCTGCACCCGGTCAAAAAAAAATTCATAAAAAATTCAGAAAAATTCAAAAAATTCCAAAAAAAATAGGGTGGTAGACAATTTGATGCGCGAGGTACGCTCCAATTTTCAAAATATTTGGACTTCTGTGCAGCTCTCAGCAAAAAAGACAAATCAGACCAGAACAGTGTATGAACAGTACACATTTTTACAGACCTCCGATTTGTCTTTTTTGCTGAGAGCTGCACAGAAGTCCAAATATTTTGAAAATTGGAGCGTACCTCACGCATCAAATTGTCTATCACCCAATTTTTTTTGGAATTTTTTGAATTTTTCTAGTATTTATTTTGATTTTTTTCGTGAACGCAGGTGCAGATGAGCTCGAGCTCAGATTCGAATTTTCGGTTATTACATCCAATATAATCACATATTGGATGTAATAACGTCTTATATTATGGGACGGGGGGAGTACAATATAGGTGACAAATTACCGGGAAAAATTAGATGGAAATTCAACAAGAGTTTACTAGTAGTGCGGACAATAAAGGTAATCTAAGTTCAAGAACTTACAACAGCATTGCCAAAAGCTTCAGCTGCATGGAGCCTTTCTTCATGCATATCTTCTGTCATCAAAGGTGCATCCTAAGAAACTAGTGGAAAAATAAGGGGGCCGTATGCGCATCTTGATGTTAAATCTGAAGAAGAGTGGTGCTAAGCAGAACCTGAGTATATGGAGCATGCATTTCCTGAAATGTATTTATCAGCATCATTGAAGGGACGACGCCTGCTGACCCTTTACGTATTTTATCAGGTGCCTGTTCGTAAATAGAAATGTTAGCAACAAATCCTTTTAACTTCAAATATATACCAAGGGCATGGATGCATATTACCATGCTATTTGCAGTCTTTTCTTTATGTGCATCATCAGTATCCTTCTTACGATTCAATGATTTCTTCCGCTCAATGCATATCACAAGCTTGCAGGGAGGCAAAATCATGTAAATATGCTGATCTCATGGAAACAGATTGTTTACAAACAAAAAAAGGACCAAGTGTAGCACGAACTCCAGTGTTACAGACTTACAGATCACAATAGAACCATGAAATACAAATACAGCACACTTTAACAAAGAACATGGTTAGCTTTGTTACTTTGATATGAATATAACCCTGTTCATGGAATGCATGGCTTTGTGGAATTGAGATTTTGGGAGAAATAAACCAACATTACTCGGTGGTTTATTGACAGTCTGTCAGAAGGGAAAGAGGTGGCTAAAAGGATGATGTATTAGTCCACTGTTCACAAACTACAGTTTGAAAAGCAAGTGATGAAATTATGGGACTCGCTAGAGTTTATATATTACTAATCAGAGTAACCAGACAAATAAATATTACATGTATAACATAAACTCCCACACGATTTCACATAATACCAGCGGACACTGGACAACATAAGAATGTAACATTTGCTCGTAGACAAAACCTGCTAATTCTCGTATGAGAAAAGATGTCATTGAGTAAGGGCTTCAAGGAAATTAGCACAAGTACCATTTGTAGTTTTTGGTGGATTACACAAGCAGAGAGGTCAATGCTAGAAGTGGTTTTCATCCTCGGTAGTCGTTCTGACTCCTCCCAGCACCAACGAATTTCACGCACAAAATCAATCCATAAGACAGCTATTGCTGCCATACCAAAGTCAATCATTAATATAGTTCTAGAAATTGAAACAAGGGCTTTATTGAAAATATTAAGCACAGAACACAAACCGCGTATATTGCAGTTGCCAAACCACAATGCATGTAAACAGAACTGAGCAAAAAGAGAATCTGAAGGTGCTCCTTTCAAAGCGCGACCATACTTGTTTTCTGCTTCCACATAATTTGAGTTTCCAACCTCTGAGAAACACCAAAATGTAAGTTAACCGGTTTTTGTCTAAATGAATTAGAAGAAAAGGCGACAGACATGATAGAAGTAATAAACTCTAGTTTGAGTTTATAGATCTGGCTGAGTGCAGCACTGTGGATTCCTTAAATCAAGATTATATGCGACAGGAGATTTTCCTAAGTTTCCCAAAACGAATTATGCTCATTTATATTTTGGTTCATTAAATTAAAGAATCTGCAGACTGGAAAGGAGTGTGTATAAATACCATCATTGAAAAGATCTTTCATAACACGATCAATGACAGATGGTGGAGGCACAGCAACAGAAGATTTTGAATTGTCTTGGCCTGAATTATCTGCTTCCTAACATGACAAATTTAAAATCAGAAAAAAAAACACTACAAAAAGTAATTAGCATCACTTCAAAGGAATTCTGACATGCATGAAGTTCTTAACCTGCAACAAAATCTTCCAAAAATTGTGCCTCTGCTGACGATTCAAATGCATTTACTAGCAGATGTAGCTGGGATGCAAACCCAACAAACTTCCCAATAGAATCATCAACCCTAAAAATGAATGGAAATAAATAAAAGGAATACATCATGAGGTGGAACAATCCATGAAATATGAACAACAATATGATACTTATATCAAGATGATTTTACAAAAAAGGCTTACATGTATGGAGACACCACTGGTTGAAGAAGCCAACTATTAGCATCAAACGATGAAGCATTTTCCACCTCAGCCATCTCAAAGCTCTCTTCAAACATTTTCTCTCCCCAAATGGTTGTCAACTCAAAACCTAATATTCATTGCCAGCATGTGTTATTTATACATATCTTCAACTAAACCGAAACGTGAGATATACTAAAGTAAAATACAGTTGACAGAATACTTTGCACGCATATCACTCAACTACTAGCAGGAAAGGAAAAAATTGTAGATATGTATACTATTATAGTCCATGTCTTTGTGATAACTAAAACTTTTCTCATATCATATTATATGCACATTACTTCTTGTTCCATGTTTGCTTATGATGGTTGATATGATCCTTATAAATACATCCATGGTAAGGTTTGTAGTTCCTGTTATCTTTTCTTGAAAGTAGTTATTATTAACAACATTGCGGGTAAAAGATCTAAGGCTGCAGTTACCTTTAACAGGATCCTCGGCAGAGTACCACTCTGCCCAAGGGCAATCATCATCCCATTGTTTTTTGGGTTGGCTTGCAACTTCACTTTCTGGTATTGACTCGGTAGCTTCAGAATCCAAAGTCTCCTCATGATCATAATCATGTTCAGGAGTTCTGTAGGTAAGCTTCATCGAGAAGTTTACCTTTACCTTTGCTGGAAAATCTGTTGAGGATAGGACCTTCAAACAGAACAATGAAGGTTAGGTATGCAACAAGCAATCCAGGACAATTTTGTGACACTGAGGATTCATAGACAAACATAATTACTGCACAACAGCAACTGTAGTATTTTTAAAATACAAATCCTATATACCTAAATAAATAGTTGATCCTGACTAACTCAATTATCTTAACACGCAATTATGCCAACTCACCATGCCGCCATGCATGCTCCACTTAATTTAATACTCTCAACATGCAACTATGGCACCTCATCATGCCACTATGCATGGGAAAAGACCCACCTTAACATGCACCATGAATGCTACGCATATTCAATAAATAGTTTACAACTATATAATAATCAAATATAATAAATTATATGCACTTTTTGTTTCAATTCTCATATTGCTAATTCAAATACTAAAGTTTCATACTGCCAACTCACAAAGAAATAATTGCATCCAGTTCCCGCAGCAACGCACCGGGTATCATATCTATTGTTAAGAGTAGGTAGTGGTTAGCTGGTGTTTTTCGTTTCCTTTACGTGTCTCAACAGTTGTCAGTTGCATGCAACATTGTTTTAGAAAGGCTGTATACTTCTGATGTATGGAATAAAGCAAGCTTTCCAGATTTCAAAAGCTTTAGCACATTATGTGATCATGTCTGTGCAAAGTTGCAACAAAAACTCAACGTAAAATTCATATGAACATGCTGTGGAAAAAGTCAAAAACAGAGGGAAGCATGTGGTGTAACTTGCTTCCAAGCTACTACTCAACTCAGTAATGATAAACTCAGTTGAGGAACAGACAAATTCCGGCTGCGATCCAGTAAGGTCTTATGAAAGAATAATAGTAACAAACTGAAGAGAAGACTCACAAACTTTGACAGGAATAGCTCATGTAAACCCTCCAGATGCATGAGTCGTATTGGGACCTGGCTACCAATTCGATCAGCTTCAAATCTTCGAGTAAATACAGTTCCCATGTTTTGAATTCCTATATATGCTTTTCGTGAAGGGTCATGAACAGGTACAAATGCTGGCCAATTGCTAAAATTGAAATTAATGTTAGTAAAAGAAATGGCAGCGGCTATGCTAGTAACTAACAATAACCTGGCAACACCCTCCACCACTGCAAAGACAGCATGTGCCAAATGCAATGTGAATGACTTGATATACCCTTGTATAGATTAAGTTTACTTGTTTCTGCAAGGTAAACTCACTACTCGGAAAGATATAACATGCGAGCAACAAAAGATAGTTGACAGCAAAAGAATAAAACTGAAGCAATTGCTTTGGGAACACAAAGAATAAACCATCACTGCTTGTATTCATGTGCTAACCTACTAAACAGTAATAAACTTCTTTCTCTCCTGGCCATAAATCGAATAAAGTATTTTTCTAACACATGATAAACCGAATAAACTATTCACTGCTAGCTTTCATAAATTAGTCAAAAGTCACTAACCTGCCACAATTAGACAATGCAATTGCTACAGAACTCAAAAGCTTAGTTGATTCAGGATCATCAAGAACAACACCGCTGGCACTCAAGGGGGCAATTATCTGACAGCAATAAAAAAGTATAATTAGTTTATTTAGTATTTATGTAAACTAAACTATATGCATTAACTGGCCTCCACAATGCGGAAGAGCTTGACAGCTTGTTGCAACAATTTGAAAATGCGAGTGCTACTGCTGATGAACTTAAAATAGAATGATGGTTTCCAGATTTCTATGAGGAACTCGATGCAATTTCTTTACTCGGGAAAGTATCATGTCTGAACCAGGAAACTCGCAAGGTAATTTGATATAATACAAATAAGTACAATGTGAACAGCAATTAATTAATATATCAATAAAGTATCATGGTGTGTGGTCAGTATCCATGCATCTGTATGGTATATCAACAAGAGAGTCAAACTGTACCAGAAACTCATCTACTCCAAAGGATAGTTGTGTACTATGTGTATCATCATCCCAGTACGAATATTTGCCTACAGAAAGGTATTTGTAACTGAGTACAAAAATATTCAATGAAAATGTTGTTTTAGAGAATAATAACAGCATAACCTGTTAAGGAGAGTAAGCACGTAAATTTCTCTCACCTTTTGCAGATTTCCTAAAATGATACTCCATACAGTAGACTCTTTTCCCATGCTTCAGTTCACGCTTGACCATGTACAAGTTTTCAAAGGAAGGCACAGTCTCTGCACCTTTTTGCTACAGAATGCATATAGTTAACAAATCAAAGATACATATACATCACACGGAGCATCAAATAGGGACCAGTAAGGAGAAATACCATCAAAATCTTTGGGCCATCTGCTAGCCATTGACGACAAATTGCCTCTATCTCAGATATAAACCTAGATGGTTAAGAAACTCATAAGTGCAATCGTACTTAATTAGCTTTTTCCAGACAACTGCAAATGAGCTAACTAATAATGGGAAGCACTGAGTACCTCTCCCAAGATGAAGCAATGGTGAAATCGTCAAATCGCCCGAGCTGCACGAATGCACAAAGTATGATAAATCAGGAGACAATTAACCATTCAGACATATATTCAACTGAAGCAGAATGCTGGCTTCCAAAATCTAGGAAACTGATCTAGTAAACTACAGATAGAAGGCCTAAAATTAAAACATCACATTGAGAAAACAAGATCCTACAAACCAGATACATGCTCCCAAATGGGTGTGACCAACAGTAACAAGCAAAGCACAAAAGGTACGGTTATCCATTAGTTACTAGTTAGCACGTTGGCGTGCACAATATGTCAATGATCCCAGCAAACCGCATACTCCTGCAGGAGTACACTCCCATAGGCGACAAATCTGCCAACAATTAGTTGTGGTCTCAGTGTGACGGGCCAATACGTCCAATCACCAAACTCTTTACAGCCTTCTAGCAAGCGCATCACATTAGCGTATGATGAAACATCCAATTATCTAAGCCTTGGTCTGACGGACCAAGTATTATGAACATACAAGTCACGAGCCTAACAAGTAACAGCCGCATCAGTCACATTACCGTGACCTCGTTGTCACGCAACCACAGCAGCACCAGCACGTCTGGCACACAAAATTGGACCCCCAGCTGGAAAGCGCGGCAGCGGATAGGAATCACGGCCGAGAGAGAGCAGCAGCAGCCATCATAAGCGTGCGTACCTCTTCCTCGGCCTCCTCCTCCTCCTCCTCCTCGTCGTCCTCTCCGATCCGGCGGTGCTTGGCGTGCTTGGAGGAGGTGGAGGCCATGGCGGCGTCGGCGATCCCCTCCCTCGGCAAGGCGGGGGAGGAGATGGGCGGCGGGGTGGGGTCGCGAGGAAGTTTCCCTGTCTGCCTCGTTGGATCGGTGGGGGGAAGACGAAGTGGAGGAGGAGGGAGGTAGGGTGATGTGCCCATGCCGCGTCGGCCGAAGATTTCGCGAACTCGGTACTGGTGCGCTGGCCGCACGACAGCTCTGGAGCTATGGGGCACCAAGGGAGAGAACGTGTCCACGGTGCACCAAGACTGTGTCTAGCTTTTTTTTTTTTTAGACTAGTTGCACGTATAATTATAGAAAAAAAAGTTTTGAGCCACATAGTTAAAACATAATTCTCAAATCCTTAAAAGTGCACGAGCACTATTTTGATAGAACGAGCGGCCGGCTCCTACCCGCATGATCTCGCTAGTGTTGTCGCGAGTACCACTTGCAGGTGCTACCTGGTCGGGGGAGAGACTTGCCACGCGACACACTCTTATCCTCTCGTCCCTTTTCTCGACCAATTTCTCCGCCGCAGCGTTCCCGCCGCTTCTCCCCTGCCGCGCCTCTCTTCCCCTTCCTCCCCATGGCGCCGCCCTACTCTTCCCCTTCCTCCCCATGGCGCTGCCCTACCCTTCCCCTTCCTCCCCATGGCGTCACCTCTCTCCTGCCCTTCTTCCTATGGCGTCGCCCTTCTCCTCCACTTCCTCCCCATAGTCGATGTTGCTGATGTGGATGGCGGGGCCAAGGACGACGGACTGGCTGGTGTCCAGGGCGGCGTGTGCGGTGTGGCCAAGAACGACGGCCAGCACACCACGGCATCCTCCCCAATCGTCACGCTGCTCCCTCCCTACCGGATCCAATCTCGGGTCAACGCCATCATACGAGGTCTGCTTCTACTTACTAGTACAGTAGTACTTGGCTACTTGCAATTCAGATTGGGCTCTCGTGATACAAGGATATGCATGTGTTGCCTGTTGCTTGGACCTTGGAGTTGTTTTCACTTGGATGCTTTATTAGCACAGTGGTGATACATGGAGTAATCAATCCAGCTGGCTGATTGATTTGGTAGTGTTTCTCTTACTCCAACATTGATTTGAACATTCATTGGGTTACATCATAACAAATAAGAAACTAATGAACTGAAAATGTTCTTAGATGAACAGATCCAAGGTTGTTTTGGTAGTGATGTAAGGCTATAAAAACAATTGAAGTTCTAAAGATATTTTTGTCATAGTTTGTATGATTTACGATCCAAATTTTCAAACTCACGGATCTGTAGTTGATGCAAGTTGATCCATCTATTTCTCGCTTAGACTGCATTTATCATTATGGTAGCTCTCATAGGAGGTAGAGATCGATCCAGTTCGATGCCTCTTTTTTGTATTGAGTGATATGCAATGCTAAATTTGGCATGGTTAGTTGCACAGAGAGGTATTACAAGTTTCATCGGAGGTAGAATAGTTTGCGCACTTAATTATATATAATTGCACAGAGAGACTTCACAAGTTTCACAGGAAGGTAGTCGGCCAATTTTTGGTGCTATATGGTGCAACTCTACTACTAAATGATGCAACTTTACTAATGCATTATATATGCAAGTTTTTAGCTGTATATCTCACATGATAATGGGTATTTAAAGGTGGTGGCAACTGCACAACTACGTTTCGGCATCTTGCTCAATAGGAGCTACGGTGATTAGGATTATGGTGGGTTTTTACGGCGATTAGGATTTTAATGGTGGGTTTGATTAGGATTTTCATGGTGAGCTGTTCTAATTTTGTCACCATTGGTATGGATCAGGATCCTATTTTGATCCATCTATTCTTGCCTACACTGCAATTGTCTCGTTAAACATAATACTCTTTGTAGAGCTTCATTGCATTATGTACCTCTCTTTTTCTCGTAAGTGCATCCGCGTGGTTTCTCTATTTTCTCATAAGTTCGATGCATATAAGTAACCAATTGGCTAGTTTGTTGTAATAGTTGCACAGGAACGCAGACGTAGTTGGATGACACATATACAATCTCAGTTGGCTAGCCAACTATTGAAGTTGCACAATGAGGCCTAACCAGTTGCACAATCGATGGTATTCAGATGGATATACTATGTAAATCATGTTCATGCAGAGTGTGTGTGTGTGTGTGTGTGTGGTGTTTTTTATTGCACACTCATGTGTGCCCTGTTGTCAAGGGTATGTGTTTGTACAGGAGTTTGCAAATCAGAACAGTACATATCCTAGTTGGCTTAGCCACACTTACGCAGTTGCACAGGTAAGGGATATCTAGTTGCACGGTTGACGGCTAGTTTAGTTTTGGCTCCAGTGCCTAAATCATGTTAGGCAGTGTGTATGCTGATTTTTTTATTGCACACTCATGTGTGCCCAGTTGGCCATACAGTGCATGAAGTTGCACACATTCTTTTTTGGTTTTATAGGTGTGCTTTGAAAAGTTATCTTGAGTTGCTTACCTCATGGCATTTTTTATATAAATTGTTTTTCCTCATTTTTCTTTTATGCATTGGGTTGCTCTGACTAATTTTTTTGTTTGCTTTTTTCACAGACCAAAAATGGTTGTAGAAGGAGATGCAACTCCTACAAGGAGAGGTATCCTTAACTTCTATAGCATCCTGAACTTTTAGTTGCACAACAATCAATTAGGACTGGGTATCCTCAACTTTTTAAATAGTTGCACAACAGCATCATACGAGTTGGCACCCTCAACTTTCATAGTTGCACTAGAACCATTTGGGAGTCGGCGGCCTCGAGTTTTCAGATAGTCCCACAACAATATTACATGAGTTGGCATCCTCAACTATTTTAGTTGCACAAGAACCAATCAGGAGTTGGCATTCCCAACTTTTCTTTATAGTCCCACGACAATGTCACATGAGTTGGCATCCTCAACTATTTTAGTTGCACAAGAACAATTAAGGAGAATTCCCAACTTTTTTTAATAATTGCGCAACAATGTCACATGAGTTGGCATTCAACTCCTTTAGTTGCACAAGAACCATTCATTAGTTGGCATCCCCATGTGTTTACATGCATCCAATTTTCTAGTTTTGGCTTCTTTTTTGCATCATGTGCAGGTTATGGGGGTGGGGGAGCTGCTGTAAATTTGTGCCCATAATTCTCAGCTGCAAAGTCACATATACTATTGTGTGGAAAGATCAAAGGAAGGAAACACCTGCAGAATAGATTTTTGTCTAGTTGGTAGTTATGCTTCACAGTACCTACAACATACTTTTCTCTTTATTTATTTTTCCTTTTTTGGCTACATGGACATCAGTTCTTCTGCATTATGTGTGATACAAGACTATCTATGTGCTCTCTCCTATATAATTGCACAGTTTTTGCATTTTGTTGCACACAATGCTTCAAATGTTGGCTTGTCCCATGATGTAGTTGCAAAAAAATCAGTTAAAATTGCACAGGTACAAGATCTCCCCTTTTTTATCTCTATTTATGCTCTCTTCAACAATGGAGAAGCTATTTTTGTAAAAAGAAATTTGGTGAGGGGGGAGTCAAGGAGGGGGTCTAAACAAGAGGAGAAAATGATGACCTCTTCTTTCACCCTTGTTGGTGCTACCCGGTACATTCTGATCTGTCCTCACTCTTTCCCCTTTATTTCATGGCAAATTGTTCCAGATCTGCTGTTAGTTCACTTTGATTCATCTACCATGGCAGCTTTGGCGATGGAGATCTAGACCAAGGAAACCATTTGTTTTCTGGGAAAGAAGAAGGTGGGAACAGGTAAGGGCGTCGGGAAGAAAAAGTTGGTGGCCAGTGGGCATAAGAGCTTCGGGAGGGGAGGGAAGGGCACATGATTGCCTGGGTACCGCGCTGGGCGCATGATTTGTTGGCTTGGCGCGCATGTGTTGCTACCGGGGGAGAGATTTCCTTTTATGGGACCGGGGGGACCGATTCTTTCCTTTCCTGGCGGCCGCTCGGGAGTGCTAGCGGGCCAACGGCCGCCCGCTAGACACGTCCAACATAATTATATCGTATCAAACATGCACCTAGTGGAATTCTCAATAGAACAACCATACAGAATTAACAAAAACACATTAATACAACAGTTCCTTAGTCAAACTACAAGTTGGCCAGAGATGTACAACACAACCGACTCCAACTCTACCTAATGACCTGCAGAAGTATTCATGCAATATAATGGTTTAAAACGTGCAAGATATATCACAGGTTGTATCAAATTGCATGATGACTGTGGTGCAGTTTCCCTTTATTTACATAATCACAAAATAATCACCAAAAGATAGTGGAAAGCTTGGAACATTTGGTACTATTTTCTCAAAGCAGGTTCTACCAAGGGAACATCGGATTACACCTAGTTTGTGGTTGTCCATATGTTGCATGTGTCCATGGACTGAAAGCACAAGATGCAAATAAACAGAACTAACAGGAACTAAACATATTATGACATGTACACAGTATACAATATTAAATTCTTTTTGTTTTCTTTGCGGTAAACTCAACATGTTAGGTCGTATATACCAACGTTAGGATTGATACAATATAAATAACTCAATACAAGTTACATCTTCAGCAGAATCGGTGGTGAGAGAACTAAATCAATAAGTATTCTGCTTGCAAGAAACACAATGGCCGGCAAAAGTTATCTTCTGAAAGGAAACACAATCTGCTCTCTTGCTGTATAAGTACAATCAGTGAAACCACTTCCCATACCATATATTTGATCTTCTCACCATCATTATGTACAAGCACAATCTGCTTTCTTTCTGTACATCTAAAAGGTTTCAAAGTCACAATCTTCTCAATCCTGCAAGAAAGAAAGGGTGGTTCTGAACCTTTCTCTAACAAAGTCTCTAAAAGGTTTCAAAGTCACAATCTTCTCAATCCTGCAAGAAAGAAAGGGTGGGTTCTGAACCTTTCTCCAATAAAGTCAGCTTCTATAGTTCACCTAGTTAAATTTTATTGTGAGTAGTAAATTTATTCCTTTTTATGCTCACCACCAAAGGAGTCCTTTTATAGCACAGAGCAAACATGTATGTACAGAGGTCTAACAATGAATCCTCCTATACATGTTCACCAATAAAGCAAATAGCTTTGATGGACTTACATAATACACTACAGCTCCAAGAATCCTCCTAGACATGCGTTTACAAAGATCTAATAACGCTAAACCACAAATCCTCCTACATGTTCACCAGTAAAGCAATTGCCTTTGAAGCTCCAAGAACAATATTCAGTTGAATAGTAGTACAGAGACATAGTAAAGCCAAGATGGGTGATGTCTACTACACAACCTTCTTCTTGTAGACATTGTTGGGCCTGCAAGTGCACAGGTTTGTAGGACAGTAGCAAATTTCCCTCAAGTGGATGACCTAAGGTTTATCAATCCGTAGGAGGCGTGAGGATGAAGATGGTCTCGCTCAAGCAACCCTGCAACCAAATAACAAAGAGTCTCTTGTGTCCCCAACACACCCAATACAATGGTAAATTGTATAGGTGCACTAGTTCGGCGAAGAGATGGTGATACAAGTGCAATATGGATAGAAGATATAGGTTTTTGTAAACTGAAAATATAAAAACAGCAAGGTAACAAGTGGTAAAAGTGAGCGTAAACGGTATTGCAATGATAGGAAACAAGGCCTAGGGTTCATACTTTCGCTAGTGCAAGTTCTCTCAACAATAATAACATAGATAGAACATATGACAAGCCCTCAACATGCAACAAAGAGTCACTCCAAAGCCACTAATAGCGGAGAACAAACGTAGAGATTATGGTCGGGTACGAAACCACACAAAATTATTCTTTCAAATCAATCCGTTGGGCTATTCCTATAAGTGTCACAAACAACCCTGGAGTTTTTACTAGAATAACACCTTAAGATACAAATCAACCAAAACCCTAATGTCACCTAGATACTCCATTGTCACCTCAAGTATCCGTGGGCATGATTATACGATATGCATCACACAATCTCAGATTTATCCAACCAACATAAAAGTACTTCAAAGAGCGCCCCAAAGTTTCTACCGGAGAATCAAGAACGTGTGCCAAACCCTATGCATAGGTTCCCAATGTCACGAAACCCGCAAGTTGATCGCCAAGACATACATCAAGTGCTCTCATAAAGACTCAATCCGGTAAGATTACTTCAAAAGGGGAAACTCAATTCATCACAAAGGAGTAGAGGGGGAGAAACATCATAAGGTCCAACTACAATAGCAAAGCTCGGGATACATCAAGATCGTGCCATAGAGGAACACGAGAGAGAACACGAGAGAGAGAGAGAGATCAAACACATAGCTACTGGTACATACCCTCAGCCCCGAGGGTGAACTACTCCCTCCTCGTCATGGAGAGCGCCGGGATGATGAAGATGGCCACCGGAGATGGATCCCCCCTCCGGCAGGGTACCGGAAAGGGGTCCCGATTGGTTTTTGGTGGTTCTGGAGGCTTGCGGCGGCGGAACTCCCGATCTATCTTCTGTTCTGGAAGTTTTAGGGTACGACGGTATATATGGGTGAAGGGGGGACGTCGGTGGAGCTACGGGGGCCCCACGAGGCAGCAGGGCGCGCCCTCCACCCTCGTGACCGCCTCGTGGCTCTTCTGACGTGGGGTACAAGTCCATCAGGTGGGTTTCCTTCCAAAAATAACTTCTCCAGTTGATTTTGTTCCGTTTTGACTCCGTCTGATATTCCTTTTCCTCGAAATACTGAAATAGGCATAAAACAGCAAATCTGGGTTGGGCCTCCGGTTAATAGGTTAGTCCCAAAAATAATATAAAAATGGATAATAAAGCCCAATATTGCCTAGATAAAGTAGCATGGAGCAATCAAAAATTATAGATACGTTGGAGATGTATCAAGCATCCCCAAGCTTAATTCCTACTCGTCCTCGAGTAGGTAAATGATAAAAAGAAGAATTTTTGATGCGGAGTGATACTTTGGCATAATTTCAATGTAATTCTTCTTACTTGTGATATGAATATTCAGATCCGAAAGATTTAAGACAAAAGTTCATATTGACACAAAAATAATAATACTTCAAGCATGCTAACTAAGCAATTATGTCATCTCAAAATAGCATGGCCAAAGAAAGTTCATCCCTACAAAATCATATGGTTAAGCTATGCTTCATTTTCGTCACACAAAGATGTTCCCAACTTCTATACCCCCGATGACAAGCCAAGCAATTGTTTCATACTCAAATAATCTCAAACTTTTTCAACCTTCACGCAATACATGAGCGCGAGCCATGGACATAGCACTATGGGTGGTATAGAATATGATGATGGGGATTGTGTGGAGAAGACAAAAAAGGAGAAAGTCTCACATCAACAAGGCTAATCAATGAGCTATGGAGATGCCCATCAATTGATGTTAATGCAAGGAGTAGGGATTGCCATGCAACGGATGCACTAGAGCTAAGAATGCTCAACAAAAGAAAACTAGTGGGTGTGCATCTAACTTGCTTGCTCATGAAGACCTAGGGCATTTTGAGGAAGCCCATCGTTGGAATATACAAGCCAAGTTCTATAATGAAAAATTCCCACTAGTATGAACAAGACAACTTATGAGACTCACTATATGAAAATCATGGTGCTACTTTGAAGCACAATATATGAGACTCACTACATGAAGAACAAGGTGCTACTTTGAAGCACAAGTGTGGAAAAAGAGATAGTAGCATTGCCCTTTTTATTTTCTCTTTTTTTTCAGGCCTTTTTTTGGCCTTTCTCTCTCTTTTTTTTGATTGGGCAATGCTCTAATAATGATGATCATCACACTTCTATTGATTACAACATAATGATTACAGCTCGATACTAGAACAAGATATGACTCTATATGAATGCCTCCGGCGGTGTACCGGGATGGTGCAATGAATCAAGAGTGACATGTATGAAAAATAATGCATGGTGGCTTTGCCACAAATACGATGTCAACTACAAGATCATGCAATGACAATATGACAAAAGTAAAGCATGCCATGATGATGATGATGATGGTGGAAGTTGCATGGCAATATATCTCGGAATGGCTATGGAAATGCCATGATAGGTAGGAATGGTGGCTGTTTTGAGGAAGATATAGGGAGGTTTATGTGTGAAAGAGCGTATCATATCACGGGGTTTGGATGCACCCGCGAAGTTTGCACCAACTCTCAATGTGAGAAAGGGCAATGCACGGTCCCGAAGATGCTAGCAAATGGCGGAAAGGTAAAAGTGCATATAATCCATGGACTCAACATTAGTCAAAAGAACTCATATACTTATTGCAAAAATTTAGAAGTCATCAAAAATCAAGTACTACGCGCATGCTCCTAGGGGGATAGATTGGTAGGAAAAGACCATCGCTCGTCCCCGACCGCCACTCATAAGGATGCACAAGCCAGGTACACTTCATGCTTCAAATTTGTTACACAACTTTACCCATACATGCATGCTACGGGACTTGCAAACTTCAACACACGTATTTCTCAAGTTCACAATTATCAACTAGCACGACTTTGATATTATTACCTCCATATCTCAAAACAATTATCAAGCATTAAATTTATCTTAGTATTCAATTCACTCAAAAGAAAGTTTCACATATCTTGAACACTAAGTATATTAACATTAAGCAAATTACCATGCTTCAAAATAATATAAGTGAAGCATGAGAATTCATCTATTTCTTCAAAATAAAACCACCATTGTGCTCTAAAAGATATAAGTGAAGCACTAGAGCAAATAACAAACTACTCCAACAAGATATAAGTGAAGATCAATGAGTAGCTAAATAATTATTATGCAACTATGTGAAGACTCTCTATCATTTAAAATTTTCAGATCTTGGTATTTTATTCAAACAACAAGCAAAGCTAAAGGAAATAAAATGACTCTCCAAGCAAAACACATATCATGTGGTGAATAAAAATATAGCTCCAAGTAAAGTTACCGATGAACGAAGACGAAAGAGGGGATGCCATCCGGGGCATCCCCAAGCTTAGGCTCTTGGTTGTCCTTGAATATTACCTTGGGGTGCCTTGGGCATCCCCAAGGTTAGGCTCTTGCCACTCCTTATTCCATAGTCCATCGAAGCCTTACCCAAAACTTGAAAACTTCACAACACAAAACTTAACAGAAAACTCGTGAGCTCCGTTAGCGAAAGAAAACAAAACACCACTTCAAGGTACTGTAATGAAATCATTCTTTATTTATATTGGTGTTAAAACTACTGTATTCCAACTTCTCTATGGTTTATAAACTATTTTACTAGCCATAGATTCATCAAAATACGCAAACAACACAATGAAAACAGAATCTGTCAAAAACAGAACAGTCTATAGTAATCTGTAACTAACGCAAACTTCTGAAACTCCAAAAATTATAAAATAAATTGGTGGACCTGAGGAATTTGTCTAGTAATCATCTGCAAAAAGAATCAACTAAATATCACTCTGCATTAAAAAGTTCTACCTAATCTCATGAGCGCTAAAGTTTCTATTTTTTACAGCATGATCATAAAGACTTCACCCAAGTCTTCCCAAAGGTTCTACTTGGAACAAACACTAATTAAAACATAAAACCACATCTAAACAGAGGCTAGATGGATTATCTATTCCTAAATAGAACCAAAAAGAAAGAAACTAAAATAAAATTGGGTTGCATCCCAACAAGCGCTATCGTTTAACGCCCCTAGCTAGGCATGATGATTTCAATGATGCTCACATAAAAGATAAGAATTGAAACATAAATGGAGCATCATGAAGAATATGACTAGCACATTTAAGTCTAACCCACTTCTTATGCATAGGGAGTTTGTGAGAAAACAACTTATGGGAACAAGAATCAACTTGCATAGGAAGGTAAAACAAGCATAACTTCAAGATTTTAAGCACATAGAGAGGAAACTTGACATTATTGCTATTCCTACAAGCATATATTCCTCCCTCATAATAATTTTCAGTAGCATCATGAATTAATTCAACAATATAACCAGCACCTAATGACGAGGATACGTACCTAGGGTAGGGTAACTTATCGTACCTGAGGTACCCAATCAAGGACATGACTCCTACAATGGAAGACATTCTGAGAAGTATCGACAGGTCAGTCGACCTGGTCAGCCCAGTCGACGGACACAAGCGTACTCGACCAGAAGTACAAGCAGTCGACCATGAAGGCCACCACTCGACCATAAGAAGACCTAAAGGCGCTGCCTATAAACGGTCACCTCATAAGTAGCTTTTATGGCCTTCATGGTCCTTTATTACGGGCGTTACCAGTAACCCCCTCTCTTTATGTACATTAAACTCCTTGTAACGTGGGCTGGCTGGGGTCCTGGCGAACTCTATATAAGCCACCCCCCTCCACTAGGACAGGGGTTCGGAACTTGGTAACACATACACACTTAATCCAGTCGACCGCCCCCGGGCTCCGAGACGTAGGGCTGTTACTTCCTTAGAGAAGGGCCCAAACTCGTAAACTCCTTGCGCATACAACTACTCCATAGCTAGGATCTTGCCTCTCCATACTTACCCCCCATTCTTACTGTCAGACTTAGAACCACGACAGTTGGCGCCCACCGTGGGGCAGGTGTTCTAGCGATTTGTTGGAGGAGTTGGGATTCTTTCAACCCACATCATGTTTTCGAGCGGAGTCATGGTCGAGAGTCGCGAGATCCGTCTCGGCGCTCTCTCCTTCATCGTTGACAACTCTGCTTGGCTGCAGGAGGCTCCACTCGACGTGGACGCGCTTCCCGCCCGCGGAGCCACGCATTTTCGCGCATGCGTCCGCGGCGTCCTCCTGCGGCAACCGTCGACCCAGTACGGGTCGGCATTCGTTGCGCCATCATCGTCATCTCGTCATCAGCTTCCCACCGGCGCAAGCGCACCGGTCGGTCGAGACTCCAGCGGTGGGTGAAGCACGCACTGGCCCGCCAGTCAGCCATCCCCCAAGTCGCGGCAATCGAGCCCGACGAGTCACTCTACGGCCTGTTCGACCTGTCGACTGGCTCCGTAGAGACTGCGTCCGAGTGCGACAGCAGTGACCCAGCGGCGGAAGTGCTAATGGTCGACGGACCACGTAGCCCCCCCGGATTCCCCCATACCGAAGAGGTTGCCGCAGGGGGGATTCCGGCGCGGGGTCACGAAGAGTACAGGCCCGAGCCCCTTACCTCAGTGCAGAGGGAGGAACTCCGTCGCCGGAACATGGACGCCCTTCACACTCCTATCGTTGGAGAAACCCCTGAGGCGCGAGCCCTGGAGGAGGCGCGCTTGGCCAATTTGGCTGAACGTACTCGATTAGAGAATCTCCAGAGAGCACTCGACGAGCGCGCACGACCGCCCGCTCCCGAGTCCAGTCGTCGTCGCGTCTTCCAGCCGCCGACCCAGGTATACCGGACCCCGATTCAGAATCTGGCAGCTGCGGCTCGCATAGCGGAGTCGATCCAGCCTTCACAGTCAGAGGCAGGGAGAGGTCTGTTGCAGATCAGAGATTTGCTTCGTGCAGCGGGTGACCAGAATTCAGCCGTGTCTCAGTCGCGCAACAGGATTCACAGTCGATCCGTCACTGCGAATTCCATTCAGTCGGCTCATAGTCCGAGGTCGCCCCCGAGGCGTGAAGGACACAGAGGCCGGCACGAGGATCAGTACCAAGGGCATGAGCGATATGAGCACCGATTCGATCGCAACGATCAACGTCGAGTGCCTTCTCCTCCCCCAAGGGCCGGGTCGTACATCCCTCGACGGCAAGAAGACAGACGCCAGTTCAGTACTGGGCGAAAGGTCCCAGTCGACCCCAGGGGACCAGGCTTTGATGCGAGATCCATCATCGTTCAAGGTCTGGTCGACCGAAATAGAGCTCACCGAGAAGACCGTGACAGAGGCGCCCCGTCCAGTAGCAGAGTTCGCATCTCAGGTCCCGAGTGTTTCAGCAGAGCAATCAGAGCTGCAGTGATTCCTCCCAACTTCAGGTTGGCGGCTGGAGTCAGCAAGTTCACCGGAGAGTCCAAGCCGGACACATGGCTCGAGGATTACCGAGTGGCTGTTTAGATCGGAGGCGGCAATGATGAGGTGGCCATGAAGCATTTGCCCCTCATGTTGGAAGGATCAGCCAGAGCGTGGTTGAATCAGTTGGCTCCCAGCAGTATTTATACTTGGGAAGATCTAGCCCAGGTGTTTGTCAGGACATTCGAAGGGACTTGCAAGCGACCGGCGGGGTTGACAGAATTGCAGTCATGTGTTCAGAAGTCGAGTGAAACCCTGAGGGATTATATCCAGAGGTGGATCACTCTGAATCACACGGTCGAGAATGTATCCGATCATCAGGCGGTTTGCGCCTTCAAGGAAGGTGTCAGAAACAGGGAGTTAACTTTGAAGTTTGGTCGAACCGGAGATATGACCCTGAGTCGAATGATGGAAATCGCCACCAAGTACGCGAACGGAGAAGAAGAAGATAGACTCCGGAGTGGCAAGTATAAGGCAGCCGCTAATGAGGCCGGCGGAGGACACTCCAGTCGGAAGCAGAAGCGCAAGGCCGAGCCAGTCGCCCCCGGGGAAGCCTTAGCTGTGACCCCAGGGAAGTTTAAGGGGAAACCCAAGGGTCCTTGGAACCCCAAGAAAGTGAAAGACCAGGACGGGAACGATGTGATGGACTTACCATGCCACATTCACACGAAGAAAGATGAAGAGGGAAATCTCATTTACCCTAAGCATACCACTCGACAATGTCGACTCCTGATGCAACAGTTCCAAGGGAAGCAAGCCAAGGACAAAGGAAAAGAGTCAGACAAAGTTGAAGACAGAGAAGACAGCGGTGAAGAATACCCCCAAATCAATTCCACTCTGATGATTTTCGCTGATGTCGAAAGTAAGAGTCGACTGAAGGTCATCAATCGCGAAGTAAACATGGTCGCTCCGGTGACACCCCATTACCTGAAGTGGTCCCAAACCGCCATCACCTTCGACCAGTCCGATCATCCGACTCATATTGCCACCCCAGGGAGGCAAGCGTTGGTGGTCGACCCAATTGTTGAAGGCACTCGACTGACCAAGGTTCTGATGGACGGCGGCAGTGGGCTAAACTTGTTGTATGCAGAGACGTTGAAGGGGATGGGCATTCCGATGTCCCGGATCAGCCCCAGCAACATGAGCTTCCACGGAGTCATTCCTGGGAAGAAAGCTGAGTCACTCGGTCAAATCACTCTCGACGTCGTCTTTGGTGACTCGAAGAATTTCCGGAAAGAAAAACTAACCTTTGAGGTCGTGGATTTTCAGAGTGCGTACCACGCCATTCTTGGGAGGCCAGCCTATGCTCGCTTCATGGCTCGACCATGCTACGTATACCTCAAGATGAAGATGCCTGGCCCCGAAGGTGTAATCACCATCGTTGGCAATCGGAAGAAGGCAGAGGAGTGTTTTCAGAAAGGCGCCAAAATTGCTGACGCTCAGATGGCCAAGATAGAGATGCAAGAGTACCAGAAGACTGCGGACCCGAGTGAATTGTTACGAGCCAAGAAGCCCGCCACGGAATCAGCATTTCAGTCGACTGGTGAGACCAAGCAAGTCCACATCCACCCGACCGATCCAAATGCGGCTCCAACCAACATCTCCACTACACTCGACCCCAAATAGGAAGAAGCGCTCGTCCAGTTCCTCCGTGAGAACTAGGACATCTTTGCATGGAAGCCTGCTGACATGCCAGGTGTGCCCAGGGGACTGGCCGAGCACCGCCTCCGAGTCGACCCAAAGGCCAAACCGGTCAAGGAGCATCTCCGACGGTCCGCCGTTCAGAAGAGAAAGGCCATTGGCGAAGAAGTGGCCCGACTCCTAGCAGCAGAATTCATTCGCGAGATCTACCACTCCGAGTGGCTCGCTAATGTTGTGATGGTCCCTAAGAAGGACAGATCGTTGCGCATGTGCATCGATTTCAAGCATATCAATCGGGCCTGCCCGAAAGATCATTTTCCTCTTCCTCGCATCGACCAAATAGTCGACTCGACTGCAGGATGCGAGAGGTTATCTTTTTTAGATGCTTACTCTGGGTACCATCAGATCCGTCTGTATGGACCCGATGAAATAAAAACAGCCTTCATCACCCCTTTTGGGTGTTTCTGCTATGTTACCATGCCTTTCGGTCTCAAGAACGCCGGAGCTACATTCATGAGAATGATTCAGAAGTGCTTAATCACTCAAATCAGTCGGAATGTAGAAGCATACATGGATGACATAGTGGTCAAGTCACGGAAAGGTTCCGACCTGCTGACTGACCTAGCTGAAACTTTTGCCAATCTCAGGAGTTATGATATCAAGCTCAATCCGTCGAAGTGCACATTTGGAGTCCCTGGAGGAAAGTTACTCGGTTTCCTTGTCTCCGAACGAGGAATCGACGCTAACCCTGAAAAAGTTGGCACCATACTCCGGATGAAACGCCCCGTGCGTGTGCACGACGTCCAGAAACTTACTGGATGCTTGGCCGCCCTAAGTCGATTCATCTCCAGGCTCGGTGAAAAGACGCTGCCTCTTTACCGACTGATGAAGAAGTCAGACACGTTCGAATGGACTCCAGAAGCTGATGCAGCATTCGCAGAGCTAAAAGCTCTGCTCTCCACCCAGCCGGTGCTTGCTGCTCCTGTCAGCAAAGAGCCATTGTTGCTTTACATAGCAGCCACAGGACAAGTCGTTAGTACCGTTCTTACGGTCGAGCGGGAAGAGGAAGGAAAGACCTTCAAAGTTCAACGCCCAGTGTATTATCTCTCTGAAGTTCTGACCCCGTCGAAGCAAAGATATCCCCACTATCAGAAGCTCGTTTACGGGATTTACATGACCACGAAGAAGGTTGCTCATTATTTCTCCGATCACTCTATCACAGTCGTCAGCGACGCTCCATTATCAGAGATTCTTCATAACAGAGATGCAACCGGTCGAGTGGCGAAATGGGCAATTGAACTTCTTCCTCTTGATATCAAGTTCGAGGCAAAGAAAGCTATTAAGTCCCAGGCAATAGCTGATTTCCTCGCCGAGTGGACCGAGCAGGAGCTTCCGACTCAAGTTCACTCGGAGCACTGGACTATGTTTTTCGATGGCTCCAAGATGCTGAACGGATCCGGTGCGGGGGTTGTACTGGTTTCCCCCCGAGGAGATAAGCTCAAGTATGTCCTCCAGATTCACTTTGATTCCTCCAACAATGAGGCAGAGTATGAAGCGCTTCTATACGGATTACGTATGGCCATTTCGCTAGGCGTCCGTCGCCTCATGGTCTACGGCGACTCAGATCTGGTTGTTAATCAAGTGATGAAGGAGTGGGACGTCCGAAGCCCATCCATGACGGGATATTGCAGCGCAGTGAGAAAGCTGGAGAAACGATTCGAGGGGTTGGAGCTCCATCATATACCCCGACTGAAAAATCAAGCTGCAGATGATTTGGCGAAGATAGGGTCCAAAAGGGAGGCCATCCCTAAAGATGTGTGTTTGGAGCACATTCACACACCATCAGTGCAAGAAGATCTTTTCACAGAAGAGCCTCCACAACCAAAAAGCGCCTCTGACTCGACCGAAGTGCAGATACCAGCTGTGGTCGACCTGATTATGGAAGTTATGACCACCATTCCCGATTGGACAGTGCCGTACATTGCGTATATCGTAAGAAAAGAGCTCCCAGAAGATGAAGAAGAGGCTCGGCAGATCGTCCGTCGATCCAAAGCCTTTACAGTAATCAAAGGGCAGCTATACAGAGAAAGCGTGACTGGAGTTGGTCAGAAGTGCATCACGCCTGAAGAAGGACAGATAATTCTCGAGGACATCCACTCGGGGACCTGCGGCCATCACGCGTCCTCTCGGACCATCGTGGCTAAAGCATACCGAGCGGGTTTCTACTGGCCAAAGGCGAATGAAATGGCAAAGGATATAGTCGACAAGTGCGAGGGCTGCCAGTTTTATTCCAACATGTCTCACAAGCCCACCTCCGCCTTGAAGACCATTCCACTCGTCTGGCCTTTCGCTGTCTGGGGTCTAGATATGATCGGACCACTGAGAACTGGTAGGAGTGGCTTCACCCACTTGTTGGTCGCAGTCGACAAGTTCACGAAGTGGATAGAAGCCAAACCCATAAAGGACCTCGACGCAAGCACTACCATCAGTTTTATCAGGGGATTGATATTCAGATATGGAGTTCCGCACAGCATCATCATAGATAACGGATCAAACTTTGATAATGACAGATTCAAAGCCTTCTGCGCCTCTCAGGGCACTCGAGTCGACTATGCTTCAGTTGCTCATCCTCAGTCGAATGGACAGGCCGAACGCGCGAATGGCCTCATCCTCAAAGGACTAAAACCCCGACTGATGCGTGATCTCAAACACGCAGCAGGCGCCTGGGTCGACGAACTTCCGTCAGTTCTATGGGGGTTGAGGACCACCCCCAACCGGTCGACTGGAAGAACGCCATTCTTTCTGGTCTATGGAGCCGAAGCGGTTTTGCCAAGCGACTTGCTCCACAACGCGCCTCGAGTCGAGTTATATTCCGAAGCAGAAGCAGAACAGGCCCGGCAAGATGCAGTCGACCTCTTGGAGGAGGAAAGAGAGATGGCTCTAATCCGCTCGACCATCTACCAGCAAGAGTTGCGTCGGTTTTACGCCAGAAATGTGAAGGGTCGAGCCTTTCGGGAAGGAGATTTGGTCCTCCGCGTGGATCAGCAAAAACCTCACAAACTTGCCCCGACCTGGGAAGGCCCCTTCATCATCACCAAAGTCCTGCACAACGGAGCGTATCACCTCTACAACATCGATCGACGGATCGACGAGCCTCGAGCATGGAACGCGGACCTGCTCCGTCCTTTTTACACTTAAAAACTCACTCGACTGAGATGTAATAAAAGTACCTCTGTAATTCTTTTGTTTCAAGCAAAATACTGCTATTTCTTTTTCTGTTTGTCTAAATTTCCCCCAGTGGGTGACTTAGTTGCGAATCCGCTTCGCCTAAGTTTTCAGAAAATCCTACTACCGAGTGGAGAGCCAGCCTCCCACTCGGGGGCTTAGCTGCGAATCCGTTTCGCCTAAGTTTGAAAAAATCCTACCGAGTGTGAGCAAACCTCCCACTCGGAGGCTTAGCTGCAGTCCAAGTACTCGCCTAAGTTTGAAAAAATCCTACCTAGTGGAGAGCAAACCTCCCACTCGGGGGCTTAGCTGCAGTCCAAGTACTCGCCTAAGTTTGAAAAAACCTCCCACTCGGAGGCTTAGCTGCAGTCCAAGTACTCGCCTAAGTTTGAAAAAATCCTACCGAGTGTGAGCAAACCTCCCACTCGGAGGCTTAGCTGCAGTCCAAGTACTCGCCTAAGTTTGAAAAAATCCTACCGAGTGAGAGCAAACCTCCCACTCGGGGGCTTAGCTGCAGTCCATGTACTCGCCTAAGTTTGAAAAAATCCTACCGAGTGGAGAGCAAACCTCCCACTCGGGGGCTTAGCTGCAGTCCAAGTACTCGCCTAAGTTTGAAAAAAATCCTACCGAGTGGAGAGCAAACCTCCCACTCGGAGGCTTAGCTGCAGTCCAAGTACTCGCCTAAGTTTGAAAAAATCCTACCGAGTGGAGAGCAAACCTCCCACTCGGGGGCTTAGCTGCAGTCCAAGTACTCGCCTAAGTTTGAAAAAATCCTACCGAGTGGGAGCAAACCTCCCACCCGGGGGCTTAGCTGCAGTCCATGTACTCGCCTAAGTTTGAAAAAAAATCCTACCGAGTGGAGAGCAAACCTCCCACTCGGAGGCTTAGCTGCAGTCCAAGTACTCGCCTAAGTTTGAAAAAATCCTACCGAGTGGAGAGCAAACCTCCCACTCGGGGGCTTAGCCGCAGTCCAAGTACTCGCCTAAGTTTGAAAAAATCCTACCGAGTGGGAGCAAACCTCCCACCCGGGGGCTTAGCTGCAGTCCATGTACTCGCCTAAGTTTGAAAAATCCTACCGAGTGGAGAGCCAGCCTCCCACTCAGGGGCTTAGCTGCAGTCCGAGTACTCGCCTAAGTAAGTGAAATCCTACCGAGTGGAGAGCAAACCTCCCACTCGGGAGCTTAGCTGCAGTTCAAGTACTCGCCTAAGTAATTGAAATTCTACCGAGTGGAGAGCGAACCTCCCACTCGGGGGCTTAGCTGCAGTCCAAGCACTCGACTAAGTAATTGGACTCCTACCAAGTGGAGAGCAAACCTCCCACTCGGGGACTTAGCTGCAGCCCAATGCTCGCCTAAGCCAGGTTGACAGATACCATCGCGGCGATAAGCATCGTGCAAACCAGACAGCCTCTGAGGGAACAACGAATAGTAGATCGGCGGATCAAGTCACAAAGACATTCAACGTCGAGCCAAGTTCGGACAAAACCAAAAGATCCTAGATCGCAAATAAAAGTACTCGAGCTATAAGCTCGACGGAGTTTATCGGTTACATAAACCACTCGGCATTCCGAGGCAAATTTAAGGCAAAGAACATCAGTTTTTTACTCCTCCGGCGGAGGACTGGATGGTGCAACAAATTCGTCCAAGTCGATCCCATCAGAGATCCGAGTGGCAGCAGCGATGAAGGTCTCCATGAAGTCCTGAAAGTTATGCTTCCTGGTATTAGCAACCTGGAGAGCGGCCAGCTTCTCCTCGCGCGCCTCCTTGCAGTGGACGCGAACCAGTGACAGAGCCACGTCAGCACCGCACCTGGCAGAAGACTTCTTCCATTCTTGCACTCGACCTGGAACCTCACTTAGTCGAGTGACCAGGGATTCAAGGTCGTTCTGAAGCGTCTCCTTGGGCCAGAGTGCGGAGTCGATCCGTGACACTGCAGCTTTCAGTCGAGCCAGGTAGTCCACCACACCAGCGACACGGGATTCCAACCGGAAGACATTCATGGCCACTTCATCCTTCACAGGAGAGTTGATAGGGTCCAAGCGGGTCTCCACTCGACTGGTCTCTTCCTCAAAGTTTCGGCAGAATTCTGAAAGAAGTTTCGACAGGTCAAAACTGTAACCAAATGGTGAGTCGACAACAACAAGATTAATCGCACAAAGAGGGTTACCTTCAAGCATGAGGTATAGCTTCTTGGCAAGACCCCCAAGATAATCCCCCAAGTCCTTGTGCTTCCCCGCCAGCTGGCCGAGCTTGTCGTTCAGAGTGCTCTTGTCAGTCTTCAGTCGACTCGCTTCCTTGTTGGCCGAGTCAAGAGCAGACTTCAGCCTAGCGTTCTCGCTCTCAAGTTGGTCGACTGAAGCAAGTTTCTCTTCAGCAAGCTTCAGCTTCTCCGCAGCCGCCTTTTGTGCCTCCGCAAGGTCAAGATCTTTCTTCTTCAGGGCCTTTTCCAGTTCGTCTGCGAAACAACAATGAGCACAGAGTTGAGAACAGGCAGGAGGACAGAGACAGCCGTCGAGTCCTCACCAGCCATACCTTTTGCCTCATCCTTCGCCTTCTGCACGTTTTCCTGAGCAAACTGTAAATCAAGATTAAGCTGGATTTGCTTATTCTTCAGATCGGCGAGCTGAGCAACAAGCTCACAAGACTTCTGCAAAGAGTCAATCGACAAAGGGTATCAAAGATAAGTTACTCCCGTGTGACTGAAAGAAAGAGCACAACACTTCTAAGACTACAGCCGAATCAAAACATTCGACAGTAGCCTCGGGGACTACACCCAGTGGGTGCACTCAGCGTGCCCCCACTGGTTTTCAAAAAAAAAAAAAAAAGGGGCGACTGCCAGCAGTCGACCAGATACAGTATCATCCGACATGGCCTGACCAAAACGTTCTCAGAAAACCCTACCGAGTGGAGAAGTACAACTACAGAAAGGCAGTATAAAGACCACAGTCGACTGCCAGCAGTCGACCGTGGCCTCGGGGACTACACCCAGTGGGTGCACTCAGCGTGCCCCCACCAATGAGAAATTTCGGACCAACGGCACCCAGTGGGTGTACAACGCAAGTGAAGATCAACTAACCTGGACGTTCTGCTGCAACACCGAGCTGATGTCATAGGCCGCTTGACTGGCATCCCGAGCCGCCTTGGTCTGCTCCATCACGAGCCCCGCCTGACGTATAGCCTCCTTGGCAGCACTCACTTGATCCTCCGGGGTCTGGTAGGCGGCGAAGAACGAGGGCGGGTCGACCAGTGGAGGGACAGTCGACGACGAAGGCCGGGCAGTCGTCAGTGGCTCAGCAAAAGTCACAGTAGTCCGGGCGGTATTGTCACCCCCTTGGGCCACCGCCTCGGCAGTCGACGCGGTCTGAGGAGCCTTGTCGACGGGGGCCCTCCGGCCTCTCCTCCCAAAAGGCCTGAGCGGCACTTCCGCCTCCTCCTCGTCATCCGGAAGGTCAATGATGTTGGTCGGAGCTACAAAAGTTCAGAAATGAATATCTAATCGACTCAGCAGTTAAACAGTCGGATCATGTCAAAGATTATACCTAAGTTGGAAGTGACGGCGTCCTCCATCGTCTCATCAGCATTCTGGATGGAAGTTTCGGAAGTAGCGGCGCTGCACGATTCCAAGCAAATAATTTGAAAGTGAATCGACTAAGAATCCGTTCTAGTCGACTCAAGAAAGGTGAAAACAGTCACTTACCCAGAGATGACCGGGATGGCGACCCTGATCTTGGGCAAGGCCTTGGGTGGCTTGGTCGGGATGGCTCTAGGCTGCTTGGGCGCCTTCTCAGTTGGGGCCGGCGACGCGGTCCGAGGGCGCTTGGATGACTGGCCCGCCAGAGCACTCGACTGACCGCGCTCCACGGCGGGATCCTGAGCGTTCTTGGAGCGTCTCTCGCGTCGAGGAAGGTCGACCTCCACCTCTTCATCTTCGTCACCCGAGTCGTCGCCGGCCTCCCCCTCTACGTCATCGTCAGATTCCCACTCCTCGACTTCACCCTCGACTTCAACTTCATTCTCACTCCCTTCGCCTCCACTCCCTCCTCCTTCAGATACTTGCTCCTGGTTCCCATTCGGCATCGAGTACATGTCGTTGATCTCCTGCGAAACAACAGGCAGAACGAGGATCAGTCGACTTATCGCGAGCCAGTTACTAGACGGAGTGAAAATTTCAGTCGGAAGAAGCAAAATGTACCTTGTCTGTCTCCATCATCCCATCAAGCGGGGCAATCCTCCTGGAACCCCTGGGGTTGTCCTTATTCCCGGTTATGCTGGTCAGCCAGCTCTCCAGCACAGAAGCCTCGACCCCCTCCGGGTGGATCCGAGTGGAGTCGTCGGACCCGGAATACAACCACATCGAGTGATCCCGAGCCTGGAGAGGTTGGATTCGTCGCTGGAGAAAGACTTCGAGCAAGTCCATGCCGGTCACGCCTTCCCGGACCAACTCAACCACTCGACTGACTAGTACCTTCACCTGAGCCTTCTCCTCTGGAACCACTTTCAAAGAAGCGGGTTTCTGCACTCGGTCCAAGGTAAAAGGAGGAAGGCCGGTCGAGTGTCCAGGAGTCGGCTGGTCTTTGCAGTAGAACCAAGTCGACTGCCACCCACGCACGGAATCGGGAAGTGTCATGGGAGGAAAACAACTCTTACCCCTCGTCTGGATCCCGAGGCCCCCGCACATCTGGATCACCTGCGTCCTCTCCCCGTCCGGGTTAAGCTTTTTAACCGACTGGGATCGGCAAGTGAAGATATGCTTGAAGAGGCCCCAGTGGGGTCGACAGCCTAAGAAACACTCACACAGAGACACGAACGCAGCAAGATAGACTATGGAGTTGGGCGTGAAATGGTGGAGCTGCGCTCCGAAGAAGTTCAGGAAAGCCCTAAAGAAAGGACTCGGGGGCAGGGAAAACCCCCGGTCGACATGGGTGGCTATCAGGACGCGCTCACCCTCGCGAGGTCTCGGCTCCGTCTCCTTCCCAGGAAGGCGAGCGGCCTTGTGGGGAATGAGTCCCCCCTCCACCATGTCGTCGATATCCGCCTGAGTAAGGATGGAGGGCATCCAATCCCCCTGCAGCCAGCCGGACGGCAGAGCGGCCCGCGAGGACGACCCGCCTCGGCCGGATTTCTTCCCTTTGCCCTTCGCCGCGGCCTTCTTCGCCCGTTCCGCCGCCGCCGTCTTGTCCGTCCCCATCGTCTTGAACGAGGTCTTGGCCGAGCGGCGGTGTCGAGGTTGCGGCGGAGAGCGAGGCGGAAGCTTACGGAGGAAGGGGGAGGAAGAACGAGGGCGCACAGTAACAAATCAGAATCATTGCTTTATATAAGGCCACACCCGAGTGGCTGATCAGTGGGCCTGCGCCTCCCAGTCAGATCCCGCAACAGGCGCGCGCGCAGTACGTGGCGAAAAAGGTGGCGCGGAGATCGAGGCGCCCTTGCCTTATCCAGCCGATTCGCGCGATTTTCTCCGTCCGGTGCGCTTCTCAATTTTCAAATCCCGCAAGATCCGCGATCGACAGGACGGGTTGTCAGACAAAAAGATCCGTTTCCTTAAGTCTCCCAAGGGACTCGTCACGTAAACGCACTCGACAGTAATCCGAAACCACTCGACGGGCATCTGAATGGATCAAGGCAACTGAAGAATGAGGTCCCACCGTAACTTTCATTTATCCGAAGACAGATGCAACCGAAGCATGGAGGTTGAGTCGGAAGCGTAGGCTCGGCTCCATTCTCACTTAACCCCTGACCCATTCGGGGGCTAATGACGAGGATACGTACCTAGGGTAGGGTAACTTATCGTACCTGAGGTACCCAATCAAGGACATGACTCCTACAATGGAAGACATTCTGAGAAGTATCGACAGGTCAGTCGACCTGGTCAGCCCAGTCGACGGACACAAGCGTACTCGACCAGAAGTACAAGCAGTCGACCATGAAGGCCACCACTCGACCATAAGAAGACCTAAAGGCGCTGCCTATAAACGGTCACCTCATAAGTAGCTTTTATGGCCTTCATGGTCCTTTATTACGGGCGTTACCAGTAACCCCCTCTCTTTATGTACATTAAACTCCTTGTAACGTGGGCTGGCTGGGGTCCTGGCAAACTCTATATAAGCCACCCCCCTCCACTAGGACAGGGGTTCGGAACTTGGTAACACATACACACTTAATCCAGTCGACCGCCCCCGGGCTCCGAGACGTAGGGCTGTTACTTCCTCAGAGAAGGGCCCGAACTCGTAAACTCCTTGCGCATACAACTACTCCATAGCTAGGATCTTGCCTCTCCATACTTACCCCCCATTCTTACTGTCAGACTTAGAACCACGACACCTAACGCATTTTTTTCATGATCTACAAGCATAGAAATTTTATTACTCTCCACATAAGCAAAATTCTTCTCATTTGGAATAGTGGGAGTATCATAAGAGACTTGAATACTATAAATTGCTTCCACATTAAAAGAGTAATGTTCAGAGAAAGGATACTCATAATCATGACAAGTTTTATAAATATAATCATCACTACTTTTTATAGCATAAGTTTTATCACAATAATCATCATAAGTAGCAACTTTGTTCTCATCATAATCACTTTGCATATCAAAACATGGAAGGCTAAAAATATCATCATTATTAAACGTAGCATCCCCAAGCTTGGGACAAAAATTAATTGCAGCAAATATATTCTCAAATATGTCATCCTCATCAAACATAGCTTCCCCAAGCTTGGGCCTTTTCGTGTCATAAGCATAATCACTCTCATCATTAATAGTATGGATAGCACCAGGAGTATAGCAAACATTATTATCATATTATTCCAAGCAAGTGCCAAAAAGATTTTCAAGATCATAAGGAGTATCATTATCTTCCCAATCATAATCATCACAACAAGCAATAGGCATAACAAGATCATCATCAAGTGTACCATCTTCATTTTCATGGGGCATAGCAATAATAGGAGCAACTTTATTTGGGAGAGATACCTTTTTACCTCTCTTCCTTTTTATTTTCTTCTTCTTCACCACATCTTGTGTGGGTTCAATCCTCTTTTTGGAGCTCCTTATTAATGAGATTGGTTGAATAGAAGGCTCCTCCTCGTTACCTGATTCATCATAAGAAATAATAGGAGGATATTGGGAAGTCTCTTCCCTTTCGTTAGTATTCTCTTCATCCTCTATTTGTTTTCTTTTCTTTATATAATTGGCAATATAAGGATTTTGAATGCAATTCACCGCACAATACATATAAATCTTTTCTAGATCAAAATCAAGAATTTTATCAAGATTAAATTTTGGAATACCCTCAGTTATACGTTTCATTTCTTCATAACCCAAAAGAAGGCTAAGTTCTTTATGATGCTCAAGGGTAATCAAATTATCACAATATTTGGACACAACTTGATCATGAAACAAATAGCATTGGAGCTTTAAATGACCATGTTCATCGCAAAGTTCACAAGGGGCACGAAAAATATTAAATCTTTCAGCACATTCATCTAGCTCTTCTTGCAACAATTTGGTTTCTAAGTACTTATGCCTCTTGCAATATCTATCTTCCCTATTTGGTGTGTACTTGCAAACCCAATCTACTCCACAAAAATTAACCTGTTTGTAGGAGGCATTTTCATCATAACTAGTGCAATCATCATTAACATCATGGATGTTCAAAGAATTCATACTAACAACATTGCAATCATGCTCGTCATTCAAATATTTAGTGCCAAACATTTTAGAGATCTCTTCTTCTAGCACTTGAGCACAATTATCCTTTCCATCATACTCACGAAAGATATTAAAAAGATGAAGCGTATGAGACAAACTCAATACCATTTTTTGGTTGTTTTCTTTTATCGACTAACTAGTGATAAAACAAGAAACAAAAAGATTCGATTGCAAGATCTAAATATATACCTTCACTTACCTAGCCTCCCCGGCAACGGCGCCAGAAAAGAGCTTGATGTCTACTACACAACCTTCTTCTTGTAGACGTTGTTGGGCCTGCAAGTGCACAGGTTTGTAGGACAGTAGCAAGTTTCCCTCAAGTGGATGACCTAAGGTTTATCAATCCGTAGGAGGCGTGAGGATGAACATGGTCTCTCTCAAGCAACCCTGCAACCAAATAACAAAGAGTCTCTTGTGTCCCCAACACACCCAATACAATGGTAAATTGTATAGGTGCACTAGTTCGGCGAAGAGATGGTGATACAAGTGCAATATGGATAGAAGATATAGGTTTTTGTAAACTGAAAATATAAAAACAGCAAGGTAACAAGTGGTAAAAGTGAGTGTAAATGGTATTGCAATGATAGGAAACAAGGCCTAGGGTTCATACTTTCGCTAGTGCAAGTTCTCTCAACAATAATAACATAGATAGAACATATGACAAGCCCTCAACATGCAACAAAGAGTCACTCCAAAGCCACTAATAGCGGAGAACAAACGTAGAGATTATGGTCGGGTACGAAACCACCACAAAGTTATTCTTTCAAATCAATCCGTTGGGCTATTCCTATAAGTGTCACAAACAACCCTGGAGTTTTTACTAGAATAACACCTTAAGATACAAATCAACCAAAACCCTAATGTCACCTAGATACTCCATTGTCACCTCAAGTATCCGTGGGCATGATTATACGATATGCATCACACAATCTCAGATTTATCCAACCAACATAAAAGTACTTCAAAGAGCGCCCCAAAGTTTCTATCGGAGAATCAAGAACGTGTGCCAACCCCTATGCATAGGTTCCCAATGTCACAAAACCCGCAAGTTGATCACCAAGACATACATCAATTGTTCTCATAAAGACTCAATCCGATAAGATTACTTCAAAAGGGGAAACTCAATTCATCACAAAGGAGTAGAGGGGAAGAAACATCATAAGATCCAACTACAATAGCAAAGCTCCGGGATACATCAAGATCGTGCCATAGAGGAACACGAGAGAGAACACGAGAGAGAGAGAGAGATCAAACACATAGCTACTGGTACATACCCTCAGCCCCGAGGGTGAACTACTCCCCCCTCGTCATGGAGAGCGCCGGGATGATGAAGATGGCCACTGGAGATGGACCCCCCCTCCGGCAGGGTACCGAAAAGGGGTCCCGATTGGTTTTTGGTGGTTCTGGAGGCTTGCGGCGGCGGAACTCCCGATCTATCTTCTGTTCTGGAAGTTTTAGGGTACGATAGTATAAATGGGTGAAGGGGGAACGTCGGTGGAGCTACGGGGGCCCCACGAGGCAGGGGGCGCGCCCAGGGGGGAGGGCGCGCCCTCCACCCTCATGACCGCCTCGTGGCTCTTCTGACGTGGGGTCCAAGTCCATCAGGTGGGTTTCCTTCCAAAAATAACTTCTCCAGTTGATTTCGTTCCGTTTTGACTCCGTCTGATATTCCTTTTCCTCGAAATACTGAAATAGGCATAAAACAACAAATCTGGGCTGGGCCTCCGGTTAATAGGTTAGTCCCAAAAATAATATACCAGTGAATAATAAAGCCCAATATTGCCTAAAACAGTAGATAAAGTAGCATGGAGCAGTCAAAAATTATAGATACGTTGGAGACGTATCAATGGGACTGAACCTGTCAGTCCCATCCGATCACTACAGAAGGCTTGACGCCCTTGACGCCTCCGGGAGCAGTGGCAAGAAGTTCTGCCCGCCCGCCACCATATACTCCAGAGGCACACACTAAACAAAAAAAAAAAGCAATAGAAACCCCAATTCCTGGAGAGGGAGAAAGAATGGGAATGGGAGTGCAGGCGCATACCTCGTTGTGGCCAGCGAGGGAGATCTTCTCCTTGTCGGCGATGTAGAAGTCGAGTATGCAGCCCTCCGGCATGCAGCCGCCACGGCACCATCAGCATACAAAATAATCTGCATCACCGGTCATAGTCTCGTCAGGATTCTAGCATCGATGTTGCATTTTTCCAAGCAATTTATGACCTGCAAAAAACCATACTGTTCATATTATATAGAACGAAAAATAAGATTCTAGCATCGATGTTATACATACATGAACTTGCTTAGTATCTTTCTTCAGCACTTAGAAAAGAAATCTCACGATGATGATTTGTTGCTCACCTTGCTGCATGCTGCAAACCGACTAAGAGAACATTATGTGAAGACAAACCATGAGATTCAGGTAGAACTTGTCCTGCAATGAAGGTTGCAGTTTTATTGTTGCAAACATTACCTGTGGATTCAGTCGTCAGTCTAAAGTAACAAACCAACTGTCTGCAATTGATGGGAGATATCACTGATGTTTTTTTCTCACATCATGCCAGTTGCCAAACTTCAGATCACACACAAAACATACCAGCGCACAGAGAGAAACGACGGTGGTAGATTTCGCGTCCCCTGACTGGAAGAACCGGCGGCCATGGGACATGCGTCCTCGACGCTCCACAACAATAGCAACAGAATGAGAACAATGTCTGCCATGGAGTTTAGAGCTATAGTGTTTGCATCCTCTTCGCGGACCAACATCGCGGCGGCACCGGAGCTTGCGTTATGGGTGCAACAGCAATGGCGGTGTGAAGACATGTGTATATCTTATTTAGGAAATAACACCAAAAGGCATTGTCGGTCTCCCACCAACAGAGGCAGATCCGTCTCTTCCTACAAATGGGTTAAAAATTGTACTGAATCCGACATGGTTAATTGTATTAGCAAGTAACCACAGGAGGGGCACATACCTCGTCGTCAAGCTGCAAGAAGTCAGAAAATCAAAGCACAATCCTCTCAAATCAGTTCAATCAATCCACCACCTAGTTGCTACGAAAAGTACCAATTCACTGTGTAACATTGTTGTGTCATAGCGCATCATCAAGGAGAATCCACTAATTCCATGATCGGTGTCGCCTGTCACGGAAGTAATTAGGCCTATGATTCATAAGATACGCTGAGATCAAACCTGAACATGCTAGCTTGTACGGAACTTATACATAAAGCAAAACATTTGGAGTTGGTCTTGTATGGAATATAAAAGGGGGGGAGAGCAACTACCTGATTCTTGGGTGGCGTCGGGCTGCTGAGGCTGTGCGACATCCAGATCATGGCGAGCGTCCACGCAAGTAGTGCGCCAGCATGTGGAAGGAGATGGCGTTAAGGCTGGCGCGTCCGCAACTGGATGGATCGACGGTGGTCGCGTTCACGCAGCTGACGCCGTGAGACTGGGGCGTGGTGGAGCCGTGGAGGCAGTTTACACACAGTCCAGTACTCCAGTTACCTCGAGGGATGTGATAGCGGCGTGTCTAGATCGAGTGGATCCGGCCGGTGAGGCGCCTCGCGGCACCATGGGGGAGGCGGCGGACGTGGTGAAGGGTGGTGGCGAGCGCTGCTTCTTCCTCTGCAGCGATAGGTGCGCGCTCTCCCGGTTGAGCGCCAGCTACACCCGCCGCTCGTCCTCCTCTGGGACTCGTTGTTCTTCAGGCCGCCGTCCCCTTCAGCGCCGGAGGATAGACCCCCCGGGATCCATTATAGGAGTTAGCCTGGGCATGTAGGGCACCGGGCACACGTGACGGTGGGAGCGCGGAGCTCGCATCACGGCGGCGTCTGACAGGCGTGGGCGTGGTATGGGAATGCGGCGGCGCTGAGCTCGCGTGGGGGTGGCATGGGTAGTGTGATGGCGCTGAGCTTGCGTGGATGAGGCAGGGCAACGCTTATGGGAAGATGGAAATGACTGGATCTGGAGTGGAGGAATTCTCGGGCATAACCAGCTCATCAATGTCGGGTGGAATAGACCCGCAAATTGGGGCTTCTGCTGGTGGGATTCGCGAGATCAAGGGGATGAGGAGCTGATATCGGCAGACCACGGTGTGCGTCTGCTCGGCAGAACATTTGATCTGATCCGTTGATCCGAGTGACAGGTCATTGACGTAATATGGATAGTAGGATATGTTTAAGTGGATTTGATCGTAGGGTCCTAGTTATTCTGTGTACAATTTTTTGTGTGACTCTAGGTGAATTCATGTTTGCTTTTTTAATAGTAGTATAGAAGAGACTGTGTCTAGCTAGGCTCGTTTTGTTTCGAGTTGAAGCTAGCTCCTGGACCGGGTATTGGGCCTTGGTTGAGGGCTTGGCCTATAGGTGAATGTGAAGTCCATGTCGATCCACTGGACTGGGGCTCCTATGTGTCGCGTTCTGCGGCAAAGTGTCGAGCGAACGCACAGAGAGAGTCTAAAATGGGCCGGCCCAGTAGTGCATGTATCAAAAAATCGAAAAAAAAAACAAAATTAAAACATGCGAGCCCCAGCACACAATCGAACACAGGACCTCAAGTGGAAGCGCACGCGACATTTGCCAACAGACCACACAAACTTTTTTTTTGAGGGAAGGCCATCATGGCTAGCTTTATTAACTTAGGAAGGAATTACATCATCCACAAGGTTTGAGACAAGACAGCCCGGGGGCTCGTCTGTCCAATGCCTACAAATTTTATTACAATAACTGTAATTTGCTAGCACATGCGCCGCTTGGTTGGAACTACGATAACAATGCTTGAAATTGACCTTCCCGATCATCGTTGAGATGTCCACACATTCAGCAAATATTGCAGCAGCTTCATCCCACCATCTTGTCTGATCAACACAAGATTCAATTACTATCAACGAATCAGACTCCGCCTCCACCCGCGGGAAACCAAGCGAATTTGCAAAATTCAGACCATCCCGCATTGCCAAAGCCTCAGTCATCAATACACTTGATGTATTGGGAATAAACGTACACCGAGCAGCAAGGAAAACACCATTCGCATCCCTGATCACTGCTGCGGTAGCTCCTTCTCTTTCTGCCAAGTAAAACGCTGCATCAACATTTAATTTTACAAACCTGGGTTCTGGTTTCTTCCATGTAGCTTGAACTAGAGCGTTATTCTTTGCATTCGCTTGCTGGAAATTGTTAGCTATCGCAAGGATTGATATTGGCCACTTAAAAGGGGGTGGGGGAGACCCATTATGAGTGATCTCACGCCTGATCCACCAAAGGTACCATCCTCCGATCATGATCAATTGCTTCACATCCAGATTGGGTTTGAGTGGGACTTGTCTTGCTGGGGCTGACAGAATGTACTCCAAAATGATCGAACCAGACTGGTCGACCTTTTTCACTTCATTGATGTAATCCATTATTCCTACTCGTGACCACAGTTCTGTGGCATTAGTACATTCGAAAAGAAGGTGCTTCACATCTTCTGCATCTCGATGGCAAATAGGGCAAGCTCCATCTGACCCAACATGCCTATTAGTCATTATAGACTTTAGAGGTAAAATTCCATGGAGTGCTCGCCAACAAAAAATTTGAACTTTACGTGGGATTTGGAGTTTCCACAAAGTACTCCATACAGCAGGAGTATTGGACCTCCCCGGCTGTGCTAACCTGCTTGCATGTGCCTGAAAAGTTCGGAACAATTGGGTGTGGTAAGCCGAACGGACTGAGAAGATACCTCTACGGTCAGGATGCCATGCTATGAAATCATCAAAAGCATTGTAGGTAAGCGGTATTTCCAAAATCCTGCGAACATCAACAGGGTTGAAAATAGAATTAATCAACTCTTCGTCCCAATTGCCACTTATAGGATCGATAAGATCATTCACAGTGGTTAGAACAGTGTGTCCACGCGGGGTAATGACCTTCCTGTCTGCACTACTAGGAATCCACGGATCCCTCCATATGTTTACTTTCTCTCCTGTCCCAATTCGCCAGATATATCCCAGTTTAAAAGTCTCTAAGCCCTTCATGATGCTTTGCTGGTAAAAGAAGCCCCGTTCTTAAGAGTGGCCTGCAATAAACTCCCATTCGGAAAGTACTTTGCCTTTAATACTCTTGCACATAACGACTCTGGATCATTTATTAATCTCCAACGTTGCTTGGATAGCATTGCCAAATTAAAGGAGTATAGATCTCGAAATCCCATCCCCCCTTCACTCTTTGGATAACAGAGTTTCCACCAAGTATACCAATTCATTCTCCTGTGTTCTTCATCATCCCCCCACCAGAACTGAGATATTAAGTCTGTTATCTCCTTGCAAATTCCCTTAGGTAGGCTAAAGACCGACATGGCAAACACCGGAATAGCTTGTGCCACAGACTTAAGAAGGATCTCTTTCCCTCCCATGGATAGCTGTTTTTCCATCCAGCCCTTAAGCCGTTCTTTAATCCTCTCAACAAAGTGCTTGAAGCAAACACTTCTGTCAGCTCCAACCATTGCAGGTAATCCAAGGTATTTATCAGATAGGGCTTCAGTATCAATGTGCAATAGTTGACATATTTCAGCCCTAGAGACAACTGGGGTATTAGGGCTAAAGAAAATACTTGACTTAGCAACACTCACCATTTGCCCCGAGCTTTGTCAGTAGGTATCCAGAACATGCTGTAAGGAAGCTGCATTAAGCGTGTCTGCCTTCATGAGAATTAGAGAATCATCAGCGAATAAAAGGTGTGATACTAATGGTGCATTTCTGCACACTCTAATCCCATCTATGCCACCAGCTTCTTCTTCATACTGCAAAAGACTGGATAGACCCTCTGCACAAAGAAGGAATAGATAGGGGGAGAGGGGATCCCTCTGCCTAATTCCCCTTGTCGAATTAAACCCTTCTGTTTCATGTGAATTGAATCTGACCTTGTATGTTACATATTTTACACAATCCATAATCAATTCCACCCATTGTTCATAAAATCCTAACTTGAGCATCATATCTTGCAAAAAAGACCACTCCACTCTATCATAGGCCTTATGCATATATAGTTTTACTGCACATAGACCAAATTGGCCAGACCTTGTCCTCTTTATCTTATGCACACATTCATACGCAATCAAGATATCATCTGTGATCATTCTCCCAGGAACAAAAGCGCTTTGAGCAGGAGACATAATTTCAGGAAGAATATTTTTTAACCGTAGAGCTAGCATCTTGGAGATGATTTTGTAAAGTACGCTGCACAGACTAATAGGTCTATATTGGGTTACCAGTTCTGGAGAGTCGGTCTTAGGGATCATCACAATGGTGGTATCATTCCATTCAGCTGGTATCTTTCTAGAATTGATGGCCAACAGAACCTCCTGTGTGATTTCATCTCCAATTATATGCCAATATTTTTTGAAGAAGATTGCATGCAATCCATCTGGCCCGGGTGCCTTAATATCTCCAATGCTTGAAATCGCTTTCTTTACATCTTCTGCTGTATATGGAGCCATAAAAAAATTATTCATTTGGTCCGACACCTTGTGTTGGACTCATTCCATAATAACCGGATCTGTTTGCTGCACTTCAGAGGAAAACAGATTAGAGAAGTAGTTTAAAATATGCTCATTTAGTGCATGACTACCTTCTATCCAGTTTCCCGTATCGTCCTTCAATCTTTTGATGAAATTCCTTTTCCTCCTGGCTGAAGCAAAAGCCTGGAAAAAGGCGGTGTTGCGGTCACCTGCCTTTAACCATGTAGCTCTGGATTGTTGTCTGGCTTGTATCTCCTCTAATTCCAACAGATATTCAACGAGTTCTGAAAGTTCTCTCCTCTTCTCATCACTGTCATCATCCATAGGGCCCGCCATAACCTTTTCAAGTTCTCTTTGGGCCTTCCTTAGCTGTTTTTTAGGTTTTTTGAGGACCCGTTGATCCCAATCATGGAACCTACTATGCATTTTATTCAACTTCTCATAAATGGAGGTGACAGTTGGGTCGGCAGTGGCTTCAATCCATGCCTCTTCAACTGTCTCGTTGAAACTCTGTTCTCTCAACCACCGCGCCTCAAACCTCTTCACATGATTGCTTGAGTTATGTGTCGGCAGCAAGTAATACTCCGTGTCCACCAAAAGTGGTATGTGATCCAAGTGGTTGAACTCCAAGTTTTGTAGGGCCGCACGTGGAAACAGATTCGCCCATGCATCATTCACTAGTCCCATGTATAGCCTTTCCCGTATCCTCCCACGACGCCAAGTAAAAGGGTCTCCCAGGAACCCCATATCATGCAGTTCACAATCATCAATTGCATCTTGAAAAGCTTCCATATATTGCGCTGGTCGCTGGTTACCCCTTCCTTCTCATGTAGAAACTGAATTTCATTAAGATCGCCAATCAGTAGCCACGGCAGGGACTGACCATGATGGAGTTGCCGCATACGTGACCAGGTTAGATTTTTTATTCTCCCACCTGAATTCCCCATACATCCCAGTCAAGCGCCAAAGTGGATTATTATTAATATCCTCAATTATTACATCAATGAACATGGGATCTAAAGCAAGTCTGCGAACTTTAATATGATTATTCCAAAAAAGGGCTAGACCACCACTTCTGCCATTGCTTGTACACACCAATTTCTGGTCCATCTTCATTCTTCTTCTCAAACATTCAGCCGGATAGCTGTCAAGGTGGGTCTCAGACAAGAACACCACCTCCGGGCTACACTTCTGCTGGACATCCAGCAGAGCACGAACTGCTGGGATATGCGGAGTGCGGAGTTTTAGAACTATCTACTCCTATAGACATACTGTAGATAAGTAAGACGATACTGTATGAGCATTGTAGCTAATGCATTTTTTAAACCGAACACTTTTCAGAATTTGAATTATTTTTTAAAGCACTGTAGCTAATGCATTTTTTAAAGCACGAACATTTTCTCAATTTCGAGAATTTTTTAAAATGGAGAACAATTTTGAAAAATCCTAAACAAATTTGGAAGCGTGAATTTGTTTTGAATACGTGAACAAAAATCTAAAATCTGGTACATTTTCTGAATTTTGAAAGTTTTAAACTTTTTTGTGTAATGAGAACATTTTTTGAAAACAAGAACGTTTTGGAATTTATGAACAATTTCTAAAGCACGGACATTTTTTGAATCTTGAGAACAAATTTAGAAACGGAGAACAAATTTCAAAGCACGAACAATTTTTTGAAGAACGAACATTTTTTTACTCTTGAGATCAAATTTTAAAACGGAGAACAATTTTGAAAAATCCCGAACAAATTTGGAAGCACGGAATTTTTTGAATATGTGAACAAAAAATTGAAATCCAGTACATTTTCTGAATTTCGAAAGTTTGAACTTTTTTTGTAACGAGAACAATTTTTCAATGGACATTTTTTGGAGACGCGGTCAAAATTCAAATTTTTCAATATTATTTAAAAAAGAGAAGAGAAGAAAAGGAAATAAAAAACCAAAGAAAGAAAACAAACAAAAAAGAAAAAGAAAAAGGAAAGAAAAAGAAACAGAAATAACTAAAAACTAAAAGGAAGAACAAAAAACAGGTTCAAGAACCTTCTGGAAGGTTCCCAAAACCAGCAAGGAACCATCCAGAAGGTTCCCAAAACCGGAAACCGATCCCACCTAATATATATATGCGGTAGGTCGACTATGCGGCGAATAGGGATTTCCATAATGGACGGATCGACAGAGAGCTAAGCGTGGGCTGTGTGCCTCCGCTAAAAAAGTGGATTCCTAAAAAACCTATGTTTTCGAAAACAGTAAGAAAATGTTTTAAATTCTTATAAAATATTCCCACTTAATTTTGTGCCCCAATAGACCAGTCTGCTTAGATGCATATCTGCAGAATTCCAGCATGTATTGCGAAGTCTACAATGTGTTTTTCTTTGTCTGTTTTATATTGTTTGATTAAACTAGTACAATTTTGTGTATTTATATTCTCCATTTGGTGTTGTATGGACTATGTGTGTGTGAAGTATTCGCATTGCACTTATTTTTATCTGAACATGTCATATCTTTTTATCGTATTTTTCTTAGTTTTTTATCCAAACATAACATATATTTGACTCATGTCCTTATTTGACATTGTTCACGTAAGTTATATGTACTTCTATAATTGTGCTATTTGCAGTATATTCATTTTTTGTTATGTGGTAAATGGTATATATGTCATGTTTTCAGTTATTGTGTCAAATTGGTAATTGTTACATGGAAACTTAAAAATTTGGTACCATTGATCCAAGATATATCTGGCATTTCATAAGATTTCAAATTCAAATTTGTTCACCACACCAAGTTATGTAAAAGGATAAATTGTGCTCTCAATACTAGTCTGGTGAGATTGTATCTTTTTTTATCATTAGCTGTGACTATATTACAAATTTACAATGCATCTATACAAACGTTTCAAAAAAAATGGTAGCTCTATCATGTGTTGCTAATGTTGTGGCCCTAGAACTTCAGCTTATCTCGGCTATTGACTCATTACAACATAAGAACACCACTTGCTCATTCACTTTTTCTTAATCCAAGTCTTACAATACTTTTTGACTTATACAACAGGGGCGGATACAGTGGGGTTTTCATTGGGTGCAATGGCACCTCTTAAGAAATACGAAATAGTTTATGCCTACATTAAATACATATTTCTAAAATACGAAGCATGTTTTTTTGTTGGAGTTGTGATGATAATTAGACTAAATTGTACTATTTGTGTAATTTTAACGAATTTTTTGAACATAAGTATTGAATTTATGTTGTCATGCATTGTACATATAAATTGTGGCACCCCGGTTCTCGGATCCTATAGATCCGTCATTGTTTGGCAGACCCAACCGACCCCGGTGATAGCTAAAACTTGCGAGACTCTGAGTAGACACCACTACTCCATTCACTTTGGGCTTGACTGGTGGTGGGTGACTCTCCCCTAGCTATATCATTTCCGATCCTCTTTTCCTACTGCCCGAATCCAGAGATCTCCATCTTTGAGCTCTCTAATAATAGGTGGGACCTAGCTCTCCGACGTTCTCTGTCTCCTGAAGAGTTGAATGATTGGCAGCATCTTGTTGCCCACATTCCCATGCTCTCGGAGGGGGAGGACTCGGTGGTGTGGCCCCATTCAGCTACAGGGCGCTTTTCTGCTTTTAGAGGGCGGTTGCCTGCGGCTGGTCAAATTCGTAAGCGTAACGGGCCGTTGTGTGCAGTGGAGATTATTGACTAAGGAGGCCGACCGCGATGCTTTTGACATGATGTCCTCCAAGGTTCGGGCTTCGGCTATCTCACTATCGCAGCATCAGACTAGAGGCTAGAGGAACTTGGTGGTCCCTTTTGGCGTGCTTATATCCCCTTCTCCTAGATTACGACATGTGTGTCATCCTGGGTCCCATGTACCTCGTGTTTGCTCTAAACTCCTTGTGTTGTCTTTGTTCTGTTGTGGTGGTTCTCCGTACTGCGAACGTTGCCTGGTGATTTTATTTATAAAGTCAGGTTGATGCCTTCCCTCTAAAAAAGAGTAGAGACCACTACCAACTTCCCACTTCCATTTGGAAGGTAGCCATCTCCAAGGTTATCCCCCAAATAAACGTCCTCAAATGTCCGCAGACACATCTTGACATATCAACAGACATCTGGACGGGCGGACTGTTGGGGAACGTAGTAATTTCAAAAAAAAATCCTACGCACATTGAAGATCATGATGATGCATAGCAACGAGAGGGGAGAGTGTTGTATACGTACCCTCGTAGACTGTAAGCGGAAGCGTTTATCAACGCGGTTGATGTAGTCGTACACCTCCACGATCCGTCCCGATCAAGTACCGAACGTACGGCACCTCCGCGTTCAGCACACGTTCAGCTCGATGACGTCCTCGCCTTCTTGATCCAGCAAGAGGGGCGAAGTATTAGATGAGTTCCGGTAGCACGACGGCGTGGTGACGGTGTTGGTGAAGAACAATCTCCGCAGGGCTTCGCCTAAGCACTACGAAAACTATGACGGAGGATAAATTAGAGGGGACGGGGTTGCGGGCACACGGCTTGGTGTTTCTTGATGTGTCTTGGGTGCTAGCCCTACCCCTCTATTTATATGTTGAGCCTTGGGGTTGAAACTTGGAGTAAAAGCCTCCACAAAGTCGGTTTCACCCGAAAGGCAAGAGTCCTTCTCGGACTCCAGGGCCAGACGCCAGGGACCCTGGCGTTTGGCCCCTGGACTCCGCAAAACTTCCTTTTGCGCTTTCCAAAACCCTTGTGGGCTTTCCCCTTTGGCCCAAATAAAGTGTTCTCGTACCCAAACATTTCGGGAAACATCCGGAATCCCTTTCGGTGAATTCCGGAACCCTTCCGGAGACCAAACACTATTATCCCATATACCAAACTTTATCTGCGGACCATTCTGGAGTTCCTCGTCATGTCCGTGCTCTTATCCGGAACTCCGAACAACATTCGGTTACCAACATACATAACTCATAAATACTATATCGTCAACGAACGTTAAGCATGCAGACCCTACGGGTTTGAGAACTATGTAGACATGACCGAGACACTTCTCTGGTCAATAACCAATAGCGGAACCTGGATGCTCATATTGGCTCCTACATATTCTACGAAGATCTTTATCGGTCGAATCGCATAACAACATACATTGTTCCCTTTGTCATTGGTATGTTACTTGCCCGAGATTCGATCGTCGGTATCTCAATACCTAGTTCAATCTCGTTACCAGCAAGTCTCTTTACTCGTTCAGTAATACATCATCCCGCAACTAACTCATTAGTTACATTGCTTGCAAGGCTTATAGTGATGTGCATTACCGAGAGGGCCCAGAGATACCTCTCCGACAATCGGAGTGACAAATCCAAATCTCGATCTATGACAACTCTACAAGTACCATCGGAGACACTTGTATAACACCTTTATAATCACCCAGTTACGTTGTGACGTTTGGTAGCACACAAAGTGTTCCTCCGGTATTCGGGAGTTGCATAATCTCATAGTCACAAGAACATGTATAAGTCATGAAGAAAGCAATAGCAATATACTAAACGATCAAATGCTAAGCTAACGGAATGGGTCAAGTCAATCACATCATTCTTTATGATGTGATCCCGTTAATCAAATGACAACTCATGTCTATGGTTAGGAAACTTAACCATCTTTGATCAACAAGCTAGTCAAGTAGAGGCATACTAGTGACACTCTGTTTATCTATGTATTCACACATGTATTATGTTTCCAGTTAATAAATTCTAGCATGAATAATAAACATTTATCATGAAATAAGGAAATAAATAATAAATTTATTATTGCCTCTAGGGCATATTTCCTTCACGGACGCCACCCATGCTATCCCTCAAATACATGCCCCCTCTTTTATTTCTGTAATCCAAATATTAAAAATAATCAAAGACAAGTACCACAATGTATCAATAATTCAAAGACAAATGCTCCAATGTCACATTAAGTCAAATATAATACAATTCAAACATAAAGTTATAAAATAAAATATTTCAAATTTAAATTCAATTCGGACACATGCTCTAATGGTCCACATGAATCACCCACAAATGCTCCATCAGATCATTATGAAGCTTTATATGATTTCTTCCATTGTGAATCTGATGACGCATCTAGAGAAATTGCTGAGACGCCACCGCATTCTGCTCTGGAAGCTGGACGTGATCACCCATCTATTTGAAATTGAAAACTTGGCGAACGGCCTCGCCCTCATCCTCCACAATCATGATGTTCATAATCACACAAGCTTTCATGTCCTCCCACGATGTCTTTGGATCTCATTGTTTAGCAGGTCCGTGAACAACTGCAAAACGGGCTTGGAGCACTCCATATATCCTCTCCATAGTCTTTTTAGCACCTTCTTGTCTTGTAACAAAGTGAGATTTTTTTGTTACTTAGTGGATTGAAGATGGTCTTGACAAAGGTCACCCACGGAGGATATACATCATCACAAATATAGTATCGCATGTTGTACTCATGCCCATTGTTGCATAGTTGCACACAGGAGCTTCGCTTGCACACAACATTGCAAAAAAATGGAGATCGCCGCAAGACTGTGAGACCCTATCATGCCAAAGAAAGATTGCTAAGTCTAGAGGTGTTGTGATGCAACTACTTGAAGAATAATGGCGGCCTTTTTTTAATGGCCATGGTATTGCCCTTGTTGGGCATATGGACAATTCTTTCATTTTCAGTGTATTCAATCCAGGAATTCGAGCATACCTGCAAACTCCCTTAATTCTCCAAGTGTCAGGAGAATTGTTGTGTCTTCGGCATTTGGTTCACACAATTATTCCGGTCCAAACACTCTGACCACTTTGTAGCACATCTCATCATGGTTTGCATGCATCTGCTCTCAGACGTCCAAAGGAACTCATCTCATTGGTCTGTGATTGTGTCATGCACGAGCATCCTCATGTCATTTGTGCACTTATAGAGACCAGAGAACCCAATACAGCAAACGACATCCTTCTTCAAATTGAAGTAATCATCATATAGGCCCTGCCACCTTCCATGATCTACAATACCAATGGTCGTGCATCTGGTATCAGTGTCGAAAAATAGTGGTCGAATAGCGCATTAGGGGTGAAGTAGTCCTCACAGAGATCAGCATACCTTCGAGCCTGACATTGATTTAACACTCAATCTCTCAGTGTTGAACCCTTGAAGTTGAGAACATGCTCCTCTGCACGCTCCACTTCTTCAAGAATCACCATATTATCATTGTTTCGACATCATCTTGGTCATCATTTGACTAAGATGGATCGATGAACTCGGTGTGCAAGTACTCCTCATTTGAATCTATCATGTTTGCTTCAAGGTAAATAACAAAAATGACAAAAGGACACTCTGACACTTGGGCGAACACTTGTCGTGCGTAGTGCCCGACATGGATGGTGCCGGCATTGGCGGAGCGTACTTGTGTGACGGGTGGATTTGAGGGATGTGGCGGCTTTGATGGAGAGACTACTTGGTGGAGCGGTGGAGGTCCGAAAATGTCAGGACCCCGATTCCAAGTCACATCGATCTAGCTGGTAACACCTCATATCACTTTGCGGCCTCACGCACGGTATTCCCACGGGTATCGCCTTACCATGGCCCGGGACCGTTTGCGCCTTTTGGCTCACGTATATGATAGTGTCGCTAGCATCCATATGACAAAGAACCCGGGCTGACATGACTAGTCATGAACCCAAAGTGGCACTAACTTATAGGGACAGGCATACATGAATCAACATCGAGCATGTCGGTCAGCAGCGTGCGAATCCGGGCTGTAGCACTGGGCTAACAGGACTCCGGGAACCCGGGCTGTAGCAGGCTAGGCAGGACTCCAGATGTCACCGCGTGACATTTCCCCGAAGGGACAGACACAGGAACGAAGTGAATCACATGCCGGCCAGTCAAGTGTTCCGGAGCAGTAGTGCTGGGCTAGCAGGAATCCGGTGAACCGGGCTGTAGCGGACTACTATGGCTCATGGAAGCACAAGACTACATTTCCCCATAAGAGAGGCTACCAAGGATAAACAACTAGGTTGTCGGATCCCACACATACCAAGCATTTCAATAACATACACACAATATGCTCGATATGTGCAAATACAACATGGCATCACAACATGACTCTACAACTCAAGTATTTATTCATTAGGCTCCGAGGAGCGAGATATTACAAACATGGGTCTCATGACCCAACATTCAGAGCATACAAATCAAGGCACAAGCGGAAGCTTAAGATGTCTGAGTACAGACATCTACAAATGAAAAAGGCTGAGAAGCCTGGCTATCTACCAGATCCTGCCAAGGGCACAAGATCGTAGCTGAGGTAACAAGCTAAACGTCGAAGTCCACACGGAACTACTAGCGAGACTGAAGTCTCTCTGCAAAACATAAATTAAGCAAACGTGAGTACAAATGTACCCAACAAGACTTACATCAGAACTAACTACATATGCTTCATTATCAACAAAGGGGGTGGTGGAGTTTAACTGCAGCAAGCCAGCTTTGACTCGGTGGCTATCCTGAACTACGACTGCAAGTAACTCTTTTGAGGTGGCGCACACGAGTCCACATATTCACCATATCAATACACCACTATGGATCCGCTCCCGTCTTCCTACGAGAACGCCATCCATAGCACTCACGCTTATCTTGCGCATTTTAGAGTATCCACTTTCACTTGTCTATGAACTGTTATAGGCAACCCAGAAGTCCATTACCGCGGACACGACTATTCGAATAGATCATTTATAACCCTGCAGGGGTGTACTTCTTCACACATGTTTCCACCACTTAGCGTCTGCACACGACATGTGCTCGACAGACTTCAAGCGAAAGCCGACGTGGGTGTAGACCACGACCTAACTAACCACACAAGTCTCTAGTCCAGGTTTATCACCTATTCGGGTTCCGTCCATGAGGAGATCCGGCCGGAGTTTCGCTCACAGCCCCAAACGATGTGTGCAGGGTTCCCGGGACACCAAACGGGCGCCCGGTACACCGTGCCACGTGCCTACCGCAACACAGCCCACCCCTACGGTCAGCGCTGCGTGCGGCCCCCAGCATACTACAAACACCAGAAACTACTTGCAACTCCTGGACAGAGGACAAGAGGGGTCAGTAAGTCGAGCGGGGTCATATTTCAGGGCCCAACGTGTGGTAGTAGCTGTTTCATGGATCACAAACACAGAACTCAGTTCCTGAGGACGGTTTCAATGAGACAACCCACCATGTACTCCTACATGGCCTCTCACTGCTACCTTTACCAAATCGTGTTCACACACTTAGCTCACACACAGTAGGACATGTTCATCACCATTCTAATTCATTCCCGATGAATCAGACCCGACTCAACTCTAAGCAGTAGCAGGCATGACAAACAAGCATGAATGAGTAGGCACATCAGAGCTCAAACAACTCCTACTCATGCTAGTGGGTTTCATCTATTTACTGTGGCAATGACAGGTCATGCAAAGGATAAAGGGGTTCAGCTACCGCAACATGTAACAGTTGAATTGTTGTTGTCCTAATGCAGTAAAAGAGAGCAGGAGCGAGAGAGTGGGATTGTATTGGAACGAACAAGGGGGTTTTGCTTGCCTGGCACTTCTGAAGATATTATAGCTCTTCATCGGTGTCATCGATCTCATCGTCGAAACCACGTCTATCGGGAGGGGACAATTACCGGTAAACAAAGAGGGACACAATCAATGCAATGCAACAATTATGATGCATGATTATGACATGGCAATATGATGTGATTTGGCCTAATGCAACTAGCAACACAATTAAGTGTAGTTGGTTTGAACCGAAGGTTCAAATTCAAACTCCGCATATGGTTATTTAAATGCCATTATATGATTTGGCCTAAACAGCAGTCATAAGTTGTTCTAGCATGCATGAAAATGGTACAGATGGATAGATTGGATTTTTCTGATCATTTTTCATATATAAGTTATTTCATTCTGAGCTACGGTTGATTTACTATGAATTTTAGAAGTTTTGGTTATTTTCTGGAATTTCCTGAATTAGAGTTAATCCAGAAAATGACTTGCTGCGTCAGCCTGACGTCAGAGTGATGTCAGCAGGTCAACGGGGCTCGGTCCGGTCAAACCTGACAGTGGGTCCCGCGTGTCAGTGTAATTAGTTTAACTAAATTCAATTATTGCTAATCCTAATTAATTAGCAGGGCTGGGTCCCATTTGTCATCGACCCAGAGGGGTCAACTGGGACCACCCGGGGTCAACTTGGTCAGCGGGGTCAACCCCAGGCCGGCGGGGTCAAACCCACCGGCGACTCGACGCCGGCGACGACAGGCGCGACGGAGGGCTTCGAAAAACGCCTACAAGGCTCGGTTTTGGACGCGGTTTGCGGCTACAGAAAGCTGAGAGTCTTGTGCATCCAACGGAGGCAACAACTCACGCCGGAGTGGACTAAATCAACGACAGCGGCAACTCTTGCGGCGGCCGGAGTTCGGACGGGGTTGGGTTCGACGCTACGGTGCACGGGAGGAGGGGCTGGTGGTGGATACGGGCTCCTGGTGCTGCGCTGAGCACAACGGTGAGCTTGGCTTCGAGCCACTGTGGCCCTAGCCACGACGGCGCCATGGCCGGCGGCGGGGAGCTTTCGGGTGCGGTGGAAACGGCGGCTACGGAGGCCAAACGAGCACGGGAGCTAGGGGGAGAGGAAGAGGAGCTCACAGCGGGGTCGGAGAGGGGGTCGGCGGGCTCGGGGAGGCCCTGTGGACGACGAATCGGCGGCGACGATCTCCGGTGACCGAGGAGGAAGAAGGGGGAGTAGCCGGAGATGAGGTCGTCCCAGCGCTTGGGGCCAGGGTGGGTGAAGCAGCGGTCGTCGTCAGTTCTTGCGGACTTAGAGGGACGGTGAGGGGAGCATGGTGGCCGCGGCTATGGTGGCAGCGAGCTCGCGGGCGTCTCGGCCATGGTGGAGAGGGCGAGAGGGAGACGAGGGGGAGAGTGCGGGGCGGTCAGAGTGATCCAGACGGCTCTCGAGGGTCTGTCCGCGGCGCCACGCAAGCTAGCAGGCAGGAGGTGGCATGGACGCGTGGGCGCGCGCGGCGGGCACACGCCCCTCGTCCCTCTGGCGAGAGGAGGGAGACGACTGGCATCGGCCAGCTGGGCTGGGCCGGCTCCTGGGCCGCACAGGTAATTGGCCCAGGTACTAACTCTCTCTCTCTCTCTGTTATTTAATTGTTCTGTTTTCTATTTCTTTTGTAATGTGAGGGCTTTATTAAAAATACTTAGGCGCACTCAAAAATCTCCAAACTGCTCATGGCCACTGTTTGGGATATATCCAACATGGAACATTTCAGTTTAGGATTATTTGGACATTTTAATTATTTTATAGTATTTAAATGCCCAAATTCAAATACTATATGATTTAATTCAGAGCCCAAATATGTCATGGAAAAATGTGCAACACCTATGGTTATTGTTCTAGCATTTCCCAGAAATGATGAACATTTTTGAAAGCCATTTGGAAACACTGGAAATATTTTAGTTGAACCTAGTGAATTCCTTTGATGCTAGGGTTTAGGCAATCCCCATTTCAAGTTTAAGCAAAATTTAAACATGATGCAGCAACCAAGACTAGCCACAAGCAAAGCTAAAGCTAGGGCTGTGACAGAAAAGGCCTAGATGGCGTCTGGGGTTGCGGCAACGACAATGATCTCTGGAAGCCGGTGGCGGAGATGGATCTCAGGCAGGCCAGGCCATGGCCTGGGGCGTGAGGCCCTACTTGTCTGTTGACTATAGCATTACTATAGTTATAGTGCCATAGTAAAGCGAAGCCTGCCTGGGGTAGCTTGGGCCTAGGCCCAATCTTGGCGCCGGCACTATCGGGAGCAGAGATACATAACAGAGGAGGGACAGGTGAATTTTGAAGAAAGCGGACTACATGTAGGTTTTATGTGGTCTGGACTATCAATGGTCACGCCAGATGTCCGCACTTTTTCCACAATTTGTTGAATTATAGATGGACTTTGGCCCATATAAGACAATAATTTAGGGTTAATCACTAAGGCCCATTTGGGTGCATGACATTCGCTCAAAAAAGTTGGGTGCATGGCAAGTGGTGGACATTTTTTTTTGAAAAACAACATCGACTTTATTAATTAGATATAATGGTTACATCGTCTATAAGAATAGACACAAATATTTTACATGGGCTCCTCAATCCAATTGCTAGTCATGGAACATTTTGCTAATCCTGAGCTCATGGGCTACTTTGTTTGCTTCTCTATTACAATGCTCAAAACTGGTAACAGGAAAATCACAAGCCAGAAAAAACAATCATCAAAAATTGCAGTCGCCGCTCCTGCAGAATGACCTCCGTTCTTCATTATGTTAATTACTGAAGGAAATATGCCCTAGAGGCAATAATAAAGTTATTATTTGTTTCCTTATTTCATGATAAATGTTTATTATTCATGCTAGAATTGTATTAACTGGAAACTTAGTACATGTGTGAATACATAGACAAACAGAGTGTCCCTAGTATGCCTCTACTTGACTAGCTCATTAATCAAAGATGGTTAAATTTCCTAGCCATAGACATGTGTTGTCATTTGATGAACGGGATCACATCATTAGAGAATGATGTGATGGACAAGACCCATTCATTAGCTTAGCATTATGATCGTTTCAGTTTCATTGCTACTGCTTTCTTCATGACTTATACATGTTCCTCTGACTATGAGATTATGCAACTCCCGAATACCAGAGGAACACTTTATGTGCTATCAAACGTCACAACGTAACTGGGTGATTATAAAGATGCTCTACAGGTGTCTCCAAAGGTGTTTGTTGAGTTGGCATATATCGAGATTAGGATTTGTCACTCCATGTATCGGAGAGGTATCTCTGGGCCCTCTCGGTAATGCACATCACTATGAGCCTTGCAAGCATTGTGACTAATGAGTTAGTTGCAGGATGATGCATTATGGAACGAGTAAAGAGACTTGCTGGTAATGAGATTAAACTAGGTATGAGGATACCGACGATCGAATCTCGGGCAAGTAACATATACCAATGACAAAGGGAACAATGTATGTTGTTATGCAGTTTGACCGATAAAGATCTTCGTAGAATATGTAGGAACCAATATGAGCATCCAGGTTCCGCTATTGGTTATTGACCGGAGATGTGTCTTGGTCATGTCTACATAGTTCTCGAACCGTAGGGTCCGCACGCTTAACGTTCGATGACGATTTGTATTATGAGTTATGTGATTTGATGTACCGAAGGTTGTTCAGAGTCCCGGATGAGATCGCGGACATGACGAGGAGTCTCGAAATGGTCAAGATGTAAAGATCGATATATTGGAAGGCTATATTCGGACATTGGAAAGCTTCTGAGTGATTCGGGTATTTTTTCGGAGTACCGGAGAGTTACGGGAATTCGCCGGGAGAAGTAATGGGCCTTATTGGGCTTTAGTGGAGAGAGGGGAGAAGGGCCAAGAGGTGGCGCGCGCCTCACCCCTGCCCAAACCGAAGGACAAGGGGTGGGGGCGCAGCCCCCCTTTCCTTCTCCCTCTCCCTCTCTTTCCTTCTCTCCTACTCCAAATAGGAAAGAGGAGGGAAATCCTACTTGGACTCGGGAGTCCTAGTAGGATTCCCCACACCTGGCGCGCGCCCCTTGGGCCGGCCACCTCTTCCCTCCCCTCCTTTATATATGTGGCCAGGGAGCACCTCAAAGGCACTCAAGATTTGTCTTAGCCGTGTGTGGTGCCCCCCTTCACGGTTACACACCTCAGACATATCGTCATAGTGCTTAGGAGAATCCCTGCGCCAGTAACTTCATCATCACTGTCGCCACGCCGTTGTGCTGACGAAACTCTCCCTCGGTCTCAGCTGGATCAAGAGTTCGAGGGACGTCACCGAGCTGAACGTGTGCAGATCACGAAGGTGTCGTGCGTTCGGTACTTGATCGGTTGGATGGCGAAGACGTTCGGCTACATCAACCGCATTACTTAAAGCTTCCGCTTTCGGTCTACGAGGGTACATGGACACACTCTCCTGCTCAGTGCTATGCATCACATAGATAGTTAAAGCACAAGTGCTCCCTGGGTGATTTTGATAATTAATGACAACATATCTCTTGTTGGACTAATACTTTTACCTAGTATGTTTCACACAAGTTCAACAAATTAAGTGGCATGGACTAAAGGATGTGGAACCCCTTCAAGATGCTAAGGATAAAGGATTGGCTCAAGCTTGAAGATCAAGACTCTACATTTTCTATTTTAGTGATCCTAGATCACATTGAGTCCATAGGAAAAGCCAATACTATTAAGAGGGGATGAGGTGTTGCTTAATGGCTTGCTTGCTCAAAGTGCTTAGTGATATGCTCCAAAACCCTCAACTACCTTCCCACATCCACATATGACCTAAACCAAAAGTCAAACTCGGCCCCACCGATTCTTTCTATCCGGCGCCACCGAGTTCAGATGTCTTAGCCACTGCCACAAACCCTAGGCAAATCGGTCTCACCAATAGGGATCTCGGTCTCACCAAGATAGGATTGTAATCTCTCTGTGTATGTCCATTACCAAAATCGGTCTCACCAAGTTTGAGCAATCGGTACTACCGAGATTACAATGCAAACTTTCTGGTTAGCCTATTACCAAAATTGGTCCCACCGAGTTTGTGTAATCGGTCTCACTAAGTTTGCCTGACCAACTCTCTGGTTAGCTTATTACCACAATCGCTCCCACCGAGTTTGTGTAATCGGTCTCACCGAGATTATGTTATGCCCTAACCCTAACCATATCGGTCCTACCGAGTTGCATGCCAGTCCCACCGAAAATCCTAACGGTCACTAAGTTCGCTAAATCGGTCCGACCGAGTTTCTCAATTCGGTCTCAGCGAGATTGGTAAATTGTGTGTAAATGTTAGATTTTGTGTGGAGGCTATATATACCCATCCACCCACTCTTCATTCGTGGAGAGAGCCATCAGAACGAACCTACACTTCCAATACACATTTTCTGAGAGAGAACCACCTACTCATGTGTTGAGGCCAAGATATTCCATTCCCACCATATGAATCTTGATCTCTAGCCTTCCCCAAGTTGCTTTCCACTCAAATCTTCTTTCCACCAAATCCATATCTTGTGAGAGAGAGTTGAGTGTTGGGAAGACTATCATTTGAAGCACAAGAGCAAGGAGTTTATCATCAACACACCATTTGTTACTTCTTGGAGAGTGGTGTCTCCTAGATTGGCTAGGTGTCACTTGGGAGCCTCCGACAAGATTGTGGAGTTGAACCAAGGAGTTTGTAAGGGCAAGGAGATCGCCTACTTCATGAAGATCTACCGCTAGTGAGGCAAGTCCTTCGTGGGCGATGCCATGATGGGATAGACAAGGTTGCTTCTTCGTGGACCCTTCGTGGGTGGAGCCCTCCGTGGAATCGCGCAATCGTTACCCTTCGTGGGTTGAAGTCTCCATCAACGTGGATGTACGATAGCACCACCTATCGGAACCACGACAAAAACATCCGTGTCTCCAATTGCGTTTGAATTTTCGAAACCCTTCCCCTTGCATTCTTGCAAGTTGCATGCTTTACTTTCTACTGCTCATATGCTCTTTGCATGCTTGCTTGATATGTATTGTGTTTTTTTAACTTGTGCCAAAACTCCACTTCAACTTAAAGAAATTAAAAACTGCAACTTTTGGTACTTAGTGTCTAATCACCCCCCTCTAGACATCTCTTCTCGATCCTTTCAATTGGTATCAGAGCATTGGTCTCCATTGCCTTGGTTTAAACACCTTTGGAGGAAGATGGATGTGTCTACTTTGGAGAGTCTTAGACATAGAGTGCCTATTCTTGATGGAGAATATTTTCATGAGTGGAAAAATGAAATGCTTGAGATTTTCAATGAATATCACTTGAACAAATACATTGCTAGCCCTTGTGCACCTCATATTGATCCCTTGCTTCCCACACCCGAAGAGGATCTTAACATGATTCGCAATCTTAGAACCATCAATCTTATCATAAGAGGATTGCCCAAAAATTTGATTGCTAGTTTGCATACTCTTGATTGTGCCTATACTATATGGAAATTTCTTGAGGAACGATTCCCAGATTATTCCTTGAAAAATTTAGACAAAATTCTCCATAAGTCTATTGCTTTGAGTAAGATGAATTCTAGTGATCCTAGCTTTGGTGATTGTCTATTTGAGCTTACCAATCTCATGCGTGCCATAGGAAATGTTGGGATCATTAGCGATATCATATCCAAAGCTATTAGAATTCATAAAGGTGACTATTGTGATGATCATTTGTCTAATGAATTACCCTCTCTAGGAATTGATCAATCACAAAATGATGTCGAACATGGATACTATGATGAGGATGATGATAGTGACTATGACCTCGATGATGCGATGAGACACTTTGGTCTTATGGCAAATCTTTGTGGCTACATGGCTGGAGGAAAGGAATGGGTCCTTGATAGTGGATGTACTGATCATATGACCGGTTATAAAGACATGTTCCGTGAGCTTGCTGGAAACGACGACCCTCGAAAGTATGTCACTTTTGGTGATAATTCAAAGAGTAAGGTGGTTGGCCTTGGTAAGGTGGCCATCTCACATGGTAGCTCCATACAAAATGTCATGCTCGTTGAATCTCTTGGCTACAACTTACTTTCAGTATCTAGACTTGCTGATTTTGGTTTCAATGTCCTATTTACTGAAGTAGACTGCCAAGTGTTTCGTAGTGATAATCATAAAATGGTCTTTACCGGTATACATAGAGGAGATCTTTACATTGTTGATTTCACTAAAGAGGCTCAACCTAGAACTTGCTTAATTGCTAAATCTTCTAAAGGCTGGTTGTGGCATAGAAGGCTAGGCCATGTGGGCATGCGAAACCTTGACAAACTCATTGAAGGAAATCATATCCTTGGCGTTAACGATGTCATATTTGACAAGGATAGACTTTGTAGTGCTTGTCAAGCAGGGAAACAAGTTGGAGGAAGTCATCGCGCTAAGAACATCATGACCACAAGAAGACCACTCGAGCTACTTCACATGGATCTCTTTGGTCCAAAGGCCTACAAGAGTCTCGGTGGTAACTCATTTGGTCTAGTCATAGTTGATGATTTTTCAAGATTTATGTGGGTGTTCTTTCTTGATGACAAATCGCAGGTCCAAAAGATCTTCAAAAACTTTGCTAGGAAGGCCCAAAATCAATTTGACGTGAAGATCAAGAAGGTTCGGAGTGACAACGGAACGGAGTTCAAGAACTCAAATGTGGACACCTTCCTTGACAAAGAAGGGATTTCACATGAGTTCTCGGCTACGTACACACCTCAACAAAATGGAGTCGTTGAGAGGAAGAACCGGACTCTTATCGAGATGGCAAGAACGATGCTTGATGAGTACAAGACGCCAAAACACTTTTGGGCGGAAGCGGTTGAGACAGCTTGTCATGTAACAAATCGCTTGTATCTTCACAAGCTACTCGGCAAGACGGCATACGAGATCCTCACCGGTAACAAACCCCAAGTTGGATACTTTCGACTATTCGGCTCAAAGTGCTACATTCTTGATAAGCATCGTCGTTCTAAATTTACTCCTAAGTCTCATGAAGGTTTCCTACTTGGTTATGGCTCAAACTCTCACACATACCGTGTCTACAACAATTTCACCCGAAAGGTTGAAGAAACGGTAGATGTGAAGTTTGATGAATCTAACGGCTCGCAAGTAGAGCAATTGCCAATTGATGTAGGAGACAAAGATCCCTCGGAAGCAATCCAAGACTTGTCTATTGGCAAGATTCGTCCAACGGAGATGAAAGAGAGCACCTCGTCCGTCCAAGTGGAAGCTTCTACCTCACGACAAGGTCAACCAAGAGTTGATATGGAAGCATCCACAAGTGGGACACACCAAGATGAAGAAAACGAGGAAGTACACCAAGACGGACGTCAACAACCTCCTTCTCCACCACGACAAGAGAACGACAACGCTAACAATGAAGAAGGCCAAGAAGAAGAACAAGATGAAGAAGATGTTCAACCAAGAACCAAGCAAAAGCTTTCACGAGTTCGAGCAAGAATTGCTAAAGATCATCCCGTCGAGCAAATCTACAATGATATCCAAACCGGGAGAATCACTCGCTCTAAAACTCGTTTAGCTCACTTTTGTGAGCATTACTCATTCATCTCTAGCATTGAACCTATGAAGGTTGAAGAAGCGTTGGAAGATCCGGATTGGATAAACGCTATGCATGAAGAGCTACACAACTTTGAGAGAAATCAAGTGTGGACATTGGTCGAGAAGCCCGACAACAACCACAACATCACTGGTACCAAATGGGTGTTTCGCAACAAGCAAGATGAAGATGGACAAGTAGTTCGCAACAAAGCATGTCTCGTCACCCAAGGCTACACACAAGTCGAAGGTATGGACTATGGTGAGATATATGCTCCCGTTGCTAGACTTGAGTCCATTCGCATCTTACTTGCTTATGCTAATCACCGTGATATCACTTTGTACCAAATGGACAATGCTTTTCTAAATGGTGAAATTGAGGAGGAAGTTTATGTTAAGCAACCTCCTGGCTTTGTCAATCCTAAGAAACCTAATCATGTCTACAAACTTCACAAAGCCCTTTATGGTCTTAAACAAGCTCCTAGAGCATGATATAAATGCTTGACCAAGTTCCTTATTGAAAAAGGTTTTGAAATTGGAAAAATGGATTCTACTCTTTTTACTAAAAGGGTTAATGGAGAACTATTTGTATGCCAAATTTATGTTGATGATATTATATTTGGATCAACTAACCCTCATTTTAGTGAAAAGTCTGGGAAGCTAAGGTCGGAGAAGTTTGAGATGTCTATGATGAGTGAACTCAAATTCTTTCTTGGTTTGCAAATCAAGCAAACTAAGGAAGGTACTTTTGTCTCTCAAACGAAGTACACCAAGGACTTATTCAAGAAGTTCAATATGCAAGAATGCAAAGGTATGACTACACCCATGCCTACTAGTGGACACCTTGATTTGACCAAAGATGGTGAACCGGTTGATCAAAAGGTTTATCACTCTATGATTGGTTCATTATTATATCTATGTGCTTCACGTCCCGATATCATGCTAAGTGTGTGCATGTGTGCACAATATCAAGCTGCTCCTAAGGAATGTCATCTTAAGGCCGTGAAAAGGATAGTGAGATACTTAATACATACACCAAATTTTGGCATTTGGTATCCAAAGAGGGCTTCCTTTGATCTTGTTGGCTACTCCGACTCGGACTATGCCGGTGACAAGGTTGATAGAAGGTCCACTTCGGGTAGTTGTCAATTCCCTGGTAGATCTCTTGTGTCTTGGTCATCCAAGAAACAAAACTCGGTATCCTTATCCACCGCCGAAGCGGAATACATTGCCGCTGGTTCATGTTGTGCTCAATTACTTTGGATGACCCAAACTCTTAAAGACTATGGGATATATGTGAAACTGTTCCATTACTTTGTGACAATGAAAGTTCTATCAAGATTGCTCACAATCCCGTGCAACACTCTCGAACTAAGCATATTGAAGTTCGTCATCATTTCATTTGAGATCACGTTGCTAAGGGTGACATAAATCTTAAGCATGTTCGCACAAATAAGCAATTAGCGGATATATTCACTAAACCACTTGATGAGAAAGTGTTTTGCAGGTTAAAAGGTGAATTGAACATCATTGATGCTTCAAACTTGGAGTAGGAACTCCATTGGATACATGCAAGACTTGAGCTTATGACTAATCCTTGATATTTCTCTTATGATGATTATTTTATGTCTTGGATAAATTTGCATCTTGCATGTTATCTAACCCTTGTAGGTACTTGGATGAATCTAACTCTATGATATTGCAACTCACTCACATCTTGAGCAATCTCTACATCACCAAGTCTCTACACAATGGTGGTTGAAGACAAGGAAGCATGAAACCATTCAAACATATCCTTTGACAAATTCTGTGTTGAGTTTCATGATTGTCATGTTGGATACACAAGTGCTCTTCCTTGCGAAAACTAACCCATGTAGGTAAATGAACTCAAAATTCAAATGGTGCTCCCAACTCTTGATGAGCTACATCAACCTTGAGCAACCCACACAAGTTCAACTACATGATCACGATCAACACCACCACCCAAGGTATGTTATTCCATCTTAGAGAAGCTTTACTCCAAGTCATGAGTCAAAGCAACTCGACAAGATGTGAATACATCAAGATGCTTAAACGAAAAATGGTAACCCCATTTTGAGCTTAAACGATGAGTATGGCCTATGATCAAGTGATCTCACTTGACTCCTAAGTCAATATACTCTAACATAGGTGACTGTCACCGCCCAACTCTAGATGAAATTCTCTTGTGTTCTTTTCTGTGCTCTTGCATTTGTCTCATGCATATTTGTTTCCCCTTTCAAAAAAACTTCATCTAGATCTTTTAGTTTATTTTCTTTTCATTTTGTTCTGCATTCCCTCCATCCAATTTATTGCAAATCTTTCAGTTAATTTCTTGCAAATCCATGTGAGATCTTATTTGTTTAGTGAGCTGAGGTGACAAGTGTTTTTCTCTGTGATGAACTCGGTCCCACCGGTTTCATGTTTCCGGTCTAGCCGAAGTTTTTCGGTGCAACCGAAGCATCCAACTCGGTGCCACCGATTTCACTACAGGAAAATATTTTGCCATTTATTCCTGCTTTATTCTTGATCCAGCTCCACTCAATGAATCTTGTCCTCTACAAGCATCACATTTACCTTAATGCTTTGTACTGTGATTCAAGGACCGAACCCATTCACACCAAATTCCAGAAGACCCTTCTTGGAAATTGATGTCAAAGGGGGAGAGAGAGGTCACATCAAAGCTTAATCATACCTCTAAGGGGAGAAATCACATCAAAGCTTAATCATATCTCTAAGGGGAGAGATCTCTAGGAGGAGGGAATACTCCAGGAAAGAGTAATCTTCAAGGATCCCAGATGCTTGACGATCAAGAGGAAAGATGCCACATGTCTTCTTGGGGGAAAGACATGTTCATATGTGCTTATTTGCATTAGCTCTGTTCATTTGTTTCTTTGAGCTCTGATTTTCTATTCCCTATCTTCTCCGAGTATCCCATGCTAGATTCAGGGGGAGCAAGACATCCAAGGGAAAGAAAATTATCAAATTCATTGCATATCTTTCTCTTTGGGGACATGTCATTATCTATCGTGGTACTCTGTACTCACTCTACATGTCATCCCAGTCTTGGTACTCTTGTGGTTTATTTTGTTTGCTCTAGCTAGTAGGTGCATCTCTGTTATCTAACCTTGTTTATGCAGGTTCATCCCATCCTAAACAACTCAAGACCACAAGGTAAGTATATGCATCATAGTCATGTTTATGAGAAATTCTTGCTGATGTACATACTGTTTGCAAGAAGGACTCATAGGCATGAAGGTACATTTCCCATATTCACATCCTTTGCTCTGATGCATATAGCCAAGATACATGTAACACATCGCCTACTCTGTCATGGTTATGCTCTCACATGCTTCTATATTCCATATTCACATGATTGCATAGATGTAGGGGGAGCCTATGCATGTTACATGTCTTTCCAAAGCTGTACTTGCCATTCTCTTTATATTTATCTAAAGCTTTGATGTATGTTGCCATCAATTACCAAAAAGGGGGAGATTGAAAGCACAAGTGCTCCCTGGGTGATTTTGATAATTAATGACAACATATCTCTTGTTGGACTAATACTTTTACCTAGTATGTTTCAGACAAGTTCAACAAATTAAGTGGCATGGACTAAAGGATGTGGAACCCCTTCAAGATGCTAAGGACAAAGGATTGGCTCAAGCTTCAAGATCAAGACTCTACATTTTCTATTTTAGTGATCCAAGATCACATTGAGTCCATAGGAAAAGCCAATACTATCAAGAGGGGATGAGGTGTTGCTTAATGGCTTGCTTGCTCAAAGTTCTTAGTGATATGCTCCAAAACCCTCAACTACCTTCCCACATCCACATATGACCTAAACCAAAAGTCAAACTTGGCCCCACCGATTCTTTCTATCCGGCGCCACTGAGTTCAGATGTCTTAGCCACTGCCACAAACCCTAGGCAAATCGGTCTCACCGATAGGGATCTCGGTCTCACCAAGATGGGATTGTAATCTCTCTGTGTATGTCCATTACCAAAATCAGTCTCACCGAGTTTGAGCAATCGGTACTACCGAGATTACAATGCAAACTTTCTGGTTAGGCTATTACCAAAATCGGTCCCACCGAGTTTGTGTAATCGGTCTCACCAAGTTTGCCTGACCAACTCTCTGGTTAGCTTATTACCAAAATCGGTCCCACCGAGTTTGTGTAATCGGTCTCACCGAGATTACTTTATGCCCTAACCCTAACCATATCGGTCCTACCGAGTTGCATGTCAGTCCCACCGAAAATCCTAACAGTCACTAAGTTTGCTAAATCGGTCCGACCGAGTTCCTCAATTCGGTCTCACCGAGATTGGTAAATTGTGTGTAACGGTTAGATTTTGTTTGGAGGATATATATACCCCTCCACCCACTCTTCATTCGTGGAGAGAGCCATCAGAACATACCTACACTTCCAATACACATTTTGTGAGAGAGAACCACCTAATCATGTGTTGAGGCCAAGATATTCCATTCCCACCATATGAATCTTGATCTCTAGCCTTCCCCAAGTTGCTTTCCACTCAGTTCTTCTTTCCACCAAATCCATATCTTGTGAGAGAGAGTTGAGTGTTGGGGAGACTATCATTTGAAGCACAAGAGCAAGGATTTCATCATCAACACACCATTTGTTACTTCTTGGAGAGTGGTGTCTCCTAGATTGGCTAGGTGTCACTTGGGAGCCTCCGACAAGATTGTGGAGTTGAACCAAGGAGTTTGTAAGGGCAAGGAGATCGCCTACTTCATGAAGATCTACCGCTAGTTGATACGTCTCCAACGTATCTATAATTTTTGATTGCTCCATGCTATATTATCGACTGTTTTGGGCAATATTGGGCTTTATTATCCACTTTTATATTATTTTTGGGACTAACCTATTAACCGGAGGCCCAGCCCAGATTTGTTGTTTTATGCCTATTTCAGTGTTTCGAAGAAAAGGAATATCAAACGGAGTCGAAACGGAACGAAATCAACTGGAGAAGTTATTCTTGGAAGGAAAGCCACCAGATAGACTTGGACTCTATGTCAGAAGATACGGGAGCTGGCCACGAGGGTGGGGGGCGCGCCCCTGCCTCGTGGGGCCCCCGCAGCTCCACCGACGTACCCCTTGCACCAATATATATCTACGTATCGTAAAACTTCCAGAACGGAGATTAGATCGGGAGTTCCGCCGCCGCAAGCCTGTGTAGCCACCAAAAACTTAATCAGGACCCTGTTCCGGCACCCTGCCGGAGGGGGGATCCCTCACCGGTGGCCATCTTCATAATCCCGGCGCTCTCCATGACGAGGAGGGAGTAGTTCACCCTCGGGGCTAAGGGTATGTACCAGTAGCTATGTGTTTGATCTCTCTCTCTCTCATGTTCTTTATTTGGGACGATCTTGATGTATCACGAGCTTTGCTATTATAGTTTGATCTTATGTTTCTTCTCCCCCTCTTCTCTCTTGCAATGGATTGAGTTTTCCCTTTGAAGTAATCTTATCGGATTGAGCCTTTAAAGATTTGAGAACACTTGATGTATGTCTTGCCGTGCGTATCTGTGGTGACAATGGGATATCACGTGCCACTTGATGTATGTTTTGGTGACCAACTTGCGGGTTCCACCCATGAACCTATGCATAGGGGTTGGCACACGTTTTCATCGTGATTCTCCGATAGAAACTTTGGGCACTCTTTAAAGTACTTTGTGTTGGATTGAATAGATGAATCTGAGATTGTGTGATGCATATCGTATAATCATGCCCACGGATACTTGAGGTGACAATGGAGTATCTAGGTGACATTAGGGTTTTGGTTGATTTGTATCTTAAGGTGTTATTCTAGTACGAACTCTAGGACTATTTGTGACACTTATAGGAATAGCCCAACGGATTGATTGGAAAGAATAACTTTGAGGTGGTTTTGTACCCTACCATAATCTCTTTGTTTGTTCTCCGCTATTAGTGTCTTTGGAGTGACTCTTTGTTGCATGTTGAGGGATAGTTATATGATCCAATTATGTTATTATTGTTGAGAGGACTTGCACTAGTGAAAGTATGAACCCTAGGCCTTGTTTCCTATCATTGCAATACCGTTTACGCTCACTTTTACTGCTCGCTACCTTGCTGTTTTTATATTTTCAGTTTACAAAAACCTATATCTACCGTCCATATTGCACTTGTATCACCATCTCTTCGCCGAACTAGTGCACCTATACAATTTACCATTGTACTGGGTGTGTTGGGGACACAAGAGACTCTTTGCTATTTGGTTGCAGGGTTGCTTGAGAGAGACCATCTTCATCCTACGCCTCCCACGGATTGATAAACCTTAGGTCATCCACTTGAGGGAAATTTGCTACTGTCCTACAAACCTGTGCACTTGCAGGCCCAACAATGGCTACAAGAAGAAGGTTGTGTAGTAGACATCACTAGTGAGGAAAGTCCTTCGTGGGCGATGACCATGATGGGATAGACAAGGTTGCTTCTTCGTGGACCCTTCGTGGGTGGAGCCCTCCGTGGACTCGCAAAACCGTTACCCTTCGTGGGTTGAAGTATCCATCAACGTGGATGTACGATAGCACCACCTATCAGAACCACGACAAAAACATCCGTGTCTCCAATTGCGTTTGAATTTTCCAAACACTTCCCCTTACATTCTTGCAAGTTGCATGCTTTACTTTCCGCTGCTCATATAATCTTTGCATGCTTGCTTGATATGTATTGTGTTTATTAAACTTGTGCCAAAACTTCACTTAAACTTAAAGAAATTAAAAACTGCAACTTTTGGTACTTAGTGTCTAATCATCCCCCCTCTAGACACCTCTTCTTGATCCTTTCAGATAGATCTTGCGTGTGCGTAGGAATTTTTTTGAAATTACTGCGTTCCTGGCATCCGAACCAGGTCTATGCATAGATGTTATATGCACTAGTAGAACACAAATGAGTTGTGGGCGATAATAATCATACTGCTTACCAGCATCTCATACTTTGATTCGGCGATATTGTTGGATGAAGCGGCCCGAACCGACATTACGCGTATGCTTATGCGAGACTGGTTTTACTGAGGTGCTTCGCACACAGGTGGCTGGCGGGTGTCAGTTTCTCCAATTTTAGTTGAATCGAGTGTGGCTACGCCTAGTCCTTGTTGAAGGTTAAAACAACACACTTGACGAAAAATCGTTGTGGTTTTGATGCGTAGGTAAGAACGGTTCTTGCTCAGCCCATAGCAGACACGTGAAACTTGCAACAACAAAGTAGAGGACGTCTAACTTGTTTTTGCTGGGCATGTTGTGATGTGATATGGTCAAGACATGATGCTAAATTTTATTGTATGGGATGATCATGTTTTGTAACAGAGTTATCGGCAACTGGCAGGAGCCATATGGTTGTCGCTTTATTGTATGAAATGCAATCGACATGTAATTGCTTTACTTTATCACTAAATGGTAGCAATAGTCGTAGAAGCAATAGTTGGCGAGACGATAACGATGCTTCGATGGAGATCAAGGTGTCAAGCTGGTGACGATGGTGATCATGACGGTGCTATGGAGATGGAGATCAAAGGCACAAGATGATGATGGCCATATCATATCACTTATATTGATTGGATGTGATGTTTATCATTTATGCATCTTATTTTGCTTAGTTCGGCGATAGCATTATAAGATGATCTCTTACTAAATTTCAAGGTACAAGTGTTCTCCCTGAGTATGCACCGTTGCGAAAGTTCGTCGTGCCAAGACACCACGTGATGATCGGATGTGATAAGCTCTGCGTTCACATACAACAGGTGCAAGCCAGTTTTGCACACACAGAATACTTGGGTTAAACTTGACGAGCCTAGCATATGTAGATATGGCCTCGAAACACTGAGACCGAAAGGTCGAGCGTGAATCATATAGTAGATATGATCAACATAGTGATGTTCACCATTGAAAACTACTCCATCTCACGTGATGATCGGACAAGTTCAGTTGATATGGATCACGTGATCACTTAGATGATTAGAGGGATGTCTATCTAAGTGGGAGTTCTTAAGTAATATGATTAGTTGAACTTTAATTTATCATGAACTTAGTCCTGATAGTATTTGCATAACTATGTTGTAGATCAATAGCTCGCGATGTAGCTCCTTGTTTATTTTTTATATGTTCCTAGAGACAAATAAGTTGAAATATGTTAGTAGCAATGATGCAGACTAGCTCCGTGATCTAAGGATTATCCTCAATGCTGCATAGAAGTATTATGTCCTTGATGCACCACTACGTGACAAAACTGTTGCAGGAGCAGATGCAGACGTTATGAACGTTTGACAAGCTCGATATGATGACTACTTGATAGTTTAGTGAACAATGCTTTACGGCTTATGAATGCACATGTGCTCCCTAGGTGGTTTTGGTAATTAATGTCAACATATCTCTTGTTGGACTAACACTTTTACCTAGTATGTTTCAGATAAGTTCAACAATGAAGTGGCATGGACTAGAGGATGTGGAACCCCTTCAAGATGCTAAGGACAAAGGATTGGCTCAAGCTCCAAGCTCAAGACTCAACATTTTCTATTTTAGTGATCCAAGATCACATTGAGTCTATAGGAAAAGTCAATACTATCAAGGAGGGATGAGGTGTTGCTTAATGAGGCTCTTGCTCAAAGTGCTTAGTAATATGCTCCAAAGCCCTCAACTACTTTCTCACATCCACATATGACCTAAACCAAAAGTCAAACTCGGCCCCACCGATTCTTTCTATCCGGCGCCACTGAGTTCAGATGTCATAGCCACTGCCACAAACCCTAGGCAAATCGGTCACACCGATAGGGATCTCGGTCTCACCGAGATGGGATTGCAATTTCTTTATATGGATCTATTACCAAAATCGGTCTCACCGAGGTTGCATAATCAGTCCTACCGAGATTGCAATGTAAACTCTCTGTTCCCTTTTCGTAGCATTTCGGTCCCACCGAAATGAGCGAATCGGTCCCACCGAGTTTAGCTGACCAACTCTCTGGTTAGCTTATTACCAAAATTGGTCTCACCGAGTTTGTGTAATCGGTCTCATCAAGATTACGTTATGCCCTAACCCTAACCATATCGGTCCTACTGAGTTGCATGTCGGTCCCACCGAAAATCCTAACGGTCACTAGATTTGCTGAATCGGTCGGACCGAGTTTATCAACTAGGTTCCAACCGAGATTGGCAAGTTGTGTGTAATGGTTAGATTTTGTGTGGAGGCTATATATACCCCTCCACCTCCTCTTCATTTGTGGAGAGAGCCATCAGAACGAACCTACACTTCCAACTTACCTTTTCTGAGAGAGAACCACCTACACTTGTGTTGAGGCCAAGATATTCCATTCCTACCATATGAATCTTGATCTTTAGCCTTCCCCAAGTTGCTTTCCACTCAAATCTTCTTTCCACCAAATCCATATCCTGTGAGAGAGAGTTGAGTGTTGGGGAGACTATCATTTGAAGCACAAGATCAAGGAGTTCATCATCAACACACCATTTGTTAGTTCTTGGTGGAGAGTGGTGTCTCCTAGATTGGCTAGGTGTAACTTGGGAGCCTCCGACAAGATTGTGGAGTTGAACCAAGGAGTTTGTAAGGGCAAGGAGATCGCCTACTTCGTGAAGATCTACCGCTAGTGAGGCAAGTCCTTCGTGGGCGACGACCATGGTGGGATAGACAAGGTTGCTTCTTCATGGACACTTCGTGGGTGGAGCCCTCCATGGACTCGCGCATATGTTACCCTTCGTGGGTTGAAGTCTCCATCAACGTGGATGTACGATAGCACCACCTATCGGAACCACGACAAAAACATCCGTGTCTCCTATTGCATTTGAATCCTTCAAACCCTTCCCTTTACATTCTTTCAAGTTGCATGCTTTACTTTCCGCTGCTCATATACTCTTTGCATGCTTGCTTGATATGTATTGTGTTTGTTAAATTTGTGCCAAAACTCCACTTCAACTTAAAGAAATAAAAAACTGCAACTTTTGGTACTTAGTGTCTAATCACCCCCCCTCTAGACACTTCTTCTCGATCCTTTCAATTGCTATCAGAGCTTTGGTCTCCATTGCTTTGGTTTAAACACCATTGGAGGAAGATGGATGAGTCTACTTTGGGGAGTCTTAGACATAGAGTGCCTATACTTGATGGAGAGTATTTTCATGAGTGAAAAAATGAGATGCTTGTGATTTTCAATGAATATCATTTGAATAAGTATGTTGCTAGCCCTTGTGCACCTCAAGTTGATCCCATGCATCCTACCCTTGATGAGTCAATTGACATGATTCACAATCTTAGAACTGTTAATCTTATCACTAGAGGCTTGCCTAGAAACTTGATTGGATGTTTGCCTACTCTTAAGTGTGCCTACACCATATGGAAATTTCTTGAGGAACGCTTTCCAAATTATTCCTTGAAAAATCTAGATGAAATTCTCCATAAGTCTATTGCCTTGAGTAAGATGAATTCCAATGATCCTATGTTTGGTGATTGTCTATTTAAGCTTACAAACCTTATGCGTGCCAAAGGAGATGTTGGAATTATTAGTGATATTATTTCCGAAGCTATTAAAATTCATAAAGAAGATCATTGTCGAACTCACTCTAACGAATAACCCTCTCTAGGATTTAATCCACCACATGACGATGTTGAACATGGATAGTATGGCGAGGATGGTGATAGTGATTTTGATCTTGATGATGCAATGAGACACTTCGGTCTTATAGCAAATCTTCGGGGATATATGGCAGGAGGAAAGGAATGGGTTCTTGATAGTGGATGTACCGATCACATGACCAGAGATAAAGACATGTTTGGTGAGCTTGCTGAAAATGATGGTCCTCGAAAGTATGTCACTTTCGGTGACAACTCAAAGGGTAAGGTGGTTGGCCTCAGTAAGGTGGCCATATCACATGATAGCTCCATACAAAATGTCATGATCGTTGAATCTCTTGGCTACAATTTACTTTCAGTATCTAGACTTGCTGATTTCGGTTTCAATGTCCTATTTACTGAAGTAGATTGCCAAGTGTTTTGTAGAGATAATCATAAAATAGTCTTTACCGGTATACGCAGAGGTGATCTTTGCATTGTTGATTTCACTAAAAAGGCTCAACCTAGAACTTGCTTAATTGCTAAATCCTCTAAAGGTTGGTTATGGCATAGACGATTAGGTCATGTTGGTATGCGAAACCTTGACAAGCTTATTAAAGGAAATCATATCCTTGGCGTTAACGATGTCATATTTGACAAGGATAAACTTTGCAGCGCTTGTCAAGTAGGTAAACAGGTTGGAGGAAGGCATCCCGTGAAGAACATCATGACCACAAGGAGGCCACTCGAGCTACTTCACATGGATCTTTTTGGTCCTAACGCTTACAAAAGTCTCGGTGGAAATTCTTTTGGTCTAGTTATAGTTGATGATTTTTCAAGATTTATGTGGGTGTTCTTTCTCGATGATGAATCGCAGGTCCAAAAGATCTTCAAAAACTTCGCTAGGAAGGCCCAAAATCAATTTGAAGTGAATATCAAGAAGGTTCGCGGCGACAACGGAACGGAGTTCAAGAATGCAAATGTGGACACCTTTCTTGACGAAGAAGGGATTTCACATGAGTTCTCGGCTATGTACACACCTCAACGGAATGGAGTTGTTGAGAGGAAGAACCGGACACTCATCAAAATGGCAAGAACGATGCTTGATGAGTACAAGACGCCAAAGCACTTTTGGGCTGAAGCGGTTGAGACAGCTTGTCATGCAACAAATCGCTTGTATCTTCACAAGCTACTCGGCAAGACGGCATACGAGATCCTCACCGGTAACAAACCACAAGTTGAATACTTTCGAGTATTCGGCTCAAAATGCTACATTCTTGATAAGCATCGTTGTCGGTGTCAAAACCGGCGGATCTCGGGTAGGGGGTCCCGAACTGTGCGTCTAGGCGGATGGTAACAGGAGGCAAGGGACACGATGTTTTTACCCAGGTTTGGGCCCTCTCGATGGAGGTAAAACCCTACTCCTGCTTGATTAATATTGATGATATGGGTAGTACAAGAGTAGATCTACCACGAGATCAGAGAGGCTAAACCCTAGAAGCTAGCCTATGGTATGATTGTTGTTCTTCCTATGGACTAAAACCCTCCGGTTTATATAGACACCGGAGAGGGTTAGGGTTACACAGAGTCGGTTACAACGGAAGGAGATCTACATATTCGTATCACCAAGCTTGCCTTCCATGCCAAGGAATGTCCCATCCGGACACGGGACGAAGTCTTCAATCTTGTATCTTCATAGTCCAGGAGTCCGGCCAAAGGTTATAGTCCGGCTATTCGGACACCCCCTAATCCAGGACTCCCTCAGTAGCCCCTGAACCAGGCTTCAGTGATGACGAGTCCGGCGCGCAAATTGTCTTCGGCATTGCAAGGCGGGTTCCTCCTCCGAATACTTCGTAGAAGATTTTGAACACAAGGATAGTGTCCGACTCTGCAAAATAAGTTCCACATATTGCCATAGAGAGAATAATATTTACACAAATCTAATCTGCTGACGTACTCCGTAGTGCGACATCACACCACAGCCAAGTCTTTATTCGAATGGTCTTGTTATCCCACCTCAGCGTGTTTAGCGAGGCAGTTTCCTTGGCACGTCTTGTCGAAGCAGAGATCGTGTCCCCTTATTCCGGGATTCTCATCAATACGGGCGTGGGTAACCCAACCGCGCCATTGATTATGGTGCTTGGAGACAAGCGAGTTTTACCAGGTTGGTGGGGGCACGCAGTTTCGTCCGCCCATATAAGGGGATAAGGATCCACCTTTTCACCTACGCCTTCTTCCTCCTTTGCTTATCCATTTTCGCACACTCGACCTCCAGCGCCCAAGTTCGCACTCCCCACCTCAACCTTCTCCAGCCATGTTCGGAGCGGGAGGCAAGTGGATGGTCTCCTCCGTCACGGAGGGACACATCAAAAAGCTGAGGAAGGCCGGATACTTGTCTGACGACATCACGCACCGACTTCCCGAAGAGGGGCAGCTCATCCCCACCCCAAGGCCCCATGAGAGGGTGGTGTTCCTCACCCATTTCCTCCGCGGACTAGGTTTTCCTCTCCACCCATTTGTCCGGGGTATCATGTTCTACTACGGCCTAGATTTCCACGATCTGGCCCCGAATTTCATCCTCAACATCTCGGCGTTCATCATCGTGTGCGAGGCCTTCGTCTGCATCCAGCCCCACTTCGGCTTATGGCTGAAGACCTTCAGTGTGAAGCCGAAGGTAGTGGGCGGCCGCCAGGCGGAGTGCAGAGGCGCCATGGTGGGCAAGATGCCCAACGTCCTATGGCTCGAGGGCTCCTTTGTGGAGACCATAAAGGGGTGGCAATCGGGATGGTTCTACATCACCGAGCCGCGCGACCCTGCATGGGTCGCAGCCCCCGAGTTCCGATCCGGAATCCTGTCGGTGTACTAAAGTAGGGGTACCTTAGTACCCCGAACTTGTGCATGGGCAGTAGTAGCGTCCCGCGGCAAGGCTTGCCAGGGGAGCGACAAGAGTCTCCACGGCCCTTTCTGGGCCGGACGAAGGCCAAGTGATCGAGCCTAGAAGACCAGGCCCCGGCAAGAGGAGCTTGCCGGGCCAAGAAGGCGAGGTCCGGCAAGAGGAGCTTGCCGGGCCAAGGCGACAAGGCCCCGACAAGAGGAGCTTGCCGGGACGACTAAGCCGAAGCACCAAGGCCCCGGCGGGAGGAACTCGCCGGGACGGCCAAGCCAAGGCACCCCAAGAGAAGCCCGCCGCGACGCGCCGCGCGCCCCGGCAAGGCCTGACGAGCGGCAAGCTCTCAGGTGCGGCAAGACAACCACCGCGGCAAGCCACTTGCCGCGGCGAACCACCACCTCAGGACTGCGCTCCAGCTCACCTGCCCACGCGTCACTCTGGGGCTTCCCCAGAGGCACGTGGCGGGGCGCCGCACAACCTGAGGTGTGCGGTGGCACGCAACGTTGACAGAGTCGCCCCCGTGGCGAGCGGAGGCGCCCCTAACGGTCCGCCTCGGCACTGTTTAGGCGATCCAGACGGGCATTTAATGCCTTTGTCCCCCGCCGTCAGAGTTAGGTGCGATAGCACTGTGCGGCCACTGTTCACACAGTTCCTTGCCATTTTTACCCTCACCTGCGTCGCTACCTGTGGGAAACCCCTTGACATATAAAAGGAGGCCCATGCGCACGTAGAAGGGGGGACAGGGACAGAGGGGGACGATAACCGGAGAGAGACCGGGGGGACGCCCAGAGGACATCCAGTAGACCCTCGTCTACGTCCAGCTCCAACTTACTGTAGCTTCTTGCGCCCCAGAGCAAGAACTCGAATCAACAAGACAAGCAGCAGTAGGGTTTTACGCATCCGTGCGGCCCGAAGCTGGGTAAAATCGTTGTGTGTGTGCGTCGCCTCGATCTGCTCTTTGTGCAACCTCCGCCCCCCGCCGAACCAAAAAGGGGCTCCGTCCCCATAGGTGCTCGTGGAGGCCCATTTCCCCCGACATCTCTGGCGCGTCAGGCAGGGGGTGCGTCGAGGTTGTGCGAACCAGATTTTGGCGACCACAGGTAAGCTCAGGTATGGCCAGGTACCTTTCCGCTCCACCCCGTGGAGCGGAGGCATTCCTCCTCACGGACTCGTGCACGGCCCTCCTCGAGTACCAACTCACGCAGAGCCCGGGCAAGAGCAGCTGCTCCTTGAGGAGGACCGCCTTTCGGCCGCTGAGCGAGTTTCTCGCCTCCAGCAAACTCTGCGCCGCTCCCGTAGCCGCAGAAGTTAGTGCCGGAAGTTGCGGGAAAGGCGACCTCGTTCTTCGGCGCGCCCAGGCCGCCAAGATCCAAACGAGTCGACGCCGACCGTGGGAGGGACCTTGCCAGCGCGGCAGTCGGAACCCGTTCCGTCGGCCATCCTCTCTGTCCAAGTCTTGCCGCAGTTGCATGTAATCCTTGGTACAGAGACGAGCGCAGATCCCAAGCATAGCTTATGTGCCCTGCACATCTTGTCGATTTCGCGCCTCTCCGCTTTGCATATGCATTATTTGACACGATTGTGCAGCACTCGACTCCGGCAAGCGATGGCAGGCCGTGAGGCCCCGAGCCCTCGTTATTCCCTTACCTCGAGAAGGGGGGATGACAGGATAGGCTGGGCGTCGCCCGAGGAAGCTGCGCCTTGCCGGACTGCAAACAACAGAGAAGCTAAGTTGCCAAAGTTTGAGCAATTAAGCTCCTTTTTATCTTTAAGTTATCTTCCTCGAACGACCGAGCTTCGTATGGGAAACCTGTGCGCGGAGGGGCCGGCTCGTGGATGGTTGCGCCCTTATTTCGTTTCGAGTCCGCTCAACGACTTAAGTGTGCTACATCCAGAGTGGCGTCCTTACTTTGTTTCGAGCTTGCTCGGCAGCTTGAGCATGCTGCGACTGCAGTCGCCGCGCTTACCTCGCCCTGAGCCCGCTCAACATTTTAAGTGAGTTGCGCCAGCCGCGGCAAGGTTTCTTGCCGGTGGAGGCTCCGTCAGCGGGTTGCTTATGTCCCGCACTCGGCACCCGTGGCAAGGCGGAGACTTGCGCCGACAAGTTCCTGGGAGCGTAGGGCGCGAACGTACGAAGCATAAAGTCGAACGAGGGAGATAACAGTGCAATGAACTGCCTAAGATAAAAGTTATATTACGAAATGACTTGCCGCTGCTCTAATCAGCTGTTTCTATGACATGCTCAGCAACGACAAGAGAAGAAAAGAAAGAGGTGGGCGGCCTAATCCGCGCGGTCGCCCTCGACCCCCACTGATCCCGCAGCCCCTCATGCGCAGTCTCAGCGTCTCGTGTTGTTTCGCCCCCAAGACGTCCACGAAGGGAGCCGGGAGGCGGAGGCGACGGCAAGGCGCCCGACGCAGCCTGATGATGAACCCGCAGGGGTCGTCCCCGAGATGAACCGCCGGGGGAAACGGAGCCGCCGGCAGAGGCGAGGCCGGCGCGCCGCCCCGCCCGCCTCGAGCGCCTCGGCCCCGTCCACGGCCTCGTCCATGACCTCGCCCCCTCCCCCTTCCCCTTACGGTTGGCTCCGCCGCCGCGGGTGCAGGGGGAGGAGGGGCGCGCTGCCTGGCGGCAACCCTTGCCGCCATCGAAGAAGGACCAGGGTTCCCTTTCTCCATGACAGTCGGGGAGAGGGGACCAGGGATCTAAGAGAAGAAAGAAGGAAGGAGTGCGGACCCTCATCACCCCCTTCCGCTCCTTATAAAGGGGCGGAGTGGGGGCTCAGCCGCCCCGCCCAACCAATCAAAGCAGAGGAAGGGCAGGCGACGGGGCCGACCCTCTACTTTGACCCGCGTCGGCCCAGTTTTCCGCCTCCACCACCGCAACCCCAAGTGCATGGAGGACGCGTGGCGGGCGAGCAGGGCCGAGGCGACGGATGAGGCGACCTCTCCCCACCCCGTGATCGTGGGGACGGGCGCCCCGAGAGCCGCGCCTCGACCCCGTTCGTTCACCAAGCCGCGCCTCCACGCCTCCCCCCACTTGAAAGTGGGGGCGGGCGTTTCACCTTACCAAATAAAGAAGTCGTGCCCGACGTGACGCGTGCCTGCGGGCCTCAGCCCCGCGCACGCCACCCACGTCACGCACGCTTCGCACGCCTCGCCCCCCACGACGCCGCGATAAGCGCGCGCCACTTGGGAAGGGCGCGACGAGCACGGAGTTAAGGAGCAGCGCAACCCAGGCCACGCGTGCCCGTGCACTGTTAGGGCCTGGCCCAACAACGCTCGGCACCGTGTATGGCCCAGGCCTGGGGGCTCCTGTCGGTGTACTAAAGTAGGGGTACCTTAGTACCCCGAACTTGTGCACGGGCAGTAGTAGCGTCCCGCGGCAAGGCTTGCCAGGGGAGCGACAAGAGTCTCCACGGCCCTTTTTGGGCCGGACGAAGGCCAAGTGATCGAGCCTAGAAGACCAGGCCCCGGCAAGAGGAGCTTGCCGGGCCAAGAAGGCGAGGTCCGGCAAGAGGAGCTTGCCGGGCCAAGGTGACAAGGCCCCGGCAACAGGAGCTTGCCGGGACGACTAAGCCGAAGCACCAAGGCCCCGGCGGGAGGAACTCGCCGGGACGGCCAAGCCAAGGCACCCCAAGAGAAGCCCGCCGCGGCGCGCCGCGCGCCCCGGCAAGGCCTGACGAGCGGCAAGCTCTCAGGTGCGGCAAGACAACCACCGCGGCAAGCCACTTGCCGCGGCGAACCACCACCTCAGGACTGCGCTCCAGCTCACCTGCCCACGCGTCACTCTGGGGCTTCCCCAGAGGCACGTGGCGGGGCGCCGCGCAACCTGAGGTGTGCGGTGGCACGCAACGTTGACAGAGTCGCCCCCGTGGCGAGCGGAGGCGCCCCTAACGGTCCGCCTCGGCACTGTTTAGGCGATCCAGACGGGCATTTAATGCCTTTGTCCCCCGCCGTCAGAGTTAGGTGTGATAGCACTGTGCGGCCACTGTTCACACAGTTCCTTGCCATTTTTACCCTCACCTGCGTCGCTACCTGTGGGAAACCCCTTGACATATAAAAGGAGGCCCATGCGCACGTAGAAGGGGGGACAGGGACAGAGGGGGACGATAACCGGAGAGAGACCGGGGGGACGCCCAGAGGACATCCAGTAGACCCTCGTCTACGTCCAGCTCCAACTTACTGTAGCTTCTTGCGCCCCAGAGCAAGAACTCGAATCAACAAGACAAGCAGCAGTAGGGTTTTACGCATCCGTGCGGCCCGAAGCTGGGTAAAATCGTTGTGTGTGTGCGTCGCCTCGATCTGCTCTTTGTGCAACCTCCGCCCCCCGCCGAACCGAAAAGGGGCTCCGTCCCCATAGGTGCTCGTGGAGGCCCATTTCCCCTGACAAATCCCCACGCGGCTGACCTCCTGGAAAGAGAAGGCCTGCCGTGGGGCAAAAAAGGAGAGCTGACCGGACTCCAAACATGCATCCAAACCCTGGTGAACAAGAGCTCAAACTTGTCAATGTGGTCCAGGTCATGCTCATCCGCCGGATACTCCCGTGCCAACAACGGGCTTTCAGCTTGTGGGAGTTCAATCCGGCCCAACACCGAACTCTGAGCAGGCTCTTCGACACAACGTATGAAGATGCCTGGAAGGTGCTATTCAAGGGTGCCGAAGCTCCCGCATCCGCTACTGAGGATCGCGGGTTCAGCGCGCAGCGTCAAGCTAGCGCGCTAAGCTATTTTTACCTCTTACATGATATTTATATTTCATAGTTTGACTCTATGCGGGATCTAAGCTCCCTTACCTTTGACAGGATTGGCAGGAGACGTCCGGACAGATCGACTGTCCGTCTCCTTTGCCCGAAGACCCAGCAGACGCTCGCTTGGCAAAGCTGCTGGTTCCGGACCCTTATGTGGTGCCAGAGAAGAAGGCCAAGAAGAAGGCCACGGGAACCCGGAAGAGTTCCCGGCACCCAGTGGAATCGGACTCGTCGTCCGATGACTCCGAGGCGAACTCCTCTCGCGAAGACGAGGAGGAGGAGGAAAGAGAGGTTTCTCCCCCAGCGGGGGAGAGAAGAAAAGGAAGGCCGCCCCAATGGGGGAGGCCGGAGGGTCCAAGAAAGGAAGGAACCTCCCTCCGGACTACTCCACCAACGCCGCCGACGACGAAGAGGAGTGGCCGCACAGGGTCAAGCCCCTGGCAAAATCGTAAGTGTTCGGATACCAGAATGACTCATGGCATTCCTTTATTGCATAGCTTTTCCTGACACCGAATATATTTATGCAGTACGCCCAAAGACGGGCTCGACACGTCGTCGAGCGGTTCCCTGGATTTGTCGGATGTGAACAGTACTTCACTTCCGGCCGCCTCCTCCCCTCACCCTACGGATAACGCCGAGGTGTTGTCCCAGGAGGCTTCAGGCCAGGAGGAGGTGGTCCTGGAGGCGCCGCAAGGCGGCCTCCCGGACTCCAGGTGCCTAGGGGACAAAACCCCCAAGGGCTCCAAGTCCAGCCCTAGGCCGGACACCGCTTCGGAACCTTCAAAGGTTCCGGAGTTCGGCAGGCGGCCCCCTAAGAAGAAGGGCAAGCCTACGACGCCGGTGACCTCCGCCCAACCGGAGGAACCGGATAACTTGCTGGAGGTGCTTAAGGGCGCCTCCATCAACGAGGAGCACTGCACTATTATGAGTGCGGTGATTCAGAAGGTTCAGTCCTCTAAGAGCGGGCTGACCGAAGCCTGTGCCAGCCTGTTGACAGGCTTTGAGGTATGTAAAAAAGATGTAGAAATATTACTGCATAGACAGTAGCCCCTGATGCTCTGTTTGGCGTTCGGAAAGAAAAGCCGAATAGATGATCTAATAACATTCATAGGAGTCTAACAAAAGTAAGTCAATATGCGTATGCAGGCTTCACTTCTGGCATCCGCTGCACTGACTGCGGAGGTGGACACGCTAAAGCAGAACCTCGAGCGGTCCGAGCAAGAGCTCGGCCTTGCCAAGAAGCAGCTCGAGGACAAAGAAGGTAATAGATACCTTATTTAAATATATAAAAGGTGCAATTGCAAGAAAATGACAGGATTAATGTGGCTATTGTAGGGGCCACAACTGAGGTGGCAACCCTTAGGCAAGCGCTGTCCGAGGCTGAAAAGAAGGCGGCCACGGAGCGTACTGAGCGGGAGAAGCAGGAGGCGCGGGTTGGCGAGGTGCAGCAAGAGCTCCCGGCTCTCATGAAAAAACATGGGAGTTTGGAGCTTGACTCGAAGACGCGAGAGTCCGAGCTCGCGGCGGCCCTTGAAGATGCCAAGTCTGCCAAGGGCGAAGCCCAGAAGGTCCTCCAGGAGGTTGAGGCGATGAAAAAGATAGCAGCGGGTAAGGCATTCTTTATGCAAAGCAAGCACGTGAAGGTGAATTATTTGTTACTTACCCGAGTCCGGAGCTGTCCAGGAGCATTAGCAGATTTGCCCCGCAGCATATCAGATGCCACCGCATTCTACCGGGCCGAGGAGGGCAGCTCAACGGAGAAGGTGTTCTGGTCTCAGTACGCTGAGGCCGGACACCCGGTGCCTTTGAGCGACCAGTTGAAGCAACTGGTCGAGCTCCACAAGGTGGCCGAACAGGCCCTGAAGGGATTTATAGTTCGACCGTGGCCTCGAGAGGCCCTGCCTGGGATCTACTTTGGGCTGGTGAGGTGGCTGGTGGACGCATGTCCAAGGCTTGAAGTCATCAACCACTCTGTCTGCATCGAGGGTGCCCGTAGGGCCCTTGCCCGTGCTAAGATGCACTGGGGCAAATTGGATGCCGTGAAGCTTGTAAAGGACGGGCCACCGCAGGGCAAGGAGCATCGCCACCCCGAGATGTATTATGAGGGCGTCCTGAAGGGTGCCCGCCTTGTGGCGGATGAATGCTCGAAAGATGTAATATTTTAGTGAAACTTGTTCGTTTTATCCTGTGCGCTGAAAACTTGTTCATATGCGCTATGCAATGCTTGTTTAATTTAAAATATTACCTTCTGTGCGGCCGTTTATTAAATTTGAGAGATGGCGAGTCGTCGGCTTCTGCCCCCATGCCACGAGTGCTGGGGTGTTCGGGATAAACCTGAGCACTCTTTTTCCCATTCTTGGGTCATTCGAGGGAGGTGCGCAGCACAACGAACAAGGCAATCAGACTATAATGCGTTATCACTCTCACTTAGCCATAGAATTCTATAATTTTAACTTTTGGCGAAGCCCCTAGTATTCGGAAGACCGAGTTTGGGGCGCTATACACGCCTAGGCCGGACAGAGCCGGATCCTCGCTCTAAGCGGCATAAGTCTTTAGGGACTCGAAACCTTCCGGAACAGCGACCAGCTCTTGCCCTATCATGACAGTCACTTTTAGCTTTCTCTACTGAAGTGCTTAGGCCCAGCTCAACTGGGGCACAATCGCAGTAGTTCTCCCAGCGCTACCTTAGCCGATATAGCGGAACGTAAGGTACCAAAACATGGGAGCCGGGCAAACCCAACTATTGACCAAAGATATGATTCGGAGCTGATGCATATAATGCTATAAGTTCGGAGGGCCGCACTTGTGAAAGTGTTCGGACTTCTCACGCCGTATTATGGGGTGCTTGAGCCCCTGGCGTATTGGCCGTACCAAAGTGTATGGGTGCTGAATGTCATAACTGGACATATATATTAAAAAAGAAATGAACAGAGAATGCAGTAATAAGTTGAAGCTAAGCATTGTTTATTTTAAAATGCTGCTGTAAAAGCAGAACGATACAAATAGTGCGATAAGCAAGAGATGGGACTATTTGACATGTCCCCCTCTAGGGCGAGCTGCGAGACGATATGTAAGACAGGTATTTTGCTCCTTATAGAGACCACCTGGGAATTCGGCGTAGCTTCCTGCCTCCTTGGTTGTTGCATCGTGTGTTCGGCGATTGTACTGCCGGACAGGCCTTCCGTATGATGGAGTCCTGAAAGTAAGAAAAAATGACGAAATCGGGAGCCCCTGGTGCGGTCGAGCCGCATTTAGGGCATGCTGTGGACGTGCCCCTCCCCCTGTGCCCATGGAATTTTCAGAGCGTAGTTGTGTACGCGTAGCACTGATTTCACAGTTTCGCGAGGGCTGGGGTTGGGGCCGTATTGCTACGCTTTGGTCGGAATGTGCGAGGCGGTCTTGTTGTAGGTTACTCCGGGCGCGCTTGACGGTGTTCGAACGTTTAAAAGCCGGACTGGAGAATTGCCTTGAGAGGCTGCTCTGTACTTCCGCTGCCAGCGCCGCCGTATGCTCCTCCGTTCGGAGAGAGCGTTTGGTGTTTCCATTGACCGTAATGACTCCTCGAGGGCCTGGCATCTTGAGCTTGAGGTATGCATAGTGCGGCACCGCATTGAATTTTGCAAATGTGGTTCGTCCGAGCAGTGCGTGATAGCCACTGCGGAATGGGACTATGTCGAAGATTAACTCCTTGCTTCGGAAATTATCCGGGGATCCGAAGACCACTTCGAGTGTAACCGAGCCAGTACAGTTGGCCTCTACACCTGGTATGACACCTTTAAAGGTCGTTTTTGTGGGTTTAATCCTTGAGGGATCTATGCCCATTTTCCGCACTGTATCCTGATAAAGCAGGTTCAGGCTGCTACCGCCGTCCATAAGGACTCTAGTGAGGTGAAATCTGTCAATGATTGGGTCAAGAACCAATGCGGCGAATCCGCCATGACGGAGGCTAGTGGGATGGTCCCTTCGATCAAAAGTGATCGGGCAGGAGGACCATGGGTTGAACTTCTGGGCGACTGGCTCCAACGCGTATACGTCCCTTAACGCACGCTTCCGCTCCCTCTTGGGGATGTGGGTTGCGTATATCATGTTCACTGTCCGCACTTGTGGGGGGAAACCCTTATGTCCACTATTGTTCGGCGGCCGGGGCTCCTCCTCGTCATCGCTATGCAGCCCCTTGTCTCTGTTTTCAGCATGTAACTTGCCTGCCTGCTTGAACACCCAACAATCCCTATTGGTGTGATTGGCTGGTTTTTCGGGGGTGCCTTGTATCTGGCACGAGCGATCGAGTATTCGGTCCAAACTGGACAGGCCCGGAGTATTTCTCTTGAATGACTTTTTCCGCTGACCGGGTGTAGAGCCTCTGAATCCGGCATTAACTGTCGTATCCTCAGCGCTGTCGCCGTTAATGCGGCGCTTGTGCTTGTTGCGACGCGACCTGCCATGGCTGTCCTTGGTATCTGAATTACCAGGGCTCTTGGTCATGTTATTACTACGAGCTAGCGAGTTGTCTTCTCCTGCACAAAAGCGGGTCATGAGTGTCGTGAGGGCTGCCATGGATTTCGGCTTTTCCTGTCCTAGGTGCCGGGCAAGCCACTCGTCACGGATGTTATGTTTGAAGGCTGCTAGGGCCTCTGCATCCGGACAGTCGACGATTTGATTTTTCTTGGTTAGGAACCATGTCCAGAATTGTCTGGCCGATTCCTCTGGCTGCTGAATTATGTGGCTTAGGTCATCGGCGTCTGGTGGTCGCACATAGGTGCCCTAGAAATTGTCGAGGAATACGGCTTCCAGGTCCTCCCAACAACCAATTGATTCTGCTGGCAAGCTGTTAAGCCAATGCCGAGCTGGTCCTTTAAGCTTGAGTGGGAGGTATTTGATGACGTGTAGATCATCGCCACGGGCCATGTGGATATGAAGGAGATAATCCTCGATCCATACTGCAGGATCTGTTGTGCCATCGTATGATTTGATGTTTACGAGTTTGAAACCCTCTGGGATTTGATGATCCATTACTTCATCTGTGAAGCATAGTGGGTGTGCGGTGCCTCTGTACTGGGCTATATCACGACGTAGCTCAAATGTGCTTTGTCTGCTGTGTTCGGCCCGATCGGATTTGTTGTATCCAGCGTGATAGTTATCGTCTCGAGTCGTGGGGCGCCCACGCGATCCGTAGATCGATCTTGTTTGCCTTGCCTTGTCCTCCAACATATCGCACAGGTCTAGCGCGTTTCCCCGTGCCTTGGTATTTTTTGAACGACGCCGGGGTGCGGCTTGAGCGGAGGGCCGTGAGGCCTCTCTGTCACGGCCACGAGGTGGCCAATCGGCCGCGTCATGCGCTGGTGATGTAGGTTTAGGTGCTTCCTCCTCTAATCGGGGTAGCAGCCTGCGCTTTGGGTAGCTCTTGGAGGGGCGTTCGAGTTCATACTCTTCGGCCACAAGGACTTTAGTCCATCTGTCGGCTAGAAAATCTTGATCAGCTCTAAGCTGTTGTTGTTTTTTCTTAAGGCTGCTCGCCGTGGCCATAAGCCTGCGCTTCAAGCGCTTGTGTTCGGCGGGATCCTCAGGCACGACAAATTCGTCGTCGCCGAGGCTTGCCTCGTCTTCGGAGGGAGGCATGTAATTATCATCCTCTTCCTTTCTGTCTGCCGCCCTCTCAGGAGGGCTGGCTTCTCCATCCCCCTGCGTTGAGTCTTGCTGGAGGGAGTTGTCTTCGGCACTGTCCGGGGTGTTATTGTCTCCGGTGCCGGTTTCACCGTTTTTGCTTTGGCGGGACTTAGAGAGGCGCCGTTGACGCCGGCGCTTGGGTTGCTTACTGGAGGGGTCATTCCCCGTTGTTCCGTTGCCATTGCTTTCTTTGGGTGTATACACCATATATATGTCATATGACGAGGTGGCTTTCCAGTGCCCTATAGGCGCTGGTTCCTGTTCATCTCCTACATCATCGTCCATACCGTCGATGTCTTCGGAGTCGAAGTCTAGCATGTCGGTTAAATCATCGACAGTGGCTACAAAGTGGGTGGTGGGTGGGCATCGAATTTCTTCGTCATCCGCATCCCAATCCAGTTGGCCATAATCCAGCCAGGACTCTCCTGACAAAGAGAGAGACCTTAGTGGATTCAGTATATCGCCGAAGGGCGAGTGCTGAAAGATATCCGCGGCGGTGAATTCCATGATCGGCGCCCAATCGAATTCGATTGGCAAGGGCGCGGAGGGCTCGGAGTCCGAAAAGGAGTCCGGCACCTTGGAGTCACGGGCTTCGCAGAGGATAAGGCTGGTGTTCGGCTCGATCGCCATAGAGATTGCAGCCCCCGAGGCGGTGTCCAGCCACCCGTCCTCGATCGGTGCAGTCGGCTCCGAGCTAAGGGTCGGAGCGGACACAGGTGCGGCCTCTAGGGCACTGTTCGGCGGCAGAGCTAGATCATGCCCTTCGTGACAGTGCGGCGCGCCCGACTGTGGCTCGAATCCATCGAAGATCAAGTCCCCGCGGATATCGGCCGTGTAGTTCAAACTTCCAAATCTCACCTGATGGCCAGGGGCGTAGTGTAACATCCCAAAATTCTAAATTTTGGAATGTTATAATAAATAGATAGATTTGACTGATTGTTTGATTGTTGTGTGATTGATTGAGTGAAATTCGAAACTTTTTGAAAGTTAAATGAGAGGGAATAAAAGGACTTTCCCAAACTTTCATTTTTGCATTTTAAGATCTCCGTGAATTCAAATTCTTTTCATCACAAAACCCCGGAGAGAAGATGACATGACTTCTTCCATTTATTTAAATGACAAGGGTTTTTGAAAACATTTAAATTTCATTTGAAAATACTTCAAATTCAGAAACTTTAAGCAACTCAATGATTTTCAAGAGAGAAGATAATATGACTTCTTCAAAATATATGAAATATGAGTTGGAAGTTTTAAAAGAATTAAATTCAAAGTTCTTTTGAATTTATTTTCAATTTGGAGTTATTTGAGTTTTATTCAAATTATTTTTCTCCAAAAATAAAATATATGGAAAATAGGGTAACATGATTCCCTACATCACAAAATTGGAGAGAAATAAATTTGAAGTAATTTTGGTATTTTTAAAATGATTTTTGTTGGATTTTATTAGACCAGTAGCACTCTTTAAATTATTTGAGTTTGTGTGGATTTTATTTGAAGTTATAAAAATGTTCACGTTGTAGAAAATAATTTTCTGAAAATTATGATATATTATGCCTATATAATATTAGTATTTATTTTGTTTTTTATTATTTTTGTTTGTTTGCGTAAAAACTCTTCGGACCGACTGGGCCGAAGCCCAGCCGGCCAAGCGCCGCGCCGGCCCACCCCGGGTCGTCCCCGATCTCCAGCGGGAGACCGAATCCCGCACGACTCCGTCGCCGCCTCGACTTCCGTGCCGCGGCCGGACTCTCCCCGCCGCCGTTGCCCCTCCCGCACGCCACCGCGCCGCCCTCCTCCATAAATTGCCGGCCCCTCGAGCCCCGCGACGCCTTGAGCCGCCGTCGCCCTCGCATCTCGCGCCGCCGCCGCCGCAGATCCCGCCGCCGCCGCTGCAAGCCGCGCCGCCTTGCCGCGCCTCGCCGCCGCCCCGCGTAGCCACCGCCTGCGCCGCTAGCTGCTGCTGCCGTCGCCGCCCGCCGCCGCCGTCGCTGCAGTCGTCGGAGCTCGCCTCCGCCGCTATAACCGCCACCGCCGACAACCCGTCGGCCGATCCGCCCGAACCGGCCAAACCGGTATGAAACCGTCCCGGTCCGGTTTATTTTTTTAGGTTTTCTTCGGTTTTCTTTTAGCCGGTTTATTATTTTAGTTAGGTTATTTAGCGAACGTTTATTAGTTAGCCGTTTTAGCGAACAGTTTCGTTGTTTAAGTCTCTGTAGCGAACGTTCGTTAGTTAGATTTTTCTTTTTATTTTATTTTCGGCCAGGGACCTATCTGTGATGTTTTTATTTACAGATTAGTCCCTTTGTTTCAAACGACCACATCTTTTTACTCTTTTGTCCAAATCCAACGAAACCAATGCCCACTTCTTCGTTATGATCCCCTCTATCCAGTAATCCAACTCAAACATGTTTTTGAAAGTTTAAAATTTGAATTAGATCAGATTTGAATTTGAACTTCGTTTGATCATAACTTGAGTTTTATAACTCCGTTTGAGTTGATTCTTTTTGCAAATTAAAGCTCTTGACCTAAACTTTCTGATAAGGCCAAATTCACATAATTTTGGTACTGTTAGAAATTGTTTTATGTTGCAAGAGTTATTTGCTTGGTTTTGATGTTTTCCGAATCGTCTTCTTCGTTCTTTCTGATCTTTTGAGTGATTGCTTATGTGTGGTTACTATTGCTTGCTTACGATAGATTGACCGGAGTGAGACGAGTAGATCTATCAAGAGTGTTGAGTGCAAATCATCTTCATCAACATTCCAGGCAAGTTCACACTTTGATCATATCCTTTTCACACCCGGTTTTTATGCATTAGTTTCAATCCTCAAACATTGCATGATTAGGATGTCATTAACTTGTGGGTTGGGAAGTAGTTGATGAGGTAGGAACCTATTGCCCTGCATTCAAACCTTGGGAGTTACTATTATGTTATGCTTATATTGCCATGCTATGCTCTTAGACGTGGATTGGATTTTGAGAGTATTCATGACAGATGTGAGATTGTTAGTTAATGGTTTACTTAAGGTGGCAACTTAAACTCACATCTGGGTGGATTGAGGTACCTGGTTATTCCAGGATTGCCTGTCTAGGCACCTGGGTAGACCAGGATTGCCTGTTTTTTTATGGACCGCCACCCAGGCTCAAAGGGATCATGAGATTATTCATACTAGAAACTTTCGTGTGCAGCCACAAGCTATTATGGGCTCTAGCATAGTTGATTAAGTCATGTGAACTCTTACAGCGGTAGACTAGCAGATGTAGGGGATGTAGGTTGGTACGGTCTATCACAACGTAAGGTCCTAGCGCTTCCGAAAGACTGTGTCTCGGTCATCCGTTTCTCAAACACCCTGTAGTGCGAGAAATCCAACGGAGGCGATCGAGTCTTGTGGGGAAAAGTGCGCAAACCTCTGCAGAGTGTACAAACTAATCATGATTAGCCGTGTCCCCGGTTATGGACGTTTTGAGTATCTAGTTCTTGGATTATCATGTTGATCTCATCACGTTACTTAAATAATTTGTTGGGTTTTAATGATGATGCTTAATTGGGATTGAGAATGCTGTCAACCATTCTCAATGTTTAACAACCACCATGATAGTTAAATAAAATTTATTCCTTTGCAGCAGGGAAAAATTGGCTTTCCGCAAAAACATTATAACCATAGAGCTTTTCCACCAGCCCTATATGCATGTAGTGATAGCCATTGTTCATCATTCTCTATGGTGTGAATTTGCTAGTACATTCAATGTACTGACCCTTTGTGGCTGCAACGTCTCATGTTGCAGGACTTCTTACGACGAGTAAGTGATACGTTAGGGTTACGATTTCTACACTCAACTTTGCCGTTGGTGTTGATGGGAATCCACAACCTTGTTACTTCCGCTATTTTGGATTGAGGTAATAGTATTTACGTTACTTTATACATGTGATTTACCTCTGTTATAAATCCTCGAGTATTGTGTGTGTCAGCATACCGATCCAGGGATGACACTTAAGCATAGAGACTTGATCCATTCGGGTCGGGTCGCTACACGTAGCTTTCGATCTGCTCCTGATGGCCAAGCGAATTGGCCCACAGTGCAAAGCCGCCGAATACGAAGATTTGCCCGGGGAGAAAAGTCTTACCCTGGATCGCATCGCCGTTGATGATCGGAGGAGCCATCGGGACTAAAAGTGACGACACAGAGGAACTCTCAATGAAAGCACCAATGTCGGTGTCAAAACCGGCGGATCTCGGGTAGGGGGTCCCGAACTGTGCGTCTAGGCGGATGGTCACAAGAGACAAGGGACACGATGTTTTTACCCAGGTTCGGGCCCTCTCGATGGAGGTAAAACCCTACTCCTGCTTGATTAATATTGATGATATGGGTAATACAAGAGTAGATCTACCACGAGATCAGAGAGGCTAAACCCTAGAAGCTAGCCTATGGTATGATTGTTGTTCGTCCTATGGACTAAAACCCTCCGGTTTATATAGACACCGGAGAGGGTTAGGGTTACACAGAGTCGGTTACAATGGAAGGAGATCTACATATTTGTATCGCCAAGCTTGCCTTCCACGCCAAGGAAAGTCCCATCCGGACACGGGACGAAGTCTTCAATCTTGTATCTTCATAGTCCAGGAGTCCGGCCAAAGGTTATAGTCTGGCTATCTGGACACCCCCTAATCCAGGACTCCCTCAATCGTCGTTCTAAATTTGCTCCTAAGTATCATGAAGGTTTCCTACATGGTTATGGCTCAAACTCTCACACATACCGTGTCTATAATAATTTCACCCAAAAGGTTGTAGAGACGGTAGATGTGAAGTTTGATGAATCTAACGGCTCGCAAGTAGAGCAATTGCCAATTGATGTAGGAGATAAAGACCCTTCGGAAGCAATCCAAGACTTGTCTATTGGCAAGATTCGTCCAACGGAGGTGAAGGAGAGTACCTCGTCCATCCAAGTGGAAGCTTCTACCTCACGACAAGGTGAACCAAGAGTTGATATGGAAGCATCCACAAGTGGGACACACCAAGATGAAGAAAACAAGGAAGTGCACCAAGATGAACGCCAACAACCTCCTTCTCCACCACGACAAGAGAACGACAACGTCAACAATGAAGAAGGCCAAGAAGAATAACAAGATGAAGAAGATGTTCAACCAAGATCCAAACAAAAGCTTTGATGAGTTCGAGCAAGAATTGCTAAAGACCATCCCGTCGAGCAAATCTACAATGATATCCAAACCGGGAGAATCACTCGCTCAAAAACTCGTTTAGCTAACTTTTGTGAACACTATTCATTCATCTCTAGCATTGAACCTATGAAGGTTGAAGAAGCTTTGGAAGATCCAGATTGGATAAATGCCATGCATGAAGAGCTACACAACTTTGAGAGAAATCAAGTTTGGACATTAGTTGAGAAGCCCGATAACAACCACAACATCATCGGTACCAAATGGGTGTTACACAACAAGCAAGATGAAGATGGACAAGTAGTTCGCAACAAAGCACGTCTCGTCGCCCAAGGCTACACTCAAGTCGAAGGTATGGACTATGGTGAGACATATGCCCCCGTTGCTAGACTTGAGTCCATTCGCATCTTACTTGCCTATGCTAATCATCATGATATCACGTTGTACCAAATGTACATTAAAAGTGCTTTTCTAAATGGTGAAATAGAGGAGGACATTTATGTTAAGCAAGGACTTATTCAATAAGTACACCAAGGACTTATTCAAGAAGTTCAATATGCAAGAATGTAAAGGTATGACTACACCCATGCCTACTAGTGGACATCATGATTTAATCAAAGATGGTGAACCGGTTGATCAAAAGGTTTATCGCTCTATGATTGGTTCATTGTTATATCTATGTGCTTCACGTCCCGATATTATGCTAAGTGTGTGCGTGTGGGCACGATATCAAGCCGCTCCTAAAGAATGGCATCTTAAGGTCGTGAAAAGGATAGTGAGATACTTAATCCATACACCAAATTTTGGCATTTGGTATCCAAAGAGGGCCTCCTTTAATCTTGGTGGCTACTCCGACTCGGACTATGCCGGTGATAAGGTTGATAGAAAGTCCACTTCGGGTACTTGTCAATTTCTTGGTAGATCTCTTGTGTCTTGGTCTTCCAAGAAACAAAACTCGGTATCCTTATCCACCACCGAAGCGGAATACATTGCCGCTGGATCATGTTGTGCTCAATTACTTTGGATGACACAAACTCTTAAAGATTATGGGATATCTGTGAAACATGTTCCATTACTTTGTGACAATGAAAGTGCTATTAAGATTGCTCACAATCCGTGCAACATTCTCGAACTAAGCATATTGAAGTTCGTCATCATTTCATTCGAGATCATGTTGCCAAAGGGGACATTAATCTTAAGCATGTTCGCACCGAAAAGCAGTTAGCTGATATATTCACGAAACCACTTGATGAGAAAGTGTTTTGCAGGTTAAGAGGTGAATTGAACATCATTGATGCTTCAAACTTGGAGTAGGAACTCCGTTTGATACATGCAAGGCATGAGCCTATGACTAATCCTTGATATTTCTCTTATGTTGACTATCTTATGTCTTGGATATATTTGCACCTAGAGTGTTATCTAACTCGTGTAGGTACTTGGATGAATCTAAATATATGAGATTGCCACTCACTCACATCTTGAGCAATTTCTATATCACCAAGTCTCTACACAATGGTGGATGAAGACAAGGAAGCACGCAACCATTCAAACATATCCTTTGACAAATTTTATATTGAGTTTCATGATTGTCATTTTGGATACACAAGTGCTCTTCCTTGCAAAAACTAACCCATGTAGGTAGATGAACTCAAACTCCAAGTGGTGCCCCCAACTCTTGACCAGCTACATCAACCTTGAGCAACCCACACAAGTTCAACTACATGATCATGATCAACACCACCACCCAAGGTATGTTATTCCATCTTAGAGAAGCTTTACTCCAAGTCATGAGTCAAAGCAACTCGACAAGATGTGAATACATCAAAAGACTTAGATGAAAAATGGTAACCCCATTTTGGGCTTAAACGATTAGTATGACCTATGATCAAGTGATCTCACTTGACTCCTAAGTCAATATACTCTAACATAGGTGACTTTGTCGCCAACCAATTCTAGATGAAGTTCTCTTGTGTTCTTTTCTGTGCTCTTGCATTTGTCTCAGGCATATTTGTTTCACTCTTAAAAAAACTTCATCTAGACTACTTTTTAGTTTCTTCTCTTTTATTTTCTGTTATGCATTCCTTGCATCCAATTCATTGCAAATCTTTCAGTTAATTCTTTGCAAATCCTTGTGAGATGTTACTTGTCTAGTGAGCTGAGGTGACAAGTGTTTTCTCTGCGATGAACTCGGTCTCACCAGTCTGATGCTTTCGGTCCAACCGAATCCTCTCGGTACAACCGAACCATACAACTCGGTGTCACCGATTTCACTACAGGAAAGACATCTTGCCACTTGTTTCTGCTTTCTTTTTGATCCAGCTCCACTCAATGAATCTTGTCCTCGACCAGCATCCCATTCAATTTGCTGCTTTGTTCTGTGACTGAAGGACCAAACCCATCATGAAAAAAATCCAGAAGAACCCTTCTTTGGAATTGATGTCAAAGGGGGAGAGAGAGATCACATCAAAGCTTAATCATATCTATAGGGGGAGAGAATACTCAAGGGAAGAAAGAGTAATCATCAAGGACCCCAGATGCTTGGTGTTCAAGAGGAGAGAAGTCACATGTCTTCAAGAGGGGAAAGACACGTTCATATTTGCTCGTTTGCATTAGCTCTGTTTATTTCCTTTGAGCTCTAATTTTGCTCTGATTTTCTGTTCCCTATCTTCTCCCAGTATCCCATGCTAAGATTCAGGGGGAGCAGGACGTCTAAGGGAAGGAAATCCTTGAATTTATTGCACATCTTTACCTTTGGGGACTTGTCTATATCCAATGTGGTACTTAGTACTCACTCTACATGTCATCCCAGTCTTGGTACTCTTGTGGGTTCTTTTGTTTGCTCTGGCCAGTAGGTGTATCAGTGTTATCTAACCTTGTTTACGCAGGTTCATCCCATCCTAAGCCAACTCAAGACCACAAGGTAAGTATATGCATCACAGTCATGTGTATGAGAAATTCTTGCTGATGTACATACTGTTTGCAAGAAGGACTCATGAGCATGAAGGTACATTTCTCATATTCACATCATTTTCTCTAACGCATATAGCCAAGATACATGTAACACACTGCTTACTCTGCCATGTTTATGCATTCACATGCTCCTATATTCCATATTCACATGGTTGCATACATGTAGGGGGAGCCTATGCATGTTACATGTCTTTCCAAAGCTTTACTTACTATTCTCTATATCTTTATCTAAAGCTTTTATGTATGTTGTCATCAATTACCAAAAAGGGGGAGATTAAAAGCACAAGTGCTCCCTAGGTGGTTTTGGTAATTAATGTCAACATATGTCTTGTTGGACTAACACTTTTACCTAGTATGTTTCAGATAAGTTCAACAATGAAGTGGCATGGACTAGAGGATGTGGAACCCCTTCAAGATGCTAAGGACAAAGGATTGGCTCAAGCTTCAAGCTCAAGACTCTACATTTTCTATTTTAGTGATCCAAGATCACATTGAGTCTATAGGAAAAGCCAATACTATCAAGGAGGGATGAGGTGTTGCTTAATGAGGCTCTTGCTCAAAGTGCTTAGTAATATGCTCCAAAGCCCTCAACTACTTTCTCACATCCACATATGACCTAAACCAAAAGTCAAACTCGGCCCCACCGATTCTTTCTATCCGGCGCCACCGAGTTCAGATGTCATAGCCACTGCCACAAACCCTAGGCAAATCGGTCACACCAATAGGGATCTCGGTCTCACCGGGATGGGATTGCAATTTCTCTGTATGGATCTATTACCAAAATCGGTCTCACCGAGGTTGCGTAATCGGTCCTACCGAGATTGCAATGTAAACTCTCTGTTCCCTTTTCGTAACATTTCGTTCTCACTGAAATGAGAGAATCGGTCCCACCGAGTTTACCTGACCAACTCTCTGGTTAGCTTATTACCAAGATCGGTCTCACCGAGTTTGTGTAATCGGTCTCACCGAGATTACGTTATGCCCTAACCCTAACCATATTGGTCCTACCGAGTTGCATGTCGGTCCCACCGGAAATCCTAACGGTCACTTGATTTGCTGAATCGGTCCGACCGAGTTTATCAATCCGGTCCCACCGAGATTGGAAAGTTGTGTGTAACGGTTAGATTTTGTGTGGATGCTATATATACCCCTCCACCTCCTCTTCATTCGTGGGGAGAGCCATCAGAACGAACCTACACTTCCAACTTACCTATTCTGAGAGAGAACCACCTACACTTGTGGTGAGGCCAAGATATTCCATTCCTACCATATGAATCTTGATCTCTAGCCTTCCCCAAGTTGCTTTACACTCAAATCTTCTTTCCACCAAATCCATATCCTGTGAGAGAAAGAGTTGAGTGTTGGGGAGACTATCATTTGAAGCACAAGAGCAAGGAGTTCATCATCAACACACCATTTGTTACTTCTTGGAGAGTGGTGTCTCCTAGATTGGCTAGGTGTCACTTGGGATCCTCCGACAAGATTGTGGAGTTGAACCAAGGAGTTTGTAAGGGCAAGGAGATCGCCTACTTCGTGAAGATCTACCGCTAGTGAGGCAAGTCCTTCGTGGGCGACGGCCATGGTGGGATAGACAAGGTTGCTTCTTCGTGGACCCTTCATGGGTGGTGCCCTCCGTGGAATCGCGCAGCCGTTACCCTTCGTGGGTTGAAGTCTCCATCAACGTGGATGTACGATAGCACCACCTATCGGAACCACGACAAAAATAGTCGTGTCTCCTATTGCATTTGAATCCTCCAAACCCTTCCCTTTACATTCTTGCAAGTTGCATGCTTTACTTTCCGCTGCTCATATACTCTTTGCATGCTTGCTTGATATGTATTGTGTTTGTTAAATTTGTGCCAAAACTCCACTTCAACTTAAAGAAATTAAAAACTACAACTTTTGGTACTTAGTGTCTAATCACCCCCCTAGACACCTCTTCTCGATCCTTTCAGCTTAGAACCGGGACTTCAAAAATGTTTTGAACGACATGGAGCATATGAGATGTTCCAAGAGTTGAAATTGGTATTTCATGCTCATGCCCGTGTCGAGAGGTATGAGACCTCAGACAGTACTTTGCCTACAAGATGGAGGAGAATAGCTCAACCAGTGAGCATATTCTCAGATTGTCTGGGCACTGCAATTGCTTGAATCAAGTGGGATTTAATCTTCCAGATAAAATAGTGATTAAAAAAGTTCTCAAGTCACTAGAACTTTGTTATGAACTATAATATGCAAGGGATGACGAAATTAATTCCCAAGCTCTTCGCGATGCTAAAATCTGCGAAGGTAGAAATCAAGAAAAGCATCAAGTGTTGATGGTTTACAAGACCACTAGTTTCAAGTAAAAGGGCAAGGGAAAGAAAGGGAACTTCAAGAAGAATGGCAAGCAAGTTGCCACTCCCATGAAGAAGCCCAAAGCTAGACCCAAGCCTGAAACTGAGTGCTTCTACTGCAAAGGAAATGGTCACTGGAAGTGGAACTGCCTTAGATACTTGGCGAATAAGAAGGATGGCATAGTGAACAAAGGTATATTGGATATACATGTTATTGATGTGTACTTTACTAGTGTTTATAGCAACCCCTCGGTATTTGATACTGGTTCAGTTGCTAAGAGTAGTAACACGAAACGGGAGTTGCAAAATAAACAGAGACTAGTTAATGGCGAGGTGATGATGTGTGTTGGAAGTGATTCCAAGGTTGATAAGATCACCATCGCACACTCCCTTTACCTTCGGGATTAGTGTTGAACCTAAAATAAATGTTATTTAGTGTTTGCGTTGAGCATGAATATGATTGGATCATGTTTATTGCAATACGGTTATTCATTTATGTCAAATAATAATTGTTGTTCTATTTACATGAATAAAACCTTATATGGTCATACACTCAATATAAATGGTTTATTGAATCTCAATCGTAGTAATACACATATTCATCATATTGAAGCCAAAAGATGCAAAATTAATAATGATAGTGCAACTTATTGTGGCACTGCTGTTTAGGTCATATTGGTGTAAAGCGCATGAAGAAACTCCATGCTGATGGGCTTTAAGAATCACTTGATTATGAATCACTTGATGCTTGCGAACCATGCCTCATGGGAAAGATGACTAAGACTCCGTTCTCCAGAAAAATGGAGCGAACAACTGACTTATAGGAAATAATACATACTGATGTATGCGGTCCGATGAGTGTTGAGGCTCATGGCGGGTATCGTTATTTTCTGACCTTCCCAGATGATTTGAGCAGATACGGGTATATCTACTTGATGAAACATAAGTCTAAAACATTTGAAAAGTTTAAAGAATTTCAGAGTGAGGTGGAAGATCATCGTAACAAGAAATTAAAGTTTCTACGATCTGATCACGGAGACGAATATTTGAGTTACGAGTTTGGTCTTCAACTAAAACAATGTGTAATAGTTTCACAAATTCATGCCACCTGGAACACCACAGCATAATGGTGTGTCCGAACGTCATAACCATACTTTATTGGATATAGTGCAATCTATGATGTCTCTCACCGATTTACCACTATCGTTTTGGGGTTATGCATCAGAGACAGCTACATTCACGTTAAATAGGGCATCGTCTAGTCTGTTGAGACGACACCGTATGAACTATGGTTTGGGTAGAAACCTAAGCTGTCGTTTCTTAAAGTTTGGGGTTGCGATGCTTATGTGAAAAAGTTTCAACCTGATAAGCTCGAACCCAAATCGGAGAAGTGTGTCTTCATAGGATACCCGAAAGAAAATGTTGGGTACACCTTCTATCACAGATCCGAAGGCAAGATCTTTGTTGCTAAGAATGGATTCTTTCTAGAGAAGAAGTTTCTCTCAAAAGAAGTGAGTGGGAGGAAAGTAGAACTTGATGAGGTAATTGTACCTTCTCCCAAATTGGAAAGTAGTTCATCACAGAAATGAGTTCCAGTGATGCCTACACTAATTAATGAGGAAGTTAATGATGATGATCATGAAACTTCAGATCAATTTACTACCGAACCTCGTAGGTCAAACAGAGTACGTTCCGCACCAGAGTGCTACGGTAATCCGGTTCTGTAAGTCATGTTACTAGACCATGACGAACCTACGAACTATGAGGAAGCATGATGAGCCCAGATTCCGCAAAATGGTTTAAGGCCATGAAATCTGAGATAGGATCCATGTATGAAAATAAAGTATGGACTTTGGTGGAATTGCCTGATGGTCGGCAAGCCATTTAGAATAAATGAATCTTCAAGAGGAAGACGGACGCTGATGGTAGTGTTACTATCTACAAAGCTCGACTTGTCGCAAAAGGTTTTTGACAAGTTCAAGGTGTTGACTACGATGAGATATTCTCACTCGTAGCGATGCTTAAGTCTGTCCGAATCATGTTAACAATTGCCGTATTTTATGAAATCTAGCAAATGGATAAACAAAACTACATTCCTTAATGGATTTATTAAAGAAGAGTTGTATATGATACAACCAGAAGGTTTTGTTAATCCTAAAGGTGCTAACAAAATATGCAAGCTCCAGCGATCCATCTATAGACTGGTGCAAGCATCTCGGAGTTGGGATATACGCTTTGATAAGTTGATCAAAGCATATTGTTTTATACAAACTTGCGGTGCAGCCTGTATTTACAAGAAAGTGAGTGGGAGCACTACAGCCTTTCTGATAAGTATATGTGAATGACATATTGTCGATCAGAAATGATGTAGAATTTTCTAGAAAGCATAAAGGAGTGTTTGAAAGGAGTTTTTCAAAGAAAAACCTCGGTGAAGCTGCTTACATATTGAGCATCAAGATCTATAAAGATAGATCAAGATGCTTGATAAGTTTTTTCAATGAGTACATACCTTGACAAGTTTTTGAAGTAGTTCAAAATGGAACAGTCAAAGAAAGAGTTCTTGCCTGTGTTGCAAGGTGTGAAGTTGAGTAACACTCAAAGCCCGACCACAGCAGAAGATAGAGAGAGAATGAAAGTCATTCCCTATGCCTCAGCCATAGGTTCTATAAAGTATGCCATGCTGTGTACCAGACCTATTGTATACCCTGCCCTGAGTTTGGAAAGGGAGTACAATTTTGATCTAGGAGTAGATCACTGGACAGCGTTTAAAATTATCCTTAGAGGACTAAGGAAATATTTCTCGGGTATGGAGGTGATAAAGAGTTTGTCGTAAAGAGTTACGTCGATGCAAGCTTTGGCACTGATCTGGATGACTCTAAGTCACAATCCAGATACATATTGAAAGTGGGAGCAAATAGCTAAAGTATCTCCATGGAGAGCATTGTAGACATATAAATTAGCAAAATACATACGGATCTGAATTTGCCGTTGACTAAACTTCTCTCACAAGCAAAACATGATCACACCTTAGTATTCTTTGGGTGTTAACCACATGGCGATGTGAACTAGATTACTAACTCTAGCAAACACTTTGAGTGTTGGTCACATGGCGATGTGAACTATGGGTGTTAACCACATGGTGATGTGAACTATTGGTGTTAAATCACATAGCAATGGGAACTAGATTATTGACTCTAGTGCAAGTGGGAGACTGAAGGAAATATGCCCTAGAGGTAATAATAAAGTTATTATTTATTTCCTCATTTCATGATAAATGTTTATTATTCATGCTAGAATTTTATTAACCGGAAACTTAGTACATGTGTGAATACATAGACAAACAGAGTGTCCCTAGTATGCCTCTACTTGACTAGCTCATTAATCAAAGATGGTTAAGTTTCCTAGCCATAGAGTGTTTTCATTTGATGTACGGGATCACATCAAGAATGATGTGATGGACAAGACCCATTCGTTAGCTTAGTATTATGATTGTTTCAGTTTCATTGCTACTGCTTTCTTCATGACTTATACATGTTCCTCTGACTATGAGATTATGCAACTCCCGAATATCGGAGGAACACTTTGTGTGCTATCAAACGTCACAATGTAACTGGGTGATTATAAAGATGCTCTACAGGTGTCTCTGAAGGTGTTTGTTGAGTTGGCATATATCGATATTAGGATTTGTCAATCCGTGTATCGGAGAGGTATCTCTGGGCCCTCTCGGTAATGCACATCACTATAAGCCTTGCAAGCATTGTGACTAATGAGTTAGTTGCGGGATGATGCATTACGGAACGAGTAAAGAGACTTGCTGGTAACGAGATTGAACTAGGTATGAGGATACCGACGATCGAATCTCGGGCAAGTACCATACCGATGACAAAGGGAACAACGTATGTTGTTATTCGGTTTGACCGATAAAGATCTTTGTAGAATATGTAGGAAGCAATATTGTCGGTGTACAAAAATAGAGGCGCATTTTTGTACCCCTTTACCTGTGCATGGGCAGTCAGAGCCGCGCCCACGGCCACACCAAGCAGAACGATGAAGGTGAGCCAAGGTAAGACCAAAGCCCAAGACGATCAAAGCAACGCCAAGGCCAAGACCACAAAGAGCAGAGGAACGAAGCAGGTTCCCCCGGCAAGACCCTTGCCGGGACAGCTCGCCCCGCACCAACAGAGCGAGCCACCCTTGAGCCCACGCCCCCCAGCGCCATCATCAGCATGGGGCCAGGGCTCGGGAAGGCACTGATACATCTCCGTCGTATCTACTTTTCCAAACACTTTTGCCCTTGTTTTGGACTCTAACTTGTATGATTTGAATGGAACTAACCCGGACTGACGCTGTTTTCAGCAGATTTGCCATGATGTTGTTTTATGTGCAGAAAACAAAAGTTCTCGGACTGACCTGAAACTCCACGGGATGTCTTATAAAAAATAATAAAAAATCCTCGCCAAAGATGAAGACCAGGGGGCCCACACCCTGTCCACGAGGGTGGGCCCCCCCTCCTAGGGCATGCCCCCTACCTCATGGGCCCCCTGGAGACCCTCCGACGCCAACTCCAACTCTATATATTGGCTTTCGGGGAGAAAAAATAGGAGAGAAGAAATCATCGCGTTTTACAATACGGAGCCGCCGCCAAGACCTAAAACCTCTCGGGAGGGATGATCTGGAGTCCGTTCAGGGCTCCGGAGAGGGGGATTCATCGTCGTCGTCGTCGTCAACCATCCTCCATCACCAATTTCATGATGCTCACCGCCGTGTGTGAGTAATTCCATCATAGGCTGCTGGACGGTGATGGGTTGGATGAGATTTATCATGTAATCGAGTTAGTTTTGTTAGGGTTTGATCCCTAGTATCCACTATGTTCTGAGATTGATGTTGCTATGACTTTGCTATGTTTAATGTTTGTCACTAGGGCCCGAGTGCCATGATTTCAGATCTGAACCTATTATGTTTTCATGAATATATGTGAGTTCTTGATCCTATCTTGCAAGTCTATAGTCACCTATTATGTGTTATGATCCGACAACCCCGAAGTGACAATAATCGGGATACTTCTCGGTGATGACCATAGTTTGAGGAGTTCATGTATTCACTATGTGCTAATGCTTTGTTCTGGTACTCTATTAAAAGGAGGCCTTAATATCCCTTAGTTTCCAATAGGACCCCGCTGCCACGGGAGGGTAGGACAAAAGATGTCATGCAAGTTCTTTTCCATAAGCACGTATGACTATATTCGGAATACATGCCTACATTACATTGATGAATTGGAGCTAGTTCTGTGTCACCCTATGTTATGACTGTTACATGATAAACCGCATCCGGCATAATTATCCATCACTGATCCGGTGCCTACGAGCTTTCCATATACCGGTTTATGCTTATTTACTTTCCCGCTGCTACTGTTACAATCACTACAAAATACCAAAAATATTTACTACTGCTCGCATTACACTTTTGTTACCGTTACCACCACTATCATATTACTTTGCTACTAAACACTTTGCTGCAGATACTAAGTTTCCAGGTGTGGTTGAATTGACAACTCATCTGCTAATACTTGAGGATATTCTTTGGCTCCCCTTGTGTCGAATCAATAAATTTGGGTTGAATACTCTACCCTCGAAAAGTGTTGCGATCCCCTATACTTGTGGATTATCAGACACCTCTATGGTGGCATGCAGATCTTTGTGAAGATATATTCAAGATCAGATGAGGATTAGAAGACGACGTTTCTCGGCAAGATTCTTGCCGAGGAAGGCCACCAGACCCCCAGCAAGATCCTTGCTGGGGATGACAGCACGCCACAGCGAGACCCTTGCCGGGCCACCCGGCAAGGCCCTCGCCAAAGACGCCGGCGAGGCCACCGCCAAGCCCACGTCAACCAAGCTTCCACCGCCGTTCACATGCAGCTGCCGGCCCAACCAGTTGGGCGGGCACCTGCGTGGCAACATGCAGCTCCCAGGCCAACTCGTCAAAGCGCCTGCGTGGCGGCATGCAGATCTTCGTGAAGGCTCCACCACCATGCCAACTCAGCTGCCTGCCTGCCTACATGGCACCGCACGCATCCCTGACCGAGGCGTGTGTCGAAGCGAGGAAGAGCGGCGGTGGACGGGACGGGCCTCGCCCTGTCCCTGATAAAGCAAAAGGACACCTAAGTGATGCATTAAATGCACCTTGTCCTGTAATACGAGGGATAACCTCGTGCCACTGTAGACCTTTCCACCTCCTGTGTGCCACCGTGGCAACCCCTTTTTCCTATAAAAGGAGGCCCAAGGCGACAAGGAGAAGGATTTGGCTCTTTCGGACCACGCGCTGACCACAGCTAGTTCGAGAGCTAAAGAACTCTCAGAAATAAACCCACCAAAGCAGGACTAGGGTTTTACGCATCCTCGCGGCCCGAACCTGGGTAAACGATCCTTGTGCTGTCTACTAGCCCTGCTCTCCTTGCAACCCTGCGGCCCGGCAACCATAGTAGGGATTCTTCTGATCCCATAGGTGTCGTTCCACGCTCACATCTTTGGCGCGCCAGGTAGGTGGCGCAATTGTGAGAATCTGGTCTAGTAGTTAGCCTAGCGGTTCTTCATTGCTTTCGGTTTCGGAGAAGAAGGCGGCTAGAGGAACGACGCCGGCTCGGCAACAGAAAAGCTAAGTCATTCAGAGCCTTGGGTTATTTCCTTTTACATTTAAGGTTATCGTCCTCGAGGATCTTGCCTATTTATGGGAAACCTGCACACAAAGGCCCTTCCTGCGATTGGCAACACCCTTGTTGTGTTTCGAGTCCGCTCAACAGCTCAAAGCGGCCGCGTCGAGAGTGGCGGGATAGCCTTCCAGACCTGGCAACACTCCTGACTCTGACTCGAGTCAAACTCGACAGTTCGAGCGGCCGCGTTAAGGGCGGTAAGGTGGTTTGCCCGGCAGCAAGCACGCCCGGCAGTCCAATGGGGATCCGCCCCCACGATGCCGCCCTGGGTTTACGCGCCGGCAAGCCTACCCAGTTACGTAGGGTGGACATACAAGGAAAAATCGAACAGGAAAATAGCATGCATGATATCAAAAAGTGTTGCAGAGTTATGTTACATCAAATTGTTGCTGCGGTTCTAACTAGATATAGCAATTGTTTTGGTTGTGAACCTGCAGCGGTGATAAGAAAACCGGATGCCTAATACCGGCGCTGGCCCTCCACCCTCAGGATTCCGCCGACTCGGCTGATGATGGGTTCGATGCGCTCCCTGAGCGGCGCAAAGTCGGTCCCCTCCGGCAAGCTCTCCAGCGTGGCGTCGGAGTCGAGGTCGGGGTACCAGTGCGCTACCTTGGTGAGAACCTTGGTCATGGCAAACTGGCAAAACCTCCAGGACTCGTCGGCCAACGAGGCCGCCCGGTTGGCGTGGAGCCACTCTAGAGCACCGACGACCTTCTCAAAGAACATGGTCAGGCTGCAATTGGTGCTCACGCTCCGCTCCGGGACGTACCTCACGTCCGGCATCCCCATGATGGCCAGCTGTGCGGCGGCTTGGTTGGCGACGGTGGCGAGGCGATCGAGCCAACGGTTCTCGCCCGCCACGTGATCCGCGAAGTTGAGGCCCTCGTTCTTCCGCAACAGCTTCTCGGCCTCCAGCTCCTTGGCCAGGGTCCCCTCTCGGGTTGTGGCCTCTGACAGAGCCTTCTCGAGACCCTCCAGCTTCAGCTTGAGGTCTTTGATGGAGTTGTTGGCCTCGGACAGCTCCACAACCTTGTTGACGACCGCGCCCTGCGCCTCTGTCAGGGCACCGTTGAGCATGTCCTTCTCCTGAGATAGCTTCAGGGCTTGCTCCTTCAGCCCATCACACTCCGCCTCCAGCTCCTCCACCTTGCCGGCGTAGACCTGGGCCCGGGCATCGAGTGCCTCCTTGTGCCTCTGCTCCAGCTCACTGGTCTGCTGCAAGACAAGCTTCTCCACCTCTGCATCCTTGCCGCGAAGCATGGCGGCAAGCTTCTCCTCGCGCGCGGCTAGGTCCTCCTCCTGGGAGTTCAGCGCGGCCTCGCGCTGGATCCGAGCGGCTTCGGCAGCCGCGACCAAGTTCTTCGCCGCCTCCTGAGCTTTCTCGACGTCGGCGAGCTTCATGGTGAGCTCCACGTCGCGCTTGGCCTGCTCACCCTGGGCTGCCTTGAGCTCCTTGTGGACCTCACAAAACCAGTCCTGTGCCTCGGCAACGCGCTTCTGGAGGTCCGCCTCCGCCTTCTCCACCACCGCCGTCCTGGACTGAACCTTGTCCAAGCGGGCGCGGTGGAGCGCTTGGAGCTTCCGGAAGCTGGCGCCCATGGCATGGAGGAGCCGCTCCTCCTGTGAGCCGTCGCCACCGACGATCGGCTCGTCGATGACTTCGAGCCCGGCAGCGGCGAGCACTTCGTCATCGAACACCTCTCCCTCAACGGGTGTCCTGGTGCTCGACGCGCCTGGAAGGTGGATGAACAAGTCATCACTCACCCTCAAGTACTTGCCGGAGCCGGAAGCAGCAGAGGAGGAAGGCTGGTCGCCAGCCTCCACCTCCTCTTCCTCGCAGTGGCCCCACCGGCCTCCCCGGCAGGCCCCTTGCCAGCCTCCTCAGCGGCAGCCTTGCCGGCCTCCCCGTTGGGCCCCTCGGCGGTGTCCTTGGCAGCGTCCTTGGAGGCCTCCTGGGCGGCGATCTTCTTGACGTCCGCCTCAGCGGCCTTGGCGACGCCCTCGATCATGGCACCCACGTCCTCTGGATTCACCAAGAAGGAATCTGGGCGCCGAAGAAGGGGGTGAGGCAAGGCCAAGACCAAAAACCAGAAAGGAAAAGGAAGCAGGGACGAATGGCGAACGGCTTACCGGTGCCGGTACCAGGCTGGGAAACAGAAGTCCCCTCCCCGCCAACATTTGGCGTCGAGGCAAAGCTGCCGGCGCCCAAGTTCTCCTCCTGCTCCTCCATGTGCGTGGGCCTGGTGCCTGGCGCCCTTGCCGGGGACGCCCCTCGGGGCGGCGTGGTCGATGGGGGCGGCGTGTTGGGAGTAGCCCTCTATGGCTCCTCCTGTTGTTGCTCTCCTCCTACATACCTGACAAGGTCAGCACCAAGGCGTCGTGCCCCTGACACATGTCGACGGGAGAAGAGTGATGAACTTACGCTGGGGGCTCTGCCAGGGGCTGCTGTCTGGGCTGCTCAACACCACCAACGGCGCCCTCGAAGTACCAGCCGGGGGCTGGCCACCCGCCGAGACCTTGGCCCTTTTCGCTATCAGGGCCAGCGTCTCCGCGTCCCTGCAAAGACAAAAACAAGTCAAGACAAGCAACGCAGATTGAGGAGGCAGAGATAACGAAAAGGAACCAGATACTTACTCGTCGTCCGCCTCCTCCTCTGCTGTCTTCCTCTTCCTCCTCGGGCTAAGGGATCCATAATCAAAAGTAACCTTCATATCAACATTCATCGGAGGGGGGGAAGGAGGTGGTGTCTGAACACACGCGGACGAGGAAGGGGAGGATGTCTTCTTCTTCACCGCGGCCTTCGCCGGCTTCTTTGCCGCCGCGGCCCTCATGTGGCGCCCGGGTCCCTCCAAGGTCAGCTGCGGCCTTGCAGCCCTACCGGGCCGGACCGGCTCGCCGGAACTGGCCCGCCGTAGGACTCGCCCCCTCCCCGTAGGGGGTGTCGGGTCTGCGGTCTCGGCCTCCTCCTCCAATGACTCGCCGGTCACATCTTCAACCAAAGGAGCCTCGGTGCCGGTGCTGCTGGCTCCCCCGGCGGCCACCGCCCATCGGGCGAGCTCCTCCTCCTCCACGGCCATCGCGGCCTTGTCCTCCACACCGCCGGTGTTGCCGGCCTCCCTGGCAAGTTGCGCCTCCCTCGCCCTGGTGGCGGTGTAGTCCAGCTCCGCCTGGGAGGTGTCCTGGACAAGCAGCCTCTCGGCGTCGGCGTTGCCATACACCTCATGCAGGGTGTCGAAGAACTGCTGCACTTCGGCATCCTCCGGCTCCTTCCAGCTCGGAACGGGGCCATGCGCGTTGCAGTCCGGCATCATGGCGATGATCCCGGACCAACGCGAGTTGTTGCACAACGGGACCACCCCCGTCGACAGCTTGAACAGAGGCCCCTTCAGGACCTTGCCGGCCTTTGCAACGGCCCTCGCAACCTTGCCGCTTCGCTCTACCTCGCCGTCATGGCCCACGTCGAGCTGGAAGATCCGCTGGCAGAAATGGGCGTGCACCATCATTGTGAAGTTGTGGTCGAGGCTGGGGCGGAGCCGCATGATGTCAGCGGGGTTCGTGAAGAGCCAGGCCGACCTCCCCTTGTTATGCAGAGGAGCGATCTGGCGACGGATGAAGTCCGCCCCGATCATCTCAAGGGTGAGCCCGACCTGGGTAAGCCGGAGAATCCTGGTGGTGGCAACCGTGAGCTTTCCGTCATCAGCGTCGACGTCGCTCCAATTGCTTCCGCGAACCGGCGGCGCCCGGCAAACTCTGCAGAACGCAGGCGGGTCTTTCTCTTCGACCCAGCACCACCGGCCCCGCCATTCTTCCCACCTCTCCTTCATGGCGCCGTCCAGGTACACTCCCTTGGATTTTGGGATCCAGGCGATGCACCCCGAGATGGCGCCTCCCGTCTGGATCCGAGGGATGAAGTAATGGCGAAAGAGCGCCGTGTTGGGGTGCACCCCGGCAAAGCCTTCACAGAGGTGCGCGAAAAGGGCCATGCACACCACCACATTCGGAGTAAAATCCAGGAGGCGAAAGCCGAAGGTGTGCATGATGTCGCTGAAGAAGTCGAAGAAGGGAGGACAGAGGCCGCAAGAAAAATAATCAATAAAGAAGGGGTACCGATTTGGGGCAGCCTCGGCGCAGTTGGCGGGGATGACAAGCGTGGCCGGATGCCCCGAATTCTCTCCCCCTGTATTCACTCCCCACAAGGGCCTGAAGGAGTCCCGAAGCTCGAACAGGTGGACCGTCGAGGGGAAGAAGGCAGACTGCGTCCGCTACACCGCCAGCGCACTTTCTGGCGGCTCCGCAGCCCCGGCATCCTTGGCCACTCCCTTGCCCTTGGTGGATTTTGGCGCCATGACGGCTGGGGGAGGAGGGCAGGACGAAGGGCGGCAGAGGGCAGGACGGAAGGCGGCGGAGGCACAACGGCGGCAAGCGGGGACGAAGCTTGGAGAAGAAGAGGGAAGCAGGCAGAGGTCTCCGAGATTGGGTTTGTGCGAAGGGTAAAAGGAACAGTGCGCCAGCAGTTATCCCTTTTTATGGGGAAGCCGCGGGGCGCGCTGCCCATTTACTGCGATATGGCGCATGCATGTGAAAACCGCCCCACGCATGCCGCCCACGTCACGCACACCCCCATGCCGCGCCACGCGCGCGGGTCGTGGGAGGCGGAGCACGCGAAGAGTCTTACCACGGTAAAAACCACCCCACCTGCCCGCACACCGTTTTGGGCCTGGCCCAACAACGTGTCGCGCTTAAGTGTGGCCCAGGCCCGGGGGCTCCTGTCGGTGTACAAAAATAGGGGCGCATTTTTGTACCCCTTTACCCGTGCATGGGCAGTCAGAGCCGCGCCCACGGCCACACCAAGCAGAACGAGGAAGGTGAGCCAAGGTAAGACCGAAGCCCAAGACGATCAAAGCAACGCCAAGGCCAAGACCACAAAGAGCAGAGGGACGAAGCAGGTTCCCCCGGTAAGACCCTTGCCGGGCGGCCTCAGCGGCCCCGGCAAGACCCTTGCCGGGACTACTCACCCCGCACCAACAGAGCGAGCCACCCTTGAGCCCACGGCCCCCAGCGCCATCATCAGCGTGGGGCCAGGGCTCAGGAAGGCACCTTTGTGGTGGCATGCAGATCTTTGTGAAGACATATTCAAGATTAGATGTGGATTAGAAGACGACGATTCTCGGCAAGATTCTTGCCGAGGAAGGCCACCAGACCCCCGGCAAGATCCTTGCCGGGGACGATAGCATGCCACGGCGAGACCCTTGTCGGGCCACCCGGCAAGGCCCTCGCCAAAGATGCCGGCGAGGCCACCGCCAAACCCACGTCAACCAAGCTTCCACCGCCGTTCACATGTAGCTGCCGGCCCAACCAGCTGGGCGGGCACCTGCGTGGCAACATGCAGCTCCCAGGCCAACTCGTCAAGCACCTGCGTGGCGGCATGCAGATCTTCATGAAGGCTCCACCATCACGCCAACTCAGTTGCGTGCCTGCCTACATGGCACCGCATGCATCCCTGACCGAGGCGCGTGTCGAAGCGAGGAGGAGGGGCGATGGACGGGACGGGCCTCGCCCCCGTCCCCGATAAAGCAAGAGGACACCTAAGCGATGCATTAAATGCACCTTGTCCTGTAAAATGAGGGATAACATCGTGCCACTCTAGACCTTTCCACCTCCTGTGTGCCACAGTGGCAACCCCTTTTTCCTATAAAAGGAGGCCCAAGGCGACGAGGAGAAGGATTCGGCTCTATCAAACCACGCGCTGACCACAACTAGTTCTAGAGCACAAGAACTCTCAGAAATACACCCACCAAAGCAGGACTAGGGTTTTGCGCATCCTCGCGGCCCGAACCTGGGTAAACGATCCTTGTGCTGTCTACTAGCCCTGCCCTCCTTGGAACCCTGCGCCCCGACAACCGTAGTAGGGATTCTTGTGATCCCATAGGTGTCGTTCCACGCCGACAAATATGAGCATCCAAGTTCCACTATTGGTTATTGACCGGAGATGTGTCTCGGTCATGTCTACATAGTTCTCAAACCGTAGGGTCCGCACGCTTAACGTTCGATGACGATTTGTATTATGGGTTATGTGATTTGATTTACCGAAGGTTGTTCGGAGTCCCGGATGAGATGACAGACATGACGAGGAGTCTCGAAATAGTCGAGACGTAAAGATCGATATATTGGAAGGCTATATTCGGACATCGGAAAGGTTCCGAGTGATTCGGGTATTTTTTCGAAGTACCGGTATAGGAATTCGCCGGGAGAAGTAATGGGCCTTATTGGGCTTTAGCGGAGAGATGGGAGAAGGGCCAAGAGGTGGCGTGCGCTCACCCCTGCCCAAACCGATTTGGACAAGGGGTGGGGGTGTGGCCCCCCTTCTCCCTCTCCCTCTCTTTCCTTCTCTCCTACTTCAAATAGGAAAGAGGAGGGGAATCCTACTTGGACTGGGGAGACCTAGTAGGATTCCCCACACCTGGCGCGACCCCCTTGGGCCGACCACCTCTTCCCTCTCCTCCTTTATATACATGGCCAGGGGGCACCCCAAAGGCATTCAAGATTTGTCTTAGCCGTGTGTGGTGCCCCCCTCCACAGTTACACACCTCGGTCATATCGTCGTAGTGCTTAGGCGAAGCCCTGCGCCGGTAACTTCATCATCACCGTCGCCATGCCGTCGTGCTGACGGAACTCTCCCTCCGCCTCAGCTGGATCAAGAGTTCGAGGGACGTCACCGAGCTGAATGTGTGCAGATTGCGGAGGTGTCGTGCGTTCGGTACTTGATCGGTTGGATCGCGAAGACGTTCGACTACGTCAACCACGTTACTTAACGCTTCCGCTTTCGGTCTACGAGGGTACGTGGACACACTCTCCCGCTCGTTGCTATGCATCACATAGATAGATCTTGCGTGCGTGTAGGAATTTTTTTGAAATTACTGCGTTCCCCAACAATTACTTCCATGTTGTTATAATTAATAATGAGGCGGTTGCACCCCGCCTTATGTGCCAGAAATAAACCAAACCTAAGTGCTAGCGCTTTTGCTGTCAGAGCATCCGCGCAACACTCGATCTTGCAGTTTCCACCTACAATGAAGTTTCCTTTATCATCCATGATAACAGCACCCGTTGTGCCCCTTAGTTGATCATGATCAAAAGAAGCATCCATATTCAATTTAACAAAACGCATGGAAGGTTTGCTCCATCCTTCACTCTTCCTCTTTGCCTTCGGTGAGTAGGCATTTACATAATTTGATGTTATAGCCCGAATCTCCATCGAGGTTTGTGACGCCTCTTGTGACTTTCCCTCATGAACAAGCTTCTGTCTATTCCACCATAATTACCACGCAGTTATTGCTATCAGCTCTCATGTATTCTGGGAACCTAATAAAGGCAGTTCATGGTCAGGCATAAGAAGTAATACTTCCAGAACTGCTTCTCCTGCACGGCCCACACCACATGCTTTTTTAACCACTTCCAGGACAGCTTCTCTCGGACAGTGGTGAAAAGTTTAGTACCATGCTGCTTCTATAGTAAGAGTGAGACCCTTTTATAAGGGTTGGTCTACCACATGTCATTGATGCTTGGGAAGAGTTGTATACATGCTCCTCCTCTGCCGCCCGCCTAGCCACGATGCGCGTGCGCCACAGGTTGAGGTTTTTTTGCCAGTTAGGAATGGTTAATTAATCACGGATTAATTAACAAGTTGCTAACATAAGTGCCACTGTCCAAGACGTTGGACCGTGGGCTGTTCGAGGACTCGGTCGTGGGCTTAAGCCCAGGCCCACCTACCCAACTACATATATATTGGAGGAGTTGGCCAGTGCAGCAGACAGATTCACTCTCCTCCTTGTGCAGCCTTAGCCGTCATCTACTATTCCTCTCACTGTGCTGCTTCTGGAGATCTGATACGTCTCCAACGTATCTATAACTTTTGATTGTTCCATGCTATTATATTATCCATCTAGGATGTTTTATATGCATTTATATGCTATTTTACATGATTTTTGGGACTAACCTATTAACCTAGAGCCCAGTGCCAGTTTCTATTTTTTCCTTGCTTTTGAGTTTTACAGAAAAGGAATACCAAACGGAGTCCAATTGACCTGCCAATTTTTGTGGCTTTTTCATGGACCAAAAGAAGGCCCCGGAGTGAAAGAATTGGGCCAGAAGAGTCCCGAGCCGTCCACGAGGGTGGAGGGCGCGCCCTACCCCCCTGGGCATGGGCCCCTATCTCGTGGACGACTCGGAGACCCCCCTGACGTGAGACCTATGCCAAAAATTCCTATAAATACAGAAACCTCTAGAAAATAACCTAGATCGGGAGTTCCACCATCGCAAGCCTCTGTAGCCACCAAAAACCAATCGGGACCCTGTTTCGGCACCCTGCCGGAGGGGGGATCCCTCACCGATGGCCATCTTCATCATCCCGGCGCTCTCCATGACGAGGAGGGAGTAGTTCACCCCCGGGGCTGAGGGTATGTACCAGTAGCTATGTGTTTGATGTCACAACCCTAGCTTAGCCTCTGCTTGTCCTTGCATGATCATCATGTCATCATGTTAAATTTTCTCAGAAAGTTGAAATGGGGATGGCAGAAAACCCCAGCACCACTTAATCCAACTAGGGTTACTAAAATATTTTTCAATGATTCTGAAATGGCCTTCAAAAATGTTCATCATCTTTGTCTTGGTCTAAAACCTTTGACAAAAATGGTTTACATTTTTATAGGACAGGATTGGGTCACTGGATTAAATCTTATGCTATTTGCAATTGGGCATTTAATTGCTATATAATTTTTTAAATGCTCAATTAATTCTGAACTTAAGTGAGGGTTGTTGGGAATATTCCAACCAGAGCCCACAATTATTTTCAGGGTTTTTGGAAACGTTCTGGTATTCTTAATAAAGCCCTAAAATTTACAGAATAATAGAAAATTGAAATAATTAGAAAAAGGAGAGAGAGAAACGATCCAGCCGCTTACCTGGCGCAGCCCACCTGGCAGCCCACTGGCCGGCCCAGCACTGTGCTGGCCCGTGCCAGTCATCGCCTACCTCTGGCAGTAGACAGAGGAGGGACACGGCGCACACGCCCGAGCTCGCCACGCCAACACCCTGCTCGTCTGCATCGCCTGGTCACCGCTTCGACACTGCGAACGCCTCCCCGGTGTCGCCCCGGTCTACCCGACACCTCACTCTCCCCCCTTCTCTCTTCCTCGCTTCCTCGACGCCATGGCCGACGCAGCCGCGCCTGCGCCGTCGTGAAGCCGCAGCCACCGCCGTCCACTCGTCGCCTCGCCATGCCAACAAGCTTCACAGTCGTCCATTGCTTCGCCTTGACTGATCCCTGAGCGCTCGCTCGCCCCGGAGATGCTGCACCGAGCCCGTCCCGATCCGCCATCGCCGGAGATCCCCCTCGCTACCTCGACCGCTCCAGCTCTTCCCCGACCTCACTGACCAGCTCGTCGAGATCGCTGTGAGCTGCTGCCCGTCCTCTCCCTCTCCGTTCCCTCTCTCGTGCATCGTATGCACCGCACCGAGCTCACCCGCACCCGCCGCCGCCTGTGCTCACCGCCGGCATGACTCCGGCCACGCAACGGCTCATCCGTCATGTCCATCTTGCTCACCGCGCCACGTAGAGCACGTAGGAGCTAACCCCACGCCGCCACGCCCGTCGTAGCGACGACCCCGAGCTCACCCGAGCTCTGACAGCTACCAAAGTCGTCGCCGGCGACGTTTCCGGCCACCCCCGGTCCAACCACCACCACCACTCGATGCGGGGGAGCGCCCGCATCACGTAGATGGCCCCCGCCGTACTTTTGGTCACCGGAGCGCGAATCCCGCGCTGGCCCGCCGCGTCTGGTCGTCGGCGGCGGCTAAACGCCGGCGAGTTGACCCCGTTTGACCCTGGTTGACTCCGTGTGGGCCCAGGTTGACTCCCCCTGACTCCATGACAGGTGGGGCCCGTCTTCTTATTAAATTAGTATTAGTGCTAACTAAAAACTAGTTAGGCTAATTACACTGACACGCGGGACCCACAGGTCAGGGTTTGACCTGGACCAGCTCCGTTGACCGCTTACGTCACCTGACGCAGTGCTGACGCTTAATTCAATTTCTGGATTTATTCTTATTCAGGAAATTCCAGAAAATAGTGCTAACTTCTAAAACTCATATAAATTCAACCGTAACTCCAAATGAAATAATTTATATATGAAAAATTATCAGAAAAATCCAATCTATCCATCTGTAGTGGTTTCATGCATGTTAGAAAACAATAACCTTGCTGTTTAGGTGAAACAAGTTAATGCACTAATATGACTTCGTAAAATGGGTTTGCATTTGAATCTTTGGTTCAAATGGACTGATTTCAATCTGTTCTAGCTTGCATTAGCCCGAAACACATTCATATTGCCATGTCATAGCATGCATCATATTGCTGCATATCGCCATGTGTTGATTGTGTTCTTTCTGTGTTTGCCGGTGGTTGTTCCCCCTCGGTAGACGTATGTTCCGACGATGAGTTTGATGACACCGATGAAGAACTATACTATCTTCAGAAGTGCCAGGCAAGCAAAACCCCCTTGTTCATTCCGATACAATCCCACTCTCTCGCTCCTGCTCGCTTTTACTGCATTAGGACAACACTGTTTCAACGGTTACATGCTGTGGTAGTCGAAACCCTTTCCTCTGCATGACCTGTCATTGCCACAGTAAATAGATGAAACCCACTAGCATGAGTAGGAGTTGTTTGAGCCCTGATGTGCCTACTCATTCATGCTTGTTTGTCATGCCTGCTACTGCTTAGAGTTGAGTCAGGTCTGATTCATCGGAAATGAATTGGGAAGTTGTGAACATGTCCTACTGTTGAGAGCTAAGTGTGTGAACACGATTTGGTAAAGGTAGCGGTGAGAGGCCATGTAGGAGTACATGGTGGGTTGTCTCATTGCAGCCGTACTCAGGAACTGAGTTCTGTGTTTGTGATCCATGAACAGTTACTACCACACATTGGGCTCCGGGCGCTCCAAGCTCTCTCGACTTATTAATCAACCTGATCTCTGTCCAGGAGTTGCAACTAGTTTCTGGTGTTTGTAGGTAGTGTTAGTAGTCTACCAAGTGGTACCTGGTACAGGTGGGCTTGGGACAGACTAGGCACCGTGGTCGAGTAGACCAAGCGCCGCCCGTTTGGTGGACTTGGAACCCTGTACACATTGTTTGGGGCCGTGAGCGACACCCCGGCCGGATCTCCTTGCTGATGGAACCCGAATAGGCGATAAACCTGGACTAGAGACTTGTGTGGTTAGTTAGGTCGTGGCCGACTCCCTCGCCAGGCTTCCGCTCGAAGCTTGCCGAGGTACATGACGTGTACATGGTGGTAAGTGGCGAAAGCATGTGTGAAGAAGTACACCCCTGCAGGGTTATCATTATCTATTCGAATAGCCGGATTCCTCGGATATGGAAACTTGGACCCCTTGCATAGTTCATAGACAAGTGAAAGTGGATACTCTAAAATGCGCAAGATAAGTGTGAGTGCTATGGATGGCCTTCTCGTAGGGAGACGGGAGCGGATCCATAGTGGTGTATTGATATGGTGAATATGTGGATTCGTGTGCGCCACCTCAAAAGCGTTACTTGCATTCGTAGTACAGGATAGCCACCGAGTCAAAGCTGGCTTGCTGCAGTTAAACTCCACCACCCCCTTTATTGATACCGATGCATATGTAGCTAGTTCTGATGTAAGTCTTTTTGGGTACATTTGTACTCACGTTTGCCTATTTTATGTTTTTGCAGAGAGACTTCAGTCTCGCTAGTAGTACCGCTTGGACTTCGATGTTTAGCTTGATACCTCAGCTACGATCTTGTGCCCTCGGCAGGATCTGGTAGATAGTCAGGCTTCTCAGCCTTTTTCATTTGTAGATGTCTGTACTCAGACATGTTTAGCTTCCACATGTGCTTTGACTTGTAGGCTCTGAATGTTGGGTCATGAGACCCATGTTTGTAATATCTCGCTCCTCGGAGCCTAATGAATAAATACTTTGAGTCGTAGAGTTATGTTGTGATGCCATGTTGTATTTACACATATCGAGCATATTGTGTGTATGATTGAAATGCTTGGTATGTGTGGGATCCGACAATCTAGTTGTTTATCCTTGGCAGCCTCTCTTATGGAGAAATGTAGTCTAGTGCCTCCATGAGCCATAGTAGTCCGCTACAGCCCGGTTCACCGGAGTCCTGCTAGCCCAGCACTACTGCTCAGGACACTTGACTGGCCGGCATGTGTTTCACTTCGTTCTTGTGTCTGTCCCTTCGGGGAAATGTCACGCGGTGACATCCAGAGTCCTGCCGAGCCTGCTACAGCCCGGGATACCGGAGTCCTGTTAGCCCAGTGCTACAGCCTGGATTCACACGCTGTTGACCGACATGCTCGAAGTTGATTCATGTATGCCTGTCCCCATGGGTTAGTGCCGCTTTGGGTTCATGACTAGCCATGTCGGCCCGGGTTCTTTGTCATATGGATGCTAGCGACACTATCATATACGTGAGCCAAAAGGCGCAAACGGTCCCGGGCCAGGTAAGATGGCATCCGTCGGAATACCGTGCGTGAGGCCGCAAGGTGATATGATGTGTTACATGCTAGATCGGTGTGACTTAGGACCGAGGTCCTGACAGCGTTGGTATCAGAGCCCGACTGCCTGTAGGTCTACCAAGCCAAACTGGTCAAAGTCGGGTCTAGAAATAAATTAGTTATGTAAGGGAATTGATTGTGGAAGGGAACGTAAGGCTCTTTTTACTCCTTATACCCTATGTCCTTCTGATCTGAGTCATCCTCTTGTTTTCTACGGGGATTAAGAACTAGGCTTCTCTTCTATCTCTCAGGATGACGTGTTACTAAGCCGTAGTTGCCTAGGATTGTTGAGTTCAAGCCTCAGTTCAGTTCCTACTACTTCCATATGTTCATAACTGGCCTCAGAACCTTGATATTGTGATGTTGAGTGGTTATGCCACCATTTTGCAGGATGTCTCAAATCATTTTGAGCATTTACAGCCGTTATGTTGTCCGAGTCATCCCAGGTTTCTAAAGAATCTGATGCATTTGCAAAATCCTTTCCCTCTGGTTTCGATGTTCCTTTAGGCCAGGTTAATCACACTAATTGTTGAGTTGAGGTATTCTATTGCCTCGACATTTATGTTGGACCTATTATTATGACCCTAGGTGTCTATAGTATCACCTAGTAATCCAGCCATGCTTTGTGTTCCCAGTGTGATGATTGTGGCCATCATTCTTGAAAGCAACCCGTGATGCCACTTAGTAGTAGGTATTCTATTCCTGGGTTCTTGAACCCGAGATTCACCCTACTTACCTCCAGTTGATAGTGTTTGCTAGTTCCTTTAGGATATTAGTAACTTTGCGATAGTCCTCGAGGTCCGTGGCATTTCCTTCTTCCAAATACTATGAACCGCTTATGGCAGAAGTTCCTCGCTGAACCGAAGGATCACAATCAGAGTACTCTTGAGGAGTTCTCCATTCATAATTGTGAATCTGCCAGTCCTACTTTTTCTGCATGGATTATTCGAAAGAAACCTGTTGAACCTTGTTCGACATGCTAAACCATGCATCCACAACTCAGAAAATCATATGTTCCTTTGAGTTGTTCCTCTTTAGTTGTCTCCTGACCTTCGTCTATCAAGTGATAGTCAAGAGTATGCGTGCATTCGTTCATCGGTGCTTATCATTCTTGTGGTCCGTCAAGCCATTCTATTTCGGAATGACTAGGAGAAACGAACTCCAGTACCTCATCCATTTCTAGGATTGGGTCAAAGCAATTGTATTCCGCGGATCAAAATGCCAATCCAGCTTTTGATTCTGTTCTACCTTGGAGTATTACCATCTTTATATCAAGATTGTCATGGAAATTGCACACCATCCTATGAACTCTTGATACAGAGATACTTCTTGCCATCATTATTCATTCCTCGGTCCCCGTGTTATTGTAACCGGATCACCGACAAGTGAACCATGATGTGTGAAATCTATACTCCTAGCAACGTGTTGCTTGGTAGTTAATGGACGATATTCTCATTCTTAGCGTGTTGGTTATTAAATCTTCATCCTAAGATTGATCGTGCCACCTAGTCCATGTTTCTGGTGCACTCCTCGATCAATGAGTTAGGATTGTGTCAATCCCTCACTCTTTTGATCATATCATCTTGCCCTAAAAAGCAAGGTTGTTCTCGAGCTTAGTAACATATCGGTGGTTCGTGAAGTTCCGAATATCTTCTCGGAAGTGTTACCAGGTTGTCACCTGACCGCTATGTTGAGCTCGTGATCAAGTTGGTTTTCCTCTAAACCACCCCTTCTCCAAGAATCTGTGTTGGATACCCCTGAACTAGTTGGTTAAGCTAAACAACAACTTGGAACATGAAGCTCTTTTCCAAATCCTTTAGCACAAAGGCTTTAATGAGAAATGGATTCTCTGGATGAAGCAGTTGTTGGCCACTGGTACTTCCTCAGTTCTTCTAAATGGAGTTCCTGGGAGAAAATTTCTCTGTAAAAAGGGTGTCAGGCAGGGTGACCCTGTTTCCCCTTTACTCTTTGTTATTGCTGCAGACCTATTGCAATCTGTCATCAATGACATGTACAGAAGAGGGGTCCTTCAGCTGCCCATCCCTTGTCATGGCCAGGACTATCCAGTGATCCAATATGCTGATGATACTCTTATCATCTTGCCTGCTGACAGGACTCAGCTAATGGCCCTGAAGGATATGCTCCAAGTGTTTGCTCAGTCCACTGGCCTTGATGTTAATTATCACAAATCTTTTCTCATCCCTATAAATGTGGATCCTATTGTCATGACTGATCTTGCTGAGGCCTTTAGTTGTCAGATAGGAAAGATGCCTTTTACATACCTGGGGTTGCCAGTGGGGACCACTAGGCCCAAAATGGTGGACTTTATGCCTCTAGTGGACTGCATGGAAAGAAGAATGATTGCCAGCTCTTCTTTTCTTAATCAAGGGGAGAGACTCCAATTCCTGAACTCTGCTCTTTCCTCAATGCCAATTTTTTTCATGGGCAGTTTGGCTGTTCTAGCTGGTATCCTCAAGCAGTTAGAGAGAATTCAGAGACAGTGTTTATGGAGGAGGAATAGAGATGAACCTGCCCCCTCCCTTGCAGCATGGGAGTTGGTTTGCAGGCCAAAAAATAGGGGTGATCTTGGGATCCTCAACCTGGGGGTGCAAAATGTTGCCTTGCTTCTCAAACATGCTAGTAATTTCCTAAATAAAAGGGAACTTCCCTGGGTTTCTCTCATTTGGAACTCATACTACCATGAAAGGGTACCTCAAGGAACATCTTCATGTGGTTCTTTTTGGTGGAAGGATATCTGCAAGGTTATGACCACTTTTAGGGAGTGCTCTTGGGTGGAGGTAAATGATGGTGACACTGCTTTGTTCTGGTCAGATAGCTGGAATCTAGGTGTTCAAGCCTCTCCTCTGCAAGCTAGATTTCCAAGGCTCTTCTCTTATGTTAAGGACCCATGGATCACTGTCAAGGAGTTCTTCAGCACTAAGGATGTTGTCCAGCTTTTCCATCTCCCCCTGTCTGCTCAGGCATTTGGAGAGTTGGGTTTGATTCAGTCAATGATGGATTCTCATAACAGAGAAATTGGATCGAAGGATGTGTGGTTTTGGCAGAATTCCTCCAAACAGTTCAGACCCAAGATGTTTTACTCCCACACATTTCTTCCTGAAATTTACAACCCTTTGCTCTCTTGGATTTGGAAATCCTCCTGTACTCTTAAGATCAAGGTTTTTGCTTGGATGCTAATCATGGACAGACTGAATACTAAGGATATGGTTGAACGCAGACATTGGCACATGGAGGATGGAGTACATTGCAGGCTCTGCCCCTTACAGGTCAAAGAGACTAGGGATCATCTTTTTTTCAATTGCAACTGCAGTGCCCGTGTCTGGAACTACCTGCAGATTGACTGGCCTGCAGGACAATCTATGTCTGAGGTTGTGATTCATGCAAGGAATGATTTTGGCAAGCCTTTCTTCTCAGAAGTGGTCTTCACTGCATGTTGGAACATCTGGATCATTCGTAATGCCAAGGTTTTCATAAATGAAAGGGCTAGTTTTGTTAGATGGCGTGTAGCTTTTAGGCATGATATTTCCTTATTGCAATATAGGATCAAATCTGCCTATACGGATGACCTCCTCAAGTGGATCTCCTTCCTCCCCCCTTAAGGCATTCTGTAGTAAGTCTCCTGCCTCCTTCTTTTAGCTTAGTTTTCTCCCTGTAGATTACATCTTGTAATCAGCCTTTGTACCCTGTATTTTTGTTTCAATAAAGGTTTTGATATGCTGTGGGGGTTTTACCCCACAGTTCCCAGTAAAAAAACAACTTGGAGAGTTGGAAGATAAAAAGCTTTGCCGAATTTGGTTCCTTCTGAAGGGATATCTTTGTGTTGTGTGTGTGTGTGTGTTGAAGAAAGATGACATCTTCACCAATTGGTCCTCGTGATCAGTTGTTGGATCTATTGTCTTGTCAAAACTTTGACTTGAGTATGGGCTATCGTCAAGTCAAATCAGAACCAACGATGTTCGTAATGTTGTCTTACTCGTGGTTGATCCCTCGAGCATACACCATTACATCTTTTTGTCTGACCAATGCTATCACCATGTTCACATGATGGTGGAAGTCCAGTGATATGGAAATTCCGATGAGGTGTTGTTGAGCCCATCAGCAGCATTTTGTCTCCCCCATGATTCATGTTGAACGTCAACCTAGTGTTGAAAACTTTGTAAGCAATGCCTTCGTGTTCCGTTCATGAAGCTTATGCTTGGATGGAAGAAGTGACTTCCTCGAGTTCTTGTGCATTAGGTGTAAGTTGCCGCCATGAATTTGAGAAAGGGTTTGTTTTGTTTCCCTTGGAATCATCCCAAGTCAGTTATGCAAGTGCGAAGGTATTCTATGGTTTGGTAGATTAATTACCTCCACTCCATATGTATTCCCTAGCACCCCAAGCCACTGATTGATTTGTTCAAGGAAAAGGAGTTGTTGTGCGAATACTAGTTCATGCACAAGATTCCAATATCCTCGATGACGGTTCCTCACCTGAACTCGGTAGTGTTTTATCATAAGACTACTACGTGATCATACTTGTGTGGGACAGTGTGTTCACATGTATGTAGCAGGATCAACTCATGTTTTGGAGCTTGCTATCGTAGTTCATTTCCCGAGAATCTCGCAACGTCATCTCGTCGGTTTGTGTTGCAAACTTTCCTCCCCAGACATGCTGTCTGAAATATCCCGTTACCGACCAGATCTGAATCTCAGGCAGATATGATGGTCGGGTCATTACCAGTATTTGCATTTTGTTCCCAGCTTGCACCCGTCATTGTGTCCGTATGTCATGGGTCCCATCCATTTCCGGTGATAAGCAAAAGTCATCCATTGCGTTGTCTTCAACAAGTGCCAGGCAAGCAAAAAACCCTTGTTCATTCCGATACAATCCCACTCTCTCGCTCCTGCTCTCTTTTACTGCATTAGGACAACACCGTTTCAACTGTTACATGCTGCGGTAGTTGAACCCCTTTCCTCTGCATGACCTGTCATTGCCACAGTAAATAGATGAAACCCACTAGCATGAGTAGGAGTTGTTTGAGCCCTGATGTGCCTACTCATTCATGCTTGTTTGTCATGCTTGCTACTGCTTAGAGTTGAGTCAGGTCTGATTCATCGGAAATGAATTGGGAAGTTGTGAACATGTCCTACTGTTGAGAGCTAAGTGTGTGAACACGATTTGGTAAAGGTAGCGGTGAGAGGCCATGTAGGAGTACATGGTGGGTTGTCTCATTGCAGCCGTCCTTAGGAACTGAGTTCTGTGTTTGTGATCCATGAACAGTTACTACCACACATTGGGCTCCGGGCGCTCCAAGCTCTCTCGACTTATTAATCAACCTGATCTCTGTCCAGGAGTTGCAACTAGTTTCTGGTGTTTGTAGGTAGTGTTAGTAGTCTACCAAGTGGTACCCGGTACAGGTGGGCTTGGGACAGACTAGGCACCGTGGCCGGGTAGACCAAGCGCCGCCCGTTTGGTGGGCTTGGAACCCTGTACACATCGTTTGGGGTCGTGAGCGACACCCCGGCCGGATCTCCTTGCGGATGGAACCCGAATAGGCGATAAACCTGGACTAGAGACTTGTGTGGTTAGTCAGGTCGTGGCCGACTCCCTCTCCAGGCTTCCGCTTGAAGGTTGTCGAGGTACATGACGTGTACATGGTGGTAAGTGGCGAAAGCATGTGTGAAGAAGTACACCCCTGCAGGGTTATCATTATCTATTCGAATAGCCGGATTCCTCGGATATGGAAACTTGGACCCCTTGCATAGTTCATAGACAAGTGAAAGTGGATACTCTAAAATGCGCAAGATAAGTGTGAGTGCTATGGATGGCCTTCTCGTAGGGAGACGGGAGCGGATCCATAGTGGTGTATTGATATGGTGAATATGTGGACTCGTGTGCGCCACCTCAAAAGAGTTACTTGCATTCGTAGTACAGGATAGCCACCGAGTCAAAGCTGGCTTGCTGCAGTTAAACTCCACCACCCCCTTTATTTATACCGATGCGTATGTAGCTAGTTCTGATGTAAGTCTTGCTATGTACATTTGTACTCACATTTGCCTATTTTATGTTTTTGCAGAGAGACTTCAGTCTCGCTAGTAGTACCGCTTGGACTTCGACGTTTAGCTTGATACCTCAGCTACGATCTTGTGCCCTCGGCAGGATCTGGTAGATAGTCAGGCTTCTCAGCCTTTTTCATTTGTAGATGTCTGTACTCAGACATGTTTAGCTTCCGCATGTGCTTTGACTTGTATGCTCTGAATGTTGGGTCATGAGACCCATGTTTGTAATATCTTGCACCTTCGAAGCCTAATGAATAAATACTTGAGTCGTAGAGTTATGTTGTGATGCCATGTTGAATTTACACATATCGAGCATATTGTGTGTATGATTGGAATGCTTGGTATGTGTGGGATCCGACAATCTAGTTGTTTATCCTTGGCAGCCTCTCTTATGGGGAAATGTAGTCTAGTGCCTCCATGAGCTATAGTAGTCCGCTATAGCCCGGTTCACCGGAGTCCTGCTAGCCCAGCACTACTGCTCAGGACACTTGACTGGCCGGCATGTGTTTCACTTCGTTCCTGTGTCTGTCCCTTCGGGGAAATGTCACGCGGTGACATCCGGAGTCCTGCCTAGCCTGCTACAGCCCGGGTTACCGGAGTCATGTTAGCCCAGTGCTACAGCCCGGATTCACACGCTGTTGACCGACATGCTCGAAGTTGATTCATGTATGCCTGTCCCCATGGGTTAGTGCCGCTTTGGGTTCACGACTAGCCATGTCGGCCCGGGTTCTTTGTCATATGGATGCTAGCGACACTATGATATACGTGAGCCAAAAGGCGCAAACGGTCCCGGGCCAGGTAAGGTGGCACCCGTGGGAATACCGTGCGTGAGGCCGCAAGGTGATATGATGTGTTACATGCTAGATCGGTGTGACTTAGGATCGGGGTCCTGGCATTTGATCTCTCTCTCTCGTGTTCTTGATTTGGCACGATCTTGATGTACCACGAGCTTTGCTATTATAGTTGGATCTTATGACGTTTCTCCCCCTCTACTCTCTTGTAATGGATTAAGTTTTTCCTTCGAAGTTATCTTATCGGATTGAGTCTTTAAGGATTTCAGAACACTTGATGTATGTCTTGCATGGGATACCCGTGGTGACAATGGGGTATTCTATTGATCCACTTGATGTATGTTTTGGTGATCAACTTGCGGGTTCCGTGACCTTGGGAATCGATGCATAGGGGTTGGCACACGTTTTCGTCTTGACTCTTCGGTAGAAACTTTGGGGCACTCTTTGAATTATTTGTGTTGGTTGAATAGATGAATCTGAGATTGTGTGATGCATATCGTATAATCATACCCACGGATACTTGAGGTGACATTGGAGTATCTAGGTGACATTAGGGTTTTGGTTGATTTGTGTCTTAGGGTGTTACTCTAGTACGAACTCTAGGATAGATCGAACGGAAAGAATAGCTTCATGTTATTTTACCACGGACTCTTGAATAGATCAATCAGCAAGGATAACTTTGAGGTGGTTTCGTACCCTACAATAATCTCTTCCTTTGTTCTCCGCTATTAGTGACTTTGGATTGACTCTTTGTTGCATGTTGAGGGATATTATATGATCCAATTATGTTATTATTGTTGATATAACTTGCACTAGTGAAAGTATGAACCCTAGGCCTTGTTTCCTAGCACTGCAATACCGTTTATGGTCACTTTTATCATTAGTTACCTTGCTGTTTTTATATTTTCAGATTACAAACGCCTATATCTACCATCTATATTGCACTTGTATCACCATCTCTTCGCCGAACTAGTTCACCTATGCAATTTACCATTGTATTGGGTGTGTTGGGGGCACAAGAGACTCTTTGTTATTTGGTTGCAGGGTTGTTTGAGTGAAAGTGCAACTATCCCTAGATGGTTTTGGTAATTCATAACAACATATAGCTCATTGAGCTAATGCTATTCCAAGACAATTATTTCAGGAAAGCTCAATGATTGGCATGGCATGGATGGTGAAAGTGGAACCCTCAAAATGTTAAGGACAAAGGATTGGCTCAAGCTCAAATGCTCAAGACTCTTGATTTTACATTTTAGTGATCCAAGATCACATTGAGTCCATAGGAAAAGCCAATACTATCAAGGAGGGATGAGGTGTTGCTTAATGAGCCTTGTGCTTTATGTGCTTAATGATATGCTCCAAAATCCTCAGCTACTTTCCCATATCCACATATGACCTAAACTCCAAGCCAAACTCGGTCCTACCGATTCTTTCCATCCGGCGCCACCGAGTTTCACTTGTCATTAGCCACTGCCAAACCCTAGCAATTTGGTTCTACCGATAGGGATCTCGGTCTCCCCGAGATGGGATTGCAATCTCTTTGTTTCCCTTTTGTAACTTTTCGGTCTCACCGAAAGAGCAAATCGGTCCCACCGAGATTGCAATGCAAACTCTCTGTTTCACTTTTGTAACTTTTCGGTCTCACCGAAAGAGCAAATCGGTCCCACCGAGTTTGCTTAACCAACTCTCTGGTTAGCTAATTACCAAAATCGGTCTCACTGAGTTTGTGTAATCGGTCTCACCGAGATTACGTTATGCCCAAACCCTAATCATATCGGTCCTACCGGGTTGCATGTCAGTCCCACCGAAAATCTCTAACGGTCACTAGGTTTACCTTTTCGGTCCGACCGAGTTTGTAGATTCGGTCCCACCGAGATTGGTAAATTGTGTGTAACGGTTGGATTTTAAGTGGAGGCTATATATACCCCTCCACCTCCTCTTCATTCGTGGAGAGAGCCATCAGAACACATCTATACTTCCAACTCATATGTTCTGAGAGAGAGAACCACCTACCCTTGTGTCGAGGCCAAGATATTCCATTCCTACCATATGAATCTTGATCTCTAGCCTTCCCCAAGTTGCTTTCCACTCAAATCTTCTTTCTACCAAATCCAAATCCTATGAGAGAGAGTTGAGTGTTGGGGAGACTATCATTTGAAGCACAAGAGCAAGGAGTTCATCATCAACACACCATTTGTTACTTCTTGGAGAGTGGTGTCTCCTAGATTGGCTAGGTGTCACTTGGGAGCCTCCGACAAGATTGTGGAGTTGAACCAAGGAGTTTGTAAGGGCAAGGAGATCGCCTACTTCGTGAAGATCTACCGCTAGTGAGGCAAGTCCTTCGTGGGCGATGGCCATGGTGGGATAGACAAGGTTGCTTCTTCGTGGACCCTTCGTGGGTGGAGCCCTCCGTGGACTCGCGCAACCGTTACCCTTCATGGTTTGAAGTCTCCATCAACGTGGATGTAGGATAGCACCACCTATCCGAACCATGGGAAAAACATCCGTGTCTCCAATAGCGTTTGAATTCTCCAAACCCTTCACTTTACATTCTTGCAAGTTGCATGCTTTACTTTCCGTTGCTATATACTCTTTGCATGCTTGCTTGAATAGTGTGATGATTGCTTGACTTGTCCTAAAGTTGCTAAAATCTGCCAAGAACTAAAATTGGGAAAAGGCATAGTTTTTATTTGGTCAAGTAGTCTAATCACCCCCCCTCTAGACATACTTCCGATCCTACAAGTGGTATCAGAGCTTTGGTCTCCATTTGCTTTGATTTCCGTAGCTTTTGGTGGTCATAGCCTTGGTTTCACAACCTAGGAGAGTATGGCGTCTAGCGAGGGAAATTATCACCGTAGAGGTCCTTACTTTGATGGTACTAATTTTGCTAGTTGAAAGCATAAAATGAAAATGCATATTCTTGGACATAACCCCGCCACTTGGGTTATTGTGTGTGTTGGTTTGCAAGGTGACTTCTTCGATGGGAAAGAACCAAACCGTGAAGCTACCGCGGATGAGTTGAAGATGCTACAATACAACGCTCAAGCTTGTGATATTCTCTTCAACGGATTATGCCCCAAAGAATTCAACAAAATCAGCCGTCTTGAGAATGCAAAGGAAACTTGGGATACTTTGATTGATATGCACGAAGGTACCGACTCCGTCAAGGAATCCAAATTGGATGTGCTTCAAAGTCAACTTGACAAGTTCAAAATGAAGGATGGTGAAGGTGTCGCTGAAATGTACTCTAGGCTTGCTCTCATCACAAACGAGATTGTCGGCTTAGGGAGTGAAGAGATGACCGACAGATTCATCATCAAGAAGATCCTAAGAGCCTTGGATGGAAAATATGATACCGTGTGCACTTTGATCCAAATGATGCCAAATTACAAAGATCTCAAGCCAACGGAGGTCATTGGAAGAATTGTTGCTCATGAGATGTCGCTCAAGGATAAAGAGGAACTTCACAACAAATCTAGTGGTGCTTACAAAGCCTCATGTGAAGTACCCACATCATCAAGTGAGAAGCAAAACTTCAACAAAGAATTGAGCCTAATGGTGAAGAACTTCAACAAGTTCTACAAGAGTAGAAGCAAAGATAGAAGCTCCAAGTCAAGGTCCTACAATGACAAGAGATCATCTAGTCGAGAGCGAAACTGCTACAATTGTGGAAGACCCGGACACTATTCCAAGGAGTGTACGGCTCCCTACAAAATAAGAGAAGATTCTCCAAAAAGAAGAGGCAAAAGAGAAGAATCACCATCAAGAGAGAGAAGGAGTAGAGATGATCGTTATGAACGAAGATACTCACGGAGGAGCAAGTATTCGGAAAGAAAGGAAAAATCATCAAGGAGCTATACAAAACGAAGACATCAAGCTCATGTTGGTGAATGGGTATCCGGCTCCGACTTCGACAACCACTCCGAGAGAAGTTATCACTCCGATTCCGAATATACTCAAGATGAAGGTGTTGCCGGTCTAGCACTTGTGTCAACCAACTCCTTCGACATATTTGACTCGCCAAATGAAGGAATTGGAAGATGCTTCACGGCCAAAGGTCCTAAGGTAACTCACCCTGAGTATGTTGATTTCAATAGTGATGAGGATGACTTGTTAGGTGATGATGATTTACTTGTTGACAACTCTAGTGATGAATACTATGATGAAACGTCAATTAATCATGCTAATCAAGATAAAACGAATGACAATGATAAGAAGAAAATTGAGGCTCTAACTAAAGAACTAAACACTCTTAAGTTAGCTCATGAAACTATCTTCGAAGATCATCGAGAACTTTTAAGAGCTCATGAGAAGCTAAGCTTTGAAAAGCTCAATCTTGAGCAAGAGCATGAGTTCTTAAAGGCAATCAATGATGATCTTCGCAAGAAAAGTTCTTCTTACATTGCCAAGCGTTTACTCTTATCCACTTACATGCCTCAAGTCAAGTCTAATAACAAGAACAAGAAAGATTCTTCCTCTAGTAGTAACATGATCATGTTAAATCCAATATTGTTGCTTCTAGTGGTTCTCTTGATTCCACTAATGATTCTCTTAGCTAAGTTACACTTGAGCAAGAAAATAGCTTATTGAAGGGAATCATAGAGAAAGGAGTGTACAAAAGCCTTGCCGAAAGTAAGCAATTCGAGGAGATTGTACGCAAGCAAGGAAGGCACCGGAAGAATCAAGGTGTTGGTTTGGAACAAAAGTTCAATGCCAATGGAGTTGAGTGGGAAGAAGATCAATACCCCAAGACAAAGTTTGTTACTCAACAAGAGAAGTATGATCCTACTTCTTTCAAGGGGACACAAACTCAAGATGATCTTCCACCACAAGACTACAAGCAAAAAGGCAAGGACAAGCTTCAAGAGGAAATTGATGCATTTGAAGAAGCTCCTAAGACCTTAGTCAAGTGGATTCCCAAGACTACTTCAAGTTCCACTTCATCAAGTATGACTACAACTCCAAGGATTCCCATCAAGATGGTGTGGATCCAAAAGAAGAAGAACTAGAGAGTTCTTGAGGGTGACTCCGCCAACATACTTCACTCTTATCATTTTGGCAAGAACAAGTGCAATCAACTTCCACATCTTGCACTAGTTCAAGGAGTCACAAACCCTCTTGTTGGTAAGTAAGGGACAATGTAACCTAAAAGCTTTCATAGACATCATCTTCTGTGTGCATCACTCTATGTCTATGGATATACTTGTTTGTTCCTTGTGGGACTAACCCATGTAGGTATTGAAAGTGCAATTCACTCAAAAGGATAGCTCCAGGTGATCTACATCAACATTGAGCATCCACATCTTCAACATCTACATGAAGTCATCATCGACAAAACCCAAGGTTAGTTCATCCCTCTTAGGAGGGATATCACATCTAGGGGGAGATTTACTCTAAAACTTGAGTCAAAGAAACTCTAATGATGTGAACATAACAATGCTTTATGTAAAAGTGGTAACCCCACTTGAGCTTAAACGATGAGTATGACCTATGATCAAATGTTTTCATTTGACTCCTAAGTCAATATACTCATATATATATGACCTAGTCATCGCCAATTGCTTGATAGATGCTAGAATTGGTTGTGCATGCTTTGTCACATATTTCAATTGCTATTTTATTGTGTGAGCATGTTGGTTGCATATTTTACTCATTCAAGGACATCCACTTGTTGTTTTGATTGTTTGGTTTTATTTTTTCTTTTGCCAAGTGGATGGACAAGAATGCCTAAGAACTTTCTCTAGCTATCTATGCTTTTCTCGTCTCAAACTCTATTCATGCTACATCACAAAATTGATCAAGTCAGATTCGAACCACTCTGTGTGAGGAGCACTCGGAGTCCCTGATTCGTCATAGACTTAAACTTCCAAAACCTCTTTGTGACTCTCGGTCTGACCGATATCCCACTTTCGGTCTTACCGAGATCATTAAGTTGATCTATGTTTTCGATCTCGGTGCAACCGATTTGAACCATTCGGTCACACCGAGTTGCAATAACTGTATATAGTTTTGCATCTCGGTGCCACCGAGTTGTTCCACTCAGTCACACCGACAGGGTCGGGCTATATATAGACACGGGCAAAAAATTGGAAATTTCTCCGAACCCCTTCGCCCGCGCGATAGCTCGCACTGCCTACATGGTCTCCGGATCGTCTTCTCGCCGCCAGCCGCCTCCAGTCGCTGGTCTCCGTCGCCGTCAACGGGAATCAACCCCGCCGTTGCCGCCGTAGCGAGTCTCCGCCGAACTAGGTTATGGACTCGATCTTTGTGCTATTCCTCAATCCGATTCCTAGCACATTGTGATCAGATGTATTCTTACCACGTTTGTTAAACTCCTATCCAGTCAATGAACTCAATAGCATAGGTTTGATCCGAAAACTTTAGGGTTAGGTTTCCTCCAAAACCATCTGGGACCCACCGATTTGAAAAACTCGGTCCCACCGATTTGGCTTATGCCATTGCACAAGTAAAACTCGGTCTGACCGAGAATTGCTAATCGGTGCAACCGATTTTGGAACTTTGTGAAACCCTAGCAGTCTCGGTGCCACCGAACTGTGACTCGGTCTGACCGAGTTCACTAGTTTAGGTTCCAAAAACTGCTTCGGTATCACCAAGTTTAAAAGTCGATAGATCCGAGATGCTTTCTGTGGGAAACTAAAACTAAGTTTTTGAATCATTCTTTTGCAAAAACCTCTGCATTTTGTGATGCTCATCCACTCTACCTCATCTATAAACTATTCACAGGGTCAGCAGTTAGCTTGTTCATCATGTCAGACCAGAGTGATACCCAGAATTTGTCAGAGCAGCCAGTGCAAATGAGTGAGGGCACTAGTCCCTCCAGCTCTTCAGATGAAGGCAGCAGGAGTACCCTAGCAACCTGCCAAAAGCTGCCACAAGACAAAGAAAGAAGAGAACCTCAGAATCAGAGGATGAAGATTATGTGGCAGAGGAGGAAGCAACTTCCAAGAAATTTGAACTCAAGAAAGAGCATGGCTCAAGGCAGAGCACCAAGCCAGGCTTAAAGGTCCAAAGGCCAGCAGGCAGGCAGCCCATGCCAAAGGCCAGAGCCTCAACAAAGATTCCTGAGAAGCCTGCACCCAAAGAGCCAGTTGCAGCTGAGACAAAGAAAGAAAGGAAAAGAGGCAGATGGTGCAAGAAAGTTGATCCCATGGCTGAATTTGAACGGCATTCTTCTGATGAAGAAGAAGAAGAAGAAGAAGAAGAAGAAGAAGAAGAAGAAGAAGAAGAGGATGTTGCACCAGCACCCAAGGCACCCAAGCTGATGGGTGATGCTATAAGAACAGGGGCAGCTACATCTAAGCCCAAGGAAGCCCCCAAGGCTGCATCCAAAGCCAAGCCAGCTCCAAAGCCAAATCCAAAGAGGAACACAAGAAGCATCCCAGCTGCTGAAAAGAATAAGGCCCCGGTGCCTGACATTGTTGAAGAAGAGGAAGGCCAAGTGCTGAGAAAGTTGAAGCCCAAGATCCCAGACCACAATGATGCTCATCCTGTGGCTGAGGATATGAAGATCAGAAGAGACTCTGGGCTGAGAAAATGGAGAGCTGAGGATCCTTATGCTACCAGGAGAAGGACTGCTGTTGACTACAGGTTCCACACTAAGGAACAACATGACTTCTATGAGACAGTCTTATTGGACAAGAAGCCAATAGTATGTGATATGAGATGGGTCGACTGGGAATATATCAAGGAAAATGAAGAGCACTACCCTGGAGTGCAAGATAGCTTCAGAGCTTGTGGAGTAGCAGACTTTGTTGGGCAGAAGCTCACAAAGTGGAATGAGGAGCTTATCATGCAGTTCTACTCCACAGCACATTTTTATCCAGATGGGAGGATTGTTTGGATGTCTGAAGGTACGAGGTACCAATCAACAGTTGCTGAGCGGGCACAGCTTATTAATGCCCCAGAGGAAAATGAAGATGACTTGGATGTCTATTCCAAGAAGAAGATGGATCACAACTCTATGGCAAACATGTACAAGGAGATTCCTGCAGCTGATCTTGATACTCACCAGTTTGGGTCTGTGAAACACTTGTTGTCAGGTCTACCTACGATCAATTGGATCCTTAGGCACACACTTTTGCCCAAGTCTGGAGATCACAGGATGATCAGAGGTCATGCCATCAACCTGCTACATATCTTTGATGTGCCTCAAAAGTTTAAGGTCATGAGCCTCATAATAGAAACTATCAAGAGGACTGCAGCAGATCAGAAGAGGAGCTGTGGATATGCCCCTCAGATCCAGATGTTGATCAACTCAAGAATGGGCACATACACATACTTGTTGGACAAGGAACATTTGCCCATCCATCCAGATTTCAAGGACAACCAAGTTGTGATGCATGAAAATGAACCATCATCAGTCCAGGCACAAGCCAAGAAGGAGAAGGCAAGGAAGGAGAAAGGTGCCAAGATGCCAACTCAAGAGGAGGCACCTGAGTACTTCTTGATGAACAAGCAAGAGCAGCTCAGTTACCTGATTGCATCCACCCTGAGGATTGAGAAAGGACTAGCTACCCTGACTCAGAACCAGGCAAGCTTAGATAGAATCGTAGAACAAAAGTTCTATGACTTGGATATCAAGGTGACAGAAATTCAGACTGCAGTGGAGCAACTTCAAGATGACATGCAGGAGAGGAAAGGGAAGACTACCACTGATGCATTTGCTAGAGTACCACGAGGTCCGAGGTCTAGTGCAGTGCCAGTTCCTGACACAAGAGCCATCGCCTCAGCTCCAGCCACAGCACCAACCCAACCTGCTCCAGCATCTACTTCAGCTCCAACTCCAACCACTCTACGGAAGCCTTCGTCCTTGGAGTGATTAGGACTCCACCACCACCAGAAGATCAAGCCTGAGTGTCGATCTAGCACTATGCATTTTCTAGGAACTTTTTGGTAACTTGTTGCCAAAGGGGGAGAAAAATGTATAGATCATAGGCTTCGAGAGAGAGAGAGTGTTGTTTTTCTCTCTTGCTTTATTTGGTGGTTTTTCAAACATTGTTTGCTTTTGGTTGAGATACTATGTTATGCTTGTGAGACATTGATGATCATGTGTTTGATCATAAGCTACATATGCATGCTTGATATATCTTATCTATCTTATGTGGTAATTCACTTTTCCTTGGTGATGAGTGCATGTTTTTCATTATTATCATTTTGAGCGCTCCACCAAGATGTATGTGACATGGAAGAGTAACCAATAATTCTAACTCTTTGTGCATTTGCAGTCCAAAGCAAATTTTATATATGCACAAATTTAGGGGGAGCTCTTACTTATCACATACTTCTCAAAGCGATGATATAATTCATTCTTATTATCATTTGTCGAAGCTTTGATCTATATGTTGTCATCAATTACCAAAAAGGGGGAGATTGAAAGTGCAACTATCCCTAGGTGGTTTCGGTAATTCATAACAACATATAGCTCATTGAGCTAATGCTATTCCAAGACAATTATTTCAGGAAAGCTCAATGATTGGCATGGCATGGATGGTGAAAGTGGAACCCTCAAAATGTTAAGGACAAAGGATTGGCTCAAGCTCAAAAGCTCAAGACTCTTCATTTTACATTTTAGTGATCCAAGATCACATTGAGTCCATAGGAAAAGCCAATACTATCAAGGAGGGATGAGGTGTTGCTTAATGAGCCTTGTGCTTTATGTGCTTAATGATATGCTCCAAAATCCTCAGCTACTTTCCCATATCCACATATGACCTAAACTCCAAGCCAAACTCGGTCCTACCGATTCTTTCCATCTGGTGCCACCGAGTTTCACTTGTCATTAGCCACTGCCAAACCCTAGCAATTCGGTTCTACCGATAGGGATCTCGGTCTCACCGAGATGGGATTGCAATCTCTCTGTTTCCCTTTCGTAACTTTTCGGTCTCACCGAAAGAGCAAATCGGTCCCACCGAGATTGCAATGCAAACTCTCTGTTTCCCTTTTGTAACTTTTCGGTCTCACCGAAAGAGCAAATCGGTCCCATCGAGTTTGCCTGACCAACTCTCTGGTTAGCTAATTACCAAAATCGGTCTCACCGAGTTTGTGTAATCGGTCTCACCGAGATTATGTTATGCCCAAACCCTAACCATATCGGTCCTACCGAGTTGCATGTCAGTCCCACCAAAAATCTCTAACGGTCACTAGGTTTACCTTTTCGGTCCGACCGAGTTTGTTGATTCGGTCCCACCGAGATTGGTAAATTGTGTGTAACGGTTGGATTTTAAGTGGAGGCTATATATACCCCTCCACCTCCTCTTCATTCGTGGAGAGAGCCATCAGAACACATCTACACTTCCAAATCATATGTTCTGAGAGAGAGAAGCACGTACCCTTGTGTTGAGGCCAAGATATTCCATTCCTACCATATGAATCTTGATCTCTAGCCTTCCCCAAGTTGCTTTCCACTCAAATCTTCTTTCTACCAAATCCAAATCCTATGAGAGAGAGTTGAGTGTTGGGGAGACTATAATTTGAAGCACAAGAGCAAGGAGTTCATCATCAACACACCATTTGTTACTTCTTGGAGAGTGGTGTCTCCTAGATTGGCTAGGTGTCACTTGGGAGCCTCCGACAAGATTGTGGAGTTGAACCAAGGAGTTTGTAAGGGCAAGGAGATCGCCTACTTCATGAAGATCTACCGCTAGTGAGGCAAGTCCTTCGTGGGCGATGGCCATGGTGGGATAGACAAGGTTGCTTCTTCGTGGACCCTTCGTGGGTGGAGCCCTCCGTGGACTCGCGCAACCGTTACCCTTCGTGGGTTGAAGTCTCCATCAAGTTGGATGTAGGATAGCACCACCTATCCAAACCACGGGAAAAACATCCGTGTCTTCAATAGTTGAATTCTCCAAACCCTTCACTTTACATTCTTGCAAGTTGCATGCTTTACTTTCCGCTGCTATATACTCTTTGCATGCTTGCTTGAATAGTGTGATGATTACTTGACTTGTCCTAAAGTTGCTAAAATCTGCCAAGAACTAAAATTGGGAAAAGGCATAGTTTTTATTTCGTCAAGTAGTCTAATCACCCCCCCTCTAGACATACTTCCGATCCTACATTGAGAGAGACTATCTTTATCCTATGCCTCCCACGGATTGATAAACCTTAGGTCATCCACTTGAGAGAAATTTGCTACTGACCTAGAAACCTCTGCACTTAGAGGCCCAACAACGTCTACAAGAAGAAGGTTGTGTAGTAGACATCAAGCAGTTTCCGGCGCCGTTGCCGGGGAGGTGAGTGGTTGAAGGTATACCTTTAGATCTTGCAATAGAATCTTTTTGTTTCTTGTTTTATCACTAGTTTAGTTTATAAAAGAAACTACAAAAAATTCAAATCAAGGTTGCCTCATATGCTTCATCTTTTTAATGTCTTTCGTGAAAATGATGGGAAGGAAAATTGTGCTCAAGTACTAGAAGAAGAATTACATAGAATGCTTGGCATAAAATATGTGAATGATGAGCATGATTGCGATGTTGTTAGTATGAATTCTTTGAATACCCATGATGCTAATGATATGCAAAGCCACAAGCTTGGGGATGCTATGTTTGAGGAAGATGATATGTTTTGTCCCCCAAGTTTTGATGAGAATATTTATTATGATGAAAGCATGCCTCCTATTTATGATGATTATTGTGATGACACGTATGCTATAAAGAATAAAGATAACCATGAAACTTGTCATCATGATTTTAATTTTCAGTTGGATTATGCTTCACATGATAGTTATTTTGTTGTGTTTGCTCCCACTACTATTCAGGAGAAGAAATTTGCTTATGTGGAGAGTAATAAAAATTCTATGTTTGTGCATCATGAAAATAGTGCTTTATGTGATTGTTATATTTTTGAATTCATTCATGATTCTACTGAAAGTTATTATGAGGGGGGTATATATTCTTGTAGGAATTGCAACAATATCAAGTTTCCTCTCTCTGTGTCAAAAGTTTTGAAGTTATGCTTGTTTTGCCTTCCAATGCTAGTTGATTATTGTTCCCATAAGTTGTTTGCTCACAAAATCCCTATGCATAGAAAGTGGGTTAGACTTAAATGTGCTAGTCATATTCTTCATGATGCTCTCTTCATGTTTCAATTCTTATCTTTTATGTGAGCATCATTGAAATCATCATGCCTAGCTAGGGGCGTTAAACGTTAGCGCTTGTTGGGAGGCAACCCAATTTTATTATTGTTCTTTGCCTTTTGCTCCTGTTTAGTAATAAATAATCTATCTAGACTCTGTTTGGATGTGGTTTTATGTTTTAATTAGTGTTTGTGCCAAGTAAGAACCAATAGGATCTTCTTGGGTGATAGTTGTTTGATCTTGCTGAAAAAGACAGAAACTTTGTCCTCATGAAAATAATTATTAAAATTGACTAGAACGTGATAAAATGCTAATTCTTTTTGTAGAATATCAATATACAAATTATCCAGGTTATCCTAGTTTTTCAGAATGTTTGGAGTTCTAGAAGTACTCTAACAAATCATATTACTACAGACTGTTCTGTTTTTGACAGATTCTGTTTTCATTGTGTTGTTTGCTTATTTTGATGAATCTATGAGTAGTATCGGAGGGTATGAACCATAGAGAAGTTGGGATACAGTAGATATTACACCAATATGAATTTAGAATGACTTCACAACAATGCCAAAAGTGGTGATTTATTTTCTTATACTAACAGAGCTTACGAGTTTTCTGTTAAGTTTTGTGTTGTGAAGTTTTCAAGTTATGGGTAAAGATTCGATGGACTATGAAATAAGGAGTGGCAAGAGCCTAAGCTTGGGGATGCCCAAGGCACGCCAAGGCAATATTCAAGGATAATCAAGAGCCTAAGCTTGGGGATGCCCCGGAAGGCATCCCCTCTTTCGTCTTCGTTCATCGGTAACTTTACTTGGAGCTATATTTTTATTCACCACATGATATGTGTTTTGCGTGGAGCGTCATTTTATTTTCTTTTGTTTTGCTTGCTGTTTGAATAAAATACCAAGATCTGAAATTCTTAAATGTTAGAGAGTCTTCACATAGTTACATAATTATTCGACTACTCATTGATCTTCACTTATATCTTTTGGAGTAGTTTGTCATTTGCTCTAGTGTTTCACTTATATATTTTAGAGCACGGCGGTGGTTTTATTTTATGGAAATTATTGATATCTCATGCTTCACTTATATTATTCTGAGAGTATTTTAGAATAGCATGGTAATTTGCTTTGGTTATAAAATTAGTCCTAATATGATGGGCATTCAAGATGGGTATAATAAAAAATTCCATATAGAGTGCACTGAATACTATGAGAAGTTTGATACTTGATGATTGTTTTGAGATATGAAGATGGTGATATTAGAGTCGTGCTAGTTGAGTAATTGTGAAATTGAGAAATACTTGTTTTTAGGTTTGCAAGTCTCGTAGCATGCACGTATGGTAACCGTTGTGTGACAAATTTGTAGCATGAGGTGTTTCTTTGATTGCCTTCCTTATGAGTGGCGGTCGGGGACGAACGATGGTCTTTTCCTACCAATCTATTCCCCTAGGAGCATGCGCGTAGTGCTTGGTTTTGATGACTTGTAGATTTTTGCAATAAGTATGTGAGTTCTTTATGACTAATGTTGAGTCCATGGATTATACGCACTCTCACCCTTCCATCATTGCTAGCCTCTTCGATACCGTGCATTGCCCTTGCTCACCTCGAGAGTTGTTGCAAACTTCGCCGGTCCATCCAACCCCCGTGATACGATACGCTCTATCACACATAAACCTCTTTATATCTTCCTCAAAACAGCCACCATACCGACCTATTATGGCATTTCCATAGCCATTCCGAGATATATTGCCCTGCAACTTTCCACCGTTCCATTTATGACACGCTTCATCATTGTCATATTGCTTTGCATGATCATGTAGTTGACATCGTATTTGTGGCAAAGCCACCATGCATAATTTCATACATGTCACTCTTGATTCATTGCCCATCCCGGTACACCGCCGGAGGCATTCATATAGAGTCATACTTTGTTCTAGTATCGAGTTGTAATACTTGAGTTGTAAATAAATAGAAGTATGATGATCATCATTATTAGAGCATTGTCCCAAAAAAAGAAAAAAAAGAAAGGCCAAATATAAAAAAGAAAGGCCAAAAAAAGAGAAAAGCCAAATAAAGGCCTAGAAGGGACAATGCTACTATCCTTTTTCCACACTTGTGCTTCCAAGTAGCACCATGATCTTCATGATAGAGAGTTTCTTATATTGTCACTTTCATATACTAGTGGGAATTTTTCATTATAGAACTTGTCTTGTATATTCCAACAATGGGCTTCCTCAAATTCCCTTGGTCTTTGTGAGCAAGCAAGTTGGATGCACACCCACTTAGTTTCTTTGTTGAACTTTCATACATTTATAGCTCTAGTGCATTTGTTGCATGGCAATCTCTACTCCTCGCATTGACATCAATTGATGGGCATCTCCATAGCCCGTTGATTAGCCGCGTCAATGTGAGACTTTCTCCCTTTTTGTCTTCTCCACACAACCTCGATCATCATATTTTATTCCACCCATAGTGCTATGTCCATGGCTCGCGCTCATGTATTGCGTGAAAGTTGAAAAAGTTTGAGAATGCTAAAGTATGAACCAATTGCTTGGCTTGTCATCGGGGTTGTGCATGACGGGAGCATTTTGTGTGACGAAAATGAAGCATGGCCTAACTTTATGATTTTGAAGGAATGAGCTTTCTTTGGCTATGTTATTTTGAGAAGACATAATTGCTTGGTTAGTATGCTTGAAGTATTATTATTTTTATGTCAATATTAAACTTTTGTCTTGAATCTTATGGATCTGAATATTCTTGCCACAATAAATAGGAGTACATTGATAAATATGTTAGGTAGCAGTCCACATCAAAAATTGTGTTTTTATCATTTACCTGCTCGAGGACGAGCAGGAATTAAGCTTGGGGATGCTTGATACGCCTCCAACATATCTATAATTTTTTGTTCCATGCTACTATATTATCCATCTAGGATGTTTTATATGCATTTATATGCTATTTTACATGATTTTTGGGACTAACCTATTAACCTAGAGCCCAGTGCCAGTTTCTGTTTTTTCCTTGTTTTTGAGTTTTACAGAAAAGGAATACCAAACGAAGTCCAATTGACCTTCCAAATTTTGTGGATTTTGTATGGACCAAAAGAAGACCCTAGAGTGAAAGAGTTGGGCCAGAAGAGTCCCGAGCCGTCCACGAGGGTAGAGGGCACGCCCTACCCCCTGGGCGTGGGCCCCTATCTCATGGATGACTCGGAGACCCCCCTGACGTGAGACCTATGCCAAAAATTCCTATAAATACAGAAACCTCCAGAAAATAACCTAGATCGGGAGTTCCGCCGCCGCAAGCCTCTGTGGCTACCAAAAACTAATCCGGACCCTGTTCCAGCACCCTGCCGGAGGGGGGATCCCTCACCGGTGGCCATCTTCATCATCCCGGCGCTCTCCATAACGAGGAGGGAGTAGTTCACCCTTGGTGCTGAGGGTATATACCAGTAGCTATGTGTTTGATCTCTCCCTCTCTCTCTCTCTCTCGTGATCTTGATTTAGCACGATCTTGATGTACCGCCAGCTTTGCTATTATAGTTGGATCTTATGATGTTTCTCCCCCTCTACTCTCTTGTAATGGATTGAGTTTTCCGTTCGAAGTTATCTTATCGGATTGAATCTTTAAGGATTTGAGAACACTTGATGTATGTCTTGCGTTGGATACCGGTGGTGACAATGGGGCTATTGATCCACTTGATGTATGTTTTGGTGATCAACTTGCGGGTTCCGTGACCTTGGGAATCTATACATAGGGGTTGGCACACGTTTTCGTCTTGACTCTCCGGTAGAAACTTTGGGGCATGTTTTGAAGTTCTTTGTGTTGGTTGAATAGATGAATCTGAGATTGTGTGATGCATATCATATAATCATACCCATGGATACTTGATGTGACATTGGAGTATCTAGGTGACATTAGGGTTTTGGTTGATTTGTGTCTTAAGGTGTTATTCTAGTACAAACCCTAGGATAGATCGAACGGAAAGAATAGCTTCGTGTTATTTTACTACGGACTGTTGAATAGATCGATCAGAAAGGATAACTTTGAGGTGGTTTTGTACCCTACAATAATCTCTTCATTTGTTTTCCGCTATTAGTGACTTTGGAGTGACTCTTTGTTGCATGTTGAGGGATAGTTATATGATCCAATTATGTTATTATTGTTGAGAGAACTTGCACTAGTGAAAGTATGAACCCTAGGCCTTGTTTCCTAGCATTGCAATCCTCTTTATGCTCACTTTTATCATTAGTTACCTTGCTGTTTTTATATTTTCAGATTACAAAAACCTATATCTACCATCTATGTTGCACTTGTATCACCATCTCTTCGCCGAACTAGTTCACCTATGCAATTTACCATTGTATTGGGTGTGTTGGGGACACAAGAGAGTCTCTGTTATTTGGTTGCAGGGTTGTTTGAGAGAGACCATCTTCATCCTATGCCTCCCACGGATCGATAAACCTTAGGTCATCCACTTGAGGGAAATTCTCCATTGTCCTACAAACCTCTGCACTTGGAGGCCCAACAACGTCTAGAAGAAGAAGGTTGTGTAGTAGACATCAAGCAGTTTCTGGCGCCGTTGCCGGGGAGGTGAGTGCTTGAAGGTATATCTTTAGATCTTGCAATCGAATCCTTTTGTTTCTTGTTGTATCACTAGTTTAGTTTATAAAACAAAACTACAAAAAAATGGAATTAAGGTTGCCTCATATGCTTCATCTTTTTGATGTCTTTCGCGAAAATGATGGGAAGGAATATTGTGCTCAAGTACTAGAAGAAGAATTACATAGAATGCTTGGCATAAAATATGTGAATGAGAATGATTGAAATGTTGTTAGTATGAATTCTTTGAATACCCATGATGCTCATGATACGCAAAGCCACAAGCTTGGGGATGCTATGTTTCAGGAAGATGATATGTTTTTCCCCCAAGTTTTGATGAGAATATTTATTATGATGAGAGCATGCCTCCTATTTATGATGATTATTGTGATGACACGTATGCTATAAAGAATAAAGATAACCATGAAACTTGTCATCATGATTTTAATTTTCAATTGGATTATGCTTCACATGATAGTTATTTTGTTGAGTTTGCTCCCATTACTATTCATGAGAAGAAAATTGCTTATGTGGAGAGTAATAAAAATTCTATGCTTGTGCATCATGAAAATAGTGCTTTATGTGATAGTCATATTGTTGAATTCATTGATGATGCTGCTGAAAATTATTATGAGGGAGGAATATATTCTTGTAGGAATTGCAACAATATCAAGTTTCCTCTCTACGTGTTAAAAGTTTTGAAGTTATGCTTATTTTGCTTTCCTATGCTAGTTGATTATTGTTCCCGTAAGTTGTTTGCTCACAAAATCCCTATGCATAGGAAGTGGGTTAGACTTAAATGTGCTAGTCATATTCTTCATGATGCTCTCTTCATGTTTCAATTCTTATCTTTTATGTGAGCATCATTGAAATCATCACGCCTAGCTAGGGGCGTTAAACGTTAGCGCTTGTTGGGAGGCAACCCAATTTTATTATTGTTCTTTGCCTTTTGCTCCTGTTTAGTAATAAATAATCTATCTAGACTCTGTTTAGATGTGGTTTTATGTTTTAATTAGTGTTTGTGCCAAGTAAGAACCAATAGGATCTTCTTGGGTGATAGTTGTTTGATCTTGCTGAAAAAGACATAAACTTTATGCTCACGAAAATAATTTTTAAAATTGACCAGAACGTGATAAAATGCTAATTCTTTTTGTAGAAGATCAATATACAAATTATCTAGGTTATCCTAGTTTTTCATAATGTTTGGAGTTCCCCAAGCTTAGGCTCTTGCCACTCCTTATGCCCAAGGTACCCCAAGGTAATATTCAAGGACAAACAAGAGCCTAAGCTTGGGGATGCCTTGGAAGGCATCCCCTCTTTCGTCTTCGTTTGTCGGTAACTTTACTTGGAGCTATATTTTTGTTCACCACATGATATGTGTTTTGCTTGGAACGTCATTTTATTTTATTTTGTTTTTATTGCTGTTTGAATAAAATACCAAGATCTGAAATTCTTAAATGTTAGAGAGTCTTCACATAGTTACATAATTATTCGACTACTCATTGATCTTCACTTATATCTTTTGGAGTAGTTTGCCATTTGCTCTAGTGCTTCACTTATATATTTTAGAGCCGGCGGTGATTTTATTTTATAGAAATTATTGATCTCTCATGCTTCACTTATATTATTCTGAGAGTCTTTTAGAACAGGATGGTAATTTGCTTTGGTTATAAAATTAGTCCTAATATGATGGGCATTCAAGATGGGTATAATAAAAACTTCCATATAGAGTGCATTGAATACTATGAGAAGTTTGATACTTGATGATTGTTTTGAGATATGAAGATGGTGATATTAGAGTCGTGCTAGTTGAGTAATTGTGAAATTGAGAAATACTTGTGTTGAGGTTTGCAAGTCCCGTAGCATGCACGTATGGTAACCGTTGTGTGTCAAATTTGTAGCATGAGGTGCTTCTTTGATTGCCTTCCTTATGAGTGGCGGTCGGGGACGAGCGATGGTCTTTTTCTACCAATCTATCCCCCTAGGAGCATGCGCGTAGTGCTTGGTTTTGATGACTAATGTTGAGTCCATGGATAGTACGCACTCTCACCCTTCCATCATTGCTAGCCTCTTCGATACCGTGCATTGCCTTTCTGACCTCGAGGGTTGGTGCAAACTTCGCCGGTGCATCTAACCCCCATGATACGATACGCTCTATCACACATAAACCTCATTATATCTTCCTCAAAACAACCACCATACCTACCTATTATGGCATTTCCATAGCCATTCCGAGATATATTGCCATGCAACTTTCTACCGTTCCATTTATGACACGCTTCATCATTGTCATATTGCTTTGCTTGATCATGTAGTTGACATCGTATTTGTGGCAAAGCCACCATGCATAATTTCATTCATGTCACTCTTGATTCATTGCCCATCTCGGTACACCGCCGGAGGCATTCATATAGAGTCATACTTTGTTCTAGTATCGAGTTGTAATCCTTGAGTTGTAAATAAATAGAAGTGTGATGATCATCATTATTAGAGCATTGCCCCCAAAAAAGAAAAAAAAGAAAGGCCAAAAAACAAGAACGGCCAAAAAAAGAGAAAAGCCAAATAAAGGCCCAGAAGGGACAATGCTACTATCCTTTTTCCACACTTGTGCTTCCAAGTAGCACCATGATCTTCATGATAGAAAGTTTCTTATATTGTCACTTTCATATACTAGTGGGAATTTTTCATTATAGAAGTTGGCTTGTATATTCCAACAATGGGATTCCTCAAATTCCCTAGGTCTTCGTGAGCAAGCAAGTTGGATGCACACCCACTTAGTTTCTTTTATGAACTTTCATACATTTATAGCTCTAGTGCATCCGTTGCATGGCAATCCCTACTCCTCGCATTGACATCAGTTGATGGGCATCTCCATAGCCCGTTGATTAGCCGCGTCAATGTGAGACTTTCTTCCTTTATGTCTTCTCCACACAACCTCCATCATCATATTCTATTCCACCCATAGTGCTATGTCCATGGCTCGTGCTCATGTATTGCGTGAAAGTTGAAAAAGATTGAGAATGCTAAAGTATGAAACAATTGCTTGGCTTGTCATCGGGGTTGTGCATGATGGGAGCATTTTGTGTGACGAAAATGAAGCATGGACAAACTATATGATTTTGTAGGGATGAGCTTTCTTTGGCTATGTTATTTTGAGAAGACATAATTGCTTGGTTAGTATGCTTGAAGTATTATTATTTTTATGTCAATATTAAACTTTTGTCTTGAATCTTATGGATCTGAATATTCTTGCCACAATAAAGAGGATTACATTGATAAATATGTTAGGTAGCAGTCCACATCAAAAATTCTGTTTTTACCATTTACCTACTCGAGGACGAGCAGGAATTAAGCTTGGGGATGCTTGATACGTACGTCTCCAACGTATCTATAATTTTTGATTGTTCCATGCTATTATATTATCCATCTAGGATGTTTTATATGCATTTATATGCTATTTACATGATTTTTGGTACTAACCTATTAACCTAGAGCCCAGTGCCAGTTTCTGTTTTTCCTTGTTTTTGAGTTTTACAAAAAAGGAATACCAAATGGAGTCCAATTGACCTGCCAATTTTTGTGGATTTTTGATGGACCAAAAGAAGCCCCCGGAGTGAAAGAGTTGGGCCAGAAGAGTCCCGAGCCGTCCACAAGGGTGGAGGGCACGCCCTACCCCCCTGGGCATGGGCGCCTATCTCGTGGACGACTCGGAGACCCCCCCCCCCTGACGTGAGACCTACGCCAAAAATTCCTATAAATACATAAACCTCCAGAAAATAACCTAGATTGGGAGTTCCGCCGCCGCAAGCCTGTGTAGCCACCAAAAACCAATCGGGACCCTGTTCCGGCACCCCGCCGGAGTGGGGATCCCTCACCGGTGGCCATCTTCATCATCCCGGCGCTCTCCATGATGAGGAGGGAGTAGTTCACCCTCGGGGCTGAGGTTATGTACCAGTAGCTATGTGTTTGATCTCTCTCTCTCTCTCTCTCTCTCTCTCTCGTGTTGTTGATTTGGCACGATCTTGATGTACCGCGAGCTTTTCTATTATAGTTGGATCTTATGATGTTTCTCCCCCTCTACTCTCTTGTAATGGATTGATTTTTCCCTTCGAAGTTATCTTATCGGATTGAGTCTTTAAGGATTTGAGAAAACTTGATGTATGTCTTGCGTGGGATACCCGTGGTGACAATGGGGTGTTCTATTGATCCACTTGATGTATGTTTTGGTGATCAACTTGCGGGTTCCGTGACCTTGGGAATCTATGCATAGGGGTTGGCACACGTTTTCGTCTTGAGTCTCTGGTAGAAACTTTGGGGTACTCTTTGAAGTTCTTTGTGTTTGTTGAATAGATGAATCTGAGATTGTGTGATGCATATCGTATAATCATACCCACGGATACTTGAGGTGACATTGGAGTATTTAGGTGACATTAGGGTTTTGGTTGATTTTTGTCTTAAGGTGTTATTGTAATACGAATTCTAGGATAGATCGAACGGAAAGAATAGCTTCATGTTATTTTACTACGGATTCTTGAATAGATCGATCAGAAAGGATAACTTTGAGGTGGTTTCGTACCCTACAATAATCTCTTCATTTGTTCTCTGCTATTAGTGACTTTGGAGTGACTCTTTGTTGCATGTTGAGGGATAGTTATATGATCCAATTATGTTATTATTGTTGAGAGAACTTGCACTAGTGAAAGTATGAACCCTAGGCCTTGTTTCCTAGCATTGCAATACCGTTTACACTCACTTTTATCATTAGTTACCTTGTTGTTTTCATATTTTTAGATTGCAAAAACCTATATCTACCATCTATATTGCACTTATTTCACCATCTCTTCACCGAACTAGTGCACCTATCCAATTTACCATTGTATTGGGTGTGTTGGGGACACAAGAGACTCTTTGTTATTTGGTTGCAGGGTTGTTTGAGAGAGACCATCTTCATCCTACGCCTCCCACGGATTGATAAACCTTAGGTCATTCACTTGAGAGAAATTTGCTACTGTCCTACAAACCTCTGCACTTGGAGGCCCAACAACGTCTATAGAAGAAGGTTGTGTAGTAGACATCACGATCCCATACCGACGACCGCATCCACGGTTGGTCGGGAGAGCAGGGGCCTATGGAACCCCGTCCTTCGAGATCCTGCCCGGGAGAAGAGCGATAAGGTTTTTGGAGAGCGTCTCAGCGCAACCGCTCGAAATCCGTCCCATGTCTCCATCCTCCTCTGCTTCCGCTACTTCCCATGCATCGACCCTATGGCCGATGACTCGCCAAGAAGAAGGCCTCGGACGATGCTGAGGTTGCTGCTGCCACCACTGCGTTGGCCTGGCCAACTGGAGGGTATGATTTGTTCATCCCCTACTTGCTCGTTCATGTGCTACCCGTATATGATGTGTTCATAGATGTTTTGGTTCTATTTATTGTACGTGCTCACATGCAATGGCGGAGACAGGCCGGGCTGCCTCGGGCGTGAGAGCATTTTGTTTTGTTTACTATAGCAACTGCGCTACAATGCCCAAAGGCAGCCTAGGGCGGGCTTGGTCAACCCTGTTTTGACGCCGCCATTGCTCACATGCTTAGGTATCGATATGAGTTGAGTATTGTGATTGTCATGTTTATTATCTACTTATATATGTATTAGATTAATTGAAAAAGTGCTAATGTTTTCAGCATAATTCCCCGCTAGGAGATTTTGGACTTGCAAACTACTCCAACGCTTCGTTTGGATGCCTCCATTGGAGAGCTCCGTATTGAACTGGTTTGAATTCCAAATTAGTGAGGAAAGTGAAATGGCACGAATACGAATTCACCTGTTTGGTTGTCCAGTGAATTGGCCATTGAAATGCCTCTAAGATTTCAATACAGAATCTTGTTTGGATGACAAACTTTGGAATTGCATAGCTACATTACCAAGTTATACCTTGTTCTACATGACTAAAAAATGAAATCTGACTACGAATGAATGTATAGCAATGAAAATAATTAAATATTCTAGAAATGCATCAGGAAAGACAAATGGTCCTACAATCACAACAATTTAAAAGATAGGTCCAAATGCTTGACATAAACTTTGTGTGCTAGTACATACATAGTTCCAAGTTCAACAAGGCAGCACATACATAGTTCCAAGTTCAACATGACATAAAATAGATGGTTCAAAGTTCAACAACAAATAAAAGCATCGATCTTCAAGGCAACGTTAGCAACCATGTCTTCCTCATGGTAATGGGAAGGTCCTTCAGAGCTTGAAACAGGCGATCATTGAGTACCAACTTCCCATAACATCGAAGCATATCTTGCTCAGCTAAATCAGGTACCAACCTAAGTGCATCAAGTATTTCAGCGGGTGTGTTAACCTTTGGTACTGGAATGGGCTCAGTTGTCTTGAAAGCATCAACTAAGTCCTTCTTCATATCTCCAAGCATGCAAAGAATAGCATCACCCATTCGCTGCCTCTTTGGCGCTACTTCTGGAGAGACTTCAATTGGTTCTTCTAATGGCTCTGCAGCAATCTCAGCATCTGTCTTCACACCCTCGTCATTAGCATGATCTTTTGAATATACGATACATATCGACTCCCAGTTCTTGATTGCTTTGGTCTTGTAAGACTTTATCTCCTTGCTTGCCTTGTTAGCCTGCACAATAAACACAAACTTGTAAAGCTACTGGCCTGTTATTCTACATATGCAAACTACATACAGAATCATCCATGACATGTTGCCTATCCCTTGCACACTTCTAATGAAGTTGTCATCATATGGATCATCATTTGGCGCATTTGCTAATTCACTATCCACTTCAGGCAATAACAAATCATCCATGACATACTGCCTATCCCTTGCAAAGTTGTGCAACACACAGCAAGCACTAATAATTCGAATATGCAATGATATTTTAGTTCATAGTAAGCAATTGTCATCTCACATACTAATTTTATTTAACAACATATTTACTTTTTGTACCTGATCCTTTATGTCAAAGAAGGTTTGGGAACGCAAGATAGCCCATTTTTTCTTGAACAAGCCAAATGTTCGCTCCACTACATCCTAACACGAGAATGGCGCAAGTTATATAATTCTTTAGCTGTTTGAGGCTATTGTGCACTTGCAGCCCATTCTTTTAGATGATACCGAGTGGACCTGAATGGAGCTAGAAATCCTTCTACATTGGTATAACCAGCATCAACTAAATAATATTTCCATATATCAATAAGTTAGTTAGCTTAGCTAACAATCAAATCAAAGAAACTACATGCCAAGAGTAAGAGTCATACCCTTAGGTATAACAAAAGCATCTTGGCGGTTTGTCCTCATTGCATCAAGCAAGACTCTCGAGTCTGAAACCAAACCCTCCCAGCGAGGTAACACATAAAGAAACTTCATGTTTCAATCAACAACACATAGCATGTTAGTGGTAATGGCTTGCTTTCTGTTCCTATACCTTCCTTGGTCAGCCACATCAACAAACACGTCAATATGACAACCATCTAGTGCTCCAAGTGCATTACCAAACCATTTCCATTTGTAATCATCAGGAGCTTGAGCGGTAGCGGAAGGTAGCTTAATGAACTCCCCATATAAAGAGAGTAGGGCTGTTAAGACAGCAGAGAAGTGTGTACTAATGGTCCATAAAGAACGCTTGTAGGTGTCACGCAACATCCTCATCTTGATACTATGGCCATTCTTATAGCATATTGAGCCATTTCAGAGCAACTCGCAGCGGGAGGCCTCTGTGTTGTGGGCGGGTACTTTGGGTGAAAGCGATTTCGCCCTGAATTTGGTTTCATTACAGAGTGCCAATTCGGTGTCCAATCAAACATGTGAATTGAAAGTTTACCAATACGAATTCTGATTTCAGTCTTTCAATGGAGACATCCAAACACAGTGCAACTTAAAATGGACGTGTTTGAACCGATTGGTTCAGACGTACAAGGGAGAAATGGACGTCCGCGCGTTTGAGATGGCCTACACATTCCACCCCGCGGCGCCGCGCGCATGGAATTCGATCGCCGTCATCGGATCCGATCGCCGTCGACGTCGTGCCTACTCATGCTCGTGCCTCGAGTTGTGCAAGCATCGATGATGGGGCACAGCTCCGCAGCGCCCTACAGTCCCACACATGGCACGGGATCTTTGCAACCACCGCGTCGGCAGGCGCATGTGGCTCTCGTATGCGGGACCGTACGGACGACACCGCGGCTCCGCTTTGATTGGGGTGCCTCCTCTCCTCTGCGCCCCGCCACGAGGCCCGATGAAAAGAAGAAAGGCAAACCGGTATCTAGCCTAGCCGGTAAACGTGAGATTGAACGGATCAAGTCGCCTATGATTAGTAGTAGGCCGTTGAGGGTTGAGTGCACACCAAGCCGCAGAAAATTGGCAGAGCACGCCTCGGGAGCCGGGACCATCGCCCACCATCTCGGCCGCTGCAGCCGGATCGGACGGACTGCTGCTCGCCCAGCGGACGGCGCGCGCCACCAACCTCGTGCTGAGGCCGGCGAGCCTCACATGCCCCCTTCTCCTGCACGCCACATGCATCGACGTCGGCGGCCAACGTGTCTCCCTCGCCTAGTCTTCGTTGCGGCGAGTCGTGATTCGAGCGTGTATCAAGCGAAAGGTGATCCCAAGATGGAGTAAGTAACGAGGAGCGCTCGTACTATTATTATCCTTTTCCAAATCGAATTGGTAGGGAGGTGTCTAGACATGTGGCTGCGCCAATTTTTTTTTTGAGCATCAGTACAGACACAAGCGCTCATATACACGCGCATACACTTACCCCTATGAACGCACACACGCACACCCTACCCCTATGAGCACCTTCGAGAGACTGAGCCGGCATATCATCTTGAGATTTACGAAGTCACCGTAGGCGCCTCGTCGTCGACGGAAACGTCTCCTCCCACTGAAAGCTCATCGCCGGAAATCCTGAAATAAATCCAGGAATAATGCGAGCACCAGGATTTGAACCCTGGTGGGTTGGGGATACCACTGTCCACCTAGCCAACTCAACCACATGTTGATTCGCTGGCTGCGCCAAGATAGTACAAAGAGATCACCGGTTTTAGCATTGACCCGACAGGTTTGTTTGATGTCTTTGTGCCCGACATACGCATACGATCAAAGCATATAGTGATCGACCGATCGATAAGAGAGGTAAGAGGACTTGCGGCATGCAAGTACGGGGGGCACTCAAGCGAAAAATGCCAACGAAGACCGAGCTCCAGTGAGCTTGTTTTCAAAATTTTATTTTTTTGGAGCATGAAAAATTTCAAATTTATTTGTGAACACACAACACATGTATGTGAAATATGTGCAAAATTTCACAGCTCTTACATGTGGCGTGCAAAAAAAATACAAATACACATTTTTAAATGGGCCTTTTATTTTTGCTATTGGGCCAGAAATTTGCCTTTTTTGTACAGCCTACAAATCACGACATTTTTCGACGAAAATTCAACAGGTCGCTGCGGAATACATATATGTTTCCATGGAAAAAATAGATTTTTTGAAACTTTTAAATATGCTTTTTGATATTTTCAAAATAACGGCTCACTAGAGCCCGGGCTCCAGAAATCCGCACTCGGCACTAAAGTCCCTGGTACCAACTTTTTATTTTGGCTTTCGATTTTTAAACTTTTATACTCCATTTTTAGTATCTTTTAAACAAAAAATCCAAATTAAGTTATGGTTTCATATTCGTGTTTCTCGTGACCAGCTTTGAAATAAGATCCGTTTTGGATATATTTTGATGACTTTTGAAAAAATGTTAAGTTTCGAATGTTGAAACATAATACGAGCGATCGATAAAAATCAATTATTTCGTGTCTATGACCGGCAGAAAAAATGCTTAAAATTATACCTCTATAACTTGTTGACACTTTGCATTTTTAGATGCAAAAACCGTAATTTTCATTGTTAAAACTTAAAGCTTTTTTAGGGATTCCCTTTTTTGTTGTGCTCTCGTGCGGGATTCAACTACTCCGTGAATCGCGAGGCAAATCGAGCTGGCGACAAAGCTTGGCAGGTGAGTGCCCCTGCGAATTTCCGGATAAGAGAGTGGTGTACAAAGGATTAGGTTCGAAGTACAACTATAGTGTGTCTTGAAAAGAAGTGAACCGTCATATTAGGGCATCTCCAACGCCATTCCGCAAAATGCCCTCAAACGTCCCGACCAACTCGTTCAGACTTTTTTGCCATACATCGCGGTGTCACATACATCCGGGGACGCGTCCGCGTGTATTTTCCTGCAAACAGCAAACAGGATGCAACGTTGGGGGAGATTTGCGGGAGTCCAAACCTCCGCCACTAGGACTCCAACAACCCCGGCCCATCCAAACCACACCCGGAGCCGACGCAGTTAGCCACATATGCACTATTTCCGTGACAAAGTTCACACATTCTCACCCTCCAACAGACCGTCGACGCCCACCAACCCCATTCCCGCCCTTTACGCCGCGCGCCGCCTCACGAATCCGTTTGTAGTGTTGTCGGTCCGGAGGATGAGGAGCAAAAGGTGGTGGCCGCCCGGAAGATCAACCCGGCGACCCGCAACGCGCGTTGCAGCATCCAAAGGAGCAAGGAGAAAGGGGCTTTGGCGGCCATCTACCCGCTGCTGGAAATATGCCCTAGAGTCAATAATGTTATATTATTATATTTCCATGTTCAAAATTAAGAGTTTATATTCTATGTTATAACTGCTATGATCCCGGAATATGCGATTCAATGGAAAATTGATATGCACGTGTGGAATAATAAACCGTAAAAATCTAATTACTAGTCTCGCCTCTAAGACTAGCTCAACTATCGTCTGTGATCATGTTTTTTGGATCTTGAGATATCGTTAAGTGTAACGGTAGTGTTAAAACGACTTTGCAGATATGACGTTGGAAGAACGATCATATTGAATTGACCCAAACTTGATTGTTATACTTTGAGATGCTATCGTCACAAGTCAATTGTTATAACACGGAGAGTCAACATATGCTTTAGTTCCTTAAACCATGAGAGTCTCGTAGTCACTTCTTACTATATGATGGACTATGAGGTTGCTCAAACATCATGTGTAACACGGTGATCATAACGAGAACTTATAGATTCATTGGAAAGTTTGACAAGGGACTAGATAGCTAAAGAGTGGTATTTGCTCCTCCGATGATGGAGATATATTCTTAGGGTCCTCTCGGTGTGATGACATCCATCATCGTCTGTCCAGACACATGTGACTAGGTCACGGGGATGCCAGAACATGTCAACAAGAAAGAAGAACAAAACTGTTAACAAGGAGACCGGTATAGTGAGCATGTGTATGACTCAAGAGGATACCAATATATCTCACCTCGACTTTTGCAAAGTATTGCGAAGCAAAGGGAATAACACATGATAACCAAAGGTTCACTTGAATGTCATTTGTGTACTCATAGGGTTCGATATGGACATCCATGGTTCTGCTATCGGTCACTGAACAAAAGGGGTTTTGTTCATATCTATGTTTTTAACCTACAGGGTCACAAGCTTAAGGTAATCACAATCTGTTGAGTGTTAGTAGGACAGGAGTAATGAAAAAATATTTATGAAATAGTTTCATTAATATTTAAAATATTTTCATCAATATTCGAAATAGTTTCGAGAGGAACCCGAAGTGTTTTGGGGTCACTGGAAAGTTTCAGGGTTTACTGGGTAATACCGATAAATTATATATAGGTGGAAATAGTTCCCAGTGATGTTAAATTAATGTTAAAAGGCTCTAAATATGATTATGAGGCTTTCAAATTTATTTAAATATCAACGGGTCTTAAAACACCAAGTGGTGGAAAGTATATTGGGCCACTTGGGCCCAATATAGGTGGCGCCCCTTCCCTTCTTGTAGAAGGAAGGGGGAGGCCGAATTGGAGGAGGAGGGGGGGGTTCCCCTCCTCATGGACGGCCAAGGGGGGGGTACTTTCCTCGCATGTGTGGCGCCCCTCCCCCTCATCCAACCTATATATATACTAGAGATCTTGGGCACTTTTGGACACACAAGTTTTGGAGCCTCCTCTAGTTCTCTAGTTCTAGTTCTAGTTGATCCAATTAGAGCAAGACCTAGATCCTCTAATCCTCATAATTAGAAGCCCAATGTAGTTCTAACATACATGTGTGAGTAGTTCGATAAGGTATGGGTTGAGGCATAGGCCTTGCAACCCTTTGTATTTGTTGTGGGGGTCAATGGAATAGCTTCGAATTAACATCCCATATGTGTGAATTTTTTTTTCATAGATGCCTCTTGTCTTGTCCACGATCTTCATCCCTGCAGGTACCCAGGATCATGGAGATCGAGCAATGGTGAGGCTAAGTGCAAGGAGAACGTGAAGTGTTATTCTGAACACCAGTGACGGAAGGGTTTAGTACGGTAACACGGATCCAATCATTGGGGATACATGAGGTGTAGTCATTAAACGCCCAAAGCTCTTGTCAGATATTTATTATCTTAATTATCGAGGCAACCCCGCGCGACGGATAGGGCATGCGATAGGACAACTAATTCTTGATGCAGGACTTGTGCCGGTCAAGATGTTATTTGGACACATCCCCCACTTCGGTTCTTAACAAGCACATCTCGATGGGTGACTTCCAGTGCACAAATTAAGATCATATCTGGTCCCAACACAAGTACATGGCTGTAAGCATTAAGACCTCATACCAGTACCTATTTTTTATTATAGTGTTTGAATCATTGTTTGCTTGATTGATCTAGTCAAAAGCTGGAATTGATCCTTTAACGAAAGCTTGCTAGAGACCATCGCTTCAAGGGAACCTTCCTCTCATGGGTTCAATAACCCAGGGTCATGATATGTCTCTAACTTATCTAAATTTTGATCATTTCATGCTATTATATTATCCATATTGGACGCTTTATATGCATTTTATGCTATTTTATATCATTTTTGGGGACTAACCTATTAACCTAGTGCCTAGTGCCAGTTCCTGTTTCTTTGTTTGTTTTTGGCTTTCAGAAATTAATACCAAACGGAGTCCAAACATGATGAAACTTACGGGGATATTTTCTGGACCATAAGGGATCGTAGAAGGTTCGGGAGGAGGTGAGAAGAACTACGGGAGAGTCATGAGCTCACAAGGATCGCCCTAGGGGTTAGGCGCGCCCCTGAGCTCATGTGCCGCATGTAGCACTGATTGACCTAATTACAACTCTATAAATTCCCAAATATTCCCAAACCAACAGAGAGCCACCCGAAACACCTTTTCCACCACCGCAAGTGCTACTTCTTGAGCTTGCATTGATTTTTCCCTTGAAGAGGAAAGGGTGATGCACCAAAATAGAGATAAGTATTTCCCTCAGTTAAGAACCAAGGTATCAATCCAGTAGGACAAACACACAAGTCTCCAATAGATGCACCTGCACAAACTAACAAAAACTTGCACACAACGTGAAAAAGGGGTTGTTAGTCCCTTCATGATCACTAGCAAGAGTGAGATCTGATAGAGATAGGTATAAGAGATAAGTAAAAGTGTAAAACAAAGTAAATATAAATAAATTGCAGCAAGGCATTTTTGGGTTTTTGGTTTTATAGATCTGAAAATAATATTATGGAAAATAGATCCGGGGGCCATAGGTTTCACTAGAAGCTTCTCTCTTGAAGAAAACATACAGTGGGTGAACAAATTACTGTTGAGCAATTCATAGAAAAGCGCATAGTTATGCTGATATCCAAGGCAATGATCATGAATATATGCATCACGTCTGTGACAAGTAGACTGACTCCTGTCTGCATCTACTACTATTACTCCACACATCGACTGCTATCCAGCATGCATCTAGTGTATTAAGTTAACAAGAACGGAATAACGCCTTAAGCAAGATGACATGATGTAAAGGGATAGATCAAAACAATATAGTAAAACCCCATCTTTTTATCCTTAATGGAAACAATACAAATACATGCCTCACTACCCCTACTGTCACCGGGTGAGGACACCGCAAGATTGAACCCAAAACAAAGCACCTCTCCCATTGCAAGATAGATCAATCTAGTTGGCCAAACCAAATCAATAGATCGGAGAGAAATACAAATTTATATTAATCATGCATAAAAGAGTTCAGACAAGACTCAAATAATATTCATAGATAATCTGATCATAAACCAACAATTCATCGAATCTCAACAAACACACCACAAAAGAAGATTACATCGAATAGATCTCCAAGAACATCGAGGAGAACATTGTATTGAAGATCAAGGAGAGAGAAGAAGCCATCTAGCTACTATCTATGGACCCGTCGGTATGTGGAAAAGAACTCACACATCATCGAAAGGGCAGCAAGGCTGGTGTAGAGGCCCTCGGTGACCGAATCCCCCTCCGGTAGAGTGCCGGAAAAGGCCCCAAGATGGGATCTCATGAGAACAGAAGCTTGCGGTGGCGGAAAAATATTTTTGGTGTGCCTTATGGTATAAGGGGAATATTTGCATATTTATGGAGCTAAGATTAGGGTTAGGGGAGTCCCGAGGGGCCCACAAGTTTTGGGGGCGCACCCCTAGGGCTTGTGGCCCTCTCGTGGCTCCTCTGGCCTCCTCCTGAAGCTTTGTGGTTGTCTTCTGGTCTAAGAAAAATCCTCAAATAGTTTTGTTCCGTTTGGTATTGATTTTCTGTAAAAGACAAAAACAAGGAAAAAACAGCAACTGGCACTAGGCACTAGGTTAATAGGTTAGTCCAAAAATTGATATAAAATAGCATATTAGTGCATATAAAACATCCAAGATGGATAATATAATAGCATGGAACAATAAAATATTAAAGATACGTCGGAGACGTATCAGCAAGTTTCTGTTCTTCCGCGATCCCATTTGGAGGCCTTTTTTGGTACTCTGTCGGAGGGTGAATCTATCACGAAGAGCTTCTGCATCATCCTTGCTGCCTTTTGATGATGCGTGAGTAGTTCACCACAGAACTACCGGTCCATAGCTAGTAGCTAGATGGCTTCTTCTCTCTCTTTGATCTTCAATACAATGTTCTCCTTGATCTTCTTGGAGTATATCTAATGTAATGTTCTTTTGCGTTGTGTTTGTCTGGATCCGATGAATTTTGGGTTTATGATCACATTATTCATTGAAAATAATTGAGTCTTTTTGAACTTTATTATGCATAAATGTTATAGCTTTGTATTTCTCTCTAATCTATCCATTTGGTTTGGCCAACTAGGTTGATTTATCTTCAATGGGAGAGGTGCTTTGTAATGGGTTCAATATTGCGGTGTCCTCACCTCATGACAGAAGGGGAAGTGAGGCACGTATTTTATTGTTGCCATTAAGGATAAAACGATGAGATTTATTCATATTGATTGAGTTTACTTTGTCTAGATTATGTCATCTTGCTTAAAGCCTTACTCTTTTTTTCATGAACTTAATACCATAGATGAATGCTGGATAGCGGTTGATTGGTGGAGTAATAGTAGTAGATGCAGGCAGGAGTCAGTATGCTTTTCATGGACGTGAAGCCTATATGTGCGATCATTTCCATGAATAACATCATAACTATGCGCTTTTCTATCAATTGCCCAGCAGTAATTTGTTTACCCATTATATGCTATGTGTTCGAGAGAGAAGCCTCTAGTGAAAATTATGGCCCCCAGGTCTACCTTTATCATATTACAAAAAACCAAAAATACCTTCCTGCAATTTACTTAATTTTATTTTGTTTTGCAATTTATCTATCTATCACTATCAGAATTAATCCTTGCAAATAACGAGTTCAAGGGGATTGATAACCCTCTTGCCCGCGTTGGGTGCAAGTATTTGCTTTTGTATGTGTAGGTGTCGGCGACGAGAGTTTGGTTGATTCTCCTATTGGTTCGATAACCTTGGACCTAATTCAGGGAAATACTTATCTCTATTGTACTGCTTCACTCCTCTTCGGGGAAAAACCCAACGCAGTTTACAAGTAGCAGGTCACCTATGGGGAAATAGGTGTGGGATGCTTTTCTGTTGCTTTGGATCACTAAAAGAAGGTATCACCTGCAGTATGCTTGCATGGCCCTGTGGCACATCCTCAAGGTGCGGGTCGACCAGGGTTGATTCATGGGCCGTCTACTGGGTGACCGGATCTGGGCTCACAGTCGATTCCGATGTGATATCTGACTCGAAGTCTAAGTCCACGGTTGGATCCAAGGTTAAGACTATGGTGTGGGCTTGAGCTAATTTGACACCCAACTTGAAAAAGCAAGATCACCGCGGGAATTAGCATCATATTCCAAGCTCCCAAATCGAATTGTTTGACCTGAGCGAAACTCTCGACTCGACCGAGGTGACCGGTCGAATTAGCGTACACGACGATGCTGGCAAATGCAAAAAGCTGGTCGGGGAGAAAGATGTCCCCGCGACTAATGTCATTGTTGATCTGAACACGAGCCATTGATCCTTCGTGACCACACATCGGGACCTGTATGGGCCACCAATGTTGCTGCTAAAACCAGTGGATCTCGGCTAGGGGGTCCGGAGCTGTGAGTCTAGGAACAATGGTAACAGTAGACGAGCGAGATAATGTTTACCCAGGCTCGGGCCCTCTCTAAGAGGTAAAATCCTACATCACTAAAAAATACACTTCCGTGATGATACACGTTTGTCACAGTAGGTCACTTTTTTGTCATGCATGTACATCCATGACAAATTTATGACAGAATCAAGATAGTCATACCTGTGCTGTCGTAGAAGTGTTCCTTGACATTACCAAAATTATCATCACGGAAGTGTCCACTTCCATGACGATAAATCGCGCGTCACAGAAGTGCTTTCGTCAAGGGTGACCGACACGTGGCATCCACCGTAACGGAACGCCGTTAAGCTATCGGGTCGGGTTTTGGATCCGATAACCCGTTAACAGCCCCGACCAATGGGGATTTTCCACGTGTAAAATCATCATTGGCTGGAGGAGACACGTGTGAGGTCCGCGTTGGCACAGGTGTCACTCATCCAATGGGCGAGACGCGCCTATGATATGTTGACATGTGGACCACCCCATCAAGTTTAAATGGGCCGACCCAACTAAAGGCCCACAAGATTTTGCGGACCATAATGGGCCGGCCCAGGTAAAGGCCCACAAGATTTTTGTGTGCCATAATGGGCCGGCCCAGGTAAAGGCCCACAAGATTCTTGCAGATCATAATGGGCCGGCCCAGCTAAAGGCCCACGAGATTTCGCCGACATTAATGGGCCGGCCCAGCTGTAGGCCCACAAGATTTTGAGGACCGTAGTAGGCCGGCCCATTAACTGGCTGCCATGTTTTGGGCCAAATGCCGGCCCATATTTGATCCGGTCCATTAATGGTCTGCCACGCTCCGGGCCTAATAGTGGCCCATATGAGATCCGGCCCATTAAAATCCTACCACGTTCTGGGCCAAATTACGGCCTAGATCAGGTCCGACCCTTTAAGAGGCTTTGGGCTCAATTATGGCCCATATCAGATTCGGCCCATCAACTGGACACTATGCTTTTGGGCCCACTTGCTAAAGGCCCACTTAGTAATTCGGCCTAATATTAGTTTTGGCTTGTTAAGGGCCCGTTTAACATTTCGGCCCTATATTAATTTCGGCCTGTTAAAAGCCCGTCATATAGCTGGGCCTAACTACGACCCAGTTTGCATCCGGCCTGCTCGCAGTCGATATATGATTGGGCCAAACAAGGACCAAGACAATTTTGGCCTGTTAAAAGCCCGTGATTTGATTCGCACAATCATGGGCCGGGGTTCATTTCGGGCTGCTACCGGCCCGTGAGCTGTTCGGCAGGTTTCAGGCCCAACCTACGTCGTGATTGCATGACGGCCCGATTATGTACCATAATTTTACGGTTTGGTCGGTTTACTGCGAAGACAGGATATATATACAGTAAAATAATTGCAACATCGTGAATAAGAAAAAACCTAGACTATACAATAAAGAAATTATGGCATATTACATCCACTGGGCATCAAAGTTCACCACTATGATAATAAAGCACAAGCAGACAACATATTACATACACTCGGCATCAAAGATCGCCACCAGTGAAAATAAATACGCCGACAAAATAATATACAAAACCGACAACACTTCAATAGAGTTCAAGAAAGGCTAGCCCTGCTGGGGAGTTGCAGCGCAAGCAGCTAAGCAAGATGATGAGACTGCGCTTGTTCAACACTTATATCTTCCTCACTCTGAAAGATAAACAAGCAGACAGATGACAGGTTCTGCACATAAAAGTATCAGTGCTGACAATTCATCACATTTCTTACTGACGAATAAAGTGAATCAGTTTAAAATTGCATTAACACAATATGGTATTGTTCAGGTCAAGACATGGCAGGAAATGACATTGTGAAGGAGTTGGCAGCTTCACGACACCACTGGATTACAGATCAAGAACTCATAAGTATCAATGGTTAGTGTGCTGTCAATTTATACAATTTCAGATTGGCAAATAAAGAGATGGTTTAAATAATAGTAGAATGATATAACATTGTTCATAGTTAAGACATTGCAGAATATGACATTGTGCTGTAGTGGGTAGGTTGACCACACCCCTTACGGATGAAGAACAGAAGCATACATGCAGTGCAAAACAAGATCACTTGCTCTGTATAGTTTAATTTACATGGTATGAAGAAGGAACTTGGTTGTACAATTGAAAACTTAAATTGAGAAAGGACAAACTTTTGTTTATGAACTACATAATAAACTTTAAACAAGCAATTTGATGCAAACACCAAAAATAAACAGCTGTTGCAGTCATGCCTAACCAAATATATACAACAAAGTTTGAAGGCTTGAGATGGACAAACTTACATTATTGGTGAAGACAGGCTCTATAAAGGCCTTGTCCATGCTGATGGGGGGGGGGCAATTCAAGAAGTTTACCATAGAATCTTCTTCAAAAGCATTGCCTTTATTCTACATTTTGTTAAGAGTAAATATAGATGTGATAATATACGAAAAAATGGAGAATATTTAAGATAATATGAAGAGTGATGCTACATAACCAAGTAGCTATAAATGTAAGTGTAGTGAGACAGGCAAAAGGTACAGCCAAGAGCAATGCACAGCTAAACTTGTTCAGTACCAACCTTATGGTAAGAGTAAATATAGATCTGATGTGTAGAAAATGGAGGGCAAAGGAAAATAAGCTGCAGAGTGATGGTACATGAACAACTACCTGTCATTATGAGTACACTGATAAAGGACAACATGTACTTACAAGAACAATGCAGAGCTAAAAAAACATTGGCATTGGATATATTCTACACTAATGTAACCATTCATACAGATCAGATAATTTGGAGCGAACAATTGATAAGCAAGCTATCATGCATACTGCTGTCACATAATGAACCAGGTATGTATGCAAGTATAGTGATACAGGACAACAGGTACTAACAAGAGCAAAGCAGCGGGCAACATATTTGCGATATCCTGTCGTTCTTATCAAACCGGAATTCTTCTTCAAGCAGATTTCCTGCAAAAAAGATCCGTAAGGCACATGCGGAAAAGTAGAAGTTCAAATTGTCATGTGATTTCATAGACAGTACCTCATCCCAGGAACGAGACCAGTGCATAACAAGGTTTTTCCATTCAATGTCTTCTAAATTTAGCACAGGAGACTTCACCGGAAATTTGTTTATAGACTTGCCATCAAAGTGTGATTTCCTCAGGTAACACCGATACTGCTGCAATGCTTCCTTGAAAAGCACAAGCAAGCTTTGCTCATCATGACTATCCAGATTGACCCTCGCCTAGTTACAACAATGTAATGTAAATCATTGATGTGTTCAATCAGCAAAAAACAGGAAAATAATAACCATGAATAATAGCACTTACACATAAGTTGGACAGGAAGATGTGAAAATGGTGTTTGTCTTCACAATAATCTTCCCATGATGGGAATATATGCACGTAGTCCCTAACAACATTGAAAGCATTGTCTTTTAAACTGGGAATAAATGGAATGGGGTTCCAATATGCAGGAATTGGCCGTCTCTGCAGTTGGGATAGGTCTTCGGCCGGTGGACTTGCTGTACTTTTTGCTGGAGTGGGATTTTTCTATGGTACATCTAGTGCTATGGCAAATGAAATCGGTATACCTTTTGCTGGAGTGCAGGTCCTGTGTGGTGGGGCTAGTGGTGTGGCCAGTGAAGTATGGGTACAGTCTGCTGGAGTCGGTCCTACGTTTTGTGTCACTGGTTGTACAGCCAATATAAGTGGGGTGCTGTCTGATTTCTCCGGCACCACCACGTTTTTTAAGGACTTTGCTGGTGCTCCTTCAGGTTCAGCAATCACCCTCTTCCTTTTTGATGTATGATGCACAAGAACAACATTTGAGTGAAAAAACATGGTATGATGACAGATGGAATATGTATTGATAATGGATGGGCATGGCATCTCGACATATATGATGAGTAAACTAAGCAGATGGCGGTGCAACAAAGTAGAAGAAATGCAAGACAACATATGCAAGATACCCGCAATCAATAAAACATTGCCAAATTAGAACACACACCTTGATGGGTGAACAGGACAGGCCATCTGCCTTTGACTCCTTGAGGTTAGAATAGTCATTAGGATCATATTCTAAACAAGAATCAACAGGTGGGGAGCGTATGAGTTTCATTGCATCCAGAATGGCACTCAATGCTTTGGTGCCAATTTTCTAAGTCATTGCAGTGTTTAGCTTCAAGAGTGGACTGCTGCTAGTGCGACACAAAGCAGCTACACAGATCATAGTGTAGATATAACGGGAAAACCGTAAGCATCAGAGTAAAATCAGCAAAGTGAAACTTGCTGGAATATATGTGCTAGTATTGCTGGTACGGCTAGAAAGGCTTCGGATATCAGCTCTCTTCAAGTGAAGGTGCGGTACTATTAATATCAGTGTAACTCTCAAAGGCGACACAACTCCCCGCATTTCCTTGCTATTCTCATAGGATTCAAGTGGGCAGGCCACTACAAATCCTATTACTATGTTTACAAGATCCTACGAATGAAAGAGGCTCAAAGTGTCCATCACAACCGACCGTATATACCTCTACACTGCAAATGTCCCTGTTCATCTTCAGTACAAGGAACATACTGTACTACTATCATACTCCCTCCGTTCCAAAATATAAGTCTTGGTAGAGATTTCCACTATGGATCACATACAAATGTATCCAGATACATTTTAGAGTGTAGATTCACTCATTTTGCTCCATATGTAGTCCATGGTGGAGTCAATACAAAGACTTGTATTTAGGAATGGAGAGAGTACATATTAAAGAAGAACGAAAAGAGGAACACGGTAAAGAAGAGCAAGCAAATTTTGGATAATAAAATGTTGGTTGCGCAGTGCCCACACATGATGAACTAGAGCGCATTAAGAATGCAACTCCCAGCTGTCTCTCGACCATTTCAGGCGGTTGGATGACGATCCTACGTCTCCTAACCCTTCTTCTTCCTCGTCTCTAATTCTTCCCATACAGAACACTGCACGGGCCGCCGGCCGGACCACTGGCCCCCACCGCCTGTGTTCCTCCGCCACCCCCACCCCCACCCCCACCCCCGTCCCAACCCCCACCCGCGTTGAGTTTTCTTCATTCGGTGAGGCCCCACAACCACCCGAGCCCCTTCGATCGCACCGGCGAACTTCGGCGAGCTCTGAAAAATCGACGGACCCAATTTTGAAATTTAGTCTACTGTGATTTAACTAGTGTGGAATATAAAAGGGGAAAACCATAAGCATTGGGAGTATAGTGTTGAGCGTGCCATGGCGGATCTGAAGGTGCAAACCGGACAAAGGCAACTTCGCAACCAAGACAAGAAATCAGAGTAAAGCAGTGGCTATCTATTTTCTTGCTGCGATAAATAAGTTGAGCAGACACGAAAGAGTACCGCCTCTGGTGCGGCGCCGTGTACGCATATGCTAAGAATTTGATGGTGCTATGGTAGCGATGGCTGTCGGCAGCGTGGAAGCAGATCTAGGAGGGTAGACGGTGGCGGCGGGGCGCGGTGGACGAGACAGTCGTAAGAGCGGCGCCGGCAAGGTGGACAGCAGCGGGGATGAAGCGAGAGGACGGGATGCAAGGATCCCAGTCCGAAGCCGTGTATGAGAGAGGTCGATCTCTTGTAATGGACGGCGGCGACGGGGTATCAGCTCCGGCATGGTGGATGAGGACGGTGGTGGATGGGGTGGCAGATGGCGGCGGACGGAGGAGGGTGGGGTGGAGAGGGTGTTTTGGCGCCCACGGAGTACGAATGGGGAAAAGGAAGGTAGAGAGGAAGGGGGGAACCATGTATTCAGGGCGCGCTTGTCTCAAATGCCAGGAAATTTACAAACTTGGCCCCCGTTTAAAATTTCTACTACATCACAACAACATTAGTCGGTTGGGGATAGGACGGTAATATCGCATACACCGAATATTTGCCGACGAGAGTTTGTTTTTGGTTCCCACCGTGTATGAATATGAATCGGGGAGGGAGTCGATTTCGGCCGAGGACACACTGTGTTTTGGCGCCCACCGTGTATGAATCCGGGTGAGAGGCGGTTACGTCATGTTTGGGTGAAATTACAAACCTACCCCTATCAAAACCTATAGAAATCTAGCAGATAGGCTTTGCGTGGCAGGGATAGGCAGTAGTGATTTCCATCTCACAGATTTTGGTTTTGGGCGGTTACTGTGACTTTCCCCGCTTTGTTCAAATTTTACAGAGTGCACGTTTACCGTGCCAACTCAATTCGAATCCCGTTTGTATTCTATTTTTTTGGGCGGGATCCATTTTCAATTGGAATTACATTCTATATACATCAATTTTTATATATACTTTCAAAAGCACAACAAAGAATTCTGCTCCTTTATATGTATAATATGATTTACAAATACAACGATCTCGAAATCTTAAGGTTGAATTCGAAAAAATTTAACCAAATTATGTTCTACTAAATTGTATGGATAAGTAATATCTACATATTAAATAACATAGATGTGCGTGAATTCATATGAGTATGCATGTTCAATAGATCAATTTTGGTTCGAGTATGGATTACATGTATCATCATCTCGAATTCAAATATTTGAATCCCTTTTTTGTTCACTCCTTTCATGCCCATCTCTCTCGCATGCATGCTCCTTCAGGTAGCTATCACTCTCTTTTCTCCAGCTCACCCGCACGCTCACTTCATGTTTCTCCTATGCTCACAAACATGGTCTCTTGACGTCTCCCTTGAGAAGTGTCACACTCTCCCTATCATTATACATTACACGGTTTTCATTATCTCTCACGTCTCTACTATTCTCTGGTATCACTCGGTACCTAAGCTTTCTTTTTCACCGCCACACATAGTATCCACTCGTCTTTCACTTTGTCTTTCTCTCTATGGGATTCTCTCACACATCCTATATGTCTCTACATATGACTCATACCACTAAAATTACTCTCTCTCTCTCTCTCTTGTAGACACAACATTTGTTGCGGTCTCCTTTTCGTCTCCATCCCAGACTGACATTATTCATTTGTTTACCGATCAGACAACCCCGACTACCGTCTCCTCTCTCTCTCTCTCTCACAGACACACACACACAACTCCTGCTTCCACACACCTTCCCGACTACCGTCTCTCTCTCACACACAAAACTCTCGCTTTCGCACCCCGACTCGTATTTCTCTCACAAACATTTGTCGACTTGCTAGCCTCTAGATAGGTTCATACACCCGCACACTCATGCTTCCACCATCGCATACATGTCTCTCTCCCGCTCCTTGTATCTATGTAGATTTTTCTTCCCTTCTTGAGACACGCCCTCTCGATCGTGCACACACACACTATCGCCTCATTTTAAGCTGATACCTATTGCACACACACTCCTTGTGTCTTTGTCACACATGCACTCCGTCCTCCTCCACTCCCCCTCTCTCACACACACACATGGGCTTTTTGCAACAACTAGCAAGATGCCCATGCGTTGCAAAGAACATCAAGATGCATTTGTATGAGTAGTTTATCTTGTGGGGGAAAAGGATGAATGAGGGAAGACCTTATTTGCAAATGTGGAGAGGGGTGTGGGTATCTTTTTGCAAAATTGCCATAGTTTCCTTCCTATCCGTTAGATATAGATCGGACGGCCTATATTGCAGGATGGCAGGCACACGATCATCACTGACAATGCTTTTTATAATAGTAGGGATAAAAAATAGAGTTGGTGATGATGGTGGGCCTGCCATCCTGCAATGTAGGTCGTCCGATTTATATCTGACGGATAGGAAGGAAAACATGGCAATTTATCCGCACTCTTCACCACATTTGCAGATAAGACCTTCCCTCGTTCATCCTTTTCTCCCACAATATCTTGATGTTCCGTGCAACACACGGGCATCTTGCTAGTAAGAGTAGAAATTAGACATATACCACTTCTCGAATCTTGAAACCAACAACATTCCTCCCTTATCTCAACAAAACCGCCAAAGGAATATATTTTGAGTGAAACATAACATATTTTTAGTGATATACGTATTTCAAAACTAGACTTTTTTTCTATCAAATCGGTGAATATGTATTAATCTACTTTGATCGTGTGGCAACGCATTGGCACATTGCTAGTAGTTATTATAATTTTTTGGACACCAGACAAACGGTGGAGTACATATATGAAGAGAAGAGGCGCACACACGCAGTCGGCCTCTCGCTGTCTCGCACACATGAGTGTTACGTAAAGGCGACGTTAACAAATAAACCCTAAAACCCTAGGTGCAGGATTGCTGCATTCGCGATTACCAGGTACGTGGTGGAGCACCTTTGTAGGAATAGTCAGCTCGCGTGATAATTTGATCCGTAGGAGTTGATGGTCGGGACCACAGGTGAACGACTTGGAGCGCGGTGGCTCGCCGGTTGCCATAGATCGAGTAGCCACATTTAAAATATCATTTTTTAGCGAGGTTAAGAGTTCCGATTCTCAATGGCGCGTTATAAGTAGTAAGTAGTTTTTAGAACGATTGGTATGGAGCGAAAATGCAATTCATAGTACTACGTACCTCCTTGGCGTATGGTTGTATGTTTTTTTTGCGATGGAGGTTGTATGGGTTTATGTTGTGAGATGTTGAACTTGGTAGTTTTAGGGCAAATACTATGGTTTAGATTTAGATGCTGGTTTTCAGTAATGAAAATCGGAAGGGGAAACCCTTCTTTGATTAAAAAAAACTATTACCTCCATTCTGGTTTACTAGTCCCCATCGTACTTTGGGTCAAAGTTTGTCCACGAATTTTACTTGTAAAATGTGAATGGAAAACGAGATTTTGTTATACCCAAACAAAAAAGGACTGGAGGGAGTGATTGCTCTGACACGGATGCGAACTCTCATAGCGCAGGCATTGAACCGGCGCGCCGGCCAAGAGGGCCGCTCTCGCTACAGGCCCGGCTGAGCACGCCTCCTCGCCGCGTGCAACCAGCTTAAGACTGCCCCGCCTGCCTTCATTGAATCCGCGCATGTGCCGGCAACACGTCCTTCCGCGAGCCGGCAGGCATTTTAGAACACAAAAATTGACTAAAATATAATTAATTTACGCATGGTCTTGACTTGTTCTGCTCGCACTGGTAGCAGGAACTAGTAGAGGATTTTCTTTATTTATGACTCTCTCACATTTTTTTGGCTTTGAAGTGAATCATGGTTGTGGACATTATGTATGAATGTGCAGATATCTGTGGACATGAGTTTGATGTGGAAGTTGAACTTGGAATGTCGGGCTTGCACGTGAACTATACCATGTCCAATGCTTCGTCTGTTATTGTTTGGAAAGTAATTGCTGTTATTACATGACCCAAAAAAAGCATTTTGTGACACATCAGTAGATGCACGGACATCACTACAGGCATGTTGACTGGATAAACATTTGAACCTAGCTATTATGAAGGAAATTTTTTATTGACAACAGTTTTAGGAAGCAGGAGACGGCTAGCCTGCTCTGCCTCTGCTAGCTTATTTCTGGCTTCTTCCATCTCTTCTTTGGCTTGGGTGAAGAGAGCATCTGATTGCTCTTTTTGCTTCTTCAGGAACTTAGCTACATACTCAAGGGCTGCTGCATGCTTTCTTTCAGCCTTTACTAATGTCACGAGGACACGAACAACTGACGACTCCACCTGGCTTGTGTGTAATCCAGCATCATCTGGGAATTTGCACCTTGTGTCTAATCCAGCATCATTAGGGAACTGGCACCTTGTGTGTAATCCAGCCTCATTTTGGAAACATGATCTCGAGGTTGACCATACTTCCCTCCTCGCAGGAACTGCATCCTGACATGAAGTTACTTCTTTTTTAGACCAATACTCAGAGCAACCTAGATCCATTTAGTAGAAGACAGATAAACAGAACTCGGAGAAGTGAATTCAAAAGGAAAAATAAAATAAAAATAGACTACAAGGTGAGAACACCCACTTCCTACATCAAGCTAAAAACGAAAGCATTAGGATGATTAAGACTCTTCTTATTACACATAGAAGAACACCATGCTTAAGAGAAATAGAAACTACAACATATACACATCAAAGAACACGAGGCTACACGAAAGTAATTGAAAGGGTGTTACTTACCAAAGCTTGCTTTACAGGTTCGGTGCAACTCCTCTTTAACTTGCCACGCTCCTTGAAGATGTCCCGAATATCCCGTGTTTGGTATTCATTGCTCCTCTGCATGTTCACACTCGTGGTTTTAAAATCTCAACATGGTAATACTCGCGCATCTTGTGGGCAACATTAAAGCACTCGTCTGCCATGTTAGAGCATCTCCAACAGAATCGCAACGCGCGGCACTTTAAAAATGCGTTTACAGTGCTGAGATCGAGAAGTAGATACTAGAGAGTAGAGGATAGTTCTCAGCATAGATAGATAAAAAAAGATAATTCAACTACTCCTCGTCGTCCGACTCCTCCTCGGTCGGACAATGGAGGCTATAACCAATTACTTTTACGGGAACAATAGCACACAGAAAATTTTGAAGGGTAGGTATGAACAAAATTGGAACTTCACATGTATTGCTAAGTGATTCAATTCACACATTACCAATCGAGGAGGAGAACGATGGTCGCGGCGGCCTCTGTGATTCATGGTCGGCAACGGGAGTCAGTTCATTGTCCATGATGGTGGTACTTCTGCGCTTGGCGTCGGCTTCTAGGAAGCAGATCCGAGACCATGGAAGACGATGCCGGGGAAGAGGCTCCGTGTACAACAACGACGGTGGACCGGATCTAGTGCGGCGTACGAGGTCGTCGATGAGGCAGATGCAATGCGGTGGACGAGTGCGCCGATGTAAAGGGGAGGAGCACTAAGGTTGCGGTGCCGTGGAGAAGTCTATTTTGCAGTGGGGATAGAAAATGGGGAGTATTCAGGTGTACTACTCTGGGTGCCGGGGTGGGGTTGGCTGGGTAGGGTGAACCTGAAGTTACGAAAACAGCCCCCTACCAAGTGTCATCCGTAGGCCTGTTCCGAAGGCTATGATGGTAACTCCCCACTGCTCGAATCAGGGCCGCGGGAGATTTTCCCATCGACCTCAAAATTTTGTGACACTGGACTCCCCGTGTGGCGTGTTGAGTGATTCAGCTAAGCAACTAGCGAGTAGTAGTAGTAGTAGTAAACTTTGCATATTAGGTTTGACCAAAGTCAAACTTCCTAAAGTTTGACCAAGTTTATAGAAAAATATAAACATTTACCATAACAAATATGTATGATGTGAAAGTACATTCAATAATGAATCCAATGGTATTTATTTGTTATTGTATATGTTAATATTTTTTGTTATAAGCTTTGTGAGAGTTTACAAAACTTGACTTTGACCAATGCTAACACGCGGACTTCAATAAAAATGGTGGGAGTACACATTTGTTTTCTTAGTTTGTAGTGAACTAATCATTTGTTGAAATTGTGAAATAAATATATTAGGCTATTGATTTCGAATGTAATGGTCTATACAATTCAATAGTTACAATCATTGTCGAATCCCAAGATGTATACAAGGTCTATAGTACTTCACAACATGCTCAAACTCACATAATCCCAGTCAAATGAGAATTTAAATGCATTTCATAGTTATTACTTTGTAGGATGCAACAAAAACAACCATAACTCTACATCAGCCATTATAGAAGCAACATTTTGACATATCCCAATGTGTGAATGAAACTTGCAGAGAGAGCTTTTGAAGATGGATCAGATAGGGCGGGAAAGATTGTATGTATGTGGACGAGAGAGTAGGAGGCAAACCTAACGAGACAGAGAGAGAGATAGAGAGAGAAAGAGAGAGGAAGAATTTAGGTCTGTGAGAAAGATGGATACATGTAATATACATGAGATGCGTGTGCATCTGGATTCTGTATACGTGGAAGGATAAGAGACAACATGTTTGATGAGAGAGCTGGAAAAACATGGACGAGAGGGGAAGGATCTCGTGGGTTGAGGGATTGACAATTTTGTGCGGGGGAGAGAGGGATTGGTAATTTTGTGCAAGAGAGAGAGAGAGAGAGAGAGAGAGAGAGAGAGGGTGGGGGGAGGAGTCAGTCAGCCGTCGTCACATCACCCTGCTTCCAAATGACCCCGCGTTCTCTAGCGCGGTGTGGTCACCGTCTTCGATCTGCTCGATGCCCTCTTTGAAGATTGTGGTGTTGTGCATGTTGGGGTGCAAAGAAGGACAAGCGAGAGTGGTCATCGTATAACCTTGGATGGGGATGAATTGTGTGCTCGGGGGAGTGTGTGTGTGTGTGTGTTGTGCTGCGTGTGTCTGTGTGTGTGTGTGTGTCAGATATTGAGAGAAAACAAATATAAGGAGAGAAATGGGTATTCACAAAGAGATTGTGCGGGCCTTGAGGTCCAGGTGAGGGTGTCAAAATGTGCGCGTTGATGCATGTGTTGCATACGACCGTGCGAGGGACGGACGAATCGAGAGATATGGTTGTTGTGTTACGGATGCTCCTCTCTCTGTCTCTCGCTCTCTCCCTCTCTCTCTCTCTCTCACACACACACACACACACACAAGTAAACTAGAAGACCGTTCTCTCATGTATACACAACGTATCGGCATCTGTCTATGTCTCACTCATGCATGATCATTTGCACATTCACACCTCTCTATGTCTGTATCACACGCACACTGTCTCCACATTGTCCTTCCGCCACAACACACATATGGACACATACACACGTTCTCTCTCAGTCACACACACAAAATCAGTATTAAAAAAACTAGGGCCCACCTAAAACGTCAAAATCCAAATAAACACGAACTGGAGCTAAATTCAAATATATGGAAATATTGTAGCGTCAAGTACTTTCACAGGAAAAAATGTTGAGTAATATTCGAGAATTGTTTTCACACACACAAAAAGGTTCGGTGGATGTCCTTCGAGCGCGACACAGTGACGCACCGTTTGATCGACCACGCGGCCATGGTTCACGCGCTTGCATAGGATTACGTATCATGGCTGTGGTACTAACTAATAAAAGCCTTGCCTAAGTCTAATGTTTACGTGTACTAGTACGGTTTTCTTTTAAGTTTGACCAACCTTATATATAAAACTAAAGTAAGCTCCCACACGTGCACTCATCAATATGCCGCCGCTGTTGTTGCGCATGCCGGCGCCCGCCTACTCCGGCCAACAATTTCTCGCCCATCACCACCGTGTCGCCGCCATCCCTGTGCCATGAAGCCGAAGGCTCGCCCGCTCACGTCGTCTGCAGTCCCTCCTCGCGACGCCGCTGCGCTGCCAAGCACACGAGAAGCTGGTGGAGCCACGTCTATGCACGCAGCGTACGAAGAGGAGGACGAGCGCGTGCTCCAGCACGCCGGCGAGGAGGAACTAGCGTGTCATTGTCGTCTCCGCCCGCGCGGAGGAGGCGCGCATGGTGGTTGTCGCGGCGGAAGTCGGTCGCGCGCGCGTCGAGCCCGCAAACCGGGTGTGGACGCGGAATCTACCTTCGAGACCTTGAATGCCACGTGGATCCTGCAATCTGAAGGAGCAATTTGGGTCAGTCGACTCATGTGAGCCATTTGAGGCAACATGGATGGCTAGAAGGGCTTCTTCCACATCTTCTGCCGTCTTCTTCCTTCGCTCCGTCGAACTTCTTTCACAAATCGACTGACCCAAATTATACTACTAGTACGAACGTATTAAGTACAGTAGGAACACGAAGATACAAGCAGTAGTACCAACTGCAAGAAGAACAGTAGTAAGCAGTAGTACTAGTACTAATGTACGTACTAAAGACTTCAAATAACGAGAAAGAACATAAACATAGTTCTGCTGGGGCCTCAACACAACACACCCTTGAAAATAAACTAGGCAACTAGACCGCTTGACACTTCAGTAGAACCAGCATGAGCGACGACACTGCCACCTACTCGGAGTCCGAGTCCACGTCCTCGACTTCGTCCTTGTCCCTCTTCCTCTTCCTCTTCGCCGACGCTTCTTTGCTTGAACCGGACACTGGGCTCTGCTTCTTCATCCAACACTTGTAGATATTTAAACAAAGGTAGGCATCCATTGCTGCGTACATGATGTGATCTTCATCTAATGTCTTCGACTCCCATGCATGATGAAACTCGTGATGAGGTTTCTTCAGTTTAGCGTGCGAAGGATCAATCATGGCTACTGCCAGGGTCAGCGTTGAAGGTTGAGAGGAGGACACCAGGCTTGCCTTCTGGAGATCGAAGGGCTAGCCTACAACGAGACCTATCCGACGCACGACATCCCTGTCGTTCTTAAAGCCTATAGTAACAAATTTCACTCTTTTGTCCTTGAGGAAGTTCTTAAAATCCTGGCACTCAATGTCGGCATGGCATATGTGGTGGACCAAGCAAACTTTATGTACGCAAACCTGGATCACGGTGGGCTTCTTCCTCTCTTCGTCCTTTAGATCCGTCTCTCGTCCCAAGACTGTGGTGTACTCAACATCTAGCCCAGCGACCCACTCATCCATTGAACTGTTGAACATGCGTAGGAAGCGAGCAAGCCATGCTTTCACCGTCTCGGATCCACGTGTGTAGATGACGATGAACTGATCGCCGGTGATGGCTCTAACCTGTTACTCAGCGGCGACCATGGAGATTTGGGAGGCAATGGATTTTGGAGGAGGGTTAGGAGAAGTTGAACTGTTGTACCCCGCAAAAAAAAACTGGGAGCGAACTAATGTGAAAGGACGGGACGACTAGGAGCGAACTGTTGTAAGGTAGAAGACGGGGATGAGTAGGGCGTGCGAACAACATGGGGTTGCTGGCTTTCCCGGTGGATAAACGGCTGCAAGCCCCCAAAGAGTTCTCGAGAACTATGCGGGACCCAATAGATGTCATGTCTACTAGACCCATATCGTAGGCCTGACGGTATAGCTTCTGCCTATTTGCACGCCATGCCAGCGCGTGGATGTAACTTCACTTAATTCCGTCAAACGTCGCGCCTCCCACGACCTTCGCCTCCCTCGTGCGGTCGCGCCCTTTGAGACTTCGACCGGCTATAAATGAGCAATATTTTTTGCCTTTTTTAAGACAAGCAATTTTTTTTGCCTACTCCGCATGCATGATACTCCCTCTGGTCCTTTTTACTCCCGTCAACTGTTTGCAAAGTGTTTGACCAAATTTATACTTTTTTTGAACACCACCTTATATTAATTAACCAGCCACACTAGTACACTCATTCGATACAATATTCACCACACAGGGCGGTATGTTATTTACAAGAATTGTTGGGGAACGTAGTAATTTCAAAAAAAATCCTACGCACACGCAAGATCATGGTGATGCATAGCAACGAGAGGGGAGAGTGTTGTCTACGTACCCTCGTAGACCAAAGCGGAAGCGTTGACGCAACGTAGAGGAAGTAGTCGTACGTCTTCCCGATCCGACCGATCCAAGCACCGTTACTCCGGCACCTCCGAGTTCTTGGCACACGTTCAGCTCGATGACGCACCCCTAGCTCCGATCCAGCAAAGCTTCGGGGAGGAGTTCCGTCAGCACGACGGCGTGGTGACAATCTTGATGTTCTACCGGCGCAGGGCTTCGCCTAAGCACTGCAACGATATATTCGAGGTGGAATATGGTGGAGGGGGGCACCGCACACGGCTAAGGAACGATCACGAAGATCAACTTGTGTGTCCATGGGGTGCCTCCTGCCCCCGTATATAAAGGAGCAAGGGAGGGAGGAGGCCGGCCCTATGTTTGGCGCGCCAAGGGGAGTCCTACTCCCACCGGGAGTAGGATTCCCCATTTCCTAGTCCAACTAGGAGTTCTTCCTTGTAGGGGGAGTAGGAGAGAAGGAAAGGGAAGAGAGAAGGAGAAGGAAGGAGGGGGGCGCCCCCCCTCCCTAGTCCAATTCGTACTAGTCCAAGGGGAGGGGTGCGGCCACCCTTTTGTCCCTTTCTCTCCTTTCCCGTATGGCCCAATAAGGCCCAATACGAATTCCCGTAACTCTCCGGTACTCCGATAAATACCCGAACCACTCAGAACCTTTCCGATGTCCGAATATAGTCGTCCAATATATCGATCTTTATGTCTCGACCATTTCGAGACTCCTCGTCATGTCCCCGATATCATCCGGGACTCCGAACTCCTTCGGTACATCAAAACTTATGAACTCATAATAACTGTCATCGTAACCTTAAGCGTGCGGACCCTACGGTTCGAGAACAATGTAGACATGACCGAGACACATCTCCGGTCAATAACCAATAGCGGGACCTGGATGCCCATATTGGCTCCTACATATTCTACGAAGATCTTTATCGGTCAGACCGCATAACAACATACGTTGTTCCCTTTGTCCATCGGTATGTTACTTGCCCGAGATTCGATCGTCGGTATCCAATACCTAGTTCAATCTCGTTACCAGCAAATCTCTTTACTCGTTCCGTAATACATCATCCCGCAACTAACTCATTAGTTGCAATGCTTGCAGGGCTTAAGTGATGTGCATTACCGAGAGGGCCTAGAGATACCTCTCCCACAATTGGAGTGACAAATCCTAATCTCGAAATACGCCAACCCAACATCATCCTTTGGAGACACCTATAGTACTCCTTTATAATCACCCAGTTACGTTGTGACGTTTGGTAGCACCCAAAGTGTTCCTCCGGCAAACGGGAGTTGCATAATCTCATAGTCAAAGGAACATGTATAAGTCATGGATAAAAGCAACAGCAACATACTAAACGATCGGGTGCTATGCTAATGGAATGGGTCATGTCAATCAGATCATTCAACTAATGATGTGACCTTGTTAATCAAATGACAACTCCTTTGTCCATGGTTAGGAAACTTAACCATCTTTGATTAACAAGCTAGTCAAGTAGAGGCATAGTAGTGACACTCTGTTTGTCTATGTATCCACACATGTATTATGTTTCCAGTTAATACAATTCTAGCATGAATAATAAACATTTATCATGATATGTAAGGAAATAAATAATAACTTTATTATTGCCTCTAGGGCATATTTCCTTCAAGAATACCATCTAATCTATTGTGAAAGCTATACTTAGCGATTAAGTGTGCCACCTTATTGGCCGAACGGCTAATCTTTGACAATTGAAGATTGTTGATCAACTTCGAGATGCTCAACGCTTTCATCTTCAGGTCACGCATAGCAGACCTGTCATAGTCCCCCGATGCAAGAGACGCTACCACAAAAGCACAATCAGTCTCTAAAATTACAGGATTATGAAGAGAAATACCTATGTAGAGACCGACAATGCAAGCCCTAAGCTCCGCTTCCTCCACGCTTTGACAGGCATCAATGAAATCCCACGACCAAATTTATACTAAAAATATCAATATCTACAATACTGATTATAATGAGTATAAGAACTACGTTTTATAATGAGTGTAAAAATATTGATTTGACATTATGAATGTTGACACATTTTTCTATAAGTCTGGTGAAAGTAGAGGTACATTGACTTCAGACAAAACTTAAATGCACAATGCAGACTAGTTCCTCCGTCCAGGTGCGTGCCATGTCCTATCTTGTCATCACAACAAGGTTAGCTATTAGAGTACCACTACCTCCCTTCTAGTTTAAAGGGCTCGATTCAAAAATTGCACCTACTCTTAGCAAGATAGTACAGGCGGTGGAATAGTTTTTGAAGTCTGCAAAAGTACTCAACTAGTGCTGTCGTTCTTCACAAAAAATGTGTTTACCAATGCATGCATGAACACTAGTTACTCTAACCCCCCCGAGGGAGTCCTGGATTAGGGGGTGTTCGGATAGCCGAACTATATCTTCAGCCGGACTCCAGGACTATGAAGATACAAGATTGAAGACTTCGTCCCGTGTACGGAAGGTTCTTTCCTTGGCGTGGAAGGCAAGCTAGGCGTGCGGATATTCAAGATCTCCTACCAATGTAACCGACTCTGTGTAACCCTAACCCTATCCGGTGCCTATATAAACCGGAGGGTTGTAGTCCGTAGGACGAACACATCATAACCATCATCATACCCATAGGCTAGCTTCTAGGGTTTAGCCTCCTTGATCTCGTGGTAGATCTACTCTTGTACTACCCATATCATCAATATTAATCTAGCAGGAGTAGGGTTTTACCTCCATCGAGAGGGCCCGAACCTGGGTAAAATAAAGTGTCCCTTCTCTCCTGTTACCATCCGACCTTGACGCACAGATCGGGACCCCCTACCCGAGATCCGCCGGTTTTGACACCGACATTGGTGCTTTCATTGAGAGTTCCTCTGTGTCGTCGCCTTTAGGCCCGATGGCTCCTTTGATCATCAACAACGATGAGGTCCAGGGTGAGACTTTTCTCCCCGGACAGATCTTCGTCTTAGGCGGCTTCGCTCTGCGGGCCAACTCGCTTGGTCATCTGGAGCAGATCGAGAGCTACGCCCCTGGCCATCAAGTCATGTTTGGAAGCCTAAACTACACGGCAGATATCCGCGGAGACTTGATCTTTGACGGATTCGAGCCACAGCCAAGCGCGCCGCACTATCTCGAGGGGCATGATATAGCTCTGCCTCCGAACAGTGTCCTTGAGGCCGCATACGCTCCGGCCCCGATCCTCGATTCGGAGCCCGCTGCATTCTTTGAAGATGAACGGTTGGACGTCACCTCGGGGGCTGCGATCTTAAAGGCCATTGAGCCGAACGCGAGCCCCGCGCTCCGCATGGCCTGTGACTCCAAGGAGCCGGACTCTTCTCCGAACTTCGGGTCATCCGTGCCCCCGCCGATCGAATCAGATTGGGCGCCTGTAATGGAGTTCACCGCCGCGGACATCTTTCAGTATTCACCTTTTGGTGATATTTTGAATTCTCTCAAGTCTCTCTCTTTGTCAGAAGAGCCCGGGCCGAACTATGGCCTGCGAGGTTGGGATTCGGACGACGAAGAAATTCAAAGCCCACCCACTGCCCACTTAATAGCCACTGTCGACGATATATCCGACATGCTCGACTTCGGCTCCGAAGACTTCGACGGTATGGACGACGAAGGAGGAGACGAGCAAGAACCAGCACCTGTAGGGCGCTGGACCGCCACCTCGTCATACAACATATACATGGTGGATGCTCCAAAAGATGGAGATGGCGATGGAACAACGGAGGATGGCACTTCAAAAAAGCCTCCAAAACGCCGACGTCAGCGGCGCCGCTCCAAATCCCGCCACAGCAGAAACGGTGATTCTGGCACGGGAGATAATACTACCCCGGACAGCGCCGAAGAACACCAAAACCAGCAGGATTCGGCACAGGAAGATGGAGAAGACCCCCCTCATGAGAGAGCGGCAGAGCGAGAGGTCGAGGACGATAACTACATGCCTCCCTCCGAAGACGAGGCAAGCCTCGGAGATGATGAATTCATCGTACCATCAGACCCCGCCGAACAAGAGCGCTTTCAACCCAGGCTTTTAGCCACGGCGAACAGCCTAAAGAAAAAGCAGCAACAACTTAGAGCTGATCAAGATTTGCTAGCTGACAGATGGACTGAAGTCCTTGCGGCCGAAGAGCACGAGCTCGGACGCCCCTCCAAAAACTATCCTAAGCGCAGGCCGCTACCCCAATCAGAGGAGGAAGCCCAAGACATGGCAGATCGGCCACCTCGCGGCCGCGACAGAGAAGCCTGTCGAACATCCAAACAAGCCATGCCCCGCAACCGCTTTACCAAGGCACGGGAACACGAACCAGACCTGTGAGACGTCCTGGAGGACAAAGCAAGGCAAACAAGATCGATCTATGGATCGCGCGGACGCCCGACGGCACGTGATAGTTTTCACTCCGGACACAATAAGTCCGGCCGGGCCGAACACAACAGGCACAGCTCCTCCGAACTGCGTCGAGACATAGCCCAGTACAGCGGCGCCGCACACCCACTATGCTTCACAGACGAAGTAATGGATCATAGAATCCCAGAGGGTTTTAAACCCGTCAACATCGAGTCGTACGATGGTACGACAGATCCGGCAGTATGGATTGAGGACTATCTCCTCCACATCCACATGGCACGTGGTGATGATTTGCACGCCATCAAATATTTACCCCTTAAGCTTAAGGGACCAGCCCGGCACTGGCTTAACAGCCTCCCCGCAGATTCGATCGACTCTTGGGAGGACCTGGAGGCCGCATTCCTCGACAACTTCTAGGGGACCTACGTATGGCCACCGGACGCCGACGACCTAAGCCACATAATCCAGCAGCCAGAAGAATCGGCCAGGCAATTCTGGACACGGTTCCTAACAAAGAAAAATCAGATAGTCGATTGTCCGGATGCAGAGGCCTTAGCAGCCTTCAAGCATAACATCTGTGACGAGTGGCTTGCCCGGCACCTGGGACAGGAAAAGCCGAAATCCATGGCAGCCCTCATGACACTCATGACCCGCTTTTGCACGGGCGAAGATAGCTGGCTAGCTCGCAGCAACAACTTATCGAAGAAGCAAGGTAATTCAGATACCAAGGACAAAAGTGGCAGGTCACGACGGAATAAACAGAAACGCCGCGTCAGCAGCGACAGCAATGAAGATACGGCAGTAAACGCCGGATTCAGAGGCCATAAATCCGGTCAGCGGAGAAAGCCATTCAAAAAAGAATACCCAGGGCCCGTCCAGTTTGGACCGAATACTCGACCGCTCGTGCCAGATTCACGGCACCCCCGAAAGGCCAGCCAATCACACCAACAGGGATTGTTGGGTGTTCAAACAGGCAGGCAAGTTAAGAGCCGAAAACAAAAACAAGGGGCTAGACAGCGATGACGAAGAGGAGCCCAGGCCGCCGAACAACAACGGACAGAAGGGGTTTCCCCCACAAGTGCGGATGGTGAACATGATATACGCGACTCATATTCCCAAGCGGGAGAGGAAGCGTGCGCTACGGGACGTATACGCGATGGAGCCAGTCGCCCCAAAGTTCAACCCATGGTCCTCCTGCCCGATCACCTTCGATCGAAGGGACCACCCCACTAGCATCCGTCACGGCGGTTTCGCCGCATTGGTTCTTGACCCAATCGTTGACGGATTTCACCTTACAAGAGTCCTCATGGACGGCGGTAGTAGCCTGAACCTGCTCTACCAGGATACAGTGCGGAAAATGGGCATAGATCCATCAAGGATCAAGCCCACAAGGACGACCTTTAAAGGCGTCATCCCAGGTGTAGAGGCCAATTGCATAGGCTCCATAACACTTGATGTGGTCTTCGAATCTCCAGACAACTTCCGAAGCGAAGAGTTAATCTTCGACATAGTTCCGTTCCGCAGTGGCTATCATGCTCTGCTTGGACGAACCGCATTCGCTAAATTCAATGCGGTGCCGCACTACACATATCTCAAGCTCAAGATGCCAGGCCCTCGAGGTGTAATCACGGTCAGCGGAAACACCGAACGCTCCATCCGTACGGAGGAACACACGGCGACCCTCGCAACAGAGGTACAAAGCAGCCTGTTAAGGCAGCTCTCGAGTCCGACCGCTACAAAGCAGGACAAAGCAAAACCCGCCCGGAGTAACCCGCAGCAAGACCGACTGGCGCGTTCAGAGCACGCGTAGCAATACGGCCCCAACCCCAGCCATCGCTACATAGAGGAGCTAGTACCTCGAGTACACAATTACGCCCTTACAATTCCATGGGCATAGGGGAAGGGGCAGATAAAACAGCATGCCAACAATACGGCGTCAAACGTACTAGGGGCTGCCGGGTTCTTCTTTTCTTTTAGGACTCCATACTCTGGATACAGTGTTCGGCCTCGCTGCCGCACAGACGATACAGGTCCCAGGAAAGCAGACAAAACAACGCCGCATCATGGAACTCTCTGGTGGTCTCTAGTTCGAGCGATATATCTGTTTCTAAATTCCGCGGCCTGCGCCTGGTCAGGACATGTTAAATAGTCTAAATTTTTTTCGCACTACTTGTATCGTTCGGCTTGAATAAACAGCCTCCTCATAAATAATGCATAGCTTTTCGTCTATTTTTTGCATTATCTTCTTTTAATATACATATGTTTACTCAAATAACATGATCGCAACCGTACACCATGGTACGGCAAACCACACCAGGGGCTTTATTACCCTTCTATCTGGTGTGAGAAGTCCGTCCACTTTCACAAGTGCGGCACCCCAAACCTATAGCATTATATGCATCGGCTCCGAGTCATGATTTTGGTCATATGTTGGGTTTGCCCGGCTCCTATGTTTTGGTGCCTTACGTTCCGCTCTATCGGCTAAGGTAGCACTAGGAGAACCACTGTGATTGTGCCCCAGATCAGGTGGGTGAGCACCTCAGTGGAGAAAGCTAAAACAGACTGTCATGATAAGGCGCGAGACCGGTCGCTGTTTGAGAGGTTTTTCGAGTCCCTAAAGGCTTATGCCGCTTCGAGCGGAGAGCTGGTTAAGTCCGGCTAAAGGCGTGGATAGTGCCCCCAATTCGGCCTTCCGAACTAGGGGCTTCGCCGAAATTTAAAATTATAACGTTCTATGGCTAAGTGAGAGTATTCAAGCATTATAGTCCGATTGCCTGGTTCACTGTGCTGAGCGCCTCCCTCGAAGGACCCAACTATGGGAACAAGAGCCCTCAGGTTTATCCCGAACACCCCAACACTAGTTGCATGGGGGCAGAAGCCGACGACTCGCCATCCCTCAGTTATTGATAAACGGCCGCACAGAAAATAATATTTTAAATTCAGAAAGCATTGCTTAAGCGCATATGAACAAGTTTTCAGCGCACAGGATACAATTGAGCGAGTTCATTGAAATATTACATCTTTGGCACACTCATCCGCGACAAGGCGAGCTCCAGCGAGAACTTCCTTGTAGTAGTTCTCGGGCTTGCGATGCTCCTTCCCCTGCGGCGGCCCGTCCTTCACCAGCTTCTCTCCGTCCAGCTTGCCCCAGTGTACCCTTACACGGGCAAGGGCCCTCCATGCACCTTCTATGCAGACGGAGCGCTTGATGACCTCAAGCCGTGGACAGGCCTCCACCAGCCGCCGCACCAGCCCGAAGTAGCTCCCAGGCAGGGCCTCTCCCGGCCACAGCCGAACTAGTAAGCCCTTCATGGCCTGTTCGGCCGCCTTGTGGAGCTCGGCCAGCTGCTTCAGCTGATCGCTTAAGGGCACAGGGTGTCCGGCCTCAGAATATTGAGACCAGAACACACTCTCTGTCGAGCTGTCCTCTTCAGCTCGGTAGAATGCGGCGGCGTCGGATGCGCTGCGGGGAATATCGAAGAATGCCCCTGGAGAACTCCGGATTCGGGTAAGTAATAGGTATTTCACCTTTATATTCCTACTTTGCATTAAGAATGCCTTACCCGCTGCTATCTTTTTCACATCCTCCAACTCTTGGAGGGCCTTTTGGGCTTCGGCCTTGGCACTCTTGGTGGTCTCAACAGCCGACGCGAGCTCGGATGCTTGCGTTTTTGCCTCAAGCTCCAAACCCTCATGTTTCTTCATGAGAGCTTGCAGCTCTTGCTGCACCTCGCCGACTTGGACCCCAAGCTTTTCTCGCTTGGCGCGCTCCTCGGCCGCTTTCTTCTCAGCCTCACCCAGCGCCTGCTTCAGGGTTGCCACCTCGGTTGTGGCCCCTACAATAAGCAGTACAATCCTGTTATTTCTTTTTGCAATGAAGCCTCTCTATAGGCACCTTTTGTTTTCTTCTAAGGGGTATTTCTTACCTTCCTTTTCCACGAGCTGCCTTTTGGCAAGGCCGAGCTCTTGCTCGGACCGCTCGAGGTCCTTTTTCAGGACTTCCACCTGCGCAGTCAGTGCGGCGGTGGACAGCAGGGAAGCCTGCATACGCATATTAGACTTTTTATTTAGACTCCTGCGAAAATTGTTGGATCCTCTATTCGGCTTTTCTTTCCGAACACCGAACAGAGCATCAGGGGCTACTGTCTATGCGGTAATGAATTTAGCATATTTTTTGCTTACCTGGAAGCCTGTTAAAAGGCTAGCGCAAGCTTCATTCAGTCCGCTCTTGGCGGACTGAACCCTTTGGACCACCGCACTCATAACAATATGGTGCTTCACGTCGATGGTGGCGCCTTCAAGCGCCTCCAACAGACTATCCGGCGCCTCTGGTTGGACAGAGGTCACCGGCTCAGACGGCTTACTCCTCTTGGAAGGAGTTCGCCCACCGTGAGCCAGGACGGTTGAGTCCGGCGCGGTGTCCGGCACAAAGCCGGACTGGGAGCCCTCGGGGGTTTCATCCCCTTTACTCCTGGGGTCCTGAGGATTGCCTTGCGGCTCCTCCAGGACCACCTCCTGCTGCCCTGTTCGGCGGGACGCCGCTTCGGCGTCGTCTGCCCCACTAGGGGAGACTGCGGGCGAGACAGAGTTCATGTCCGACGAATCCAGGGAGCCGCTCGATGAATCATCGAGTGCGGCTCGGGGCGGGCTGCGCAAATAGCATTCGACATTAGGGTAAGCTGCGCACTTGAAGATACTATGAGTCATTCTGGTATGTGAATACTTACGATGTCGCCGGACGCTTGGTTCTGTCCGGCCACTCCTTTCCGCCCTCTTCGGTGTTGGGGGAGTAGTCCGGCGGAGGGGTCTTCCTTTTCCTCGACCCCTTGGCCTCCCCTATTGGGGCGGCCTTCTTCTTTTTCGCTCCCCTCGCTGGAGGGGGAGAGCTTCCTTGTTCCTCCTCCTCGTTTTCACGAGAGGAGGGTGTCGCAGACTCGCCAGATGACGAGCTCGACACCACCACATTGCGGGCACTCTTTCGAGTCCCGGTGGTCTTCTTCTTCTTGACCTTCTTCTCCAGCACCACATAGGGCGCCAGAGCCAGCAGTTTCTCTAAGAGAGCTGGGGCTGGGTCTTCGGGCAGAGGAGCCGGACAGTTGATTGGTCCGGCTATCTTCAGCCACGCCTGTCAAAGGCAAAGGGAGTTTTTAGATCCCACATAGAGTTAATCTATGTAGAAAATCTTAACGAACCTGTGAAAGGTATAAATAGCCTACCTCGCCAGCGTTGCGCTGCGAGCTGTATCCGCGGTCCTCGGAAGCGGATGTGGGGCACTCGGCGCCTTTGGTTAGCACCTTCCAGACGTCTTCATATGTCGTGTCGAAGAGCCTATTGAGGGTTTGGTGCTGCGCCGGGTCGAATTCCCACAAAGTGAACTCCCGTTCTTGGCACGGGAGGATCCGGCGAACGAACATGACCTGGATGATGTTGACATGCCGGATGGGCTTGTTCATCAGGGACCGGATGCAAGTTTGCAGTCCGGTCACTTCTTCTTCGTTGCCCCACGATAGGCCCGTCTCTTTCCAGGACATGAGCCGCGTGGGGGGTACGGATCGGAACTCACGGGCCGCGACCCATTTCGAGTCGCGTGGCTCGGTGATGTAAAACCACCCTGCCTGCCACCCCTTTAAGGACTCCACAAAGGAGCCATCGAACCAGAGTGCGTTGGACATTTTGCCGGCCATAGCACCTCCGCACTCCGCCTGGGTGCCGGACACCACCTTGGGCTTGACGTTGAAGGTCTGGAGCCAGAGGCCGAAGTGGGGGCGGATGCGGAGAAAGGCCTCACACACGATGATAAACGCTGAGATATTGAGGATAAAGTTCGGGGCCAGATCGTGGAAGTCCAGGCCGTAGTAGAACATGAGCCCCCGGACAAAAGGGTGAAGTGGAAAACCCAGTCCGCGAAGGAAATGGGGGAGAAAAACTACCCTCTCATGGGGCCTTGGGGTGGGAAGAAGCTGCCCCGCCTCGGGAAGCCGGTGCGGGATGTCCTTGGACAGATATCCGGCCTTCCTAAGCTTTTTGATTTGACCCTCCGCAACGGAGGAAGCCATCCACTTGCCACCCGCTCCGGACATCGCTGGAGCAGGTTGGGGAAGAAAGAGCGAACTTGGGCGTTGGAGCTTGAGTGCGCAGGAGATGGATGGGCAAAGGAGGAAGAAGGCGTAGGTGAAAGAGGTGGATCTTTATCCCCTTATATAGGCTGATGCCGTTATGCGTCCCCACCTACCTAATAAAACTCGCTTGCCGCTCACACGCCGTGGTAAATGGCGCGGTTGGGTTACCCACGTCCGCATTAATGAGAATCCCGTTAAAAGGGGCACATGATCTCTGCTTCGACAAGACGTGCCAAGGAAACCGCCTCGTTGAACGTGCTGCGGTGGAACAACAAAAAATAATCCATACAGAAGGCTTGGTCGCAGTGTTATGACGCACTGCGGAATACGTCAGCAGATTTGATTTGTGTTTGTATTATTCTCTATATGGCAATACGTGGAAACTTTTTTAAGACAAGCAATTTTTTTGCCTACTCCGCATGCATGATACTCCCTCTGGTCCTTTTTACTCCCGTCAACTGTTTGCAAAGTGTTTGACCAAATTTATACTTTTTTTGAACACCACCTTATATTAATTAACCAGCCACACTAGTACACTCATTCGATACAATATTCACCACACAGGGCGGTATGTTATTTACAAGAATTGTTGGGGAACATAGTAATTTCAAAAAATTTCCTACGGACACGCAAGATCATGGTGATGCATAGCAACGAGAGGGGAGAGTGTTGTCTACGTACCCTCGTAGACCAAAGCGGAAGCGTTGACGCAACGTAGAGGAAGTAGTCGTACGTCTTCCCGATCCGACCGATCCAAGCACCGTTGCTCCGGCACCTCCGAGTTCTTGGCACACATTCAGCTCGATGACGCACCCCTAGCTCCGATCCAGCAAATCTTCGGGGAGGATTTCCGTCAGCACGACGGCGTGGTGACAATCTTGATGTTCTACCGGCGCAGGGCTTCGCCTAAGCACTGCAACGATATATTCGAGGTGGAATATGGTGGAGGGGGGCACCGCACACGGCTAAGGAACGATCACGAAGATCAACTTGTGTGTCCATGGGGTGCCTCCTGCCCCCGTATATCAAGGAGCAAGGGAGGGAGGAGGCCGGCCCTATGTTTGGCGCGCCAAGGGGAGTCCTACTCCCACCGGGAGTAGGATTCCCCATTTCCTAGTCCAACTAGGAGTTCTTCCTTGTAGGGGGAGTAGGAGAGAAGGAAAGGGAAGAGAGAAGGAGAAGGAAGGAGGGGGGCGCCTCCCCTCCCTTGTCCAATTCGGACTAGTCCAAGGGGAGGGGTGCGGCCACCCTTTTGGCCCTTTCTCTCCTTTCCCGTATGGCCCAATAAGGCCCAATACGAATTCCCGTAACTCTCCGGTACTCCGATAAATACCCGAACCACTCAGAACCTTTCCGATGTCCGAATATAGTCGTCCAATATATCGATCTTTACGTCTCGACCATTTCGAGACTCCTCGTCATGTCCCCGATCTCATCCGGGACTCCGAACTCCTTCGGTACATCAAAACTTATAAACTCATAATAACTGTCATCGTAACCTTAAGCGTGCGGACCCTACGGTTCGAGAACAATGTAGACATGACCGAGACACATCTCCGGTCAATAACCAATAGCGGGACCTGGATGCCCATATTGGCTCCTACATATTCTACGAAGATCTTTATCGGTCAGACCGCATAACAACATACGTTGTTCCCTTTGTCCATCGGTATGTTACTTGCCCGAGATTCGATCGTCGGTATCCAATACCTAGTTCAATCTCGTTACCGGCAAATCTCTTTACTCGTTCCGTAATACATCATCCCGCAACTAACTCATTAGTTGCAATGCTTGCAGGGCTTAAGTGATGTGCATTACCGAGAGGGCCTAGAGATACCTCTCCCACAATTGGAGTGACAAATCCTAATCTCAAAATACGCCAACCCAACATCATCCTTTGGAGACACCTGTAGTACTCCTTTATAATCACCCAGTTACGTTGTGACATTTGGTAGCACCCAAAGTGTTCCTCCGGCAAACGGGAGTTGCATAATCTCATAGTCAAAGGAACATGTATAAGTCATGGATAAAAGCAACAGCAACATACTAAACGATCGGGTGCTATGCTAATGGAATGGGTCATGTCAATCAGATCATTCAACTAATGATGTGACCTTGTTAATCAAATGACAACTCCTTTGTCCATGGTTAGGAAACTTAACCATCTTTGATTAACAAGCTAGTCAAGTAGAGGCATAGTAGTGACACTCTGTTTGTCTATGTATCCACACATGTATTATGTTTCCAGTTAATACAATTCTAGCATGAATAATAAACATTTATCATGATATGTAAGGAAATAAATAATAACTTTATTATTGCCTCTAGGGCACATTTCCTTCAAGAATACCATCTAATCTATTGTGAAAGCTATACTTAGCGATTAAGTGTGCCACCTTATTGGCCGAACGGCTAATCATTGACAATTGAAGATTGTTGATCAACTTCGAGATGCTCAACGCTTTCATCTTCAGGTCACGCATAGCAGACCTGTCATAGTCCCCCGATGCAAGAGACGCTACCACAAAAGCACAACCAGTCTCTAAAATTACAGGATTATGAAGAGAAATACCTATGTAGAGACCGGCAATGCAAGCCCTAAGCTCCGCTTCCTCCACGCTTTGACAGGCATCAATGAAATCCCACGACCAAATTTATACTAAAAATATCAATATCTACAATACTGATTATAATGAGTATAAGAACTACGTTTTATAATGAGTGTAAAAATATTGATTTGACATTGTGAATGTTGACACATTTTTCTATAAGTCTGGTGAAAGTAGAGGTACATTGACTTCAGACAAAACTTAAATGCACAATGCAGACTAGTTCCTCCGTCCAGGTGCGTGCCATGTCCTATCTTGTCATCACAACAAGGTTAGCTATTAGAGTACCACTACCTCCCTTCTAGTTTAAAGGGCTCGATTCAAAAATTGCACCTACTCTTAGCAAGATAGTACAGGCGGTGGAATAGTTTTTGAAGTCTGCAAAAGTACTCAACTAGTGCTGTCGTTCTTCACAAAAAATGTGTTTACCAATGCATGCATGAACACTAGTTACTCTAACCCCCCCGAGGGAGTCCTGGATTAGGGGGTGTTCGGATAGCCGAACTATATCTTCAGCCGGACTCCAGGACTATGAAGATACAAGATTGAAGACTTCGTCCCGTGTACGGAAGGTTCTTTCCTTGGCGTGGAAGGCAAGCTAGGCGTGCGGATATTCAAGATCTCCTACCAATTTAACCGACTCTGTGTAACCCTAACCCTATCCGGTGCCTATATAAACCGGAGGGTTGTAGTCCGTAGGATGAACACATCATAACCATCATCATACCCATAGGCTAGCTTCTAGGGTTTAGCCTCCTTGATCTCGTGGTAGATCTACTCTTGTACTACCCATATCATCAATATTAATCTAGCAGGAGTAGGGTTTTACCTCCATCGAGAGGGCCCGAACCTGGGTAAAATAAAGTGTCCCTTGTCTCCTGTTACCATCCGACCTTGACGCACAGATCGGGACCCCCTACCCGAGATCCGCCGGTTTTGACACCGACACCCCCCCTCTTCTTTAATTCTTTGCCGCATCAGCATGTTTGCTATTCTCGTGTGCATGATACCAGCTAAGATACCACCATTATGGCCAGCCTTAATCATCGCATGCAATAATTTAGTGCACCTTGAAAAATATGAACATGTGTGGGGCGTGTATGTTTTTAATGACCTGAGACTATACCTAGCCCGACATGCAAGATGCCTTATTATGCACCGTTCCCCATACCTGCAGGAAGCCCGTTCATCTCCAAATCTTTTCCTCTCCATGTGTGGAAACAATATGCCTACCAAACTCTCCTTCTCCCTCCGGCGGTCCCACCACTCCACCCCGTGTGAAAAAATCTGCATGCATGACTCTCCTACCCCCACGCCCGTCCAATCCGTTGTGACCAGCAATATTTCCATCCCTTCGCTCCCTCGTAATTTACTCCAACAAATATGCCCACGCAGCTGTTACTTAACTGCAGGTGCATTGGGTCACTGACATATGGGCCCAACAGGGTCCTGGCCCGCATGTCAGTGACGCAACTGGACCTGTAGTTAAGTCAGTGCAGCTCAGTTCATATCTGACGTAGGTGTGCCATTGCTCGCTATAAATACTGCGCCTCCCACGACATCACTATCTCCTTCCCCTCACGTTCACGTTCATCGCTATCTCCTCCCCTCCCTCTCATGTCGACCACCATGGCATCGCCCCTCCCAAGCCCTAGGAGCCCCTCGCTGCACTGCGCAGACGGTCACGCGTCGCTGTTCCGTTCCTCTCCGCCACTAGTCGGGAGGACACGTCGGTGTTCCGCTCCTCGCTGCTACGCGACGCGTCGCCATTCCGTTCCTCGCTGCCACTAGTCGAGGAGGATGCGTCGGCGTTCCGCTCCTCGCCGCGACGCACCGCCATTCCGTTCCTCGCCGCCACTAGTCGAGGAGGACGCGTCAGCGTTCCGCTCCTCGCCGTGACGCGTCGAGGTGGATGCGTCGGTGTTCCCAATCTCGCCGGCACGCGCGCTGAAGGATGCGCCGGCTCCCTGCTATGAGGAGAATGCTGCGCCGCCCGCCGAGCCCCCCTGCCTTGAGGAGCTTTGGAAAGAAATGGATGTCGCCTTGTGGGAGGCTTTGCCTCCAACAGAGCGCACCAAAATAGAGGCGGAGAAGAAGGCCGAGGAAGAGAAGCGCACCGCGGAACAAGCTGCCTGGGAGGCCTATGTCGCGTCCGAGAGAGTCAGGCAATTGGCTCTTCGGCAGAAGGCTCGTGCGAGGGCCGTGAGGGTGGCGGAGGTCGCCCGTGTCGACGTCCTGAGTGCAGTCGGGCCCAAGCGCCTCATCTACGCTTGGCGGTACGTGGACCGGGTGCACGCTTCCAGCAAGGAGGAGTACCTATTGGCGCCGGATCACCACACTGGTGAGATCGCGCTCGCCCGCCGACAAGCCGCCAATCAGCACCTTGCGAGTTGCGAGGCTGAGGAAGAGGCGTTGTGTCGGCGCGCTGGGAAACGGCCGCGCACCAGGGTACTCGTGGCGCGCCGCAAGCGCTCCTGCGAGCGCCGTGGCTTTTAGGAGGAGTATAATTTTTGTTTCGTAAGGCGATCTCATTAGTTTTGGGACGCAAATGATAAATCCCGAACGTTCAGGAATTTTTAGCGTCCTTAATTAAGTATGTAAAAGGGAAAGTTTAGAAACCTTGTGTATTCGTACGCATTTTGCAAGTACGTGCATATAGCACAAACTTTACTATATACTATCGCACTACACATCTCTCTCGATATATGCTTGCAGACTGTGCTACTCCCTCCGTCCAGGTCAATAAGTCATCTTTGGTTGTGCATCGTGACCAAGAAGGAGGGAAGACTTATACACCTAGACAGAGGGAGTACTACTATTATTTATGTACGTGCAAATGCACGTTTTAACATTACGATGCGGTTTTTGTAAAAGTAAAAAAACAGCACTAGTCAAGCTTGTGAAACGATTCAATGCAAAACAAATGCAAAAATGCTTGTTTGATTGTTTACTTTTAGCTTCCTTCTCTGTGGTTATTTCTCTGTCGTACTTTGTACGGAGTATCTAACTGGTTGGAAAGGCATGCAAATTCCAACTTGAGTACTATTACTAGTAGGAGTAGCAGGGGCCAGTTCTTTTAGGCTTCTAGATTAGTAATCCCATAACTACTACCTCCGTCCTAGTTTATTGGTCCCCATTGTAATCTGTGTCAAATTTTGATCATAAATTTAACTAATGAAATGTTAGTGCATGTCACTAGTCTTATGGGAAAAGCTAGGGAAGCCGCCAAAGGAACTGGCCCTAGGAGTAGTAGCTAGGGATACTAGGAGTAGTAGCTAGGTATCGAGTGTGCGAGATGAACCGGAGAAAGTAAGGGGTGTTTGTTTCCAGGGACTTTTTTGTGTAGGGACTAGAAAAAGTCCCTCTTAGAGACTTTTTTTACCAAACGGGAGGGACTTTTTAGGACTAAACTAGGCACTTGGGACTAAATGAAGAAGACTCTCAAGGAGAGTCTTTTTGGGACTTTTCCAACAATGCCTCTCCATGCATCCATTGGTCCGCCACCCCATGGTGTTGTTTGATTGTTATTTTTCTATATACTAGGGGCAAAATGGTCATTGAATAACCTCTAGGAAGGGAATAGGGACTTTTTAGTCTCTGAAACAAACAGGGAGGGACTTTTTAGGGACTAGGGACTTTTGAGTTGGGACTAGAAAAAGTCCTAGAACTTATGAACCAAACATGGCCTAAATGCAGAGAGATGAAATGCAAAAAAGACGGAGGGATGTGATGGTTCCTTGTCCGTTTATTTTACCAGGCCACTTATTACTGGGAGTGGTTGGGTTTTGTGATATGACGGCTTTACTGCCGCGCCACAAGCGGGGTGAGACTCCCGTGCAGCGCCGCCCTCTACACTAGTACTACTACATCGGTCGTGGTTTATCCCCCATTAAATTTGACTGAAGATTTAACTGACAAAATGTTAGTGCATGTCAACAAAAACAATATCGTTGGATTCGTATTTGAACATAGTTTTCAATGATATAATTTTAGGTGACATGCATCATCATTTATCGTACTATATATAATGTTATTTCAATTTTTGGTCGTACTAATCTATAGTAAGGTGCCCGTGCGTTGCACGGAAGAGTGAAACGCATTGATCGGGGAGTTGTTTATTTTGACAAAGGATGTGGGGATCATCTCATGTGTAACGGGTATCGATAGGTTTGTTCGGATAATATTTCATTTCTAGAGCTCACAAACATCCGGGTGAAATAGATAAGAAAAGTATCTTTTGCAAACAAAAGCCTTCAACTGTTCAACCTGCATCCAAAACTTCTGAAGAAATAACTCTTATTGTGCTTTGCAGGAAATGATCTTCAAGAATTAGTTTTTGAGTATCCATTGTTATACATGTTGGCTACAGATAACATGGCACTTTTTTATAGTCAACAGTTGGCTATACTATTTAAGTATTAACCATGCCCTTATACACCTAGACGGAGGGATTAAATCAGGATGACTTGGAAGGGGGCAGGACATGTAAGAAATGGTTCATCATAAGTCTTTCACCAGTACTGTAGTAAAAGTTCATACATGGAAGATTCTAGACTAAACCATAAATGGATACACTTTTATTCATGCGCGATACTCCAATAGAGCATGATCATGCATGGAAGTCTGCACATGCTTAGACATCGGATTACATTGAGCGAAAACTAATGATCAACATTTAACTTGAATATGCAGATGTCCAGGTGAACCTCCTTGGAGTCCCCGTGCACATTGTTGGGGGTCAAATAACACTGTGATTCTTCCATGTCCAGATCGGCGGGAAAGTCCCAGCTCGGCAGAGTCCAAGTATGCTTGGCGTAGCCAGTGTCGCCGCCCACGGACCTCCGAGGGGTAGTAATAGTGAGCACGCACCCGTACATCGGCCTCGTGTCAGTGTCAGCGTTAGCGGCGTCGCCCCTGACACACACTACAGAGATGTGGCGGCGGCCTGCGCGGGCCTCGCCGGTGGCCACAATCGAGAGGACGACGCAACCGTCCTCCTCCGAAACTAGCAGGCGGCACTGATCCTCCAGCGACTCAGGAACGGTGAACAGGTAGCACGTCTCATACTTGATGTTCTTCGCCAAGGGCCAATAGTGATTGCCGCACGCCTGCGTCAGGTGATGCACGATGTCCACCGACGAGCCCCAAAACGGCACCGGGCACTCATAGCAGTAGACGAAGGGCTCCTTGGAGGCATCGACCATGCCGTCCATGAAAGGGAGTGGCTGTAGGGGATGTTCCGCCAGTTGAATATATGAGCAAGTTACTACGAGATTTACTCCGAGTAAGCACAAAATAAATCATGACAGCTATAACAGAGATTAAACTAATCATGCAGACTAGCATAGTAGATAAACAGATCGAATCTAGGACACATACTAGAAACATGAATTCTTCCATGATTTCGAACAAGAAGGACAGAAACACATACGATGCAACGAGAGCAGCACCATTGGCGTTGAGGTTGTCACCCAAGTCGTTGAGGAAGAGGTTACCGAGGTCGGGGAAGAAGTCATCGTCGGTGAAGTCGTCACTGCTAGCAGTCGCGAGAGTGCGCTCCCCAAATTTCAATAGCGCCCGCCGAACGGAGCGCAGGAGGGAGTGGCTGTAGGGGACGTTGTGGACGCCGAATGGAGCGCAGGAGTAGCCCACGAAGCAGTAGATGGTGCTCCTCCCTAGTCTCTATTCTTATCTTTATCTCTACTACTCTTCTTTGTTTTTTATAATATACTAGTTGTAGTTGTCAAATTGAATAGTACTGCGACGTCCACTGCACGCCCGGCTGAACACGCCTCCTCGCCTCCATCAAACCCCTCCGTTAAACCCGCATGCAAACCAAGAAACCTACTCCGGCCCACGGGAGGAAACTTGTTGGTTGCCATTGTAGAATAATAGATTCACGTCCAATCCATTTGAGTTAATTGCGTGTATGATTCTCCCTCTATAAAAAGTTAATTGCATCCTTAATCTTGTATTCTAAGTACTCTGTGGGTTCCACTCTCAGTACAGTGTACATGACTTGCAGGCTGGCTATAGATTCGTACAGAAAGTTAAAAAGAAACAAATCCATGACTTGCAGGATTGGAGTTAGCACCGATGGCGGTTCGTAGTCATTCCATGCTCGGGCATTGAAGTTTGCAACTATTTTAGATTAGAACATACTACTCCTCCGATGCTAGTAGTAGAGCAGAGTCTTACTCCACTACTACTCTCCTCAAGCAAGTTAGGGCATAGTAGCAGGTACTGTAGGGAGTACCAGTACTGTGATCACTCAAGCAAGTTGTCTGACTTCTATATGACCCTACGCTACTGGTATGTGTCTCATAAGTCAAGCGGCGTGATGTAGTCATCATCACCTGTCCACTTCCCGCAGCACATATTTGCTTCTCCATCTTTGTCCGCTCTTCCATCCCCGCTAAGGCGCCTCCCCCCTCGTCCGAAACCCAAGCACTAACAATGGCAGAACCGAGGAGCTTCTGCCGAAAGAGTGGCTAGAATTCGCTCCCCACAGAGGTAATCAAGCTCATTGTTTCGCGTGTGGACAATCTCAGTACCATGCCGCTCGCTGCGTGCTCGTCGTAGCTGTACCGTTTGCTGATGCCACCTGATCTTCAGAAATGGCGTGTCATGCAACATGACGATCGTTGGGTGGCGAGCATCAGCCCCCTTGACTGCGATCCGATCCCCTTCATCCTCAACTACATTAACGGTATGTACTGGGTCGGCATGAACACGTCTTGGATGGTGCTCGTCGACGGTCGCGGCAGCTGGATGCTCGTGGAAGTCTACACCCGGCGATTGATCCCCCTTCCTTCAATTAACACTGCACTGCTTTGGCACCGCGACCCAGAATACTCGGAATCTTACAGTAGCCAACATGATACCAAGTTTGATTTGCTCAAGGTTGTAATCTGCCAAGTGCCCACAAGATCTGTGAATTATAAAGACTTCAGGCTAATTGCGTTCTTCAACCGCGGTCTCGCCTATCTGATAGGTCACTTCGGTAAGTGGATAAATCTGCACGTCCATCGCAGGATCATACATCCTCCATGGTTCTATGATGCCATTGAACACAAGGGCTTCATTTACGCCGTCGACTCCTTCTATGGCTGGACGTATTGCTGGCCTACTCCAGTCATCGCTACAAACGGCTGTTACAGCAGTATGTTACTTTCCTATGATATCATGATGGCTTTCTTATATTAATGTCAACATTTGCTGAAAAAATATTCATGCTCATAACATGCTGTTCTTAAGATTGACTAAATCAAGAGCCCTTTTTTATTTGACTCCAACTTGATATGATGTTGTAGGCCGCCTGGTGTCCCTACCCTTCCTAATCCCAGAACCTTTCAAAGAAAAGCGGCATGGCAGTTGCAGGTGGTTCCTGGCTCGATCAGACGACGGCGAAAGATTGATGATCGTTCGCACGTACCGGACGTGTTGTTTTGCGGAATATAATCACAGTCACTGCAAGGTCTTTGAGCAAGATCCCAGCTTCTCTGGGCCTTCAGGAATTTTTGACTGGAGGCTGGTAAGTAGCCTTGGTACACGCTCTCTGTTTGTCGGACTAAATTATCCGATTAACCAGGAGATAACCGACAACAAGGATCATGATGGCAGCGCGGTTTCGTTCATCAGGTAAAACTGTGTGTACGCAGCGTACCATGCGTCTCTGCATGCACCATACCCTGATATGTGCCGCCACGCTCTACAGCCCAAAGTAGGAGAGAGGGTCGCAAGTATCAGACTTCGACCTGCTGGCTGGAGTTTCCCCCGTCAGGCACCCATCTGGTTCAAGCCGTCAGCCAATCTCCACAGCTTAATAAATAGTAACGTCTAACTGAGCCAGTTAGTTAGATGCGTACACTTGGTGTAGTAGGATCTTTATTTAGTTTGATGCATACACTTGTTCTTTTTTGGTAGCCCTTTTGTAATGATGGCTGATGTTTGGTTTGGAAGAGAGAGCTGCGTCTTCACTCTTCTGGCCTGCTTACTGCTTCTGTTGCACCACCATCCTTGGTTGCTGCTGCTGCTGTTTTCAATGTACAATCAGTAGTATATTTTGTCTGTTGGTTGAATAAATGTGTTGTTAGAATGACAAACACGATGTTCTGGGAGTCGTTGCACGGTTCGATCCTTTAGTGCCCCGTACCGTACGTAGCGCATACTATTTTTCGTATGGAACACATTTTCCACTTGTTGATAACATGCAGCCCACTGATGAAGGCCCAATAGAGAAGCCCATAATTAACTGGAAGGGAGGCTCTCACATGAGTCCGGCCTAGGTACATGCTCATGGTCCCCTAAACATAAATAAGTAAATAAATAAATAAATAAAGCTAAATGCTCATGCACCAGTTCTTTGGGAAAATAGGTAGCCCAGTATTTCTTTTTGAAGAATACCCAACCGAGGCCTATTTGTTTTCTCCGAATTACTGGGCTGCAAATCTTTCAAGACGAGGAGGGATGCATTCCGGCCTGGCTTAAGAGTATGGTCAGTGTCTGTTAAAAGTAATATCAAAAGGGGTTGAAAATTCCAAAAAAATTATAGCAAATGGGATATAAGTTTCTTTTTTTGTTCTTCACTGATATCTTATACGTATTTCATTGGATTTAACATGACATAGTAGTAATTTATTTTTAAATTTGTTTTAGTATGGCTATTAATTTTTGGATTAAGAATATTTCGTTCCCCAGCAAAAATTTGCGAATTTTCAAAATTTCCCACATATTTAGTTAATTTTTTGACCCTGGTACTGACCAGAAAATGGCCAGCAATTCTAAAAATGGAAAACGGGCTGCAATAAATTCCATATGAATTAGAAAATGAGTAAAAATTATAAAAATAATAGCAAATGGGTTGTACACGCCACAGATTTCGAGGCTGACTTGTTTATGCAAGGCTTTGTTAGTGAACACACGATTCTAGCAGCAGTGACTGTTGGATGTCCATCCAACGACCGACGTGCTTCTTCAATCTCTGATCTTCCTACTCCAGCCGCCTAAACTTGCGTCGGCGGGACTGCCTGCTCCCTCCTCTTGTGGCCCGCTATGATGCCGCACAGGCTTCCCTGGCCCACCCTACTCCCTCCGCTGGCCTGGCCGCACGCAATCAACTGCCTCCTTATTACGCGAAAAAATGATTCCTCCCACTGACATCTGGGGCGCACCGGTTGGGAGGTTGACCTGTGGGCCTACTAAGTTGACGCGTACACAGGGCTTGTCAACTTAGTCAACAAACGATTCTAGCAGCAGTAACGTTGGATTTGAATCGAACGGTCCTGCTGCTTCTTCAATCGCTGCTCTTCTTGCACCAGCCGCCCTAACCAGCGCCGGGAAGACCGCCTGCTCCTGCCTCCAGTGGCCTGCTGTGCTGCCGTTGAGGCCTCATCGCCCCTACTACTCCCACCGCTAGCCAGGCCCTGCGGCGACGGCAGCCTCACACCGCAGCCGAACCAGTGAACCCTCATACTCCTCTCCGCGTGGGCATCCACTGCCGCGTGTTCCCCGGCTCCGCGTCGTCCCCTTCCTAGGCCTCGCCATCGTCCACCGCCTTGGTGCTCTCGGCGCGGCGTGGTCAACGACATTCCATCGGAAGAGTACTGTATGTGGAGAGGCTGACAGCTGGGTCCACGACCACAGCCCAGTTTTTTTGTGATTTGCCAAGTCGCTTTGTTAGGCCTGTTGGGCTACAAATCTTTCAAGACGAGGAGAGCTTTCATTCGGCTGGCCGAGAAAATGGCCCATCAGTAATGAGAAATGGGTTGTACATTTTTAAAACACATCAAACCGGCAATTAGTTTCAAATATCTTTTTTTCATTTCGAGATTTTAAATTACATTAAGTTTTATGTGTGGAGAATTTGTTGGATTTTATATTGATATACATTTATTTTTAAAATCAGTTTGAATGTGAGTTGAAATTTCGGGATTAAAAACAGTTCGGACCGCACCGAAATATGCAAAATTTTGTATAATTTTTTAACCGTGGCCACAATATGGGCTGTAATGCTAACAAAAAGAATATGGGCTCCAAAAAAACCTTAATAATTAGCATATGGGCTGTAAATTATTAGAAATAATGGCAGATGGGTTGTATGCTGTTTTCCACAGATTTGAGGATTTCCTAAAAAAAGGTTGACGCACAAGCAGTGACTGTTGGATGGCCATGCAACGACCGTCGTGCTTCTTCAATCTCTGCTCTTCCTCCTCCAACCGCTCAAACAAGCGCCGACGGGACTGCCTGCTCCCTCCTCCCCGCGGCCAGCTCTGCTGTCGCGCAGGCCTCACTGCCCCACCGTACTCCCATCGCTGGCCTAGCCATCCCTCTACTCACCCACACATGCTGTTATTCTCCGGCGACGGCAGACGAACCAGTAAACCCTCGTACAGTCGTACTCCCCTTCGTGTGGCAAACAATTGCCGAGTCTTCCCTGCCTCTGTGCCTTTCCCTTCCGAGTCCTCGCCATCGTCCACCGCCCTGGTGCTCTCGGCACGGCCTGGTCAACGTGGTGAACGACCGACATGCATCTGAAGTGGACTGTACATGGAGAGGCCGACAGCTAGGTCCACGGCCGCATGCAAGGAAATGCCTCCTTATTACGCACAAAATAATGATTCCTCCACCTGACACAAGGGACCCACCGAAAGGGCCTCTGTATTTCGCGAAAAAAACATTACCGCCGCTGACAGCTCAGACCCACCAGCTATATCTTCGCACGCAAGGAAGTGCCTCCTTATTACGCACAAAAAAATGAATACTCCCCCTGTTAGCTAGGACCCAGTATAGTGGCAGGCTGACTTGTGGGCCTACTAAGTTGACGGGGACGGAGGGCTTTGTCAACTTAGTCAATATGCACGATTCTAGCTCCAGTGACCGTACGATGTCCATCCAAAGGCCGTAGTGCCTCTTCAACCTCTGGTCTTCTTGCTCCAGCTGCCCAAACCAGCACCGGTCGTGCCTCGTGCTCCTGCCTCCCGTGGCCGGCTGCGATGCGGAGGAGGCCTCACGGCCCCCTACTACTCCCACCGCTGGCCAGACCATCCCTCTACTCACCCACACCCCCTGTTATTCTGCGGCGACGGCAGCCTCACACCACAACGCACCAATGAACCCTCGTACTCCTCTACGCGTGGGCATCCACTGTCATGTCTTCCCCGGCTCCGCGTCGTCCCCTTCCTAGGCCTCGCCGTCGTCCTCTGCCCTGGTGCTCTCGGCGCGGTTGGTCAACGTGGTCTAGGAACTGATTCCATCGGACGTGGACTGTACGTGGAGAGGCTGACAGCTGGGTCCACGGCCGCAGCAAGGAAGTGCCTCCTTATTACGTGCAAAATAATTATTCCTCCACCAGACAGCAGGGACCCACCGGACGGGCCACCGTATTTCGCGATAAAAACGTTTCCCCCCTGACTGCTGGGACCCACCAGCTACGTCTTCGCACGCAAGAAGTGGGTGACAGTCGGGACCCACCTGGTTGAAGCGTACGTAGCGTTGTCATTCTGGTCGCGAACGTGTACGTACATATATACTGGTGGATGTAGAGGCGCACACGTGTCGTAGTAGAGGCGCGCACGTAGCATGTACACGTACGTACAGCGGCAAGGGTGCATGAAAGAAAATACGGCCACATATGTGTACATACGGGCAGGGTCTCGAACGCCTACTCGCGCATACGTACGGTGAGGGCTCGTGTACATGGATGGGTCGGAATGGAGAAACATCATCGTCGTGTTCATGGGGAGGCAACATAATGCGTCATGTTCATGGGGAGGCAACGGAATGCGTCGTGTTCATCAAGAGGCAACGGAACGCATGGGAGCCAACCGGCTGGGTCGGAACGGAATGTGTGGCCGTGTTCATTGGGAGGGCTTGGACGGAACAGAAGGTGGAAAGGAGGCCTGGCGTACCGCACAACGGAGGAAACGGACCTCCTATGTTTGGAACGGGGTCCTGTTGATCGGGAGGGGTGTGGCGTACCGCAAAACGGAGGAAACAGACCTCCTACGGTCGAAACGGGGGTCCTGTTGATCGGGAGGGGTGTGGCGTACCGCAAAACGGACGAAACGGACCTCTTACAGTCGAAACAGGGGTCCTGTTGATCGGGAGGGGTGTGGCGTACCGCAAAACGGACAAAACATACTTGTGTTGGAGCGCTATGGTCGAAACGGGGGTCCTGTTCATCGGGAGGGGTGTGGCGTACCACAAAGCGGGACTCCACGAGATACTGTTCATCTCCACCGTCGACCTCCTCCAGCCTCCACGGGCTACCGTCAACCTCCTCCAGCCTCCACAGGCTCCTATTCATCCAGCCTCCACCGCGCGCTACTCCACCGGCTACTATTCAACTACCCCTCCACCGTCTAATGTTCATCCAGACCTCCACACCACGGGGTCCTGTTCAACCACCCCTCCACGGGCACCCCTCCACCGTCTACTGTTCATCCAGCCCTCCAGCACACCACGGGGTCCTGTTCATCCAGAGACAACGCCACCGCTCACTGTTCATCCAACCCCCCTCCCCCCCGCAACGCTCACTGTTCATCCCAGAGGCAGCATCGATCGGCTTCAGTTAGCAGCAGTAGCGAAGGAATCGCTCGATCGGGTTCAGTTAGCAGCCATCAATCGATCGCTCGGGTTCAGTAACGCGTAGCCTGCAGTGCAATCGCTCGGGTTCAGTTAGAGCCCAACGCCTTGCTCGGGTTTAGTTAGAGCCAACACCTCGCACACATGCGTGTACGTGTACGAGAGAAATGCGCATCGCTCGGCCCCCGACCTCCCATCGTAACCGGGAACTCCCCGAAATTTTCCTCCCCCTCGCTTCTACCACGATTTTTTCCGTCATGGATGGCCCAAAGAATGTCATGCAGCTGCGTCTCCGGCCCGCCCAGGACGAAAAGCCAATTTTCTGCCATGTTTTTTTGTCATAGAAGTAGGAGCCCACCACATCTATGACGATACCGGGTTTTGTCACAATTATCGTCATAGAAGTGTCATATGTATGACAGAAAAAATTTCGTTCGGTCCAAAATGTCACGGATGTGTCTTTTTTTTGTAGTGCGTCCTACTTTGGTTGTATTGATTTAATGGAGTACAGAGTACAAGATGATGTACCTCGAGATCAGACGATTGTGTTTTAAACCCCTAAAGCTTATGTTCACCTCCCTCTAAGGACTAAACCCCTAGGCTTATATACACACCGGGGGTTGATGTCTACTAGGACTACGTCAGTATTTCCCCAAAGAGGAAGGGAAATGCAGCACAACAGTGGTAGGTATTTCTCTCAGATATGAAACCAAGGTCATCGACCCAGTAGGAGAACCAAGCAACACAATGTAAACAACCCCTGCACAGAAATAACAACTACTCGCAACCCGACGCGAAAAGGGGTTGTCAATCCCTTTCGGGTAGCGGCGCCCCAAGATGGGCAAACGGACATGAGGAAATTGTAGTAGATTGATAGATCGAATGCCAAATAAAATAAATAAGAATAAACTGCAGCAAGGTATTTTTGTATTTTTTGGTTTCATAGATCTGAAAATAAATGCAAAGTAAAAGTAGATTGCAAAGGCAAATATATGAGAAAGAGACCCGGGGGCCGTAGACTTCACTAGTGGCTTCTCTCGAGAAAAATAGCAAACAGTGGGTGAACAAATTACTGTTGGGCAATTGATAGAACTTCAAATAATCATGACGATATCCATGCAATGATCATTATATAGGCATCACGTTCAAGATTAGTAGACCGACTCCTGCCTGCATCTACTACTATTACTCCACACATCGACCGCTATCCAGCATGCATCTAATGTATTAAGTTCATGGAGAAATGGAGTAATGCAATAAGAACAATGACATTATGTAGAAAAGATCTATCTATGTAGAGATAGACCCCATCATTTCATCCTTACTAGCAACGATACATACGTGTCGGTACCCCTTCTGTCATTGGGATCAAGCACCGTAAGATCGAACCCACTACAAAGCACCTCTTCCCATTGCAAGATAAATAGATCAAGTTGGCCAAACAAAACCCAAACATGGGAGGAGAATTACGAGGTTATAAGAGATCATGCATAAAAGAGATCAAAGAAACTCAAATACTTTCATGGATATAAAAAGCATAACTAATCATAAACTCAAAGTTCACCAGATCCTAACAAACACACCGCAAAAAGAGTTACATCATATGGATCTCCAAGAGACCATTGTATTGAGAATTCATCGAGAGAGAGGAAGCCATCTAGCTACTAACTACGGACCTGAGGATCTACAAAGAACTACTCACGCATCACTTCAGAGGCACCAATGAAGGTGGTGATCCCCATCCACGATGGTGTCTAGATTGGATCTGGTGGTTCTGGACTCTGCGGCGTCTGGAATTGATTTTCGTCGACTCCCTTAGGGTTTTGGGAATATTGGGGTATTTATAGAGCAAAGAGGCAATCCGGGGGGCACCCGAGGTGGGCACAATCCCCTAGGGTGCGCCTGGGCCTCCTGGCGCACCCTGGTGGGTTGTACTCTCCTCGGAGCACCCCCAGGCGCAGCCAGGGCCCATTATCTGTCTTCTGGTCCAAAAAAATCTCCGTGAAGTTTCGTTGCATTTGGACTCCGTCTGATATTGATTTCCTACGATCTAAAAAACATGCGGAAAACAACAACTCACACTTGGCACTATGTCAATAGGTTAGTACCAAAAATGATATAAAATGATTATAAAACATCCAAGATTGATAATATAACAGCATGGAACAATAAAAAATTATAGATACATTGGAGACGTATCAGGGGTGCCTAGGTTACATATGGTCGGTTGTAATTTAGGAATAAACATGCCGGGTGAAGGAAATATGCCCTAGAGACAATGATAAAGTTGTTATTTATATTTCCTTATATAATGATAAATGTTTACTATTCATGCTAGAATTGTATTGACCGTAAACTTGATACATGTGTGAATACATAGACAAAACAGAGAGTCCCTAGTATGCCTCTACTTGACTAGCTCGTTAATCAAAGATGGTTAAGTTTCCTAGCCATAGACATGTGTTGTCATTTGATGAACGGGATCACATCATTAGAGAATGATGTGATGGACAGGACCCATCCGTTACCTTAGCATAATGATCGTTTAGTTTTATTGCTATTGCTTTCTTCATGACTTATACATGTTCCTCTGACTATGAGATTATGCAACTCCCGAATATCGGAGGAACACCTTGTGTGCTATCAAACGTCACAACGTAACTGGGTGATTATAAAGATGCTCTACAGGTGTCTGCGATGGTGTTTGTTGAGTTGGCATAGATCGAGATTAGGATTTGTCACTCTGAGTACCGGAGAGGTATCTCTGGGCCCTCTCGGTAATGCACATCACAATTAGCCTTGCAAGCAATGTGACTAATGAGTTAGTTATGGGATGACGCATTACAGAACAAGTAAAGAGACTTGTCGGTAACGAGTTTTAACTAGGTATGATGATACCGACGGTCGAATCTCGGGCAAGTAACATACCGATGACAAAGGGAACAACATATGTTGTTATGTGGTTTGACCGATAAAGATCTTCGTAGAATATGTGGGAGTCAATGTGAGCATACAAGTTCTGCTATTGGTTATTGACCGGAGATGTGTCTCGGTCATGTCTACATAGTTCTCGAACCAGTAGGGTCCACACGCTTAACGTTCGATGATGATTTGTATTATGAGTTATGTGATTTGATGAACGAAGTTTGTTCGGAGTCTCGGATGAGATCACGGACATGACGAGGAGTCTTGAAATGGTCGAGAGGTAAATTTTCATATATAGGACGATGATATTTGGACACCGGAAGTGTTTCGGGTGATATCAGGTCACCGGAAGGGGTTCCGGGCACCCCCCGGCAAAGTTATGGGCCTATTGGGCCAAGTGAGGGACAGACCAGCCCCTGGTGGGCTGGTGCGCCCCTCCTAGTCCGAATAGGAGTAGGAGGAAATGAAGGGGAAGAAGAAAGGAAGGAGGAGGGTTCGGCCTCCACCCTTTTCTTCTCTTCCCCCTTCTCTTTCCTTGCCATATGCTGAAATAAGGAAGGGGGGCCGAATTGGGCTTGCACCCCAAGTAGGATTCGGCCTATTTGGGGGCGCCCTAAGGCTGCCTCTTCCCCCCTCCAACCTATATATATGTGGGGAGAGGGGGCACCTAGAAGACACAAGTTTCTCTTAGCCGTGTGCGGTGCCCCCCTCCACAGTTACACACCTCGGTCATATCATCGTAGTGCTTAGGCGAAGCCCTGCGCCGATAACTTCATCATCACCGTCGCCACGCCGTGCTGACGGAACTCTCCCTCGGCCTCAACAGGATCAAGAGCTCGAGGGACGTCGTCAGCTGAATGTGTGCTAAACACGGAGGTGTCGTACGTTCGGTGCTTGGATCGGTTGGATCACGAAGACGTTCGACTACATCAACCGCGTTACTAAACGCTTCCGCTTTCGGTCTACGAGGGTACGTGGACACACTCTCCCCGCTCGTTGCTATGCTTATCCTAGATAGATCTTGCATGATCGTAGGATTTTTTTTTGAAATACTACGTTCCCCAACAGTGGCATCCGAGCCAGGTCTGTGCGTAGATGTTATATGCACGAGTAGAACACAAAGAGTTGTGGGCGATAATAGTCATACTGCTTACTAGCAACATCTTACTTTGATTCGGCAGTATTGTTGGATGAAGCGGCCCAGACCGACATTACATGACCGCATTCATGAGACTGGTTCTACCGATGTGCTTCGCACACAGGTGGCTAGCGGGTGTCAGTTTCTCCAACTTTAGTTGAATCGAGTTTGACTATGCCTGGTCGTTGTTGAAGGTTAAAACAACATACTTGACGAAAAATCGTTGTGGTTTTGATGCATAGGTCAGAACGGTTCTTGCTAGAAGCCCATAGCTGCCACGTAAAACTTGCAACAACAAAGTAGAGGACATCTAACTTGTTTTTGCAGGGCTTGTTGTGATGTGATATGGTCAAGATGTGATGAGATATAAGTTGTTGTATGAGATGATCATGTTTTGTAGCCGTTATCGGCAACTGGCAGGAGCCTTATGGTTGTCGCTTTATTGTATGAAATGCAATCGCCATGTAATTACTTTACTTTATCGCTAAGCGGTAGCGATAGTCGTAGAAGCAATAGGTGGCGAGATGACAATGATGCTTCGATGGAGATCAAGGTGTCAAGCCGGTGACGATGGAGATCATGACGGTGCTTTGGAGATGGAGATCAAAGGAACAAGATGACGATGGCCATATCATGTCACATATTTTGATTGCATATGATGTTTATCTTTTGTGCATCTTATTTTGCTAAGTACGGCGGTAGCATTATAAGATAATCCCTCACTAAGTTTCAAGGAATAAGTGTTCTCCCTGAGTATGCACCATTGCTACAGTTCGTCGTGCCGAGACACCACGTGATGATCGGGTGTGATAAGCTCTACGTTCACATACAACGGGTGCAAGCCAGTTTTGCACACGCAGAATACTTGGGTTGAACTTGACGAGCCTAGCATATGCAGATATGGCCTCAGAACACTGAGATTGAAAGATCGAAGCTGAATCATATAGTACATATGATCAACATAGTGATGTGTAAGTGCATCTAGTGCCCCTTACTGATTTTTGTGTATTGAAGACTTATAGGTTAAGGGAATGATGCGTTTGTGAGTGTACACAGGTCTATAAGTCTATGAGGAGTTTGATATTTACAGAGAAAGTCGACCCCTAAAAATGAATGTCTTCAACTTAGGGATTTGGATCTCTAAAGACTTTCTAAAGACTTTGAAAGTGAAGAAATTGGTGTGACCGTGAAGGCTCTATATTCATGAGAGGAATATGAAGCGTGAAGACTTTGTTTTTGTAGTTCCGTTTTTCCCTTTATTGAGTCATAGGAAACACCGTACTGTTAAAGGGGGTCGAGGAAAAACTAAGAAAATGTTTCCAAGTGATGCTCATCTCAAAATCCTACATCTACCAATCCTTTCGAGTGAAGCCATTGGAAATCTCATGTAGTTCAGTCAATTTGTTCAGTGACAGAGACAAAGTTCTTCTGGTCTCTAAGGAATTTGTTCTGACTGAGGAGTTAGAAATTCGCCACTACGGATTGCCTACAAGGGAGGAACATGATAGCCCTGAGGAATTTGAACCTCAAATTTCCGACCGTTGCTGTGATATGCGCCAGCTGTCCCAAAATATCTTATCCACCTAACGGTCATATCATTGAAGGGCATTTATGTATTATCATGTCGGGCTACTCCCTAGGCTATAAATAGCCGCCCCCTACAACCACCAGCTGGTTGGCCGCTCCGAGAGAAACTGACACTTGTAATTGAGAGCATCCCATCCTCCGAGGACTTTGAGCGAAAATCATCAAGTGAGAAAACCCCAAAAACAAACACCTACAAACCCAAGTGATTGAGCATCACTGAAGAAATTGTTCCTGTGTGTATCCGACGCTTGTTACCTTTGAAGATTGTGCATCTTCCAGACGGTTAGGCGTCATGGTCTAGAGCATCCAAGAGGAAATTGTGGATCGCCGAGTGACCGAGTTTGTGAAGGTTTGGAAGTAGAGTGATTGGGCAAGGTCTGTGTGACCTTAGCTCAAGGAGAATACGGTGAGGACTGTGTGTCCTCAGGTTTAAATACCTAGCCACTCGAACCAGACGTACAACTGTCACAACAGTTGGAACTGGTCTACCAAATCATTGTCCTCACCGAGCTAACTGGTTCTATTTCCTCAAGCCTTCCATTTCCTCATTACTGTGTTGTATGCTTGTTCATATCTGTTTGAAGACTTTGACTGAAGACTTTCTCAATTTCCTCAGTTCAATTTCTTCAGTCTATTTGTCTTCATCCTATTTTATCCCGTGCTTACGCTTTCTGTACCCTGTGGTTGTTTTCATTTCATCATGATGTCCATGTTTATGTCATGTCATGTATGCATCTGAGTACTTATTCTGCTACAAGTAGTTCTTCGCTTAGGAATCTCCTCACCCTGAAATTCCTCAGTGAAGAATTCATAAAAATCACCTATTCACCCCCCTCTAGCCGACTTAACGCACTTTCAACTGGTATCAGAGCAAGGTACTCCCTTGTTCTGTGTGATTTTGGTTTAACCGCCTGGAGTTTTAGTTATGTCGACTACAGGAATGAAGACTGTGTCATGCCCCATCTTTGACGGTCATGATTATCCAAAGTGGAAGGCCATGATGAAGAAGCGACTCATGGCGATGAACAACAAGCTGTGGACCGTCACTGAGATTGGTCTTACCGATCTGTGCAAGATGGCGGAGGCTGATGACATTCGCAAGTACACTCTTCTCAACCTCACATCGAAGGACATCATCTGCTCCTGTCTGTCTCAAAATCAGTTCAGGAACATTATGCATCTCAGCCATGCAAAGCTCATCTGGGACCAACTCTCTGAGTTCTATGAAGGTCATAGAACTGATCGTGATCCCTGGTTTGAGGATTTCATGGTATCGCGTAAGGCTATGACTTTCGAGTCAGAATCATCATCCTCTACACCATGCCTTATGCCAAAAAGTGCCAAGGTAACTGAATGCTACATGTCTGAGTCTAGTGATGATGAATCTGCTGATGAATTTGGACCCAGTTGCACCAAACTTGCTTCCCTTGCCACTAAACAACAAAGAGCTTTGGAAAAAGTTCAACATATGCTTCATGAGAGGGATGATATGTTGGGTGAAGAAATGGATCGCACTAAAACCTTGACTAAAAATCTTCAGAGACTTCAGTCTAAGTTTGACAACCTTCAAAATCATCATAACACTCTCTTATCTGATCATGAGAAGCTTTCTTATGAATTTCTTCAAAGAAAGCAAGATCTTGAGAAGCTAAGGGTGAGTTATGAAGATCTTCAGAAGGAGCATGATTCATTACTTGCTCAACAAATCAGCGTTGCTCAAGAAGAATTAATTCCTCCATGTTTGAAGTGCATTGAACGTGAATCTGCTAATTCTTCACCTGAAAGTTCAAATGCTTCTATTGCTGCAAATTCTTCACCTGTCTCTGCTATCACTGATTCCTCATGTGACAATATTGCTAGTATCACTGACAATGCAGGGCTGAAGGAATTGTATATGACAGGAATCTACAAAAGCCTCAAAGGGCATCAGGCTCTTTGTGATGTGCTTAAAAAGTAGATCCTCAATAGGAACCCTAGGAAAGAGGGTATTGCCTTTGAGAGGAAACTCAATGCTGATGGAACATACTGGAAGCCTGAGAAGTATCCCAAAACCTCATGGGTTGCTGCAAAGGAACCTCCAGTAGATCCATCTACTTTATCTGGCTTTACATGTGAATCTTCTCATTCTTCTAATGAGTCATTTGACTCCAACTATAAGTTGTTCAAAAATCAGAATGGTGAAGTATTCGCTAGATATGTTGGCACTAACTGCAGGAATGGTTCTCCTATGAAGAAAATCTGGGTTCCCAAAAGGTGCCCTGAAAGTCTTCAGGTGAATGTCATCATGACACCACCTGTGAAGAATAGGAACCCTAGATCAAATTCTTCATATGGGCCAAATTGTTCATATGGATCCAAGTACTCACGTGGATCAAATTCCTCAAAAGGATCAAAGTCCTCATATGAACATCATTGTGCTAATACCTCTGTTTCGCAGGGAAGATCTAAGGGATATGAATATGATCATTATTCTTCTAACCATTATGTTCATAAGTCCTCAAAGAATTTCTCTGCTTATTCATATGCTTACCCTAACTTGTCTTATGTGAAACGAAGTGGACTGGCTTCTATGCCACCTTTCTCTTATGGAGCTCGTAGAATGATGAACTCTTTGCCACCCCTTTAGATGTGGGTGGTGAAGAAAAAGAACTAATCCCTTATGCAGGGTCAGGTCTCCAGACGTACTTAAACGTATGAAGAATTTGCTAGAGACCTGAATATGCTTGAAAGGACGCAAGCTAATCATGAAGAAATGAACTTTCATTTCTCATGTCCTCTTACTGCTTTATTTGTTCTATTGCTTAATGAAATTGATCTGATGAAATTGATGTCATTTTCTTCACTAATGAAGTATATGAGTTCGTAAGTTGCACTAATTCATCTGCAGGATGACCAACCCAAAGCCACTGTGTGGGTCCTCGATAGTGGATGTACAAACCACATGACTGGTGACAAGAATCTATTGATGGATGCTCCCTTATCTCCATCGCTGACAAAGGAAAAAGCAAGGTATTGGGTCTAGGTAAGGTTGCGATCTCAAAGGATCGACACATGGACAAAGTCGTGCTTGTCGAGTCTTAGGATTCAACCGCATGTCAATCTCAATGCTTTGTGATCTTGATATGGTTGTTATCTTTGGAAAGTACCGTTGTGTTGTGATCATGGAAGATGACCATTCCAAAGTCTTCGAAGGCTTTAAGGATAGGAGACATATATATTGTTGATTTCTCTACAGGACCACAACCCGCTATATGCCTACTTGCAAAAGCTTTAGAAGGCTGGCTATGGCATCGATGACTTGGTCTTGCTGGTATGAGCAACTTGCACACGCTCGCGAAGAAGAAGCATGTCATTGGCATTGACAATGTCAAATTCCTCAAGGATCACTTGTGCGGAGCCTGTGAAGCTGGAAAGATGACCAAGGCCAAGCATCCAGCGAAGACTATCATGACTACCACTCGTCCATTTGAATTGCTTCACATGGATCTCTTTGGTCCTAACCATTATTCTGCATTCACCAATGAAGCATCTCTATATGGCTTTGTCATTGTTGATGGTTACTCTCGTTACACATGGGTACATATCGTCACTTATGAACGTGAAGTGCAGGAAGTCTTCAACCGATTTTCCTCGAGGGCTTTGACCAACTTTGGTGTGAAGATCAAGCACATCAGAAGTGACAATTGAAATGTGCTTGATGACTATCTTGATGAACTTGGTATTACTCATGAGTTATCTGGTCCTTATACTCCTCAGCAGAATGGCGTCGTGGAGCGCAAGAACATGACTCTTGTTGAGATGGCTCGTACTATGCTTGATGAATACAAGACACCTCGTCATTTCTGGACTAAGGCAGTTGATACTATGTGCCATATCATCAACAGGTATATCTTCACAAATTCTTCAAGAAGACTGCATATGAACTCCTCACTGACAAGAAACTCAATGTGAGTTATTTCGAAGTTTTCGGTGCTAAATGTTGGATTAGAGATCCTCATCACAATTCTAAATTTGCACCGAAAGCACATGAAGGTTTTAGTTACAGAAAGGACTCGCACACCTACAGAGTCTTCAACACCGTTCACCACAAGGTTGTTGAAACTATAGATGTGTGGTTCAATGAAACTAATGGCTCGCAAAGAGAGAACCTACCTCCTGTGCTAGATGAACAGTCTCCTGAGGAAACCATCAAGTTCAAGGCTACTGAGAATGTCATTCCTACCAAAGAATCTGCTGAAGAAGTTATTCCAGACAGTGAAGAACATCATGCTGGTGCACCTGAGGAAAATGTTAATCCAATTCCTCGTCGCCAACCCGCTCATCCTCGAGTTGCAAAGGAAGTGCAGATTGAGAAATTCATCAGCGACATCAATGCACCAGGTCCTCTCACACGCTCAAAAGCTTCACATTTGTCTAACTTTTGTGGGCACTTTGCTTTCGTCTCTATCACAGAGCCCACTAAGGTAGATGAAACATTCCTGGAGCCTGAGTGGATTCAAGCTATGCAAGAGGAATTACATCAGTTCGAGCTCAACAACGTCTAGGAACTTGTCAAGCGACCAGACCCTCGCAAGCACAATATCATCAGCACAAAATGGATCTACCGCAACAAGCAAGATGAAAATGGCCTTGTGGTGAGGAATAAGGCACGGCTTGTAGCTCAAGGCTACACACAAGTTGAAGGAATTGATTTCGATGAAACTTTTGCACTTGTTGCTAGACTTGAGGCTATTCGCATATTACTCGCTTATGCTAACCATCATCATATCATCTTATATCAAATGGATGTGAAAAGTGCATTCCTCAATGGTAAGCTTGAGGAAGAAGTATATGTTGCTCAACCCCCAGGTTTTGAGGATCCAAAGCATCCTGACAAAGTCTTCAGACTCAATAAGGCCCTCTATGGCCTCAAGGAGGCCCCTCAGGCGTGGTACGATACTTTGAAGGAATTCCTCATGAAGAAAGGCTTCAAACCCGGTTCACTTGACCCAACTCTTTTCACCAAAACCTATGATGATGAATTATCCATGTGCCAAATATATGTTGATGATATTATCTTTGGCTGTACTGACCAACGTTACAGTGATGAATTTGCCTATATGACGAGTGAAGAATATCAAATGTCTATGATGGGAGAATTGAAATTCTTCTTAGGTCTTCAGATACGTCAACAACACAATGGCATATTCATATGTTAGGACAAATACCTCAAAGATGTACTGAGGAAATTCGGCATTCAAGATTGCAAAGGCGTCAAAATCCCTATGCCCACAAATGGCCATCTAGGCACTGATGAAAATGGTATTGAATTCGATCAAAAGGTATACCGCTCCATGATTGGTTCTTTATTGTATTTATGTGCATCTAGGCCGGATATTATGCTTAGTGTTTGCATGTGTGCCCACTTTCAAGCTATACCGAAGGAATCACACCATAAGGTTGTGAAGCATATTCTTCGATATCTAGCTCACACTCCAACACTTGGATTATGGTATCCCAAGGGATCGGCTTTTGATCTCATTGGATATTTAGACTCTGACTATGCTGGTGATTGTGTGGGCCGCAATTCAGCATCAGGCACATGTCATTTCCTCAGGCGATCCTTGGTATCTTGGTCCTCGAAGAAACAAAATTGCGTATCACTCTCTACTGTTGAATCTGAGTACATTGCTGCTGGTTCATGCTGTGCTCAATTGCTATGGATGAAGCAAACCCTCAAGGACTATGGCATCAATGTGAAGAATGTGCCACTCTATTGTGACAATGAGAGTGCCATCAACATTGCTCATAACCCAGTTCAGCACTCAAAGACAAAGCACATTCAGATTCGTCATCATTTTCTTCGTGATCATGTGTTGAAGGGCGACATCTCTATCGAGCACGTGAAGACTGAAGAATAGCTAGCCGATATCTTTACAAAGCCCTTGGATGAGAAGAGATTTAGCAAGTCGTGGTGTGAGCTAAATATCTTAGAATCTTCGAATGTCCTTTGAAAAGGACACACATCCAAACACTTATGCTAAATTGATGACTTAGGTGTGCAACACACGAAGTAACGTTTTTCTTCAATCAATGAAGACTAACACCCTAAGTGTGAAGAAATTAACAAAGAATTTGATTCTCAGAGCCCTACGACAATTGTACGCGGTGTCTGAAATCAGCATTCTTATACGGTGGGCTACGCCACCAACAACACTTGAAAATCTTCAATTTGAGTTTTTCTTCATTTTTGAAATTCGTCAGTTGTTCAATTTCTTCAACTTTGCATTATCTTCACTCTCTCAGTCGTTTTTCTTCATTGGCAGTATAAATATATGAGTTTATGTCCTCTACAACATTCACTTATTGCTAATTCTTCAAGTTGCTTTTTTCTGCTAAGTGAATGTGATCGGACCCTTCCCCCTCTATGCTAAACTCAACCCAGTCTATTCACAAATTCTTCATGTGCGTTCTATTTGAAACCCGTTAAAAATCTTCACTGTGTCCTTGTCAGCTGAAGAATTCGCGAACGAAAGCTTAAAATATTCTAATCTAAATTTTTGCCTTTTGCCGCTCAAATCGTTCCGCATTCCACGGCATGTTTATCTATTCACCCACAATCTCACACGATCTCCACCTCACAGTACATGGGTGACACATGTCGCACGAATGAGAAGGGTCTGGGGCACGTTCGTCCATTTTCCTCTAGCGAACGGTTTTCACCTCAGCTATAAATACCCCTCACCCTCCTCAGACTGCTTTTACTCCGCTCGACCTCACTCCCTCGCTCGAGCTCTCAAAACCTAGCGCCGCCACTACTTCCATCATCGCCAGGGAGGAAGAGCTTCGCTGCCTCGATCTCATCGCCGTCTTACTCGCGCTGGCCGCAGATTTCTTCACTCTGCCGCCACCATAGCTGTCCTCCTCTGCCAAGTTAGGGCGTGGAAGATCTGAACTGACGAGCTTCAAATCTACTATTCACAGTTCATTGTGTTCTTCGTCAAGTGTAATTAAAAGTCATTTTTACTGCCCTTGTTGATTCCTTTGATTTCTACAAATCTTAAAAAGGTGTTTATTCTTCAATCTTCACACTCTAAACACCTCACACAAACATCTGTCTTGATGTGTTTCCCTAAGCAACGTTTTTCTTCAAGATTCCTCAATTGTGTGGATTTTCAATCTATACAACTCTGGAACATAAGTCAAAGAACGCTTAGTGAAATTCCTCAAGACTCATCTGGTCAAATTCTTCAAAGTTGTTCATTTTGCAAAAACTTCTAAGAACGCATATGACCTCTCCAAATTCTTCGCACCTATACTCTGTTCACAGGTACACATGTCCGCTGCTGAATCACTAGGTTCTCATCAACTTAACTCATTTGCGGCGTTCCTCGAAGAAAAGTTGCATACCTCTTCAGAGAATTCTGTTGTTCAGATTCCTCAGCTGATGAAAATGGCTGATGGCAAGAAACCTCAGAAGGGAGGGAAGAAACCTGAAGTCAACACTACCTTTGAAATTCCTGATGACATCTATGCAGGGTATTGCAGTCCTGATGAGGCAATTCATGGTAAGGAAACAAAGAATGAGAGTAAAGTGTGCATTCAGAGGATAGAGAAGAGATGGGCCAGAGAATGGAGGGAATATCATTATGTCACTCCAAAGTACATGAAGAAATTCGCTGTACACCCTCCATGCCCAAGACCTCCACTAGCACCTAGCCAAGAAGCTAATCCCTCAAGCATCAGACATGGTGAAGAATTTCCCGCTGAATGGGCAAGTGCCAAGCTAAAGTGGCCAAATGGCAAAAGAGGCAGTGAAGAAATTCAATGAAGATTCTGTTGCTACCACTACTGAGGCCTCTGCTAGCAAGCCTAAGAAGGCTATGGCCAAGAAGCCCGCTCACAAGCCCAGTGCTTTTTCTTCAATGCCCTCACGACCAAGCACCTCAGCAATGCCCTCATGGCCCAGTTCTACAAAGCCCTCACGGCCAATTCCTCAAGATGCTCCAGTTCCTCAAGTTGCAAAGTCCTCAGCTCCTCCGGCAAAGTCCTCAACACTTGTGCATCTTGCCTCGTGTCAAAGGACCTAAGTGTCGGTGTCAAAACCAGTGGATCTCGGGTAGGGGGTCCCGAACTGTGCATCTAAGGTCGATGTTAACAGGAGATAGGATACACAATGTTTACCCAGGTTCGGGCCCTCTCTATGGAGATAATACCCTACTTCCTGCTTGATTTATCTTGATGAATATGAGTATTACAAGAGTTGATCTACCACGAGATCGAGATGGCTAAACCCTAAAGGCCTAGCCTGTATGACTATGGTAATGAGTCTCCCCTTTCGGACTAAGTCCTCTGGTTTATATAGACACCAGGAGGATCTAGGGTTACACAAGGTCGGTTACAAAGAAACGAATCTACATATTCGGTCGCCAAGCTTGCCTTCCACGCCAAGGAGAGTCCCATCCAGACACGGGTGCAGTCTTCGGTCTTCGTATCTTCACAGCCCATCAGTTCGGCCCATGGCTAACAGGCCGGATGCTCGAGAACCCCTTAGTCCAGGACTCCCTCAGTAGCCCCTGAACCTGGCTTCAATGAGAAGGTATCCGTCGCTTAGGTCTGTCTTCGGCATTGCAAGGCGGGTTCCTCCTTCCGAACTCCAAGGTAGTCTTCGGAAGTAACGACATGTCCGACTCTGCAACACAAGTATCATATATTTCTACAGAGGGCATACTAATTTATAAGTGCAATCCTCTGGCAACTTTTTACGACATGACATCACGTCAGTCCGACCATTATTTTGAATCGTTTTTTCGCCTGCTGCCCCACGTTTCGAGACACGGTTGTCATTGGCATGTCTTATCCAAGCAGAGATCGTGTCCCTTTATTAAGTGATTCTTTATCGACACGGACATGGGTAACCCAACTGTCTTTAGGGTACAACTCCTCGGGAATAGGCAAATTTTAAGGCTCGGGGGGAGGCGTTCGATATTCTCGGCCTCTATAAAGGGGCACAGACCCGCCTTTCCTCTCCACGCTTGCTTCTTCCTCGACTCTTACTAACTCGAGTGCTAACACCCAGGTTTCACCCTCCGCAAGCCTCAGTCATGTCCGGATCCAGCCGTCAAGGCTGATGGGTGGCTTCTTCTGTCACATAGGAGGATATCGCAAAGCTTCGGGCGGCAAGATATCTGACCGCAGAAATCCTCCATCGTCTACCCGCGGAGGGGCAGGTTATCCCTACCCCTAGATCCGGCGAGACGGTCGTGTTTGTCTCTCACTTCCTTCGAGGATTAGGGTTCGCCATTAATCCCTTCGTCCGGGGGCTCATGTTCTATTATGGACTAGATTTTCACGATCTCGCCCCGAACTATGTTCTTCTCATCTCTGCGTTTATCGTCACGTACGAAGCCTTCCTCCGAACTCCTCCACACTTCGGCTTGTGGCTCAAGACCTTCAATGTGAAGCCGCAAGTGATAGAGGGGGAGCAGGCGGAGTGCGGTGGTGCCTTAGTGAGCAAGCTTACCAGCGTTGTTTGGCTAAAGGATCCTTCAACGAATCTTTCGACTTATGGCAGCAGGAGTGGTTCTATATCACCGAGCCCCGTGGTTCCAAGTGGGCAGCTGCGCCTGCGTTCTGATCCAACCCCCCAATTCAGCTTGCATCATGTATTAATAAGGGGTTGGACTGGGGATCAGTTGACGAAGTGAGGACTCTGCAGAGTCGCATCTGAAGCCTCATTGAGAAGGACATCGATCTTGTCAATGTTATTCAGGTAATGCTAGTCCGCCGGACCCTGCCATGCCAGCGACGGCCTCTCCTTATGCGGGAGTTTAACCCAGAAGGGCCATGGACTCTTCAACACTTCTTCAACACTACGCACGAAGGAATATGGAAATTATTTTTCAATAAACGAAAACAATGGCCGGACACCACCAAAGATACCAGCCTAGACTGTAAACATCCGGATACCACGGTAAGTACTCGTCCGCCGAACACCCCATAACCAGATATCATGTGGCAAGACACTGAGCACCATCTTTTTCTAGGGATGGATAAAGAAAGCAGAACAGATTAGGTGTCCGGCCCCTCTTCCCGAAGACTCAGCGGACCCCGTGTTAACGAGGATGCTAGCACCGGCACAGTACCAGGCGCCGATAGGGGAGGGCAAGGTGGAGAGTGAGAAGACCCGAGGTGACCTTTGTTGCAGAGGTAAATTATATACTGAGTCCGAAGAAATCGACATTTCCTCGCCCGAAGACAGAGGCGAAAGAGAAGCAAGTATCCCTTCTCCATTCAGGAAGAAAAGGGCCGCCTCCGAAGGTTGGGAGGGGCGGTCTCCTAAGAGGGGCAAGATGCCACCGTCGAGTGGCTCGGGATTGGAAGGCGACACCATTGAACAGCTCTGTCATGAGGACAAGCCCTCAACCAAATCGTAAGTGAATCCGGGGTGCTTTGATAGCATCCCGCTCCTTTCCTGTTACCGAAGAGACATGTAACGTGCCTGTGTAGTTTTACAGTTCGGCACAAAGTTTTTCTAGGCAGTCCTCTTCTTCGGGAGATCTCCTCCTAGAGATGATGGAAAGCGAGACGCCTCCCCCGACCTCCTCGCCCAATAAGGCGGACGACTCCAAAGTGTCATCTCGGAGGGTTTTTCTTGATCAACAAGCGGTGCAGGGGATGAAAGAGGCAGTACCCGAAGGTGGATCTTCCATCGTCCAGGATTCGGGGGCCAACAATAAAGGCCCCGAACTATCCGGTTTTCTGCCAGCGATGATTCTGGAGACAGGTGAATGGGATCGTTCAAAGGATGGTCGTGCACCTATAGCGGCTTCCGGAGACCCGGCGGCACCGGATATGTTGAGGGATATGCTGCGAAAAGTATCTGTCTTGGAGGAACAACGTACCTTGATGGGTACGGTGGTTGAGAAGATTCTGTCCATGAAGAGCGGATTGAATGAAGCCTTCATGAGCCTGCTAAGAGGCTTCGAGGTTTTGTGATGTAATATTTTCAACTATATTTTATTTGCAAAATGCACCTATGTATAGGTAGTAGCCCCTGAGACTAAGGTTGGCTTCCCATGGGAGGCGAACGGTGGATCAAGAAAACATTCAAGGACTAACCTGGTTAATTGGAACACAGGCTGCTTCTCCCCTGGCTACTTCTCGGACTACGGATATTGCCGAGCTGCAGCGGAAGCTTGATGTGGCAGGGGATGACATTGCGTTAATCAATATGCGTCTTGACGAGTTGCAAGGCATGTATTCGGAGCAGTCCTTTCACATACATTTTTGTAATATAAGCATGACGCTGAAAGTTATATACTAGGATATGCATGGCTGCAGATGGTGTTGCCGCCGTTGAGATTCTTCGGGCGGAGCTGGCCCGGCCAAAGGAACAGGCTCGGTTTAGTAATGTGGCTGCCGAAAAGGCATCGGCTGAGTTAAAGCCCGAACAAGCTACTCGACGCTAAGACGAGGAGAAGATATCCACGATGGTGAAGGAAATATGCCCTAGAGGCAATAATAAAGTTATTTTTTATTTCCTTATATCATGATAAATGTTTATTATTCATGTTATAATTGTATTAACTGGAAACATGATACATGTGTGAATACATAGACAAACAGAGTGTCACTAGTATGCCTCTACTTGACTAGTTCGTTGATCAAAGATGGTTCTGTTTCCTAGCCATAGACATGAGTTGTCATTTGATTAAAGGGATCACATCGTTAGGAGAATGATGTGATTGACTTGACCCATTCCGTTAGCTTAGCACTTGATCGTTTAGCATGTTGCTATTGCTTTCTTCATGACTTATACATGTTCCTATGACTATGAGGTTATGCAACTCCCGTTTACCGGGGGAACACTTTGTGTGCTACCAAACGTCACAACGTAACTGGGTGATTATAAAGGTGCTCTACAGGTGTCTCCAAAGGTACTTGTTGAGTTGGCGTATTTCGAGATTAGGATTTTTCACTCCAATTGCCGGAGAGGTATGTCTGGGCCCACTCGGTAATACACATCACTATAAGCCTTGCAAGCATTGTAACTAATGAGTTAGTTGCGGGATTATGTATTACGAAATGAGTAAAGAGACTTGCCGGTAATGAGATTGAACTAGGTATTGAAATACCGACGATCGAACCTCGGGCAAGTAACATACCGATGACAAAGGGAACAATGTATGTTGTTATGCGGTTTGACCGATAAAGATCTTCGTAAAATATGTGGGAGCCAATATGAGCATCCAGGTTCCGCTATTGGTTACTAACTAGAGACGTGCCTCGGTCATGTCTACATAGTTCTCGAACCCGTAGGGTCCGCACGCTTAAAGTTCTGTGACGATCGGTATTATGAGTTTATGTGATTTGATGTACCGAAGGTAGTTCGGAGTCCCGGATGATATCCGGGACATGACGAGAAGTCTCGAAAGGGTCGAGACGTCAAGATCGATATATTGGACGACTATATTCGGACATCGAAAAGGTTCCCGAGTGATTCGGGTATTTTTTCGAGGTACCGGGGAGTTACGGGAATACGAGGAAGAAGTAATGGGCCCCATGGGCCAAGTGGTGGAAGAGAGGAGGCAGGTGTCGGCGTTCTGGGAAAGGGGGTCCCCAGACTTGCCTGTCCGCGGCCCACAGCATGGCTGAGCAGCGGGCCGTATGACCCATCTTCATCAACAAGGCACCCAAGACCTTCGCGAGGAGCCGAGCCTCGCGAGGCAGACGATGCAAGGCCTCCTCTAGAGTGGCCTAGCCAGGCAGGCTCATGAGGAGCGGAGATATCAAGGCAAGGCAAACCTCACGAGGGTCTCGTGACGTGAGCCATGACGATCGGCGCTAGGCGAGTGCCAGGCGGGCGCCGGTGCATGCAGCATCCTTGTTTCCTCTTTGGTGCTAAGGAGGCAAGCGCAGACGAAGAGTATCGAGGCATCAGGCAAAGGTTGCCATATTGGTGCAACAAGACCAAGACCAGGAGGACGGCAAGGCGGAGGTCATCGTGGAGCCCAAGACGGTGTCATCCCAGGGCTTTTCACGGGCGAAGACCGCTTTTGTCAGGATAGCTTGTACTAGCTATCCCCCTTCAAATTTGCCCGCCGTTGTTGGCTCCCTTCCCGCTCAACATTTGGGAAGAGGACCAGGGCCTAAATAAGTAGAGCTAGCCACCACAGTAGGAGGGAGAAGGATATCTTAGCTTGATCCAACCCGATCGAGAGCCTAGCCACAAGAACATCTCAACCTCGGGAGGCTATTCTTCCCTTGTACTGTTCATCATCAGCCCCAGAGGCAACCCACCACCACCACACTGGAGTAGGGTATTACACCACAACGGTGGCCTGAACTAGTATAAACCCCGTGTCTCTTTCTGTGTTGTGAGTTCGTCGAGTGCGTCCGCAAGATCTTTGCGAGCTAGAGCGTAGATCGGTAGGAGGGAAAGACTTCGCGTGCACCCTAGAGTTCGAACCTTAAGGGTTTGCCGGAACCCCACATCCGACATTTGGCACTGCAAGTAGGGGTGCGCCGGAGCTTCTTCTCTGCCAACCAGCTCTTCGACGCTCACCGGCTGCGATGTCTGGCGACCCAAGGACCGACTCCGACCGTTGGGCAGCCTGGTCGGCCCGGACGACGACGCCTGCCCATGGAGATCTCAACCCCGCACCCCAAGAGGCACGGGCGCCACCAAGCTCCGCTAGGCGCGGACAGCGCGGTCAAGCGTCATCCACCCTCACCCCGCGGCAAGTACGGGCCACGGCGAGAGCGGCGAGCCATGCCAGTGCAACAGCACCGCACTCGCGGTGGGAACAAGCGAACATGCGGGCGGCACTTACGGTGGCAAGGGAGCTGTTGCGATGTAGGCTAATGGAGAGCGACCGGGACGGGCTACTTGAGCGAGTCGCAGAGCTGCTAGATGCAGCGGCGTCAGGAGCACCACCCTTTTGCTATCGGCTTCCTCCCCAGGCCACTGCAGGGTTGCACGGCGAGCCTCAACACATCTGCGCACCGCCAACTTCGCACGGGGGCTTTGTCAACATCAGCACGGCCGGTGGCGCTGGGGGATCCAGTCCCCCCATGCCGCCCACGACAAGCACTAGCACAAGCGCCACCCCCATGGTCCGGGCCGGATGCCGTACGGTCATTCCCAGGAAGCCATCTTGGGCGGAGCAACATGGAGCGTGGGACACCACGGCGAGGTGTTCGGGGTGACGGCCCTGAAAGCTTACGTACCCCGCATGGTGGACCAGGGGTACGCACCAGAGGACGACATTGGCTTGTTCGTTGGAGAAGATTGGGGAGAAGGGGCGCTAGGAGCTGGAGCTTTTCAGGAGCCAATGGAGAACCACAACGATCGCGCCAACAGCGGCAATTACAGGGTACCACTAGTCTCCCAAGAGCAGGCTTACACTAACCTTGGACTACAGATGAACCAGGTTGCCATGCCAATCGACGGCCCAGGCGCGGCGGCACCCGCTCCAACCAGGGAGACACGCTGGGGGCCACCGAGAGGGAGCCAGGATCAAGGCCCCTCCCCGCGGCGCGCGACGCCTGACGACACCCGGAGGTAGGCCCTCTGCCGGGGAGGCCTCGCCAACCCTTCCCCCGGCAGAGGACCTATGGTCGCCGAGGGAACCGCTGGCGTCCTCTTTCCCTCCTCTCTTTCGTCCTAATCTTTGGTCGGCTCAGAGGAGGTCGAGAGCGGCGCATGGCAGGGCCCTCGTCTGGCGATATGAAGCAAGGCCGGTACCTGTGAAGAAGGCCCGGTGCCTGTGAAGCTCGCCGCCCGTGACACTCTCACGTAATAATGAGTTGGGGCTGTACACGCCCCGGAGTCTCAGGGGTGCCAGCCTCAGGCCCTGGGGCTCCCTCCCACGCCTACTGGCAGCACTTAGATCCGCGCTGGTGAGAAGACTTGAAGACCAGAAGACTAGACTAGGTGCCAGACGCGGCCTTTTGCTTTGGATATTTCCTTCTATAGCTTTGCTTTCTGGATCTGGATTTGAGTTGAAGCTGAGTTTTTATTGACGCGCGTGGGGGGAGCCTTTTCTCGTTTGAGCAATTTCTTGCCTTCTAGATCTCGCTTTGTTTGGGACTCATGTCCGTCGCCTTTCCCTCACGAGCTCCTCATGAGTGGGGCTGCGCGAAGCACATGCGCCTCGAGCGTGCGCTGCAACTGGTGCCCACTTCACGTGGGGCCCCTTCCGGCAGGGCGGCAAGCTCCGCAAGGTTCTCAGGAACTCGGCACATCGCAGCCTAGCTCAAGGCTGGCGCTGACTAAAGGTAAACCTAGGTAGGAAACTCGCATCAGGATTCACAAGTTCACAAGGACACAAACTCGCACCGCATGGAAAAATAAAAGCTGCAATTTGCTTACATGAGGGGCTCCCCCTCTCAAAATGCTCTTACAAGTTTCTAAGGGCCACGCCCGAGTTTGCGCGCAGGAAGAAATGACAGGAGAACAAGGGATCAGCCGGAAATGTCGCTCGCGGCGTCACTCGCAGACGCGTCACTCGCGTCGATGTCGTCTTCATCGGCGTCATCGCCGTCATCGGCGACGCCCCCGTTGCCATCATCGACCACACCGCCTTCGTCTGCGACGACCACCACCGCATCATCCTCCAAAGCGAAGGCCCCGACCAACGCGTCCACGCGGTCCTCGACCCAGCGCACTAGGTCGCCCTGGACAGCCACGGGTACGGGGGCGATGGCGGTGGCGAAATCAAAGTTGGGGTCGGCATTCAGGAGGTGGTTGAAGACGCGCGAGAAAGTGCGCTCAAGCAAGCCGCACCCCCTTTCCTCCACAAGCTGGCGAGCTTGGGCAGATCGAGCCTCCAGGTGCGTCACCACCTCGGTGAAGAAGGCCAGGTGGCTAGCGTAATCGCTTGAGTGAGGAGTCGGCGCCTCCGCATCGCAAATGTGGCCTAGGGCGATATTGGCCCTGTTCCGAAGATCCTGAATCATGGGGGCATGCTCGCGCTCCAGCGTTCGGCGTTGGAGCACCTCCTCCGTGTTCTGTCTCGCGACGACCTCGGCATCATCAGCCCGTCTCCGGAGGGAACGCAGCTCAGCGCGGGCGGAGGCCAAGTCCGCCTGTGCCGTGACCAGGGCAGCGGTTGTGGCTTCCGCGCGCCTCTCAGCCTCGTCCAACCTGGGCCTGAGGGCAGCAGCCCTGCCCTCATCCTGCACGCCGGCAAGTTTCAACCTCAGATCGTACCTACCCTCCAGGTCCACGCAAACCTCGGCCACCCGGCGGTTCACCTCCTCCTCAACTCCAGCCTCGCGAGCCCCGACGACGTCTTCTGCTTGGGAAACTTGACGCTCCCTCATCTCCAATTGCTCGAGCTCGCGGCTACGCTCCATGTCCTCCAGGGCCAACGCTTCCTCACGCTTCCGGATCTCCACCTCCTCCGCAGGCATTCCCCTCAGCGACGCAAGAGTGGCCCTGCGCGCCTCCAACTGCTGCTCGAGAGACGCGCTCCAGGCCTGGAGTTCCCAAGCGCGCTTCTTCGCAGCCTCACGGCATTGATCAGCCTCGTGAGCCTCCTCTAAGGCTCGAGAGAGGGCTTCGTAGGAAATCTTGAGAGACGCCTCAGCCTTCGCGTTCTCAAGGTCACGCTGATAACGGCCGAGGTGGATGGCCACCTTCAGCTTGCGCTGCTCCTCTGCTAGCCGGAGACCTTCCACCTCAAGGCGCGAATCAACACTCGCGAGCTCTTTACCAAGCTGGCCCATCGCAGTCATCGCCTCCTGAAAGAGCTCATGGCAGACCATGCTCCGCCCACGCTCAAGCTCGAACGCCCGGCCTTCTCCGTCCTCTACCTCGGGGGCTGCAGGCAGGGTGCCACACGGTGCACCACCCCTCGGCAAGAGGCTGGGAGCTGGCGCCGCACCAGACACCATCCCGTCTTCGCGAGAAGCCCAAGCCTGCTGGGGCTTGCTGCTCGAGGAGGAGCCGAGGATCGAAGCCAACGGGTTACCGCCGAAGATCAGCGGAGGAGTCTTGGGCACGCCTGCCAAGCTCCACGCCAGGCCAATGGGGAGGAGTGACAAGGTCGCAGAATCAGCACGCCAGGAAGGCATGACTGCCCCTTCAACCAACTCTGCCCCAGGGGCAGGACTCGGAGCACACGAGGCAGGCGGAAGAGTCGAGGAAGAAGGAGGCCGTTTCTCAGGAGGCTCAATAGCCTTAGTGGAAGGGGTCCTGAAAGACTGGCGTTAGAGGAAGAAAGCAGCACATAGAAATCTACAACTGCGCGATACTCACACGTCAATAGCGATGTACTTCCTCCGCTTCAGCAGTCCGAAGATGTTGCTGCCACTGGGGGATACTTTCCTCTTGCGGAGCTCCTCGAAGTCCACACAAAGACGACCGAAACGCTGGACGTGACGGCCGAAACGCGGCGCGGCCGCAGAAGAGCTCGGGAGAATATCTTCAGGGGCGCCCAGTTGCGGCGAACAGCCGGGCACCATTTCACCACGACCTCCCGAGGCCCTCAGAGCCTTGGCCTCGCGAGCCTCATGCAACATCTCCTCAGCAACCAACGCCCCAGGAGAGGGGTGGCAAGCTCTTGAGGATGATGCCCCAGGGTCACCACTCGGCGCGTGCTCCTCAGCACTCAAGCCGCCGGCCTCCGCCTGGGCTCGCCCACCTGCACCATCACTCGGCGCGAGCCCAGCGTCAGGGGCAGGGAAGGGAACCACAGCGACATGGTTCTCCCTAGGCCCCACCAGGGCGACCGGTCGCAGTCCCCATTCATCAGAGAGAGGCATGGCCTTTACGAATTCATCCTTATTCTCACAACGGTACAGCAGGCAACTATTCCTTGGCAGATCGGCTGGCAGAGAGACGCCCGTTAGGACCCTGAGCACAGTCCCTTGCATCCCAAGGAGGAGCCCGGACTCCTGAAACCGCATGTTGTCTTGGCTTCTGAATAAGGTCCACAGGGGGCGAGAATGGCGCTGAAGTGGAGCAACCCGGCGTCGGACAAATTTCTTCACCACCATCGGTGCGGCTACCCTGCGATCCTTCAGCAACCTCAACCTGAGCCAGACACGGGCAAGGCCGAGGCTCGCGAGCTGCTGATGGCCCCAGCCGGAGTTAGGAACAGTGGGCCCCGGCGGAGCCTGAAGCAGAGGACTAGGCACCCCGGCGTCAACAAACACCCATAGTATCCGGGAGTCACTCGTGGATGGGGGAAGCTCGAAATCGATCCCCTCGCCTGCTGTCGGAGCCACAGCCTAGAAGCTCCCGCACCCTGAGCACTGCTGAGGGTCGACCAGATGCAATGAGAAGAAGTGGCGGAAGAGAGCCACCAAAGGAGCAATGCCCACCATGGCTTCGCACACAAAGGCAAAGACGGCAAGAAGTGTCACGGACTAAGGATCGAGATGCAACATGTGGATCTGATAGTGCTCAAAAACAACATTGAAGAAGGCGAAGAAGGGAGGAATCAGGCCTGCCCAGAGGGCGTCTATGAAGATTGGGATTTCAGTGGCCGTCTGACGCGGGCCAAGCCACCGTCTCTCCCCACTCATTGAAGTTGGAGGCAAGCATCGGGTGCACCTTGTCCATGGCCTCGTCGTTGAGCACGCGAGACCGGCCGAGCGCCGGCGCGAAGGGCGGAGGCACGGCCGAAGGAGGCAAAGGGCTCTTCCCCTTATCAGCTTGCTTAGGCTCCATGGCTACGGAGCAAGCGGAGCGCGAATCAGATTGGGGAAGAGAAGCAAAGCCGCAAGGGAGCAGAGGAATTGGGGAAGCAAGGAGCAAGAGGCGGAGGAAAAACTATGTAGGCCGCGGGGCCGCACAGCCGGATGAATCGGAAGGCAACGTGGGGAAGCGGACACACCCACGTCCAATCAACCGCCACGCGTCAACCGAGGCCGCAGGCATTTGGGGCCTGCAGTGCTCCGAACTTGACCCTTGGCTTCGCCGCGAAGCCAAGCCCGAGCACACCTTGGGCCCGGGGGCTACTGTCGGCGTTCTGGGGATGGGGGTCCCCAGACTTGCCTGCCTGCGGCCCACAGCGTGGCTGAGCAGCGGGCCGTACGACCCATCTTCATCAACAAGGCACCCAAGACCTTCATGAGGAGCCGAGCCTCGCGAGGCGGACGATGCAAGGCCTCCTCTGGAGTGGCCTAGCCAGGCAGGCTCTCGAGGAGCGGAGATATCAAGGAAAGGCACACCTCACGAGGGTCTCGTGACGTGAGCCATGACGATCGGTGCCAGGCGGGTGCCAGGCGGGCGCCAGTGTGCACAGCGTCCTTGTTTCCTCTTTGGTGCTAAGGAGGCAAGCACAAACGAAGAGTACCGCGGCATCGGGCAAAGGTTGCCATATTGGTGCAACAAGACCAAGACCAGGAGGACAGCAAGGCGGAGGTCATCATGGAGCCCAAGACGGTGTCATCCCAGGGCTTTTTGCAGGCGAAGACCGCTTTTGTCAGGATAGCTTGTACTAGCTGTCCCCCTTCAAATTTGCCCGCCGTTGTTGGCTTCTTCCCGCTCAACATTTGGGAAGAGGACCAGGGCCTATATAAGTAGAGCTAGCCACCACAGTAGGAGGGAGAAGGAGATCTTAGCTTGATCCAACCCGATCGAGAGCCTAGCCACAAGAACACCTCAACCTCGGGAGGTTGTTCTTCCCTTGTACTGTTCATCATCAGCCCCAGAGGCAATCCACCACTGCTACCTCTTGAGCACTGCGTTGGATTTCCCGGAAGAGGAAAGGATGATGCAGCAAAGTAGCGTAAGTATTTCCCTTAGTTTTTGAGAACCAAGGTATCAATCTAGTAGGAGGCTGCGCGCCAATCCCTCGTACCTACACAAAGCAAATAACTCCTCGCAACCAACGCGAATAGGGGTTGTCAATCCCTTCACGGTCACTTACGAGAGTGAGATCTGACAGATATGATAGATGATTTTTTTGGTATTTTTGGTATAGAGATGCAAAGTAAAATAAAAGCCAAAGTAAAAAAGCACAGCAATAATAAAGTGATGGAAGATTAATATGATGAAGATAGACCCGGGGGCCATAGATTTCACTAGTGGCTTCTCTCAAGAGCATAAGTATTCTACGGTGGGTGAACAAATTACTGTTGAGCAATTGACAAAACTGAGCATAGTTATGAGAGTATCTAGGTATGATCATGTATATAGGCATCACGTCCGAGACAAGTAGACCGACTCCTGTCTGCATCTACTACAATTACTCCACTCATCGACCGCTATCCAGCATGCATTTAGAGTATTAAGTTCAAGAAAACAGAGTAACGCCTTAAGCAAGATGACACGATGTAGAGGGATAGTTTCATGCAATATGATAAAAAACCCATCTTGTTATCCTCGATGGCAACAATACAATACGTGCCTTGCTGCCCCTATTGTCACCGGGAAAGGACACCACAAGATTGAACCCAAAGCTAAGCACTTCTCCCATTGCAAGAAAAACCAATCTAGTAGGCCAAACCAAACTGATAATTCGAAGAGACTTGCAAAGATAACCAATCATACATAAAAGAATTCAGAGAAGATTCAAATATTGTTCATAGATAATCTTGATCATAAACCCACAATTCATTGGTCTCAACAAACACACCGCAAAAAGAAGATTACATCAAATAGATCTCCACGAGAGAGGGGGAGAACATTATATTGAGATCCAAAAAGAGAGAAGAAGCCATCAAGCTACTAACTATGGACCCGAAGGTCTGAGGTAAACTACTCACACTTCATCGGAGGGGCTATGATGATGTAGAAGCCCTCCATGGTGGATGCCCTCTCCGGCGGAGCTCCGGAACAGGCCCCAAGATGTGATCTCGTGGGTACAGAAGGTTGCGACGGTGGAATTAGGTTTTTGGCTCCGTATCTGATCGTTTGGGGGTACGTAAGTATATATAGGAGGAAGAAGTATGTCGGTGGAGCAAGGTGGGGCCCACAAGGGTGGGGGGCACGCCTGGGGGGTAGGGCGTGCCCCCTACCTCGTGTCACCTCCTGGCTTTCTTGACGTAGGGTCCAAGTCTCCTGGATCATGTTCGGTGAGAAAATCACGTTCCCGAAGGTTTCATTCCATTTGGACTCCGTTTGATATTCCGTTTCTCCGAAACACTGAAATAGGCAAAGAACAACAATTCTGGGTTGGGCCTCCTGTTAATAGGTTAGTCTCAAAAATAATATAAAAGTGGAAAATAAAGCCCAATATGGTCCAAAACAGTAGATAATATAGCATGGAGCAATCAAAAATTATAGATACATTGGAGACGTATCAGGCATCCCCAAGCTTAAATCCTGCTCGTCCTCGAGTAGGTAAATGATAAAAAAAAGAATTTTTGATGCGGAGTGCTATTTGGCATAATTTCTATGTAATTCTTCTTAATTGTGGTATGAATATTCAGATCCGAAAGATTCAAGACAAAAGTTTATATTGACATAAAAATAATAATACTTCAAGTAGACTAATAAAGCAATCATGTCTTCTCAAAATAACATGGGCAAAGAAAGTTATCCCTACAAAATCATATAGTCTGGCTATGCTCTATCTTCACCACACAAAGTATTTAAATCATGCACAACCCCGACGACAAGCCAAGCAATTGTTTCATACTTTTGACATTGTCAAAACTTTTTTGATCTCCACGCAATACATGAGCATGAGCCATGTATATAGAACTATATGTGGAATAGAATGGTGGTTGTGGAGAAGATAAAAAGAGGGGAATCTAGTCTCACATCAACTAGGCGTATCAACGGGCTATGGAGATGTCCATCAATAGATATCAATGTGAGTGAGTAGGGATTGCCATGCAACGGATGCACTAGAGCTATAAGTATATGAAAGCTCAACAAAAGAACTAAGTGGGTGTGCATCGAACTCGCTTGCTCACAAAGACCTAGGGCATTTTGAGGAAGCCCATCATTGGAATATACAAGCCAAGTTCTATAATGAAAAATTCCCACTAGTATATGAAAGTGACAAAATGAGAGACTCTCTATCATGAAGATCTTGGTGCTACTTTGAAGCACAAGTGTGGTAAGAGGATAGTAACATTGTCCCTTCTCTCTTTTTCTCTCATTTTTTCTCTTTCTCTTTTTTTTATTTGGGCCTTTTCTCTTTTTTATGGCCTCTTATTTTATTTTATTTTTATTTTTCGTCCAGAGTCCTATCCCGACTTGTGGGGGAATCATAGTCTCCATCATCCTTTCCTCACTTGGGACAATGCTCTAAAAATGATGATCATCACACTTTTATTTTTCTTACAACTCAACAATTACAACTCGATACTTAGAACAAAATATGACTCTATATGAATGCCTCCGGCGGTGTACCGGGATATGCAATGAATCAAGAGTGACATGTATGAAAGCATTATGAACGGTGGCTTTGCCACAAATACGATGTCAACTACATGATGATGCTAGCAATATGACAATGATGGAGCGTGTCATAATAAACGGAATGGTGGAAAGTTGCATGGCAATATATTTCGGAATGGCTATGGAAATGCCATGATAGGTAGGTATGGTGGCTGTTTTGTGGAAGTTATATGGTGGGTGTATGATACCGGCGAAAGGTGCGTGGTATTAGAGAGGCTAGCAATGGTGGAAGTAAGAAAAGTGCTAATCCATGGACTCAACATTAGTCATGAAGAACTCGTATACTTATTGCAAAAATCTACAAGTTATCAAAGAAAAGTATTACGCGCATGCTCCTAGGGTGATAGATTGGTAGGAGAATATCATCGCTCGTCCCCGACCGCCACTCAGAAGGAAGACAATCAATAAATAAATCGTGCTCCGACTTCATCACATAACGGTTCACCATACGTGCATGCTACGGAAATCACAAACTTTAACACAAGTATTTATCAAATTCACAACTACTCAACTAGCATGACTCTAATATCACCATCTTCATATCTCAAAACAATTATCAAGCATCAAACGTTTCTTAGTATTCAATGCACTCAAAAGAAAGTCTTAAAAATCTTGAATACCAAGCATATTAAATTCGTAAGCAAATTACCATGATTTTTAAGACTCTCAAAATAATCTAAGTGAAGCACGAGAGCACTAGAGCAAAACTATATAGCTCAAAAGATATAAGTGAAGCACATAGAGTATTCTATCAAATTCCAAATAATGTATGGCTCTCTCAAAAGGTGTGTACAGCAAGGAATATTGTGGTAAACTAACAAACAAAGACTCAAATCATACAAGACGCTCCAAGAAAAACACATATCATGTGGTGAATAAAAATATAGCTCCAAGTAAAGTTACCGATGGAAGTAGACGAAAGAGGGGATGCCTTCCAGGGCATCCCCAAGCTTTGACTTTTTTTTGTCCTTAGATTATCTTGGGGGTGCCATGGGCATCCCCATGCTTAGGCTCTTGCCACTCCTTGTTCCATAATCCATGAAAAGATTTCACCCAAAACTTGAAAACTTCACAACACAAAACTCAACAGAAATCTCGTGAGCTCCGTTAACGAAAGAAAACAAAAGACCACTTCAAGGTACTGTAATGAACTCATTGTTTATTTATATTTGTGTTAAACCTACTGTATTCCAACTTCTCTATGGTTTATAAACTATTTTACTAGCCATAGATTCATCAAAATAAGCAAACAACACACGAAAAACAGAATCTGTCAAAAACAGAACAATCTGTAGTAATATGTAACTAAAGCAAACTTCTTGAACTCTAAAAAAATCTACCAAAATAGTAAGACCTATAAAATTTGTGTATTGATCAGCAGAAATTGGAATCAGTATTTTATCATGTTCTGGTGATTTTTAACAATTGTTTTCGTGAACAGAAAGTTTCTGGAAATTACAGCAAGATTAAATAACTATCATCCAAGAAGACCCTATAGGTCTAACTTGGCACAAACACTAATTAAAACATAAAAACACATCTAACCAGAGGCTAGATCAAAGATTTATTCCTAAACAGAAGCAAAAGCAAAAAAGAACTAAAAATAAAATTGGGTTGCCTCCCAACAAGCGCTATCGTTTAACGCCCCTAGCTAGGCATAAAAGCAAGGATAGATCTAGGTATTGTCATCTTTGGTAGGCAATCCATAAGTGGCTCTCATGATAGATTCCTATGGTAATTTTATTTTATTTCTAGGGACATGTTCCATGCCTTTCTTTAATGGAAATTGGAATCTAATATTCCCTTCCTTCATATCAATAATTGCACCAACCGTTCTAAGGAAAGGTCTACCAAGAATAATAGGGAATGAAGGATTGCAATCTATATCAAGAACGATAAAATCTACGGGCACATAATTCCTATTTGCAACAATAAGAACATCATTAATTCTTCCCATAGGTTTCTTAATAGTGGAATCCGCAAGGTGCAAGTTTAGAGAGCAATCATCAAAATCACGGAAATCTAGCAAATCACACAAAGATTTGGGAATAGTAGAAACACTAGCACCCAAATCACACAAAGCATAAAATTCATGATCTTTAATTTTAATTTTAATAGTAGGTTCCCACTCATCATAAAGTTTTCTAGGGATAGAGACTTCCAACTCAAGTTTTTCTTCATAAGATTGCATCAAAGCATCAACGATATGTTCGGTAAAGGCTTTATTTTGACTATAAGCATGAGGAGAATTTAGCATGGATTGTAACAAGGAAATACAATCAATTAAAGATCAACTTTCATAATTAAATTCCTTGAAATCCAAAATAGTGGGTTTAGCAACATCTAGGGTTTTACTTTTTTCAATCCCACTTTTATCAATTTTAGCATCAAGATCTAAAAACTCCAAATTCTTGGAAAGCCTTCTAGGTAAGGGTGGATCATATTCAATTCCGTCATTATCAAGATTCATATTGCAAAACAAAGATTTAATAGGGTACACATCAATAACTTTTAGATCTTCATCTTTATTTTCGTAGGGATTGGAAGAACACGCTTTAATAAAGGCATCTTTCGTAGCACGCATCCTAGTGGTTCTTTCCTTGCACTCATCAATGGAAATTCTCATGGCTTTGAGAGACTCATTGATATCATGCTTAGGAGGAACATATGTAAGCTTTAAAGAATCAACCTCAAGAGAAATTCTATCAACGTTCCTAGCCAAATCATCAACTTTAAGCAATTTTTCTTCAAGCAAAGCATTAAAATTCTTTTTGCGAATTCATAAAATCTTTAACACTAGTCTCAAATTCAGAGGGCATCTTATTAAAATTTCCAGAAGAGTTGTTGTAGGAATTTCCATAATTATTAGAAGGATTACTAGGGTAAGGCCTAGGATTAAAATTCCCTCTATACGCGTTGTTACCAAAATTGTTCCTACCAACAAAATTCACATCCATATATTCATTATTATTCTAAATCAAAGTAGACAAAGTCATATCATTAGGATTAGAAGAAACACTCTCAGTAGCAAATAATTTCATAAGTTCATCCATCTTTTCACTCAAAACATTAATTTCTTCTATCGCATGCACTTTTTTATTAGTAGATCTTTCAGTGTGCCATTGAGAATAATTAACCATAATATTATCTAGGAGTTTAGTAGCATCTCCTAAAGTGATTTCCATAAAAGTGCCTCTCGCGGCCGAATCTAAAAGATTTCTAGAACCAAAATTCAATCCGGCATAATTTTTTTGTATAATCATCCACAAGTTCAAACCATGAGTGGGGCAATTACGTATCATTAATTTCATTCTCTCCCAAGCTTGTGCAACATGTTCATGATCAAGTTGCTTAAAATTCATAATATCGTTTCTAAGAGAGATGATCTTAGCGGGAGGAGAATACTTAGAGATAAAGGCATCTTTACACTTGTTCCAAGAATCAATACTATTTTAGGCAAAGACGAAAACCAAGCTTTAGCATGATCTCTAAGCGAAAAAGGAAATAGCTTTAACTTAACAATATCATTATCAACATCTTTCTTATTTTGCATATCACACAAATCAACGAAGCTATTTAGATGAGTAGCGGCATCTTTACTAGGAAGGCCGGCGAATTGCTCTTTCATAACAAGATTCAACAAAGCAGTATTGATTTCACAAGATTCAGTGTTGGTAAGACGAGCAATTGGAGTGCTAAGGAAATCATTATTGTTGGTATTGGTAAGGTCACACAATTTGGTATTATCTTGAGCCATCGCGACAAACAAGCAATCCAACACACAAGCAAAAACAGGCAATCGAGGAAAAAGGCAAATGGAAAAGAGAGGGCGAATAAAACGGCAAGGGTGAAGTGGGGGAGAGGAAAACGAGAGGAAAATGGCAAATAATGTAATGCGAGAGATAATGGATTGTGATGGGTACTTGGTATGTTGACTTTTGCATAGACTCCCCGGCAACGGCGCCAGAAATTCTTCTTGCTACCTCTTGAGCACTGCGTTGGATTTCCCGAAGAGGAAAGGATGATGCAGCAAAGTAGCGTAAGTATTTCCCTCAGTTTTTGAGAACCAAGGTATCAATCTAGTAGGAGGCTGCGCGCCAGTCCCTCGTAGCTACACAAAGCAAATAACTCCTCGCAACCAACGCGAATAGGGGTTGTCAATCCCTTCACGGTCACTTACGAGAGTGAGATCTGACAGATATGATAGATGATTTTTTTGGTATTTTTGGTATAGAGATGCAAAGTAAAATAAAAGCCAAAGTAAAAAAGCACAGCAATAATAAAGTGATGGAAGATTAATATGATGAAGATAGACCCGGGGGCCATAGATTTCACTAGTGGCTTCTCTCAAGAGCATAAGTATTCTACGGTGGGTGAACAAATTACCGTTGAGCAATTGACAGAACTGAGCATAGTTATGAGAGTATCTAGGTATGATCATGTATATAGGCATCATGTCCGAGACAAGTAGACCGACTCCTGTCTGCATCTACTACAATTACTCCACTCATCGACCGCTATCCAGCATGCATTTAGAGTATTAAGTTCAAGAAAACAGAGTAACGCCTTAAGCAAGATGACACGATGTAGAGGGATAGTTTCATGCAATATGATAAAAAACCCATCTTGTTATCCTCGATGGCAACAATACAATACGTTCCTTGCTGCCCCTATTGTCACCGGGAAAGGACACCACAAGATTGAACCCAAAGCTAAGCACTTCTCCCATTGCAAGAAAAACCAATCTAGTAGGCCAAACCAAATTGATAATTTGAAGAGACTTGCAAAGATAACCAATCATACATAAAAGAATTCAAAGAAGATTCAAATATTGTTCATAGATAATCTTGATCATAAACCCACAATTCATCGGTCTCAACAAACACACCGCAAAAAGAAGATTACATCAAATAGATCTCCACGAGAGAGGGGGAGAACATTGTATTGAGATCCAAAAAGAGAGAAGAAGCCATCTAGCTACTAACTATGGACCCGAAGGTCTGAGGAAAACTACTCACACTTCATCGGAGGGGCTATGATGATGTATAAGCCCTCTGTGGTGGATGCCCTCTCCGGCGGAGCTCCGGAACAGGCCCCAAGATGGGATCTCGTGGGTAGAAGGTTGCGGCGGTGGAATTAGGTTTTTTGCTCCGTATCTGATTGTTTGGGGTATGTAGGTATATATAGGAGGAAGAAGTACGTCAGTGGAGCAAGGTGGGGCCCATGAGGGTGGGGGCGCGCCTGGGGGGGTAGGGTGCGCCCCCTACCTCGTGCCCACCTCCTGGCTTTCTTGACGTAGGGTCCAAGTCTCCTGGATCATGTTTGGTGAGAAAATCACGTTCCTGAAGGTTTCATTCCGTTTGGACTCCGTTTGATGTTCCGTTTCTTCGAAACACTGAAATAGGCAAAAAACAACAATTCTGGGCTGGGCCTCCGGTTAATAGGTTAGTCCCAAAAATAATATTAAAGTGGAAAATAAAGCCCAATATGGTCCAAAACAGTAGATAATATAGCATGGAGCAATCAAAAATTATAGATACGTTGGAGACGTATCAACCACCACCACACTGGAGTAGGGTATTACACCACGACGGTGGCCCGAACCAGTATAGACCCCGTGTCTCTTTCTGTGTTGTGAGTTCGTCGAGTTCGTCTGCAAGATCTTAGCGAGCTAGAGTGTTGATCGGTAGGAGGGAAAGACTTCGCGCACCCCAGAGTTCGAACCTTAAGGGTTTGCTGGATCCCCACATCCGACAGCAGGGCACGCGCCCCCTAGCCCAAATCGAATTGGACTAGGGGGGCGGCCCCCTTTCCTCCTTTTACTCCCACTCCTTCCTTATCCCTCTCCTCCTTCCTTTCCTCCTCCTAGAAGGAGTAGGAAAGGGGAGTCCTACTCCTGCTAGGAGGAGGAATCCTCCTCCTGGCACACCCTACAAGGGCCGGCCGGCCGGCCTCCCCCCTTGCTCCTTTATATACGGGGGCAGAGGGGCACCCTAGGACACACAAGTTGATCTGTTGATCTCTCCCAACCGTGTGCGGTGCCCCCCTCCACCATAATCCACCTCGATCATATCGTAGCTGTGCTTAGGCGAAGCCCGGCGTTGGTAGCAACATCATCATCGTTATCACGCCATTGTGCTGATGAAACTCTCTGGCAAAGCTCTGCTGGATCAGAGCTCGCGGGACGTCATCGAGTTGAATGTGTGCTGAACTCGGAGGTGCTGTGGGTTCGGTACTTGGATCGGTCGGATCGTGAAGACGTACGACTACATCAACCGCTTGTGCTAACGCTTCCACTTTCGGTCTACGAGGGTACGTGGACACACTCTCCCCTCTCGTTGCTATGCATCACCATGATCCTGCATGTCCATAGGAAATTTATTGAAATTACTATGTTCCCCAATAGTGGCATCCGAGACAGGTTTATGCGTAGATGTTATATGCACGAGTAGAACACAAGTGAGTTGTGGGCGATACAAGTCATACTGCTTACCAGCATGTCATACTTTGGTTCGGCGGTATTGTTGGATGAAGCGGCTCGGACCGACATTACGCGTACGCTTACGCGAGACTGGTTCTACCGACGTGCTTTGCACACAGGTGGCTGACGGATGTTAGTTTCTCCAACTTTAGTTGAATCGAGTGTGGCTACGCCCGGTCCTTGTGAAGGTTAAAACAACACTAACTTGACGAAATATCGTTGTGGTTTTGATGCATAGGTAAGAACGGTTCTTGCTCAGCCCGTAGCAGCCAGGTAAAAAAACTTGCAACAACAAAGTAGAGGACATCTTACTTGTTTTTGCAGGGCTTGTTGTGATGTGATATGGTCAAGAATGATAAGATATAAGTTGTTGTATGAGATGATCATGTTTTGTTGAAGTTATCGGCAACTGGCAGAAGCCTTGTGGTTGTCTCTTTATTGCATGCGATGCAAGCGCCAAATAATTGCTTTACTTTATCGCTATGCGATAGCAATAGTCGCAAGAGCAATAGTTGGCGAGACGACCATGTGACGACAAGTTGATAGAGATCAAGATGATGGAGATCATCGTGTCATGCTGGTATCGATAAAGATCATGACGGTACTTTGGAGATGGAGATCAAAGGCACAAGATGATCATGGCCATATCATGTCACATATTTTGATTGCATATGATGTTTATCTTTTATACATCTTATTTGGCTTAGTTCGACGGTAGCTTTATAAGATGATCCCTTACTACAATTTCAAGGTATAAGTGTTCTCCCTGAGTATGCACCATTGCGACAGTTCTTCATGCTGAGACACCACGTGATGATCGGGTGTGATAAGCTCTATGTTCAAATATAACGGGTGCAAGAAAGTTTTGCACACGCAGAATACTCGGGTTAAACTTGACTAGCCTAGCATATGCAGATATGACCTCGGAACACTGGAGACCGAAAGGTCGAGCTGAATCATATAGTTTTTTTTGAATATTTACTGTGAGGCAAAGCCCCACAGCCCTTTATTGAATCAAGAAAACTGTACAAACAAAATACAGGATGTACAAAGAAAGAAAGGAAAGAAAAATCTAAGTCTAAAAATACAGGCTGAATCATATAGTAGATATGATCAACATAGTGATGTTCACCATTTAAAACTACTCCATCTCACGTGATGATCAGACATGGTTTAGTTGATTTGGATCACGTGGTCATTTAGATGACTAGAGGGATGTATATCTAAGTGGGAGTTCTTAAGTAATATGATTAACTGAACTTTAATTTATCATGAACTTAGTCTTGATAGTATTTGCATAACTATGTTATAGATCAATAGCTCGCGTGGTTGCTCCCCGTTTATTTTTGATATGTTCCTAGAGAAAATAAAGTTGAAAAGATGTTAGTAGCAATGATGCGGATAGGATCCGTGATCTGAGGATTATCCTCATTGCTGCACAGAAGAATTATGTCCTTGATGCACCGCTAGGTGACAGACCGATTGCAGGAGCAAAAGCAAACGTTATGAACATTTGACAAAGCTCGGTATGATGAGTACTTGATAGTTTACTGCACCATGCTTTACGGCTTAGAATCGGGACTTCAAAAATGTTTTGAATGCCACGGAGCATGTAAGATGTTCCAAGAGTTGAAATTGGTATTTCATACTCATGCCCGTGTCGAGAAGTATGAGACCTCTGACAGTACTTTGCCTACAAGATGGAGGAGAATGACTCAACCAGTGATCATGTACTTAGATTGTCTGGGTACTACAATTGCTTGAATCAAGTGGGAGTTAATCTTCCAGATAAGATAGTAATTGACAAAGTTCTCTAGTAACTATCACCAAGTTACTAGAACTTCGTGATGAACTATAATATGCAAGGGATGACGAAAACAATTCGCAGGAACTTCGCGATGCTAAAATCGGCGAAGGTAGAAATCAAGAAAAACATCAAGTGTTGATGGTTGACAAGACTACTAGTTTCAAGAAAAAGGGAAAAGGGAAGAAGGGGAACTTCAAGAATAATGGCAAGCAAGTTGCTGCTCAAGTGAAGAAGCCCAAGTCTGGACCTATGCCTTAGACTAAGTGCTTCTACTGCAAAGGGACTGGTCACTGGAAGCAGAACTACCCCAAGTATTTGGCGGATAAGAAGAATGGCAAAGAGAACAAAGGTATATTTGATATACATGATATTGATGTGTACTTTACTAGTGTTTATAGCAACCCCTCGGTATTTGATACTAGTTCAGTTGCTAAGAGTAGTAACTTGAAACGGGAGTTGCAGAATGAACAGAGACTAGTTAAGGGTGAAGTGGCGATGTGTGTTGGAAGTGGTTCCAAGATTGATATGATCATCATCGCACACTCCCTATACTTTCAGGATTAGTGTTGACCCTAAAACAAATGTTAATTGGTGTTTGCGTTGCGCATGAATATGATTTGATCATGTTTATTGCAATACGGTTATTCATTTAAGTCAGAGAATTATTGTTATTCTGCTTACATGAATAAAACCTTCTATGGTCATACAACCAATATAAATGGTTTACTAAATCTCGATCGTAATGATACACATATTCATAATATTGTAGCAAAAAGATGCAAAGTTAATAATTATAGTGCAACTTATTTGTGGCACTGCCGTTTAGGTCATGTTGGTGTAAAGCGCATGAAGAAAATCCATGTTGATGGGCTTTTGGAATCACTTGATTATGAATCACTTGATGCTTGCGAACCAAGCCTCATGGGCAAGATGACTAAGACTCCGTTCTCCGGAACAATGGAGCGAGCAATAGACTTGTTGGAAATAATACATACTGATGTATGCAGTCCGATGAGTGTTGAGGCTCGCGGCGGGTATCTTTATTTTCTGACCATCATAGATGATTTAAGAGGATATGGGTATATCTACTTGATGAAACATAAGTCTGAAGCATTTGCAAAGTTCAAATAATTTCATAGTGAAGTGGAAAATCATTGTAACAAGAAAATAAAGTTTCTACGATTTGATCACAGAGATGACTATTTGAGTTACGAGTTTGGTCGTCAATTAAACAATGTGGAATAGTTTCACAAATTCATGCCACCTGGAACACCACATCGTAATGGTGTGTCCGAACGTCATAATCGCACTTTATTAGATATGGTGGAAACTATGATGTCTCTTACCGATTTACCACTATTGTTTTGGGGTTATGCATTAGAGACAACTACATTCACATTAAATAGGGCACCGTCTAAATCCTTTGAGATGACACCATATGAACTGTGGTTTGGCAAGAAACCCAAGCTGTCGTTTCTTAAAGTTTGGGGCTATGATGCTTATGTGAAATAGTTTCAACCTGATAAGCTCAAACCCAAATCGGAGATATACATCTTCATAGGATACCCAAAGGAAATTGTTGGGGTACACCTTCTATCACAGATCAAAAGGCAAGATCTTTGTTGCTAAGAGTGGATCCTTTCTAGGGAGTTTCTCTCGAAAGAAGTGAGTGGGAGGAAAGTAGAACTTGATAAGGTAATTGTACCTTCTCCCGAATTGGAAAATAGTTCATCACAGAAATCAGTTCCAGTGATGCCTACAACAATTAGTGAGGAAGATTAATGATGATGATCATGAAACTTCAGATCAAGTTACTACCGAACCTCGTAGGTCAACCAAAGTACAGTCCGCACCAGAGTGGTACGGTAATCCTATTCTAGAGGTCATGTTACTTGACCATGGCGAACCTACGAACTATGAGGAAGCGATGGTGAGCCCAGATTCCGCGAAATGGCTTGAGGCCATGAAATCTGAGATGGGATCCATGTATGAGAACAAAGTGTGGAATTTGGTTGACTTGCCCGATGATCGGCATGCCAAAGAAAATAAATGGATCTTCAAGAGGAAGACGGACGTTGATAGTAGTGTTACTATCTACAAAGCTAGACTTGTCAAAAAAGGTTTTTGACAAAATTCAAGGTGTTGAGTATGATGAGATTTTCTCACTCGTAGCGATGCGTATGTCTATTCGAATCATGTTAGAAAATTGCCACATTTTATGAAGTCTGGAAAATGGATATCAAAACTACATTCCTTAATGGATTTCTTAAAGAAGAGTTGTATATGATGCAACCAGAAGGTTTTGTCAATCCTAAAGGTACTAGCAAAATGTGCAAGCTCTAGCGATCCATCTATGGACTGGTGCAAGCATCTCGGAGTTGGAATATATGCTTTGATGAGTTGATCAAAGCATATAGTTTTATACAAACTTGTGGTGAAGCCTGTATTTACAAGAAAGTGAGTGGGATCACTACAACATTTCTGATAAGTATATGTGAATGACATATTGTTGATCAGAAATAATGTAGAATTTTCTGGAAAGTATAAAGGAGTATTTGAAAGGAGTTTTCAAAAGAAAGAGCCCAGTGAAGCTGCTTACATATTTTGCATCAAGATATATAGAGATAGATCAAGATGCTTGATAAGTTTTTTCAATGAGTACATACCTTGACAAGATTTTGAAGTAGTTCAAAATGGAACAGTCAAAGAAAGAGTTCTTGCCTGTGTTACAAGGTGTGAAATTGAGTAAGACTCAAAACCCGACCACGACAGAAGATAGAGAGAGAATGAAAGTCATTCCTTATGCCTCAACCATAGGTTCTATAAATTATGCCATGTTGTGTACCAGACCTATTGTATACCCTGCCCTGAGTTTGGCAAGGGAGTACAATAGTGACCTAGGAGTAGATCAGTGAACATTGGTCAAAATTATCCTTAGTGGAATAAGGATATGTTTCTCGGTTATGGATGTGACAAAAAGTTTGTCGTAAAGGGTTACGTCGATGCAAATTTTGACACTGATCTAGATGACTCTAAGTCTCAATCTGGATACATATTGAAAGTGGGAGAAATAAGCTAGAATAGCTCTGTGTGGAGCATTGTTGACCTAGAAATTTGCAAAATACATACAACTATGAATGTGGAAGACCCGTTGACTAAACTTCTCTCACAAGCAAAACATGATCCCACCTTAGTACTCTTTGGGTGTTAATCACATAGCGATGTGAACTAGATTATTGACTCTAGTAAACCCTTTGGGTGTTGGTCACATGACGATGTGTACTATGGGTGTTAATCACATGGTGATGTGAACTGTTGGTGTTAAATCACATGGCGATGTGAACTAGATTATTGACTCTAGTGCAAGTGGGAGACTGAAGGAAATATGCCCTAGAGGCAATAATAAAGTTATTATTTATTTCCTTATATCATGATAAATGTTTATTATTCATGCTATAATTGTATTAACCGGAAACATGATACATGTGTGAATACATAGACAAACATAGTGTCACTAGTATGCCTCTACTTGACTAGCTCGTTGATCAAAGATGGTTATGTTTCCTAGCCATAGTCATGAATTGTCATTTGATTAAAGGGATCACATCATTAGGAGAATGATGTGATTGACTTGACCCATTCCGTTAGCTTAGCACTTGATCGTTTAGTATGTTGCTATTGCTTTCTTCATGGCTTATACATGTTCCTATGACTATGAGATTATGCAACTCCCGTTTACCAAAGGAACACTTTGTGTGCTACCAAACGTCACAACGTAACTGGGTGATTATAAAGGTGCTCTACAGGTGTCTCTGAAGGTACTTGTTGAGTTGGCGTATTTTGAGATTACGATTTGTCACTCCGATTGTCGGAGAGGTATCTCTAGGCCCACTCGGTAATACACATCACTATAAGCCTTGCAAGCTTTGTAACTAATGAGTTAGTTGCGGGATGATGTATTACGGAACGAGTAAAGAGACTTGCCGATAACGAGATTGAACTAAGTATTGAGATACCGACGATCCAACCTCGGGCAAGTAACACACCGATGACAAAGGGAACAACGTATGTTGTTATGTACTTTGATCGATAAATATCTTCGTAGAATATGTGGGAGCCAATATGAGTATCCAGGTTCCGCTATTGGTTATTGACCAGAGACATGTCTCGGTCATGTCTACATAGTTCTCGAACCCGTAGGGTCCGCACGCTTAAAGTTCTGTGACGATCGGTATTATGAGTTTATGTGATTTGATGTACCAAAGGTAGTTCAGAGTCCCGGATGAGATCGGGGACATGACGAGGAGTCTCGAAACGATCGATACGTAAAGATCGATATATTGGACAACTATATTCGGACATCGGAAAGGTTCCGAGTGATTCGGGTATTTTTCGGGGTACCGGGGAGCTACGGGAATACGAGGAAGAAGTAATGGGCCTCATGGGCAAAGTGGTGGAAGAGAGGAGGCAGGGCGCGCGCCCCCTAGCCCAAACCGAATTGGACTAGGGGGCCGGCCCCCCTTTCCTCCTTTTCCTCCTACTCCTTCCTTCTCCCTTTCCTCCTTCCTTCCCTCCTCCTAGTAGGAGTTGGAAAGGGGAGTCCTACTCCTACTAGGAGGAGGACTCCTCCTCCTGGCGCGCCCTACAGGGGCCGGCCGGCCTCCCCCCTTGCTCCTTTATATACGGGGGCAGAGGGGCACCCTAGGACACACAAGTTGATCTATTGATCTCTCCCAACCGTGTGCGGTGCCCCCTCCACCATAATCCACCTCGGTCATATCGTAGCGGTGCTTAGGCGAAGCCCTACGTCGGTAGCAACATCATCATCATTATCATGCCATTGTGCTGACGAAACTCTCCAGCGAAGCTCAGCTGGATCGGAGCTCACGAGACGTCATCGAGTTGAACGTGTGTTGAACTCAGAGGTGTCGTGCATTCGGTACTTGGATCGGTCGGATCATGAAGACGTACGACTACATCAACCGCTTGTGCTAACGCTTCCGCTTTCGGTCTACGAGGGTACGTGGACACACTCTACCCTCTCGTTGCTATGCATCACCATGATCCTGCATGTGCGTAGGAGTTTTTTTGAAATTACTACATTCCCCAACAGATGGCGCTCGAACTAAAAAATGCTACTGGCCGCTGTGAATTTCTTGAGAAGGAGAGTGAAGCCAAAATGGCTGAACTTGACAAGGCCTTATGAGAGGCGAGAGAAGCGTAGTCTGAATCCAGAGCAGCCCGTGAGGAGATCCGGCAAGCTGGGGAGATTGTGGATGCTAAGCCCTTTTTGCTACAGACTAAGTTCGGCGATCCGAACTATGCTCAGCTTAACCAAGTGTGGAGTTCTCCGGACGAGTTTTTGGACTTGCCGAAGAGTTCTTACGATGCACCGCAGTTTTACCAAGCGCGAGAGGGGTATGCAACGGAGAAGCTTTTCTGGTCACAATTTGGCGCGTCAAAGCGCCCTCTGTTGCTGAATGAACAGATGTCCCGATGGGCCGAGCTTCATAGGATATCCGGCGCTGCCATGAAGAACGTCATAATCCGGCTGTGGCCAACTGACCCTGTTCCGACTAGCTACTTCGGCTTGGTGCAGCGGCTTGTTGATGTGGTGCCACGTATCGACGCTGTGAAGCGTTCGGCGTGCATTGAGGGTGCACGGATGGCCTTTGCTCATGTCAAGACATTCTGGGGGAAGATGAAGGTCTTCGATGTTGCAGCGAAGAGTCCACCCAAGGGCAAGGACCGTTATGCACCGGAGCATTATTTTGAAGACGTCTTCGAGGCCGCCCGCTTGATAGAGGGTCAATGCTCTAAAGACATAATATTCGAGTGAGGTGTATGGGAGTTGTAAAAGACAATTTTATAGTTAATCTATTTTTATGTTTTCCTCGAAAGCTTGTGTTCCTCCTGTGCGGCCGTTTTTATATGATCTGAAAGTTTTCCAGTCGTCGGCTTCAGCCCCCTCGTAGGAAGTAAGGGGGTGTTCGTAAAAGCATTTGATCACTCTTGACCCAACGTCTTGGTCCATGAAGGAGGTGACAATGCGGCGAACCAGGCAATCGGACTATAGGGCATTAACACTTTCACTTAGCCATAGGAGTTTTATAGGGGGACTACGATATAGCCCCTGGTATGTGTACGCTTACTCCAATATGGTGTGTTACATATATGACCTGAAAAAAAGGTCCTTCATGTGATACGGAGGGAATCGCGATAGATTCCGATGAGTCATCGAGTGGTTGACTAGCTCTCGCAACATCATGACAGTCGGTTTTCGGCTTTCTCTACTAAGGTGCTTGACCAGATGAACCGGAAGCACAATCGCAGTAGTTCTCCCTTTACTACCCTAGCCGATAAAGCGGAATGTAAGGTAGCAAGCACAGGAGCTGGGCAACCCAACCATTGACCCCAGACATGATTCGGAGATGATGCATATAAGGCCAAACTCGTGATGCCGAAGTACGCTATAAAGCTGTTTAGACTTTGTTGGGAACTCATTTGTTCCCATACCGAGCCCATGGTGGGTTATGCCGAGGTATATCTGTAAAACAACCATAGGAGCCATATTCATTTGTGAAAAGAAACGAATGATTAATTCAGATGGTGTTTACTGGGACCTGAGCGATGTGCCAATGATTACTTCATATATAAAAGACCACAACCCCGGCTATTTGACATGCCCGGGGTCGAAGGCGGAGGAAAAAGGCATATTACAGGCTCAAAATAAAGAGTGCGGTCTACAAAAAGTTGTTTTGGACCTCCTGTCGCATGTCTGCGCCGCCTGTCCTCGGCGAGGGGAATCCTTGATGGAAGTAGCCCCCTAGGTGAGTGTATGGATCCGAGCTCCGGTAGAGTCAGTTTAGATGTTTGTCCTTTGCATCACCTATTTTTAAGAAATAATGAAGAAAGAAAGAGTAAAGTAGAGAAGAAATGTTACGGGAGTGCTTGCAGGCTTGTCTGTATTGTGCTTTCGCCGATGCCCATGGTATCTTAAGTGCGTAGTGATGTATGCGCAATACAAATTTCGCGGGTATATGAGGTGGGCGGCGGAGGCCGAACTGCTATTTCCGCTCCGGGATTGGTCGATCCTCGGGCGGAAATTGCTTCTGACCCCCGGTATTTGGTTGGTGAATTTCTTCGTCGTCCCTATCGCCTAGCGGCCCCCTCCCCTTGTGTTCGGCATTGATCTTGCTGGCCTGCTTGAAGAACCAACAACTTCTGTTGGTATGATTGGCTGGCCGTGAATCTGGTAGGGTCGGTCCAATATCCTGTCTAGGTTGGATGGTTCGTCTCTGTTCGCCTTGAATGGATTTTGCCATTGACTAGGTTTGGGATTACTGAATCCGGCGTTGACCGATGTGTCGCGTGATCTTTCATTATCATTGCGACTGTTGTGTTTGCTTCGTCGTGGCTTGCCATTGCCGTCTCGGATTTCGGAAGTGCCCGAGTCGCTGGCGTTGTTGCTTCTATGAGCGAGCCAGGTGTCTTCTCCCGCGCAAAAGTGGGTCATTAGAGCGGTAAGGGATGTCATGGATTTAGGTCCTTCTTGACCGAGGTGGCGTGCAAGCCATTCATCTCGAACGCTGTGTTTGAAGGCCGCAAGGGCTTCCGCGTCCGGACAGTCGATGATTTGGTTCTTTTTAACTAAGAACCTGGTCCAGAGCTTCCTGGCTGACTCTCCGGGCTGCTGGACAATGTGACTTAAGTCATCGACATCTGGTGGCCGGACATATGTTCCTTGGAAGTTGTCGCGAAAGGCGTCTTCCAAATCTTCCCAGCTGCCAATAGAATTTTCCGGCAGACTGTTTAACCAGTACCGAGCTGGTCCTTTGAGTTTTAGTGGTAGGTATTTGATGGCATGAAGGTCATCTCCGCGGGCCATGTGGATATGGAGGAGGAAGTCCTCGATCCATACCACGGGATCCGTTGTTCTGTCGTATGATTCGATATTCATGGGTTTGAACCCGTCTGGGAATTCATGCTACATTACTTTGTCTGTGAAGCAAAGAGGGTGTGCAGCACCTCTATATTGGGCCACACTGCGACGTACCTCCGATGGAGTCCATTTGTAGTTTTCAGCCTGGGCGTGGCTAGGTTTGCTACGTCCGAATAGGCAGCCGTCGTCGCGTGTCGAGGCACGTCCTCGCGATCCGTAGATCGATCTTGTGTGTCCTGCTCTACTATCCAAGTCCTATCGAAGGTCATATGTACAACCCCGAGCTGTTGTATTCTTGCTTTTATGGCGAGGTGGGGCGGTCTGGTGTTCGACTTGAGTTGCCACTTTATTCTGACCAAGTTGTGGTCGGCCTGCCGCGTTGTGCGATGATGGTACGGGCTCCAGCGCCTCGTCATCGAACTGAGGTAGCAATCTACGCTTCGAGTAACTTTTGGCTGGGCCACTAAGGCCATATTCTTCGGCGGCCAGGACTTCGGTCCATCTGTCATTGAGTACATCTTGGTCCGCTTGAAGCTGCAGCTGCTTCTTTTTCAGGCTCCTTGCAGTGGCTATTAGCCGGCGTTTAAAGCGCTCCTGCTCGAGAGGTTCCCCAGGCACGATGAAATCCTCGTTGCCGAGGCTCTCCTCTTCCTCGGAGAGCGGAAGATAATTACTGTCCTCCGAGTCTCCATGTATGGCCTGTTCATCAGGGCTAACTTGCCCATTTTCTCGTTCCTTCTGTTCGGAGGTTACCTTGACGGGGTCTTCATTGTTTTCAGCATCGTCCGGAGTATTATTCTTTCCGGTGCCAGTATTGCAGCCTTTGGAACGACGTGACTTAGAGCGGCATCGAGGAAGCTGGCGCTTGGGCTGTCTCTCAGGAGGTTTATCCTCAACTGGATCCTCTTTGTCATTGTTGTTAGTTTTTTCAGGCGTATCCACCATGTATACGTCATAGGAAGAAGTGGCCGTCCGTCGTCCAGTGAATGGCGGGTTTTGGCCTTGCTCCTTGTCGGCATCATCATCCGTACTGACGATGTCTTTGGAGCCGTAGTTAAGCATGTCGGTTAAGTCCTCGATAGTGGCTATGAAGTGGGTGGCGGGTGGGAAGCAAGATTCTCCATCATGAGCCCCTAGTTTGAAGCGAACAAAGTTCGGCTGTGAGTCCCCCGCCAAGGATAGATTCTTTAATGAGTTTAGCACATTGCCGAAGGGCGAATGTTGGAAGATGTCTGCGGCGCTGAACTCAAAGATCGATAAGCAGTCAAGTTCGGTGTCCGCGAATGCACATGGCTCGGAAATTATGACCAGAAACGAGTCCGGAGTTCCGGTAACAAAGGCGTCGTGTGGCTTTAGGTCTATGTTCGGCTCCAACACCGTGGAATCTATGCCTCCATGGTGGGGTTGAGCTTCCTATTCTTAGACGACACGATCTGCTCCGGATCTAAGGCCAGAGCAGTTACGGGAGCGATCTCCTGAGTGTGGTCCAATGACAGATTCAGATCGTGTGCATCGTTGTGACAGGAAGCGGCCGCTGCGGTTTCGAATCCGGCAAAGATCAATTCTCCACGGATGTCCGCAACGTAGTTCAAGCTTCCAAATCTGACCTAATGGCCAGGGGCATAGCTATTGATCTGCTCCAGATGACCAAATGAGTTGGCCCGCAGTGCGAAGCCGCCGCATACAAAGATCTATCCGGGGAGAAAGGTTTATCCTTGGTCAGCATCATTGTAGGCGATTGAAGGGGTCATCGAAACCTTTTGGGGACGGCATAGTGGAACCCTCAATGAAAGCACCAATGTTGGTGTCAAAACCGGCGGATCTCGGGTAGGGGGTCTTGAACTGTGCGTCTAAGGTCGATGGTAATAGGAGACAGGGGACACAATGTTTACCCAGGTTCGGGCCCTCTCTATGGAGGTAATACCCTACTTCCTTCTTGATTTATCTTGATGAATATGAGTATTACAAGAGTTGATCTACCACGAGATCGAGATGGCTAAACCCTAAAGGCCTAGCCTGTATGACTATGGTAATGAGTCTCCCCTTCTGGACTAAGTCCTCTGGTTTATATAGACACCAGGAGGATCTAGGGTTACACAAGGTTGTTTACAAAGAAAGGAATATATATATTTGGTCGCCAAGCTTGCCTTCCACGCCAAGGAGAGTCCCATCCGGACACGGGTGCAATCTCCGGTCTTCGTATCTTCATAGCCCATCAGTCCGGCCCATGGCTAACAGGCCGGACGCCCGAGGACCCCTTAGTCCAGGACTCCCTCACTCAGGCAAATCAATTGCCTCAGGAGCCTTTGCAAGTTCTTCAGCTCCTCCAAATTCCTCAACAGGCCCTACTTTGCTGAATACCAAGGCCATTGCTAGACGAGGCTCTAGACCAAGTCCTCACAAGAATCAGGTTGCCTTTCAAGTACCGTCCAGTGAAGACGAAGCTGATGATGAGGAACTTGTTGAAATCATCATAGATAGACAATAGAGGGCTGCTAGAGCCAAAGGAAGTGAAGTTCCTCTCTTACTGGATTCAAAGTTGATCCTTGAGTACATTGATCTCTGGCACAAGGACCCCAACACACATGTGCCTGACTTCAAGCTTACTCCTGGCCAAAGTCACATGTTGACCGCCTTCATTGGCAAAGAAAAATAGAAGTTTGAGAAGGCCAGGCAGCTAAAGAGAGCTCAATACAGAAAGGAGCGCTTTCTGAAGAAAAATGTTGTCAACATGACAACTGATGAACTCATTGCTATACAAACTGAGATCAAAGGACTTAGTGACGAATTCAACTTCTACCACACTGACTGGCTAGGAGCCAAGATCAGATTTGTCAAGTTGGCTGAAGGATTCACCACCAATGTTGCAGCCCCAACGCAACATGAATCTCCTTATGCTGAAGCATCATCTCAGCCGACTGAAGAACACGCTAGCACCGCTGATGAAAATTAGCTGATGAAACTGCTAGTACCAGGGCTGATGACTCTATTCCAACCGCTGATGAAATTGCCAGGGCAACCACTAGTGTTGCGCCTGAAGAACAATCCAGGCTAGCTGAGCCATCAGCCGCTGAGCCTGAAGAAACTGAACTAACTAGGCCAACTGGATCAGTTGTGCCTGAGGTAAATGTACCAATTTCCTCTGCTCCTCCTGCACCAACACCAAGTCCAGTTCTTCCTTCTGCATCAGAAGCGAAGAAAACGAAGGCTGTGGAGCGAGCAGCAGTGTAGAAAAGGAAAGCATCAGCTTCATCAGATTCTTCAGCCCCGAAGAAGATGAAGACATTGACAAGCTCTTTTGAAAATCCCATTGATGTTGTTCCTGTCTCCAGTATGCCATCAAAGGAACTCGTTCCTTTTGGTGAAGATTATGAGATCCCAAGCAGATCGGATGAAGACGTTCCTTCTGCTGCCTCTTCAGAGCAGTTGGACGAAGAAATTGAAGCGGATAATATCCCTTCAACCCCAGTAATCTCATCGCCTATGCCTCAGTTCACAGCTGAAGAGGCAGGCATTGAATAATTAAGTGAAGAAGATGAAGACGTGGACATTGGGAGCACCACACCTGTGATGAATGATGACATTTGGGAAAGTCAGCACCCCAGCTCTCCTTTGTCCATGCCACTGCAACAAATTCCTCAGTCCCAAGTGCACACTGAAGTTTAAATGGGATCTGACAAACCTCACACCACTCCTTCCATTCCTGAAGAAATTCCAGCCACTAGTGCTGATGAAGAAAAGAAGATCTAGGCTGCAACTGAAGCAGAAACTGAAATTCATAGCCTGTGGTGCCGGAGAATGTGATTCCCGAGCCTCTGATGACTTTGACTGATACTCCTCAGCCTAAGCAGAAGAATCCCTTCTCTAAGAAGCAAAACTTCAAGGTTGATGACTTCTTCCACGAGCATGTATTCTTCACAGATTACAATCCCTATGACTCTGCTCGCCTATGAAGAAAGCGTTTCTGGACCGCCAGCCAAGCAAACTTCTACTCTTCACTGCTTTGTGATAAGGACAAAGTCTTTGAACATGAGCATATTACTCATGTGGACATGGAATCGCTGTCGTGCTTCACACCAGTTCTCAGCGTTCTTCACGACGCTAGATTGCTCAACTTCTACACCGATATTTATGATTGGAATGAAGAGCTAATTCTTCAGTTCTATGCGATGCTACACATCACAGGAAATGTTGACGATGTGAACTCTTGGGTGTTGGACTGGATGACAGAAAATACTCACTTCAAAGCACCGGCCTCTGAATTGCTTCATGCCCTACCTGTCAGTCCTCCCCTTGAAGGTGCTCGTTGTATATATCATGAACCTGAACTCACTGATCACTATATGCAAGTATTGATGAAGTGTCGGATCAGAAGTATGTCTAGAGGGGGGGGTGATTAGACTACTTGACCAAATAAAAATCTAGCCTTTTCCCAATTTTAGTTCTTGGCCGATTTTAGCAACTTAGCACAAGTCAAGTAAACAACCTACACATGCAATTCTAAGAGTATAGCAGCGGAATGTAAAACAATTGCATATTAAGGTAAAGGGATGAGTTTGAAGGAGCAAACGCAATGTTGACACGGAGATTCTATCCGTGGTTCTGATAGTTGGTGCTATCGTACATCCACGTTAATGGATACTTCAACCCACGAAGGGTAACGGTCACGCGAGTCCACGGAGGACTCCACCCACGAACGGTCCATGAAGAAGCAACCTTGTCTATCCCACCATGGCCATCGCGCACGAAGGACTTGCCTCACTTGGGTAGATCTTCACGAAGTAGGCGATCTCCTTGCCCTTACAAACTCCTTGGTTCAACTCCACAATCTTGACGGAGGCTCCCAAGTGACACCTAGCCAATCTAGGAGACACCACTCTCCAAGAAGTAACAAATTGTGTGTTGATGATGAACTCCTTGCTCTTGTACTTCAAATGATAGTCTCCCCAACAATCAACTCTCTCTCTCTCTCACAGGATTTGGATTTGGTAGAAAGAAGATTTGTGTGGAAAGCAACTTGGGGAAGGCTAGAGATCAAGATTCATGTGGTTGGAATGGAATATCTTGACCTCAACACAAGTGTAGGTCTTCTCTCTCAGAAAATATGCATTGGAAGTGTAGGCATGTTCTGATGGCTCTCTCCGCGAATGAAGAGTGGGTGGAGGGGTATATATAGCCTCCACACATAATCTAACCGTTACACACAAACTCGGTGGGACCGAATCACGAAACTCGATCGGACCGATTTAGTTCAAAATGTGAACGTTAGGATTCTCGATGGGACCGACTGGATCAACTCGGTGGGACCGATGTCATTAGTGTTAGGGCATAACGTAATCTCAGTGAGACCGATTTTGTAATAGTCAAACAGAGAGTTGGTCAGGCAAACTCGGTGGGACCGATTTGCTCATCTCGGTTGGACCGAATGTGGGGACCCCGACTCATAAGTCGTGATCAGCGAATGCACGTGTACAGTGATCCTAGAAATCAATGATCACTAAACACACAGAAGCTGAATAACCAGAGTCTTACATCCATACATACCGTCTTACACAAATTATGACCAATATGGTCAAGTCTTACATAGATAAAGCCTTAAGGGCTGAACATCAAATGAAACACAAGCAGCGGAAATCTTCGTTGATAAGTAGAACCCATGCCATCTGCCTTAACCCTACAGGCATTCTGACTGGGAAACGTCCTAGTTCGCATGTTCGTCTCCAAAGAATTCTTCTTCGAACTCCAGTTCTTCCATGCCTGGCCAATTAAATAACCAGTGGCAAGCCAATGAGTACTTTGAATGTACTCGCAAGCAACCCATGTTTTGGTTCAAGGTACAATAATGCATGATATAGGTAAATTTTTGCGGAAAGCTAGTTTTGAGTGCAATGACATGTTCAACATCTTGTGAGACATGCATCAGGAGAGTCCAAGTAACCAAGAGGACAGGTTACAGATATCAACATAAAGGGAGTGGGCTCCAACCCAACTCATCCATGTCAAGTCCTTTGACTTGACCCAAGTAGTTCTTCCCACACACACTGGTTTGTAAACAAGTGGACGTAGCCCAAGAGCGGTTACCCAACTGTCCTTGACCGTGGACTTGGCTATTCGAATAATTTCACACTCCGCAGAGGTTGCACAATTTACCCACAAGATCCGGGGAACTTCCGTGTCATCCACGACCCGCAGTACCTCAAGTACCCGGGGTAAGCACCCGATCACTATCTTTCCCTAGAAGACACTAACAAGGAGTCCACTCGTTGTTCCGTATCCTCACGATGTACACCATACGAGACTCACTCGAGATCGTAACATCCGAGAGGGGACACAACGGTGTATCCGGTGCCCTGTAAAAACAGTCATGGCCGCCCTACCTGGCACGACCCCGTCCCGAGAGAGAGCACCAACTCTCCCCCATCACTAGTAATGCGGGCTCCAAGCTTGTATCGGCCTAGGTAATCAATAATGCCCTTTCCCATATAAGGGTAGAGTGGTTGCGCATGTAAGGTTGAAATAACGGCCGCAACTTAAACCAATCCGTTTTTGAAAACAACACACACTTGCCTCGGTACACCGCTTCGTCATCAAGTGGCTACCCAACTCATCATCTCCCTCGGGCATAAGTGGCACCCGACGGGGTTTTCGAAAAGTCCTTTGAAATTACTTTGTCTCCATCACTATGCATATTCCCGTCCCTTTTTGCGTAGCACTACTTTAGCATCCTATCTACTCCCACCGACATAACCCTCATAAGAAGGTAGGGCCATGCACAATGCAAGTATCAACGAGGAAGTAACGGTGGCAAACCACCCCATGTGGTAATCACAGTATCATGTCTCCGATGCAAGCAATAAGAGTGCTATATGACATGCATAAAAAGGGTTTCATATACATGGTCAAAGGGCTGCTTGCCTGGCTCAGCAAAGTCTTCTGGGTCTTCAAAGTCTTCTGGTCCAACTCTTCGTTAGAAACGCAATCTATCGTCGCAAAATAATAACGAGAAAACTAAGGCAATAGCAGAACAAAAAAATCAAAGTGCTCAGAAAAATGTCAACTCCTTTTTGTAAAATTCTAGGAGGAAAACTAAGAAGGGGAAAATTCCTAGTTTTGGATTTGGAGTAGCAGAATAGGAGGAATGGATTTTTAGAGGGGTTTAAATATATTCAAATTTGAATTTGAATATGAACAATACATAAAAGTTGTTTGGACATGAGTGAAAATTATACCATTAAATAGGTGGGATTTTTAGAAAAATATGGGAGTTGGAATTATTTCATTTGGATGAATATTTATTCTAGTGGAATTTTTGGAGAAGTTACAGAAAAAGAAAAGGAAAAAGAGCACTGTGCCACTGGGCCAGAAAGGCCACAGTGCAGCAGGCCCAGATGGGTTTCAGCCCACGCCAGGCTGCCACGTCGAAGGCGTAAAGGCAAAATACGCCTTCAGCTGACGCAGCAAACCGGTACGCGCGCGTGCGTTTTAAACCTGACGTGTGGGACCCACACGTCAGGACGTGAGGCTGACGGACGGGCCCCACGGCCGTCGTCGTCAACCTCGGGTCAGAGAGGGCGGCGAGCTCACCGGCGACGTTTCTGGGCAGGACGGGGTGAGCTGATGGCACCGCTGGACTCCTCGTCGTGTCGCCGTTCAGGTGGTGCCGGAGTTGGCCGGAGGGGAGCAGTGGTTCGCCGGCACCGAGGTTTGCGGCTGAGGAGCGTCGGGCATTGATGGCTCCGGCTGTTTCCGACTTTAAAACAAGCGGGAAAGAGGGGGGAATCAATTAGTGAGCTATGGGTGTTCCAGAGAAGCAAGAAAGAGGGCCGGGGGTGGCCTATACCACGGGATCGACGGCGACCCGAAGCGGCGGAGCTCGAGCTCGATCTCGAGCTCGGGTGCTCCTGGAGGAGAATGGAGGGCACAGGGGGCCGTTTTGGAGTGGGTAGGAGCGAGTGGTGGTAAGGGAGAGGCTCGGGGAGGCCCTTAAATAGGCCAGCGGCGAGGTCCCATAGACCCGTGCGCCGGCGAGCTCACGCTTGTCGCTGCAGGGCTCGGGGGAAGAGGGCGTGGTGTCTGGGGTGTTCCGTGACGTTGACTATGCCGAGAGAGATAGAGAGAGGGAGTGGGGAGAGGCGGGAGGCGCGCGCGTGTGAGCCGCGCCATTGGCGCGCTCGCGCGGCCGGTGTTTGCTAGCGCGGAGGCGCGGGGAGGAGGAGAGTGGAAGGGGCCGACTGCGTAGCGTGTTGCGGACGTCGAGGGGCGTTGTTTGGCGTGAGGGGGAAGAGCCGAGGTGGACGGAGGTGCTTGGCAGGGGGCGGCTACAGTGCGGGAGCGCACTGTAGCGCGCTTCAGAGCGCCCAAATGGCCGGCATGGCATTTTTCTATGCCTTGTGGGCGCGGCCAAACGTGTCCAGTAGCTGAAGGGTGGAGTAAAGAAGTAGGGAGAGACATTGGATGCTCTGGATGGCCAGTAGGAGAGGAGAGAGGTAGAAGAAGAGGGAGAAATGGGATGTCCAGAGAGAGAAAGAGGTGGTTTCACCCCTCAATTATTGATCTAAGGTGCAACCATTGCTACTGGAGGTAGAAGAGGTCTAGGAGGGGCTGTGGTAAAAAGTGGAGTTCAAGGAGAATAGTTTTAGTGGTCAAAATGGTGATTTTGAAAAGTGGCAAAAGGTGTTTGCTTAGTGTTTGGGGTAGTTTCACTAATCCTCTTGATGTGCCATTTGGCAGGGGCCTTTGCAATGACAAAACATCAAGGTTCAAGGAGTATGAGCTCATTCAGAGTAGTTGTCCAATGCAACTTTGGTAAACCCTAGAAATTAGCAGAAATGAACTTGTGTAGATCTAGTTGAGCAAAGCACTTCTCCTTGATGCACCACTTGGTGTAATGGCTTCATTTGGTCATGTGAACATGCTCACAAAAGTTTGGGTTAAGGAGAGAAATTTGGTAGTACAAACTTGTTCAAATTTGATTCTGGTCAGAGAGGGGTTTGGGGCATTTTGGTGAACAAAATAGTTTGGATTGAGCTGAAACTTTGCAATATCATCATATTATGCATATGTGACTTACTAGAATTTTCCTGGATTTAATGGAAAATATTTCTTGTAGAAATATTTCAAATCCTTGAAATGGGCAGAAATGGTTTTGGGAGGTTTTGTCCAATATTTTGATCATGACCATGTGTTGAAACTCATATAAATGGAAAATATATGTCCACCGAGTTCCCTTGATTTTTCTCAAATATTTTTAAAACAATAAAATATTTTTTCCCTATTAAAGACCATTTCTGGCCTTAAGAAAAAGCTTTTAAATAAAATAGGAAAATAACTTTCGAAATTATATTTTTGTGGTTTCTGGGTATCCTATATCTAATAAGAGTCAAAAATATTTTTTGGAAAGATTTTTTCTGCCCTTAATTAAGTACTTGCAGTGCAAACCTCAATTTAGGGGTTTTTGGAAAACTAATTTCTGAAAATACTATTTTGCCAAATTATTTTTGCAAGAAATTATTTTGATGTCCTACACACATGGCATGATCATTGGTTCAAGAGTTTGGAGCAAGGAGATGAAGTTTATAAGGTGGAGTTGTGTTGAGTTTAAAGAGGACTTGAAGAAAACACAGAGAGAAAACCAACTCCAAATAAAAGCCAAATAATGCAAAAGTTTTTGTCAAACCACACTTTATCATGATTTATTAGCTTAAGTGTTGTGGCATGAAAATCAGGGTGTGACATACCTACCCCCTTACAAGAATCTCGTCCCGGAGATTCCCAGACTAGGCGCGGAAAGGAATACGGAAACTTGGATCTGGGGTTGTCTTCACGTCCCCATACTGCTTCTGCTTCCGAATGGTGCTCCATTGAACCTTGAAGTACTTGATGGTGTGGCTTCATGTACGATGTCCTGCTTGATCTAGGTTGCAATTGAGGTCTCTCGCGTTGGTCATATTGGGCTGGAGGTCCATGGCTCATGGTCGATGTCCTTGTAGAGACCGGGCTAGTTAGGAAGTTGGAAACACTTTCGGGGGTGTGTTGCGTGGAAAACGCTATGCACAGTGGGTAAATCAGGTGGTAACTCTAGCTGGTAGTCGTCTACTCTTCGTCTCAAAATGATCTCAAAGAGGGTTGTTGAACCTTGGAGTGATCTCGAAGAGGGCCGATGAATCTTGGTGTGGGTTTCCTTGTCATGAAAATGCTTGTTTCCCTTGAGAGGAGTGGTCTGCAGATACGCACGGTCTTCGACGAGGAAGTTCACTTCTTGACGGTAGTGGTTGGTATAGTTCTTCCTCCTTGACATGGCGATCTTCAGATGTTCCTTAACCAGCTGAACGATTCTTCTTCCATCTTCAGTTAGACGAGTAGGTCACCAAGTAAAAGTGACAACCAACGTGACCAAGTACTCCATGAAGTCTCTGTTCATGGGGCACATAAGGTAGGCTGGGGCATTGGTGGCGGTAACGGTTGAGTGTGGGCCAAGGTGTTTTCGATCTAGTGTCAAGGCCCTAAGGTTCTGATCCGACCATGTTGTAGCTTGGTAGGGCTCAAGGGTTTCAAGGATCTAGTGTGCGAGTGAACGTTTATCATCTTATCCTTGGGCACAGTTTCTGAGATGCCAATTGTTCTATCTAGTCCTTTAAACAAATAACCTTATACCACCGAAAGCATCTACTCTTGTAGGTCAACTCCAATCATCACTCATGGTATTATTATCCTTATGACTCCCAAGAGGAGGTCTAACAAAAACTCTATATGTCTACGATCCCCAAACTCATATGTATGGCTATCCCTAAAAATCCATGGGTAGAGCATACAAGCTTCCAAGCTGGAATAAAACATGACAATCCAAGTGCTCATCCTATTCTCCCAGGGTCTAAGATAAAGCACTTCTACCCTAAGGAAACACGTCGCAAGCCACTCCAAGATCTTGTTTCCTTCCTATGAATCAACTCCAACAGCCCATTAACTTCCATCAACTACTACACAATCCATTAATTCTACAAATCCAATGTTAATGGTGTTCCACATGATCTTCTAATGTCCTATAATCCTCATATACTTGAAAAAGGGTTATATTTACTATAGTCAGTCCACCAATTTCCCATTATCGGGGTCAAGTAACTCCAAGGTCAAGATTATATAGATCCCTAAATCAACTCCAACAATTAGTCCAATCTCCTAGTTTATCGCCCACCGAGAAACATGGTATCATGATCGACATCATCAGTCTAAATCCAATTTACTCCGAACCATGTAGACTTACTCAGCATCTTTACTCAACTAGAATTACCTACTTAAATCCAAATCTCATGTCCAACGGGAATTCCTATGTGTTTACCCCAAGTCCTTATTGTAATGCCAACCATCTCCTATCAATATCCCCTGGCTAAGTCAAAACCTTATACTTCCAAGAATTTCAGCTTGTGATCATAACTGTCCTACAAGATCCAATTTTTCTCCAGGGGTAATGAAAGTTATGCTACTCTATCAACATGATCCCACCATGTTCATCTACCAACTTCAAAGCCTTATAATCCACCAAATAGTCTCATATAATTCCTCAAGTCATTTGTCCCTTATTCCTATATCCTCAATTTGGTCTTCCCTATGACATCGTCAGTTCTGGTGCTATATTAGGATGATAATGTGCGTGTTCACTATGTCTACTAGTTCCATAATGAACCCAGTGATGTGCAAGGTTTACAGAGGCTTAACTGGTTCTCTTGTAATTCTATGGGTTAAGCACATGGTTAAGGACTCGAGCTGGGGTATCTCGTGAAGTCTCGAAGGGTTTAGGAATTGGTTTCTAGTCTGGGGGGTTTAAACATAACCCTACGGGGTTTTAGTTCGTCGAGGAGGGTGTAGAAAAGTTCTTCAGTGCTAGTTAGTTGTCGAGGTAGAATCCTTGGTGTACCTTGTCTTGCCGATCTTCAGTTAAGGGGAGAGAGATGAGAGGGAAAAGTAGCATAGAGGAGGGGAATGCCTAAAGGGGTTCTATAGTGCAAGTTCAAGCAAACACGTGCCGTTAAGGCCACGCACATTCATTAAGATAAGATAGGTGATATAGTCGCGTACAAGCTGCCTAGGGCAATGTGCGACTTATATCCAAACACAAACAAGTAAAAATAAGCAACACAAAATGTGGTTCCATTCTTACCATCTCACGGACTCGACTACGCATATGGGGGTACACGACTCATCCTACCCTAGGGGTCCTCGGACTAGGTAGTCGTGCTTGCTCGGAGAGAAGGGCGCTCTGTCTTCAGTCTCTGGGTTCCCCTTGTGGTGCCAAAGGGTATGCGACAGTCGGCTGCTTGTTGGGACACATCCTTTTAATGTGCCCAAGTTCACCACACCCGTGACATGTGACGGAAGCAAAAGGGTTTCTATTCAGTCTTGGGTATTGTCGTCAAGGGTCTGACGATGATCCTCTATGAGGTGGATATGGAAATCCATTCCTATGCCTCTTGCGTGGGCTTTGGTTGCGAGCTTTCTGAAGTCCCTTGATTTGCTGCTCCTGATTAAAAATGTGGGCTTCTAGGGCAGTGATTTGATGTTCTTGCTCGACCACCTTCTTCTTCTCGAGGCAGTGGAGGTGCAGAAGTGAAGGGAGGTGTCGGTGTCAAAACCGGCGGATCTCGGGTAGGGGGTCCCGAACTGTGCGTCTAGGCGGATGGTAACAGGAGACAACGGACATGAAGCTTTACCCAGGTTCGGGCCCTCTCGACGGAGGTAAAACCCTACGTCCTGCTTGATTAATATTGATGATATGGGTAGTACAGGAGTAGATCTACCACGAGATCAAGGAGGCTAAACCCTAGAAGCTAGCCTATGGTATGATTTTTGTATGTTCTGTCGTCCTACGGACTAAAACCCTCCGGTTTATATAGACATCGGAGAGGGTTAGGGTTACACAAAGTCGGTTACAATGGTAGGAGATCTAAATATCCGCATCGCCAAGCTTGCCTTCCACGCCAAGGAAAGTCCCATCCGGACACGGGACGAAGTCTTCAATCTTGTATCTTCATAGTCCAGGAGTTCGGCTGATGGTATAGTCCGGCTATCCGGACACCCCCTAATCCAGGACTCCCTCAGTAGCCCCTGAACCAGGCTTCAATGACGACGAGTCTGGCGTGCAGATTGTCTTCGGCATTGCAAGGAGGGTTCCTCCACCAAGTACTTCATAAAAGATTGTTAACACTAAGGATATTGTCCGGCTCTGCAAAATAAGTTTCCACATATTGCCATAGAGAGAATAATATTTACACAAATCTAATCTGCTGACGTATTCCGTAGCGTGACACCATACTACGGCCAAGCCTCTATCCGAATCATTTTCACTTCCCCACCCCAGCGCATTCTGCGAGGCGGTTTCCTTGGCACGTCTTATCAAAGCAGAGATCGTGTCCCCTTTATTTACGGGATTCTCATCAATACGGACGTGGGTAATCCAACCGCGCCATTTATCACGGTGCTTGGGAGACAAGCGAGTTTTACCAGGCCGGTGGGGATGCATAGTCGCATCCGCCCATATAAGGGGATAAGGATCCACCTTTTTACCTACGACTTCTTCCTCCTTTGCCTATCCATCTTCCGCGCACTCGAGCTCTAGCGCCCAAGCCTGCACTTCCCACCTCAACCTTCTCCAGCCATGTCCGGAGTGGGAGGCAAGTGGATGGTCTCCTCCGTCATGGAGGGCCATATCAAAAAGCTGAGGAAGGCCGGATACTTGTCTAACGACATCGCGCACCGGCTTCCCGAAGAGGGGCAGCTCCTCCCCACCCCAAGGCCCCATTAGAGGGTAGTATTCCTTTCCCATTTCCTCCGCGGACTAGGCTTTCCTCTCCACCCGTTCGTCTGGGGGCTCGTGTTCTACTATGGCCTAGATTTCCATGATCTGGCCCCGAACTTCGTCCTCAACATCTCGGCCTTTATCGTCGTGTGTGAGGCTTTCCTCTGCGTCCGCCCCCATTTCGGCCTGTGGCTCAAGACTTTCAATGTCAAGCCCAAGGTGGTGCGCGACAACCAGGCGGAGTGCAGAGGTGCCATGGCGGGCAAGATAGCCAACGTCCCATGGCTCGAGGGCTCCTTTGTGGAGACCCTGAAGGGGTGGCAATCGGGGTGGTTTGACATCACCGAGCCGCGCGATCCCAGATGGGTCGCAGCCCCTGAGTTCCGGTCCGGACCCCCTACGCAACTCACGTCTTGGAAAGAGACGGGCCTGTCGTGGGGTAATAAAGGAGAGGTAACCAAACTGCAAAAATGCATCCAAACCTTGGTGAACAAGCAGCTTAAGCTTGTTAACGTAGTCCAGGTTATGCTCGTCCGCCGGATCCTCCCGTGTCAGCAACAGGGCTTCAATTTGTGGGAGTTCGACCCGGCACAGCACCCAACCCTGAGCAGGCTCTTCGACACAACGTACGAAGACACCTGGAAGGTGCTATTCAAAGGCGCCGAGGCTCCCGCATCCGCTTATGAGGACCGCGGATTCAGCACGCAGCTTCCTGCTAGTGCGGTGAGCTATTTTTACCTTTTACAGGATGTTGGTTTTCCATAGTTTGACTCTATGCGGGATCTAAAGTCCCTTTCCTTTGACAGGATTGGCTGGCGAAGTCCGGACAGATCGACTGTCCGGCCCCTTTGCCCGAAGACCCAGCCGACGCTCGCTTAGCAAAGCTGCTGGCTCCGGCACCTTACGTGGTGCCAGAGAAGAAGGCCAAGAAGAGGGCCACGGGGACTCGAAAGAGTTCCCGGCGCCAGGAGGTGTCGGATTCTTCATCCGACGAATCCGAGACGCGCTCCACCCGTAAAAACGAGGAGGAGGAAGAAGAAACCTCTCCCCCTCCAGCGGGGGGAGGAAAGAAGAGGAAGGCCGCCCCAACAGGGGAGGCCGAAGGGTCCAAGAAGGGGAAGACCCTCCCTCCGGACAACTCCACCGACGCCGACGAGGGCGAAGAGGAGTGGCCGCACAGGGCCAGGCGCCCGGCGGCTTCGTAAGTATTCGGACACTAGAGTAACTCATAGCATTCCTTTGTTGCACAACTTTTCCTTAGGTCGAATATAATTATGCAGTCCGCCCAAGGCCGGGCTCGACGAGTCGTCGAGCGGCTCCCTGGATTCATTGGACATGAATTCAGTTCCGCCCGCTGCCTCCCCCCCGCACTGCGGACGACGCCGAAGTGGCGTCTCCACAAGCTCCGGGCCAGGAGGAGGTGGTCCTGGAGGATCCGCGAGGCGACCTCCTGGACTCCGGGAGTAAAGGGGATAAGACCCCCCAGGGCCCCAAGTCCGGCTTTGAGCCGGACACCATGCCAGAATCTTCAACGGTTCTGGACCGCGGTAGACGAACTCCTTCCAAGAGGAGCAAGCCTTCTGAGCCGGCGGCCCCCGCCCAACCGGAGGTGCCGGACAATCTGCTGGAGGTGCTTAACGGCGCCTCCATCAACGAGGAGCACCGTACTATTATGAGTACGGTGATCCAAAAGGTTCAGTCCGCCAAGAGCGGACTGACTGAAGCTTGTGCCAGCCTTCTAACAGGCTTCGAGGTAAGTAAAAAATATGTAAAAGTATTACCGCATAGACAGTAGCCCCTGATGCTCTGTTTGGCGTTCGGAAAGAAAAGCCGAATAGAGGATCTAATAAATTTCGCAGGAGTCTAACAAAAAACGAGTCAATATGCGTATGCAGGCTTCGCTACTTGCGACCGCCGCACTGACTGCGGAGGTAGGCACCCTGAAGCAGGGTCTCGAGCGGTCCGAGCAAGAGCTCGGCCTTGCCAAGCGGCAGCTCGAGGAGAAAGAAGGTAAGAGATACCTTATAGAATATATATAAAAAAGATGCAATTGCAAAAAATGACAGGATTATGCTGCTTATTGCAGGGGCCACAACTGAGGTGGCTACCCTCAAGCAGGCGCTGTCAGAGGCCGAGAAGAGAGCGGCCTCGGAGCGCATCGAGCGAGAGAAATTTGAGGCGCAGGTCGGCGAGGCGCGGCAAGAGCTTCAGGCTCTCATGAAAAAACATGAGAGTTTGGAGCTTGACTCAAAGACGCAAGCGTCCGAGCTCGCGGCGGCCATCGAAGCTGCCAAGTCTGCCAAGGCCGAATCCCAGAAGGCCCTCCAGGAGTTGGATGAGGTGAAAAAGATAGCGGCGGGTAAGGCATTCTTTATGCAAAGCAGACATATAAAAGTAAGCTACTTGTTACTTACCCGAATCCGGAGCTCTCCAGGGGCATTCGCAGATCTTCCCCGTAACATGTTTAATGCCGCCGCATTCTACCGAGCCGAGGAGGGCAGCTCGATGGAGAAGGTGTTCTGGTCTCAATATGCTGAGGCCGGACACCCCGTGCCCCTGAGCGACCAGCTGAAGCAGCTGGTCGAGTTCCACAAGGCGGCCGAACAGGCCATGAAGGGCCTCATAGTTCGGCTGTGGCCTGGAGAGGCCCTGCCTGGGAGATATTTCGGACTGGTTCAGCGGCTGGTGGCGGCCTGTCCAAGGCTTGAAGTCATCAAGCACTCCGTCTGCATCGAAGGTGCATGGAGGGCCCTTGCCCGCGCTAAGGTGCACTGGGGCAAGCTGGACGGTGAGAAGCTTGTGAAGGACGGGCCACCGCCGGGGAAGGAGCATCACAAACCCAAGAACTATTATAAGGATGTTCTGAAGGGTGCCCGCCTTATGGCGGATGAATGCACCAAGGATGTAATTTTTGAATGAACTCGCTCGTGTTGTCCTGTGCGCTGAAAACTTGTTCATATGCGCTAAGCAATGCTGTTTGAATTTAAAATATTACTTTCTGTGCGGCCATTTATCAAAAATTGAGAGATGGCCAGTCATCGGCTTCTGCCCCCATGCCACTAGTGCTGGGGTGTTCGGGATAAACCTGAGCGCTCTTTTTCCCATGTTTGGGTCCTTCGAGGGAGGCGCTTAGCACAACGAACAAGGCAATCGGACTATGATGCTTGAACACTCTCACTTAGCCATAGAACTTTATAATTTTAAATTTCGGCGAAGCCCCTAGTATTCGGAAGACCGAGTTCGGGGCGCTATCCACGCCTTGGCTGGACAAAGCCGGTCCTCGCTCTAAGCGGCATAAGTCTTTAAGGACTCGAAAAACCTCTCGAACAGCGACCGGTCTCTTGCTTCATCATGACAGTCAGTTTTAGCTTTCTCTACTGAGGTGCTCAGCCCAGCTCAACTGGGGCACAATCGCAGTAGTTCTCCTAGTGCTACCTTAGCCGATATAGCGGAACGTAAGGCACCAAAACATAGGAGCCGGGCAAACCCAACTATTGACCCAAGACATGATTCGGAGCCGATGCATATAATGCTATAAGTTCGGGGTGCCGCACTTGTGAAAGTGTTCGGACTTCTCACACCATATTGGGGGGGGGGGGGTACTGAAGCCCCTGGCGTATTTGTCGTACCATAGTGTACGGGTGCAACATGTCATTAATGAACATATATCTGGAAAAAGGTAATGCAAAAAATAGATAAAGACTACGCATTGTTTAAAAGGGGCTGCGATCAAAGCAGAACGATACAACTGGCGTGATAAGCAAAAAGTTGGACTATTTAACATGTCCGGTCCAGGGGCGGGCCGCGGAACTTAAATGCAAAACAGGTATACTACTCATGATAGAGACCACCTGGGAGTCCATAATGCGGCATGGCTTGTCTGCTTCCCTGGTTCTTGCATCGTTTGTGCGGCAGTTGAATTGCCGAACAGGTCATCTGAAGTATGGAGTCCTGAAAGTAAGAGAAGATAAAGAAAGAATTCAGCAGCCCCTAGTACGGTTTAAGCCGTGTTTTGGGCTTGCCGTGATGGTGCCCCTTCCCCTGCGCCCATGGTATTTTGAGAGCGTAGTTGTGTACGCGAAGCACTAGTTTTGCTATTTCGCGAGGGCTGGGGTTGGGGCCGCATTGCTACGCCTGCTCAGATCATGCCAGGCGGTCTTGTTGTAGGTTACGCCGGGCGCGCTTGACAGTGTCTGGCCTTTTAACGGCCGGACTGGGGAACTGCCTAGAGAGTCTGCTTTGTACTTCCGCTACGAGGGCCGCCGTGTGCTCCTCCGTTCGGAGGGAGCGTGACCGTGATTACTCCTCGAGGGCCTGGCATCTTGAGCTTGAGGTATGCGTAGTGCGGTACCGCATTGAACTTTGCAAATGCGGTTTGCCCTAGTAGTGCGTGATAGCCACTGCGGAACGGGACTATGTCGAAGATTAACTCTTCGCTTCGGAAATTATCCGGGGATCCGAAGACCACTTCAAGTGTGACTGAGCCTGTGCAGTTGGCCTCTACACCTGGTATGACGCCTTTAAAGGTCGTTTTGGTGGGTTTAATCCTCGAGGGATCTATGCCCATTTTCTGCACAATGTCCTGGTAAAGCAGGTTCAGGCTGCTGCCGCCGTCCATAAGGACTCTTATGAGATGAAATCCGTCAATAATTGGGTCTAGAACCAATGCGGCGAACCCGCCATGACGGATGCTAGTGGCGTGGTCCCTTCGATCAAAAGTGATTGGGCAGGAGGACCACGGGTTGAACTTTGGGGCGACTGGCTCTATCGCGTATACGTCCCGTAACGCATGCTTCCGTTCCCTCTTGGGGATGTGGGTTGCGTATATCATGTTCACCGTCCGCACTTGTGGGGGAAAACCCTTTTGTCCACTGCTGTTCGGCGGCCTGGGCTCCTCCTCGTCATCGCTACGTAGCCCCTTGTCTCTATTTTCGGCATTTAACTTGCCTGCCCGCTTGAACACCCAACAATCCCTGTTGGTGTGATTGGCTGGCTTTTCGGGGGTGCCATGTATCTGGCATAAGCGGTCGAGTATTTGGTCCAAACTGGACGGGCCCTGAGTATTTCTTTTGAATGGCTTTTTTCGATGACCGAATTTGTAGCCTCTGAATCCGGCATTGACTGCCGTATCCTCGTTGCTGTCGCTGTTAACGCGGCGCTTTTGCTTGTTCCGACGTGACCTGCCACTTTTGTCCTTGGTATCCGAATTACCAAGGTTCTTGGGTAAGTTGTTGCTGCGAGCTAGCCAATTGTCTTCTCCCGCGCAGAAGCGGGTCATGAGTGTCGTGAGGGCTGCCATGGATTTCGGCTTTTCCTGTCCAAGGTGCCGGGCAAGCCACTCGTCACGGATATTATGTTTGAAGGCTGCTAGGGCCTCTGCGTCCGGACAGTCGACTATTTGGTTTTTCTTTGTTAGGAACCGTGTCCAGAATTGCCTGGCCGATTCCTCTGGCTGCTGAATTATGTGGCTTAGGTCATCGGCGTCTGGTGGTCGCACATAGGTACCCTGGAAATTGTCGAGGAATGCGGCTTCCAGGTCCTCCCAAGAACCGATTGAATCTGCTGGCAAGCTGTTAAGCCAATGCCAGGCCGGTCCCTTAAGTTTGAGAGGGAGGTATTTGATGGCGTGTAGATTATTGCCGCGGGCCATGTGGATATGAAGGAGATAATCCTCGATCCATACCGCAGGATCTGTTGTGCCATCATATAATTTGATGTTCGCGGGTTTGAAACCCTCAGGGATTTTATGATCCATTACTTCATCTTTGAAGCATAGTGGGTGTGCGGCGCCTCTGTATTGGGCTATATCACGACGCAGCTCAAATGAGCTTTGTCTATTGTGTTCGGCCCGGCCGGATTTATTAAGTCTGGAGTGACAATCCCCGTCACGTGCCGTGGGGCGCCCACGCGATCCGTAGATCGATCTTGTTTGTCTTGCCTTGTCCTCCAGCATCTCTCGCAGGTTTGGCGCATTTTCCCATGCCTTGGTATGTTTTGAGCGGCGCCGGGGCATGACTTGAGTGGAGGGCTGAGAGGCCTCTCTGTCACGGCCCCGAGGTGGCCGGTCGGCCATGTCATGCGCTAGTGATGTAGGTTTAGGTGCTTCCTCCTCTAATCGGGGTAGCAGCCTGCGCTTTGGGTAACTCTTGGAGGGGCGGTCGAGTTCATACTCTTCGGCCGCGAGGACTTCAGTCCATCTATCGGCTAGTAGATCTTGATCAGCTCTAAGCTGTTGCTGCTTTTTCTTGAGGCTTCTTGCTATGGACATAAGCCTACGTTTAAAACGCTCTTGTTCGGCTGGATCCTCTTGCACGACGAATTCGTCGTCGTCGAGGCTTGCCTCGTCTTCGGAGGGAGGCATATAATTATCATCCTCAACCTCTCTGTCTGCTACCCTCTCGTGAGGGCTGGCTTCTCCATCCTCCTGTGCTGAATCTTGCTTGAGGGGGTGTTCTTCGACGCTATCCGGAGTATTATTATCTCCCATGCCGGAATCACCGTTTTTGCTTTGGCGGGATTTAGAGCGGCGCCGCTGATGCCGGCGCTTGGGTTGTTTCTTGGAGGTGTCATCCCCCGTTGTTCCATCGCCATCTCCATCTTTTGGAGTGTCCACCATATATATGTCGTATGACGAGGTGGCCTTTCAGTGCCCTATAGGTGCTGGTTCTTGGTCGTCTCCTACATCGTCGTCCATACCGTCGATGTCTTCGGAGTCTAAGTCGAGCATGTCGGTTAAGTCATCGACAGTGGCTATGAAGTGGGTGGTGGGTGGGCTTTGAATTTCTTTATCGTCTGTATCCCAACCTTGCTGACCGTAGTCCGGCCAGGGCTCTCCTGATAAAGAGAGAGGCTTTAGTGACTTCAGGATGTCGCTGAAGGGCGAGTGCTGGAAGATGTCCGTAGCGGTGAACTCCATGATCGGTGCCCAATCGGATTCGATTGGCAGACGCGCGGAGGGCTTGGAGTCCGGAGAGGAATCCAGTCCCTCGGAGTCACGGGCCTTGCGGAGTATGGGGCTGGTATTCGGCTCAATTGCCTTTGAAATCGCAGCCCCCGAGGCGGCATCCAACTGCCCATCCTTGATCGGCGCAGCCGGCTCCGAATTAAGGGTCGGAACCGAAGCGTGTGCGGCCTCCAGGGCACTGTTCTGCGGCAGAGCTAGATCATGCCCATCGTGACAGTCCGGCGCGCTCGGCTGTGGCTCGAATCCGTCGAAGATCAAGTCCCCACGGATGTCAGCCGTGTAGTTTAAACTTCCAAATCTGACCTGATGGCCAGGGGCGTAGCTTTTGATCTGCTCCAGATGGCCAAGCGAATTGGCCCGCAGTGCGAAGCCGCCGAAGACGAAGATCTGTCCGGGGAGAAAGGTCTCACCCTGGACTGCATCGTCGTAGATGATCGAAGGAGCCATCGGGCCTAAAAGCGACGACACAGAGGAACTCTCAATGAAAGCACCAATGTCAGTGTCAAAACTGGCGGATCTCGGGTAGGGGGTCCCGAACTGTGCGTCTAGGCGGATGGTAACAGGAGACAAGGGACACGAAGTTTTACCCAGGTTCGGGCCCTCTCGATGGAGGTAAAACCCTACGTCCTGCTTGATTAATATTGATGATATGGGTAGTACAAGAGTAGATCTACCATGAGATCAAGGAGGCTAAACCCTAGAAGCTAGCCTATGGTATGATTGTTGTATGTTCTGTCGTCCTACGGACTAAAACCCTTCGGTTTATATAGACACCAGAGAGGGTTAGGGTTACACAAAGTCGGTTACAATGGTAGGAGATCTAAATATCCGCATCGCCAAGCTTGCCTTCCACGCCAAGGAAAGTCCCATCCGGACACGGGACGAATCTTCAATCTTGTATCTTCATAGTCCAGGAGTCCGGATGATGGTATAGTCCGGCTATCCGGACACCCCCTAATCCAGGACTCCCTCAGGAGGTATTGGCGAGCCTTAAGGAATGCTTCGGTAAGGTGACGTAGAAGGTAGTCTCCGGCGTTGATGACGCGGATCTGGTACTTGAGGGTTGGATCCTCATCTTTTGGGGAAATCATCACTTGAGCTGGGGCTCCAAATCCGTTCTTTCCAGGTAGGTAGCGGGCGGTGTGTTCTTCTTTCATTTATGGAAGGAGGCCTCGAAGACGGAGGAGCGCTTCATATGCCACTTGCTGAATGGCCAGGTCTTTTGTTGGCATGGGTGGTCCAATGAAGAACCACCCCTGGGGTGAGGTCTTGGCAGGCACAAAAACCTTGGCGTAGAACTCCTTTTTGAGCACATCATTTTCCAGTTCATGCAGGGTGTATATGGGCAGCAAGGGATAGTGGCATTGTTGGAGGCAGTCTTTTAGGAGTGATGGAAATCCTGTCATAAGGAGTCTCAAGGGGGCGACAGCCATCTACAAAAGTTAAATAGGGGAGGTCAATATGGAAAATATCCCTCGAGTTTGGTAAGCTTAGAAAAGAAGAGAAGTTTAGATGGTCTCGAGCTAACTAACGTCCATGCTAACTAAGGCTTCCTACAGTCAGGATGGCTCTGATACCAGCTCTGTGGGGACCCCGACTCATAAGTCGTGATCACTGAATGCACGTGTACAGTGATCCCAGAGATCAATGCTCACTAAACACACAGAAGCTGAATAACAAGAGTCTTACATCCATACATACCGTCTTACACAAATTATGACCATTATGGTCAAGTCTTACATAGATAAAGCCTTAAGGGCTGAACATCAAATGAAACACAAGCAGCGGAAATCTTCGTTGATAAGTAGAACCCATGCCATCTGCCTTAACCCTACAGGCATTCTGACTGGGAAACGTCCTAGTTCGCATGTTCGTCTCCAAAGAATTCTTCTTCGAACTCCAGTTCTTCCATGCCTGGCCAATTAAATAACCAGTGGCAAGCCAATGAGTACTTTGAATGTACTCGCAAGCAACCCATGTTTTGGTTCAAGGTACAATAATGCATGATCTAGGTAAATTTTTGCAGAAAGCTAGTTTTGAGTGCAATGACATGTTCAACATCTTGTAAGACATGCATCAGGAGAGTCCAAGTAACCAAGAGGACAGGTTACAGATATCAACATAAAGGGAGTGGGCTCCAACCCAACTCATCCATGTCAAGTACTTTGACTTGACCCAAGTAGTTCTTCCCACACACACTGGTTTGGAAACAAGTGGACGTAGCCCAAGAGCGGTTACCCAACTGTCCTTGACCGTGGACACGGCTATTCTAATAGTTTTACACTCTACAGAGGTTGCACACTTTACCCACAAGATCCGGGGAACTTTCGTGTCATCCACGACTCGCGGTACCTCAAGTACCCGGGGTAAGCACCCGATCACTATATTTCCCAAGACGACACTAACAAGGAGTCCACTCGTTGTTCCATATCCTCACGATGTACATCATACGAGACTCACTCGAGATCGTAACATCCGAGAGGGGACACAACGGTGTATCCGGTGCCCTGTAAAAACAGTCATGGCCGCCCTACCTGGCACGACCCCATCCCGAGAGAGAGCACCAACTCTTCCCCGTCACTAGTAATGCGGGCTCCAAGCTAGTATCGGCCTAGGTAATCAATAATGCCCTTTCCCATATAAGGGTAGAGTGGTTGCGCATGTAAGGTTGGAATAACGGTCGCAACTTAAACCAATCCGTTTTTGAAAACAACACACACACTTGCCTCGGTACACCACTTCATCATCAAGTGGTTACCCAACTCATCATCTCCCTCGGGCATAAGTGGCACCCGACGGGGTTTTCGAAAAGTCCTTTGAAAATACTTTGTCTCCATCACTATGCATATTCCCGTCCCTTTTTGTGTAGCACTACTTTAGCATCCTATCTACTCCCACCGGCATAACCCTCATAAGAAGGTATGGTCATGCACAATGCAAGTATCAACGAGGAAGTAACGGTGGCAAACCACCCCATGTGGTCATCACAGTATCATGTCTCCGATGCAAGCAATAAAAGTGCTATATGACATGCATAAAAAGGGTTTCATAGACATGGTCAAAGGGCTGCTTGCCTGGCTTAGCAAAGTCTTCTGGGTCTTCAAATTATTCTGGTCCAACTCTTCGTTAGCAATGCAATCTATCGTCGCAAAATAATATCGAGAAGAATAAGGCAATAGCAGAACAGAAAAATCAAAGTGGTCAGAAAAATGTCAACTCATTTTTGTAAAATTCTAGGAGGAAAACTAAGAATGGGAAAATTCCTAGTGTTGGATTTGGAGTAGCAGAATAGGAGGAATGGACTTTTAGAGTGGTTTAAATATATTCAAATTTGAATATGAATATGAACAATACAGAAAAGTTGTTTGGACATGAGTGAAAATTATACCATTAAATAGGTGGGATTTTTAGAAAAATATGGGAGTTGGAATTATTTCATTTGGATGAATATATATTCCAGTGGAATTTTTGGAGAAGTTACAGAAAAAGAAAAGGAAAAAGAGCACTGTTCCACTGGGCCAGAAAGGCCACAGTGTAGCAGGCCCAGATGGGTTTCAGCCCACGCCAGGCTGCCACGTCGAAGGCGTAAAGGCAAAATACGCCTTCAGCCGACGCAGCGAACCGGTACGCGTGGGCGTGTGTTTTAAACCTGACGTGTGGGACCCACACGTCAGGACATGAGGCTGACGGACGGGCCCCATGACCGTCGTCGTCAACCACGGGTCAGAGAGGGCGGCGAGCTCACCGGCGACGTTTCCGGGCATGGCGGGGTGAGCTGATGGCACCGCTGGACTCCTCGTCGTGTCACCGTTCGGGTGGTGCCGGAGTTGGCCGGAGGGGAGCAGTGGTTCGCCGACGACAAGGTTCGCGGCGGAGGAGCGTCGGGCATTGATGGATCCGGCCGTTTCCGACTACAAAACGAGCGGGGAAGAGGGGGGAATCGATCGGTGAGCTATGGGTGTTCCAGAGAAGCAATAAAGAGGCCCGGGGGTGGCCTGTACTGCGGGATCAACGGGGACCCGAGGCGGCGGAGCTCGAGCTCGATCTCGAGCTCGGGTGATCCTGGAGGAGAGTGGAGGGCACAGGGGGCCGTTTTGGAGTGTGTAGGAGCGAGTGGTGGTAGGGAGAGGCTCGGGGAGGCCCTTAAATAGGGGACAACTTTGTTTTTGCCACTCTAGTTTTTGCCAACTTTGCTTATACCACCCTAGAGTTTGACATTTCACTTTTGCCACTCTTAGCTTTTCACGATGTATCACTTTTGCCATTCCGTGGCAAAAGCAATAATTTTAGAGTGGCAATTGTGATACATGTCAAAAGCTAAGAGTGGCAAAAGTGAAATGAAAAATTATCGTTTTTGCCATGGAATGGCATTTGTGATGTATTGTCAAAAGCTAAGAGTGGCAAAAGTGAGATGTCAAATTCTAGAGTGGCATAAGCAAAGTTGGCAAAAACTAGAGTGGCAAAAACAAAGTTTTCCCCTTAAATAGGCCAGCAGCGATAGCCCATAGACCCGTGCACCGGCGAGCTCACGCTCGTCGCTACAGGGCTCGGGGGAAGAGGGCGTGGTGTCTGGGGTGTTTGTGGACGTCGACTACGTAGGGAGAGATAGACAGAGGGAGTGGGGAGAGGTCAGAGGCGCGTCGTGTGAGCCGCGCCATTGGCGCACTCGGGCGGCCGGTGTTTGCTAGCGAGGACGTGCGGGGAGGAGGAGAGAGAAAGGGGCCGACTGCGTAGCGTGTTGCAGACGTCAAGGGGCGTTGGTTGGCGTGAGGGGGAAGAGCCGAGGTGGCCAAAGGTGCTTGGCAGGGGGCGGATATAGTGCGGGAGCGCACTGTAGCATGCTCCAGAGCGCCCAAATGGCTGGCATGGCATTCTTCTATGCCTTGTGGGTGCGGCCAATCGTGTCCACTAGCTCAAGGGTGGAGTAAAGAAGTAGGGAGAGACATTGGATGCTCTGGATGGCCAGTAGGAGAGGAGAGAGGTAGAAGAAGAGGGAGAAATGGGCTGTCTAGAGAGAGAAAGAGGTGGTTTCACCCCTCAATTATTGATCTGAGGTGCAACCATTGCTACTGGAGGTAGAAAAGGTCTAGGAGGGGCTATGGTTAAAAGTGGAGTTCAAGGAGAATAGTTTTAGTGGTCAAAATGGTGATTTTTGAAAAGTGCCAGAAGGTGTTTGATTAGTGTTTGGGGTAGTTTCACTAATCCTCTTGATGTGCCATTTGGCAGGGGCCTTTGCAATGACAAAACATCAAGGTTCAAGGAGTATGAGCTCATTCAGAGAAGTTGTCCAATGCAACTTTGGTAAACCCTAGAAATTAGCAGAAATGAACTTGTGTAGATCTAGTTGAGCAAATCACTTCTCCTTGATGCACCACTTGGTGTAGTGGCCTCATTTGGTCATGTGAACATGCTCACAAAAGTTGGGGTCAAGGAGAGAAAGTTGGTAGTACAAACTTGTTCAAATTTGATTCTAGTCGGAGAGGGGTTTGGGGCATTTTGGTGAACCAAAATAGTTTGGATTGAGCTGAAACTTTGCAATATCATCATATTATGCATATGTGACTTGCTAGAATTTTCCTGGATTTAATGGAAAATATTTCTTGTAGAAATATTTCAAATCCTTGAAATGGGCAGAAATGGTTTTGGGAGGTTTTGTCCAATACTTTGATCATGACCATGTGTTAAAACTCATATATATGGACAATATATGTCCACTGAGTTCCCCTGATTTTTCTCAAATATTTTTAAAACAATAAAATAATTTTTCCCTATTAAAGACCATTTCTGGCCTCAAGAAAAAGCTTTTAAATAAAATAGGAAAATAACTTTTAAAATTATATTTTTTGTGGTTTCTGGGTATCATATATCTAATAGGAGTCAAAAATATTTTTGGAAAGATTTTTACTGCCCTTAATTAAGTACTTGCAGTGCAAACCTCAATTCAGGGGTTTTTGGAAAACTAAATTTTGAAAATACTATTTGGCCAAATTATTTTTGCAAGAAATTATTTTGATGTCCTACACACATGGCATGATCATTGGTTCAAGAGTTTGGAGCAAGGAGATGAAGTTTAGAAGGTGGAGTTGTGTTGACTTTAAAGAGCACTTGAAAAAACACAGAGAGAAAACCAACTCCAAATAAAAGCCAAATAATGCAAACGTTTTTGTCAAACCACACTTTATCATGATTTATTAGCTTAAGTGTTGTGGCATGAAAATCAGGGTGTGACACCGAAACGTTACGAAAGGGAAACAGAGAGTTTGCATTGCAATCTCGGTGGGACCGATCACTCATCTCGGTTTGACCGAAACATTACGAAAAGGAAACAGAGAGATTACAACCCCATCTCGGTGGGACCGAGATCCCTATCGGTGAGACCAAATTGGTTAGGGTTTCTGGCAGTGGCTATGACAACTGAACTCGGTGGCTCCCGATATGAAATTTTGGTGGGGCCGAGTTGGACTTTTTGGATTAGGACATATGTGGATATGAGAAAGTAGTGGAGGGTTTTGGAGCATATCACTAAGTATTTTGAGCAAGATCCTCATTAAGCAACACCTCATCCCTTCTTAATAGTATTGGCTTTTCCTATAGACTCAATGTGATCTTGGATCACTAAAATAGAAAATGTAGAGTCTTGTGCGTTGAGCTTGAGCCAATCCTTTGTCCTTAGCATTTTGAAGGGTCCACTTTCTATTCCATGCCATGCTAATCATTGAGCTATCCTGAAATGTTTATCTTGGAATAGCATTAGCTCAATGAGCTATATGTTGTTAGGAATTACCAAAACCACCCAGGGATAGTTGCACTTTCAATCTCCCCCTTTTTGGTAACTGATGACAACATATAGATCAAAGCTTCGACAAATGATAATAAGATTGAGAAAACATCGTCGCTTTGAGAAGTATGTGATAAGCAAGAGCTCCCCCTAAATTTGTGCATTATTTAAGATTTTCTTTTGAATGCAAATGCACAATCGATTAGGATCATTGGTTACTCTTCCATGTCACATACATCTTGGTGGAGCGCTCAAAATGATAGAGATTAAAAACATGCACTCATCACCAAGCAAAGTGAATGATCATAATAGGATATAAGAGATAATATCATCCAACAAGTATCTCACAAGTAGCTCACACAAGCACGCAATAAAGTTTCAAACCAAACCAAATAAGTGCAAACAGAGATAAAAACCAACACACTCTCTCTCTCTCTCTCAGCTTATGATCTATACATTTTCTCCCCCTTTGGCAACAAGTTACCAAAAAGTTTGAAAAGGCATAGTGCTAAACGACTCTCAGGCTTGATCTTCGGCAGGTGGTGTTGAGAGAACTCCAAGGACGAAGGCTTCTGATGAAGTAGCTGGAGCTGGTGGAGTAGCTGCTGGAGTTGGAACTGGAGCTGTAGCTGTTGGTGCTGATGCTGTAGCTCTGGTGTCAGTCACTGGCACTGTAGCAGACCTCTGTCCTCTGGGCACTCTAGCAAATGCATCTGTGGTAGACTTGCCCTTCTTCTCCTCTGCTTCCTCCTGAAGTTGCTCAACTGCAGTTTGGATTTTAGTTACCTGGACATAAAGGTCATAGAATTTTGTCTCAATAATCCTTTCCAAGCTCTCCTGGTTCTTGGTCAGGGTGGCCAAGCCCTGCTCAATCCTCAGAGTGGATTGGATCAGATATCCAAGCTGGTCTTGCTTGCTCTTCAAGAATACCTGAGATGCCTCTTCCATAGTTGGCATCTTTGCACCTTCTCAGCCTTAGCCTTCTCTCTCTTTTCTTGTGCTTGCACAGATGATGGTTCATTCTCAGTCATGACAACAGTGTTATCTTCAAATTCAGGATAAATGAGAAGGTGCTCCTTGTCCAGAATGTACTTGCCTTTGCCCATCTTTGAGTTGATGAGCTCCTAGATGTGTGGGGCATATCCACAACTTCTCTTCTGATAAGCCTAAATTTTCAAACCAAAACTAATCTACGGGACGATTTCGCTGGACAGGATGATTTCAATCATCGCAAGAATCATGGCAAAGCAATGTGCTATGAATCGGAGTTAGGATTTAGCACAATGATCAGTTCGTTCCCTAGTTCGGCGACGAACTTGCTACGGCGGCAACGACATTGAAGATTTCTACTAACGACGGCAGAGACCAGCGGCGGGAGGTCGCTGGCGATGAGAGGACGTTCCGGAGACCAGAGGAGGCAGAGTAGGTTACGCGCGGGTGAAGGGGTTCGGAGAAATTTCCAAAATTTGGCCCAACAATATATATAACCTGACCCTGTCGGTGTGACCGAGTGGAACGACTCGGTGGCACCGAGATGCAAACTACAAGCAGTTACTGCAACTCAGTGTGACCGAAAAGTTCTAATCGGTTGCACCGAGATTGGAAACCCTAGATCAACTTGGTGACTCGGTAGGACCGAAAAGGATGAATCGGTCAGACCGAGATGCACAAAGAGGTTTTGGAGGTTTCTATGATGAATCGGGATCTCCGAGTGCTCCTCACACAGAGTGGTTCGAATCTGACTTGATCAAACTTTGTGATGTAGCATGAATAGAGTTTGAGACAAGAAAAGCATAGATAGCTAGAGGGTGTTCTTAGGCATTCTTGTCCATCCATTTGGCAAAAAGGAAAAAAACAAACAATCAAAGCAACAAATGGATGTCCTCAAATGAGTAAAATATGCAACCAACATGCTCACACAATAAAATGGCAAATGAAATATGTGTCAAAGCATGCACAAACATTCTAGCATCTATCAAGCAATTGGCCATGACTAGGTCATCTATATATGAGTATGTTGACTTAGGATTCAAATGAGAACACTTGATCATAGGTCATACTCATCGTTTAATCACAAGTGGGGTTACCACTTTTACATAAAGCATTTTTGTGATCACACGTTAGAGTTGCTTTAGCTCATTGATTTGAGTAAAGCTCCCCCTAGATGTGATATCCCCCCTAAAAGGGATGAACTAACCTTGGGTTTTGTCGATGATGACTTCATGTAGGTGTTGGAGATGTAGATGCTCAATGTTGATGTAGATCATTCGGAGCAATCCTTTGGAGTGAGTTGCACTTTCAATACCTACACGGGTTAGTCCCACAAGGAACAAACAAGGATATCCATAGGCATAGAGTGATGCACACACAAGATGATGTCCATGAAAGCATTAGGTTACCTTGTCCCTTGTCTTACCAACAAGAAGGTTTGTGACTCCTTGAACTAGTGCAAGATATGGAAGTTGTTTGCACTTGTCCTCGCCAAAATGATAAGAGTGAAGTATGTTGGCGGAGTCATCCTCAATAGCTCTCTAGTTCTTCCTATTCGGGATCCACATCATCTTGATGGGAATCCTTGGAATCATAGTTGTGCTTGATGAAGTAGAACTTGATGTAGTCTTTGGAACCCACTTGACCAAGGCCTTAGGTGCTTCTTCAAATGCATCAATTTCCTCTTGAAGCTTGTCCTTGCCTTTTTGCTTGTGGTCTTGTCGTGGAAGATCACCTTGAGCTTGTGTTCCTTTGAAAGAAGTAGGATCATACTTATCTTGTTGAGGAACAAACTTCGTCTTGGGGTATTGAAATTATTCCCACTCAACTCCATCGGCGTTGAACTTTCGTTCAAAACCAACACCTTGATTCTTCCGGTGTCTTCCTTCCTGGCGCAGGATTTCCTCAAATTGCTTACTTCGGGCAAGACTCTTGTAAACACATTTCTCTATGATTCCCTTCAATAAGCTATTTTCTCTCTCAAGTGTAACTTGGCTAAGAGAATCATTAGTGGAATCAAGAGAACTACTAGAAGCAACAACATTGGGTTTAGCATGATTGTTGTTACTACTAGATGAAGAATCTTTCTTGTTCTTGTTGCTAGATTTAACTTGTGCCATGTAAGTAGACAATAGTAAACGCTTGGCAATGTAAGAAGAACTTTTCTTGCGAAGATCATCATTGATTGCCTTTAAAAACTCATACACTTCTAGCCCTCTGGTCATTTTAGCTACCCGTCCTAGCCCTCCCCCTCCTTGCGCCGGTGGCCACTCCGGCCCCGGCGGCCACAAGCCCTACCAGTAGCCGCTCCAGCGCTGGTAGCCACTCCTACCATTGTGATGGCTCCTTTTGCCCTTAACTTTGATCGTGGGAAGAAGTTTCAAGCAGATATGAAGGCCAAGTTTGGGCACCCGGTGGTCTTCTCCCCGGGCTTTCGTCAAAAAGAGTTCACTCTGGTGGTTTCATTTCGTCGTGCCTCCTTTAGGCTCAACGTGCACACGGTTAGTGTATGTCTCCTTGCCATGTTTGGGGGCTATGCCCAAGGTTTTCGGGTTCATTTTTTGAAAGATAGGTCCTTCAAGTTCTCGGTTGCTTCAAAAGCTGTGGGTTTTGAGATCTACAATGCTGGTAATATTGTTGAGAAGGACTTTGATGTGGGATTCAATCTTTGGAATTTTGGTGGCCCGAATTGGCAACGCGAAGAAGCTCTATATTATGCCGAACTGGATAAAGAATGGACTACCGTGGGTAGATCCGGCAAAGCCGTTATTCCTCACTCCGGCGATCGCCGGAGTTACGCTGCGGTGGTCCGAGACGGCCGTTCGGTCTCCGAACGATTATCGAGACCCATTCAAGAGGGCTCTAATCAAGGTCATAACGTCCCTTCATTGCATGTTAATCCTGGTCATAACAGACCTCAAATGGAGCACCAGGTCACGCAACATTCTGTTGCACGTAATCACGTGGTTTGCCATGCATGCGGGGCTAACGGTCACTTGGCTCGTTTTGCACCACCCCAAACCTTACTGGGCTATAGCCGTTTCTCCACTTTGAATCTTTCCCGAGCCCACCAGCAGAGGCATGGGCCGAAGGGGTTGTGGAATCGTGGTTTCGATGTATTGGGCTGGCACCACCGATTCGGCAGGTGCCTTCATTTAAGGAGCTAGTCAAGGATTTTTTCCCAAATTTCCAGCCGAGACCGTCGTTTGCCTCCTCGCCTTCCACTTCACTTTCCTTCTCGGCCACCAACTCTGCTTCTGCCTCGACAAGCTCGCCGCCATTGCTGTCAGACAGAGCTTTGGTCACCACCCCACCGGAGCCTAGGGCAATGGCCAACATCCCCATAGACCCGCAACCTTTCGTTCCTCCTGGCTTTCAGATTCAGGTGATTGCAGGCCGCAATGGGGTTTCTCGGGCGATTGTTCCTCATCGTCCGAGGTGACACGAGGACTGGGCGATTGCCACCATCAACCTGCATCCAGATGAGGTATTTTTCCCAAATGTACGTGAGGTTCTGGAAGAGTTTCTGGAGGGAGTAGAGCAAGTAGGTTTTAGAGAAATCCAGCCCTGTCCTTTTGGAGAGGCTTACATCAGGTTCACGCATGTCAGAGACAGAGATAGACTCATTCAGCAAGGACCACATGCATTTGGTGATGTTTTTATCTCATTTACTAAGCATAATTAAGGAAGGAATTGGCATAGGGTTTATTTCAACAAAACTTGCTGGTTGCTGTTTGTGGGAGTACCCTTTGATTTCTGCAATACTGAAGATATTGCTTCTGCGATTTCTAAGTGGGGCAAGATCATTAGCTGGGAGAAAGAAGATGCTTTGAAGGGGAAGATTCTGGTCAAAGCTAGAGTTACTGAGCTTGATGATATCCCTAAAAGTACCAGATGGTCTGAAGGGGAACAATTTGAAGAGGAGTCTTGGACCTGCTCTGTTGAGGTTCTTCTTGAGGAAATGTTGGGGGGTGGGCCTGCTGATGAAGATCCTTTTCCACCTGAGGGGGTTGACCCACACCCTGTACCTCAACATGCCAATGACTTTCCAGGTTTCCATCCTCTGCCTAATCCCAACAACCAAGTTCCTAATGATGATTGGGATGATTGGGAAGAGCAGGATGAGCAATAGGATCATTGGGCTTTCCCACAGCCAGCTCCTGTCCCTCCTCAACAGCCTCAAGCTGTAATTCCTGCTTTGGCAGCAGATGGGGCTCCAAATAGCAGTATTACAACCACAGTTTCTCTGTCTGATGGCTTACTTTCATTGACACACTCTGCTAGTGAGGAGGTCAACCAAGGGATTCAGGCTCCCCCCATTGGTCAAGGGCTTCTTAACATAGCATTAGCTTATGATGCTGTTGAAGAAGGGGATGATTTACATGATATTCAGCACAATGTTCCAGCACCACATAATGGCAATTTGATGCATGATGCACAGTCTCTGAATGAAGCTCCTGTAGTGCAGCAAAACTTGCAGTTAGAGGGTGTTGTGATGCCAGTCTCCAATCCAACAGCTACCTCTCCTGTCAGAGATCCTGAGCCTCCTTGCTCCTCTTTGCCCATTGCTCAACTAGGCAAACAGACAGAGATTTTACCTGCTCCTGGAAATTGTGTTATGCCCCTGGCAGTTGTGTCTACTGCAACAGTGGCAGACTCTTTTTCCTCATTGCAACCAGATATCAAGGGCACAACAGGTGTTCCAATTCCTCACCTAGGATCACCATCTGCAGCACAACCTAAAGGTAATTATGGGTCCTTCTCAATGCCAGGTTCTCCTTCATTACATTCATTACACACATTGGCCCAAGAGCATGCTTCACAAATCATTGATGGTTCACATTTGATATCTGAAGAAGGTCTGGATCTCTGGATAAAGCACTTTGCACCAACAACACAAGGAGCTACTACAACTTTCAAAATTGATATACCAGTAAGTTGGTTTAACTTTATAATTCACTTACTGTTGACACCTGACAAGTTTGGATGGACCATGCATTTGCTAAAGTCTGATGTCTGGAAATTATTGACTGCTAATTGTGTACATGAGGATACTCTGCTTTTTCACATTCCTGATGAATGTACAACTTCTCAGGCACCTACATGTAAGGATTTCATCCTAGGGCTAGGCAAAGAGAATGAGGGTATTAGCCCTGCTGCACATTCATCCACTGGGGCTAGTAGTCCTCTCCAGCAGGTGTCACCAAGTAATGCCCTGCCCCTTGGAGAGGCCATATCAAGGAAAAGAAGGGAGAAAGAACCTTTGGTAGAGACTGAGGTAAGAAGAAGTGACCGGATTAAAAAGGATAACAATGGATATAGGAGGAAGTCTTGTGCCACTAAGTCTTGTTTACCATGTAATGCCATTCCTCCAATTATTCACAACTCAGTGGTTAAAAATCTGTCTAAATCTTTCTGCAAGGTTGCTGAGGATGAGATTCAAGAGAAGTTAACCAAGAAACCCAAGAAGAAGGGACAGGATGATGTGGCTAAGGTGTCCACAGCCACACCAGAAGCAGCAAACTCCAAGTCTATGGGATGATGTGTCTACAACATCATATTATGATTGATAGAAGAAGGAACTGTTGTCCACTTTTGGGTTTTATTTGTCTTATGTATGCAGTCAAATGTAATGCTTGCAACTGCTGTTCTAGGTTTGTTTGCCCTGGTAGGCACCTTTTGTATGCTCCATGTACTCTACTGCTGTGTCAGCTCTGGTATTTCCTTGTGGTTAAGACTGCTATCATATCTGATGTTATGGCCTCTGGACAGATTATGTGGTCATACTGGTTCACCTGCTCTTTTATTTATACCTGCTGCTGGAATGTGTCAACTTGTGTTTAGTGGTTTGCCCTTACTGTGGATACATATACTTCAGTGGCCTGGAATAGGAATCAGGGGATGGACCCTGCTGCCTACACTATCATCAACCTGATTGTTCATGAATAACAATAAAACTTGGAATATCCTAAACTGGAATGTGAGGGGCATTAATTCCTCAGATAAATGGTTGGCTATTAGGCAAAAAGTGGAGGAAAGTGCTGCTAGTATTGTTTGTCTTCAGGAAACTAAGAGAGAAATCTTTGACCTAGCATACATTCATAAAGTTTGTCCTCAAAGGTTTAATAAATTTGAATACTTACCTTCCATTGGGGCATCAGGTGGAATTCTCACTGTGTGGAATGGGGATCTATTCTCTGGGGAACTAATGTTTCAAAACAATTTTTCATTGTCCATTCAATACACCTGCAGGACATCTCACAAAAGTTGGATCCTCACAAACATCTATGGCCCTTGCAATCATGAAGATAAAATAGAGTTCATTAATTGGTTTGGTAGCATTCAAATGCGAAGTGACATTGATTGGATCATTATGGGAGATTTTAATTTCATTAGAACTCCTGAAGACAGAAACAAACCTGGAGGGGATGTAAATGAAATGCTCATGTTTAATGAGGCAATTAGTGAGCTTGGACTGCTTGAATTACCACTCAAAGGCAGACAGTTTAGCTGGAGTAACATGCAGGACAACCCATTGCTAGAGAAATTAGACTGGTTTTTTTACCTCTGCAGCTTGGATGACCAGCTATCCTGAAACCTTGGCTCTGCCCCTGGCTAAACCAATTTCTGATCACCTCCCTTGCATGATTAAAATTGGCACAAACATCCCAAAGTCTAGAGTATTTAGATTTGAAAACTATTGGCTTAATCACAGCTCTTTCAAACAGGTGCTGCAAATGCCTGGGACATTCCAGTAGGTCATTCAGATTGTGCTAAGAAGATTACTGCAAAATTCAAGAATGTCAGAAGAGCCCTAAAACTGTGGGCTAAAAACCTTGCTTGCCATAAGAAGCAAATTGCAGACCTAAATGACTGTATATTTCTGTGGGATATGATTGAGGAATTCAGAGATCTTACTCTTTTTGAAAATAATTGCAGGAGCTTGCTCAAAGAGTATCTACTAACTGTGCTCAATGACCAGAAGATTTATTGGAAACAAAGAGGGAAAATTAAAGGAGTCAAATTTAGAGATGAAAACACAAAATTCTTCCACACTAAATCCTCCATTAATCACAGGCACAATAAGATTGCTATGCTACTGAATAAGGATCAAGTAGAAGTAACAGATCATGATGGAAAGGCTGCAATCCTATGGGAGGCATTTAAAAACAGATTGGGAAAATCTAATGGACACTCCATGTACTTCAATCTTCATGATCTTTATGAAAACACAGTGGACCCACAAATCTTCATTGATCTTGAGCAGCCTTTTTCCATTGAGGAAGTTGAGGAAGTGGTGAAAAACCTACCTTCTGATAAGTCACCAGGGCCAGATGGATTCAATAATGAGTTTATTAAGAGTTGTTGGGATATTATTAAAGATGAGGTCTTTGAGCTCATTTTGGCATTCCATGCTGGGAATGTTAATCTTGAAAGTATGAATTCCTCTTTCATCACTCTTGTACCAAAAAAAGAAGTGCCTCTTTCCCCTAATGACTTCAGGCCAATTTCATTACTAAATGGTGTGCTCAAAATTATTACAAAACTGTTGGCTAATAGACTTCAAAGAGTTATTCTCCAAATGGTACATATTAATCAATATGGCTTTCTCAAACATAGAGTGATCCAGGACTGTCTTGGTTGGGCATATGAATACATTCATCAGTGTCATAAATCTAAGGAAGAAATCTTAGTATTAAAACTGGATTTTGAGAAGGCATTTGATACTATTGAACATGATGCAATCATTGATATTTTAGAGCTAAAGGATTTGGAGAGAAATGGATTTCATGGATGGAAGCTTTGTTCACAACTGCATCCTCTTCTGTTTTATTAAATGGAGTTCCTGGGAAAAGATTTTACATAAAGAGAGGAGTAAGACAAGGAGACCCTTATTCTCCTTTAATATTTGTGTTGGTTGCTGATCTGTTACAATCCATTCTTAATAGAGCCATGAGATTAAATTTGATCACTGCTCCATTACAAGTAAACTCATGCCCTCACTTCCCAATTGTGCAATATGCAGATGACACATTACTGGTTATGCAAGCTGATTCTAGGCAGTAACTGTGCTTAAAGGCACTCCTGAACACTTTTGCAACAGCAACTGGGCTAAAAGTTAATTATGCCAAATCCATCATGGTTCCCTTGAATATTGCAGAAGACAGGGTGGAAATTTTTACAAACACCTTACAGTGTGCTAGAGGACAATTCCCATTTACCTACCTTGGCATGCCCCTGGGAATATACAAACCAACTGTAGAACAATGTCTCCCTCTAGTTAACAGGATTGCAAAAAGAGTGGCTGGGATCTCTATCTTCATGACACAAGCTGGAAAGTTACTGCTGGTAAAGTCAGTCATGACATCTCTATCAGTCTTCTTCATGTGCTGTTTGGACATTCCTGTTACTATAAAAAAGCAGATTATTAAATACTTGAGACACTGTCTTTGGAGAGGGCCTGATATGGAAGACAAAAGGCCTGCCCTGGTGGCATGGACTACAGTATGCAGACCAAAAGACCAGGGAGGCTTAGGGGTTCTAAATATCTTTACACATAACAAAACCCTGCTCATGAAAAATCTTCACAAATTTTACAACAGACATGATATTCCCTGGGTCAACTTGATTTGGGAATCATACTATAGTGATGGGAAATTACCAGGAGACAACATGATAGGATCTTTTTGGTGGAAATCAAACTTAGCCCTTATTGACCAATACAAGGCTATTGCAAGATGTAATGTGGGTGATGGGGTCAGTGCTCTCTTCTGGGATGATCTATGGAGCCAAGCTATTCTGAAACATAAATTCCCTCACTTGTTCTCTTTTGTTAGAAACCCACAGCTGAATGTTCAACAAGTCTTACAGACTGAATATCTACAGGATTTATTCTTCCTCCCCTTAACAACTGAGGCTTATGAAGAATTCTTACAAATGGAAGACATTTGTATAGCCATGAGGCAATCTGAGCATTTGGATTCTTTGGACACATGGAGCTATATCTGGGGGTCTGGTCACTACTCCTCCATCAAAGCATATAAAGTCTTAATCGGTCACAAACAGACTCCCCCACATTTCAACTGGATCTGGCAGAGTTCATGCCAACCAAAACATAAAGTCTTCTTCTGGCAACTTCTTCATGATCGAGTCAACACCAGAAACTTACTTAGAAGAAAGAATTTTGTGTTGGAGGAGTACAATTGTGCTGTGGGAGGCTGTCAACAAGAAGAAACTCTGCACCACCTCTTTTGGGGCTGCCCTTTTGTCCAACAATGCTGGGACTTCATCTGTCCAACAAGAGCTCCAAACATGTCGGTGTTAGAGGCATTCCAAGACCTCAAAGAAAAGCTAAGGTATCCATTCTATATGGATATAATCATTCTAGGAGCCTGGGCCATCTGGATCACCAGAAACAACAAGATCTTTGAGAATATTGCACCTTCTTTCCAAGAGTGGAAGTTTATATTTCTAGAGGAACTGAAGCTTCTCAAATTTAGAATGAGGAAGAAGCATGAGAGGCAATTTGTAGCTTGGCTTGACAACTTGATGTAATTTTTGTTTTTAGGATAGACTAGCTTTCCTCTCTGTTTCTTCTTTCTTTTTGTTGTTGTTGTTTCTCTCTTTGTAGTTTTCATTTTCCTGTTTTTTTCCCTTTGTAGGCTTACCTCAAGCCTTTTAGTACTCTTTGCTTCTTTACTTTATTAAATAAATATTGAAGTGGGGTTTTACCCTACTGTTTATAGTAAAAAAAAACTCATACTCTTGCTCAAGGTTGAGCTTTTCAAAGCGTAGCTTATCATGAGTCTTTAAAAGTTCTCGATGATTTTCCAAGGTAGTTTCGTGAGCTAACTTAAGAGTGTTTAGTTCTTGAGTTAGACGCTCAATCTCCTTCTTATCATCATCATTCATTTTATCTTTATTAGCATGATTAATTGACATTTCATCATAGTTTTCATCACTAGAGTTGTCAACAAGTAAATCATCATCACCTAGCAAATCATCTTCATCACTATTGAAATCAACATACTCGGGATGTGTTACTTTTGGACCTTTGGCCATCAAGTATCTTCCAATTCCTTCATTTGGTTAGTCAAATATGTCGTAGGGGTTGGTTGACACAAGTGCTACACCGGCAACACCTTCATCTTGAGTATATTCGAAGTCGGAGTGATAACTTCTTTCGGAGTGATTGTCGGAGTCGGAGCCGGATACCCGTTCACCAACATGAGCTTGATGTCTTATTTTTGTGTAGCTCCTTGATGACTTTTCCTTCCTTTCCAAATCCTTGCTTCTCTGAGAGGGTCTTCGTTCATAACGATCATCTCTACTCCTCCTTTCTCTAGGTGGTGATTCTTCTCTTCTACTTTTTCTTTTGGGAGAATCTTCTCTTCTTTTGTTGGGGGCGTACACTCATTGGAGTAGTGTCTGGGTCTTCCACAATTGTACCAATTTCTCTCATGACTAGAAGATCTTTTGTCATTGTAGGACCTTGACTTGGAGCTTCTTTCTTTGCTTCTACACTTGTAAAACTTGTTGAAGTTCTTCACCATTAAGCTCAATTCTTCATTGAAGTTTTGCTTCTCACTTGATGATGTGGGAGCATCACACGAGGCTTTGTAAGCACCACTTGACTTGCTGTGAAGCTCTTCCCTATTCTTGAGTGACAACTCATGAGCAACAATTCTTCCAATGACTTCTGTTGGCTTGAGATCTTTGTAATTTGGCATCATTTGGATCAATGTGCACACGGTATCATATTTTCCATCCAAGGCTCTTAGGATCTTCTTGATGATGAGTCTATCGGTCATCTCTTCACTTCCTAAGCCGGCAATCTCATTTGTGATGAGAGCAAGCCTAGAGTACATTTCAGCGACACCTTCACCATCCTTCATTTTGACCTTGTCAAGTTGACTTTGAAGCACATCCAATTTGGATTCCTTACCGGAGTCGGTACCTTCATGCATATCAATCAAAGTATCCCAAATTTCCTTTGCATTCTCAAGACGGCGGATTTTGTTGAATTCTTCGGGGCACAATCCATTGAAGAGAATATCACAAGCTTGAGCATTGTATTGTAGCATCTTCAACTCTTCCGCGGTAGCTTCACGGTTCGGTTCTCTCCCATCAAATAATTCACCTTGCAAGACAATACACACAATAGCCCAAACGACTGGGTTATGTCCAAGAATATGCATTTTCATCTTATGCTTCCAACTAGAAAAATTAGTACCATCAAAGTAAGGACCTCTATGGTGGTAATTTCCCTTGCTAGACGCCATACTCTCCTAGGTTGTGAAACCAAGGCTATGACCACAAAAAGCTATGGAAATAAAAGCAAATGGAGTCCAAAGCTCTGATACCAAATAAAAATCTAGCCTTTTCCCAATTTTAGTTCTTGCCAGATTTTAGCAACTTAGCACAAGTCAAGCAAACAACCTACACATGCAATTCTAAGAGTATAGCAGCGGAATGTAAATCAATTGCATATGAAGGTAAAGGGATGAGTTTGAAGGAGCAAACGCAATATTGACATAGAGATTTTTTATCCGTGGTTCTGATAGGTGGTGCTATCGTACATCCACGTTGATGGAGTCTTCAACCCACGAAGGGTAACGGTTGCACGAGTCCACGGAGGGCTCCACCCACGAACGGTCCACGAAGAAGCAACCTTGTCTATCCCACCATGGCCGTCGCGCACGAAGGACTTGCCTCACTTGGTTAGATCTTCACGAAGTAGGCGATCTACTTGCCCTGACAAACTCCTTGGTTCAACTCCACAATCTTGACGGAGGCTCCCAAGTGACACCTAGCCAATCTAGGAGACACCACTATCCAAGAAGTAACAAATGGTGTGTTGATGATGAACTCCTTGCTCTTGTGCTTCAAATGATAGTCTCCCCAACACTCAACTCTCTATCTCACGGGATTTGGATTTGGTAGGAAGAAGATTTGAGTGGAAAGCAACTTGGGGAAGGCTAGAGATCAAGATTCATGTGGTTGGACTGGAATATCTTGACCTCAACACAAGTGTAGGTGGTTCTCTCTCAGAAAATATGTATTGGAAGTGTAGGCATGTTCTGATGGCTCTCTCCATGAATGAAGAGTGGGTGGAGGGGTATATATAGCCTCCACACAAAATCTAACCATTACACACAAATCACCAAACTCGGTGGGACCGAATCATGAAACTCAGTCGGACCGATTTAGTTCAAAATGTGAACGTTAGGATTCTCGGTGGGACCGACTGGATCAACTCGGTAGGACCGATGTCATTAGGGTTAGGGCATAACGTAATCTCGGTGAGACCGATTACGTAAACTCAGTGAGACCGATTTTGGTAATAGTCAAACAGATAGTTGGTCAGGAAAACTCGGTGGGACCGATTCGCTGATCTCGGTTGGACCGAAACGTTACGAAAGGGAAACAGAGAGTTTTAATTGCAATCTCGGTGGGACCGATCACTCATCTCGGTTTGACCGAAACGTTACAAAAAGGAAAGTGAGAGATTACAACCCCATCTCGGTGGGACCGAGATCCATATCGGTGAGATCGAATTGGTTAGGCTTTCTAGCAGTGGCTATGACAACTGAACTCGGTGGCTCCGGATATGAAATTTCGGTGGGGCAGAGTTGGACTTTTTGGATTAGGACATATGTGGATATGAGATAGTAGTGGAGGGTTTTGGAGCATATCACTAAGCATTTTGAGTAAGATCCTCATTAAGCAACACCTCATCCCTCCTTAATAGTATTGGCTTTTCCTATAGACTCAATGTGATCTTGGATCACTAAAATAGAAAATGTAGAGTCTTGTGCTTTGAGCTTGAGCCAATCCTTTGTCCTTAGCATTTTGAAGGGTCCACTTTCTAATCCATGCCATGCCAATCATTGAGCTATCTTGAAATGTTTATCTTGGATTAGCATTAGCTCATTGAGCTATATGTTGTTAGGAATTACCAAAACCACCCAGGGATAGTTGCACTTTCATGAAGCCACTGAAGCCCGGTCAAGCCCCAAGGACCAAATTCCTCGTGAAGGAATTGATATATGTGCCATGGACTGTCTATCGAATTTTGACCAAGTCATTGAGTCCGATCAAGGGCCACGACTCGAATGAAGAAGAGGTCGTTTGCATCATGAAGAATCTGTTGTTCAACATCATTCATGGCATTCCTATAAACTACCATGATTTCTTCATGAGGACTCTGGCCAATGTTGCATTGTCCCCTTTTGAATTGAAGCCTTACGCTCCCTGGATTATGAGATTCCTCAGATTCAGGTCTTCAATCAATTACAAGGCTGACACACTCAATCATGGCAGCTACTTGCCCCCCATTGAAGTCCTCAAGCGGACATTTTCCTCAGCTGATGAAAAGGGAAAGGCCACTGCTATTATTGATGAAGGCATTCGTCCATTTGATGGTTAGTTTCGCAAAGCTGCATCTTACTCGACCAATGATGACTCTGCCACTCATGACTCTGCCGCCACTGCCTCAAAGCAAAATCCTCAAGGCACAGCTCCAAGGGTGATGACTGATCATGAGCTTCTCCTCAGTCTTCACTAGAAGGTCGATCACAACCATAAATGGGTTAAGCGTCAGTTTGGTTCAATTCTTCACAACATGACTGCTATGCACAATTTAGTGAAGAAGAACCACTACTACGTCCATGAAGTATTCAATCGCACCTTGGTTGTTCTATCTCATCTTTATGGTGAAGAAGATCTGAAGCAGATGGGCTTCAAGCAAGGCTGACCGGTCGCAGCCACCGGCGAAGAAATTCAAGAAAGTCAAAGTTCCTTCCTTGGTAGCCAGCTCATATTCTTCATCGCGCGAGATTTATGAGCATGAAGATTTGGACGACACTGCGGCAGGCCCTACTTCAACAACCGACCCAACAACACTGGCGCTCCTCCATCGACTTCATGATGATATTCTTCAGGGGCGTTAGTCCTCACTTTTCGTCCCTTTTGGTCATTTGATGACAAAGGGGGAGAAATTTGAGTTAGTCTTCAAGCGGGTCTATATATGGGCATTTTTTTGCTAAGTTACAACTCTCGTTCTTTTGAAAACTTTGTTGGATCGAGTTGTAAACTTAAACCCGATGGTGGTCTGATACTTTCGTTGTGTTCTTCTGCATGCTATTTCCTTATATATGTTAATGCACGCATGCTGAATTACATCACTCACCATATTTCATCTTGCATTTCAAATTCTTCATATCATATGTTAAATGTGTGTATGAATTACAAGATACAGGGGAGATCTCCATGATTCTACTCTTCAAATTATGCATTGCTTCAAAAGCAAATTCATCACTATGCACATCTTCAGGGGGAGTTCTTCTATATCTTGCAATAAAATTCCTCAATATCAGTATGTACACCTCATATGTTTATCCCCGTTGAAAACTTAACCTATATTGTCATCAATCACCAAAAAGGGGGAGATTGTAAGTGCATCTAGTGCCCCTTAGTGATTTTGGTGTATTGAAGACTTATAGGTTAAGGGACTGATGCATTTGTGAGTGTACACAGGTCTATAAGTCTATGAGGAGTTTGATATTTACAGAGAAAGTCGACTCCTAAAAATAAATGTCTTCAACTGAAGGCTTTGGATCTCTGAAGACTTTCTGAAGACTTTGGAAGTGAAGAAATTGGTGTGACCGTGTAGACTCTATATTCATGCGAGGAATATGAAGCATGAAGACTTTGTTTTTGTAGTTTTCTTTTTCTATTTATTGAGTCATAGGAAACACCATACTATTAAAGGGGGTCGAGGAAAAACTAAGGAAATGTTTCCAAGTGATGCTCATCTCAAAATCCTACATCTACCAATCCTTTCGAGTGAAGCCATTGGAAATCTCATGTAGTTCAGTCAATTTGTTCAGTGACAGAGACAAAGTTCTTCTGGTCTCTAAGGAATTTGTTCTGACTGAGGAGTTAGAAATTCGCCACTACGGATTGCCTACAAGGGAGGAACATGATAGCCCTGAGGAATTTGAACCTCAAATTTCCGACCGTTGCTGTGATATGCGCCAGCTGTCCCAAAATATCTTATCCACCTAACGGTCATATCATTGAAGGGCATTTATGTATTATCATGTCGGGCTACTCCCTAGGCTATAAATAGCCGCCCCCTACAACCACCAGCTGGTTGGCCGCTCCGAGAGAAACTGACACTTGTAATTGAGAGCATCCCATCCTCCGAGGACTTTGAGCGAAAATCATCAAGTGAGAAAACCCCAAAAACAAACACCTACAAACCCAAGTGATTGAGCATCACTGAAGAAATTGTTCCTGTGTGTATCCGACGCTTGTTACCTTTGAAGATTGTGCATCTTCCAGACGGTTAGGCATCATGGTCTAGAGCATCCAAGAGGAAATTGTGGATCGCCGAGTGACCGAGTTTGTGAAGGTTTGGAAGTCACCTGAAGACATACCACGAGTGATTGGGCGAGGTCTGTGTGACCTTAGCTGAAGGAGAATATGGTGAGGACTGTGTCCGGGACTGTGTGTCCTCAGGTTTAAATACCTAGCCGCTCCAACCAGACGTACAACTGTCACAGCAGTTGGAACTGGTCTACCACATCATTATCCTCACCGAGCTAACTGGTTCTATTTCCTCAACCCTTCCATTTCCTCATTATTGTGTTGTGTGCTTGTCCATATCTGTTTGAAGACTTTGACTGAACACTTTCTCAATTTCCTCGGTTCAATTTCTTCAGTCTATTTGTCTTCATCCTGTTTTTATCCTATGCTTACACTTTCTATACTCTGTTTTGTTTTCATTTCATCATGATGTCCATGTTTATGTCATGTCATGTATGCATCTGAGTACTTATTCCACTGCAAGTAGTTATTCACTTAGGAATTTTCTCACCCTGAAATTCCTCAGTGAATATTTCATAAAAATCGCCTATTCACCCCCCTCTAGTCGACTTAACGCACTTTCATGATGTTCACCATTGAAAACTACCGCATCTCACGTGATGATCGGACATGGTTTAGTTGATATGGATCATGTGATCATTTAGATGACTAGAGGGATGTCTATCTAAGTGGGAGTTCTTAAGTAATATGATTAATTGAACTTTAATTTATCATGAACTTAGTCCTGATAGTATTTGCATATCTATGTTGTAGATCAATAGCTTGCGATGTAGCTCTTCGTTCATTTTTTATATGTTCCTAGAGAAAACTAAGTTGAAAGATGATAGCAGCAATGATGGAAACTAGGTCCGTGATTTGAGGATTATCCTCATTGCTTGACAGAGTTCTCATAGTATTTGCATAGCAATGATGGTAAGATAGTGTTTGCATAGCACTGATGGTAAGATAGTGTTTGACAGAGTTCTCTAGTCACTATCACCAAGTTACTAGAACTTCATGATGAACTATAATATGCAAGGGACAACAGAAACGATTCCCAAGCCCTTCGCAATGCTGAAATCGACGAAGGTAGAAATCAGGAAAAAGCATCAAGTGTTGATGGTCGACAACACCACTAGTTTCAAGTAAAAGGGCAATGGAAAGAAAGGGAGCTTCAAGATGAATGGAAAGCAAGTTGCCACTCCCGTGAAGAAGCCCAAAGCTAGACCTAAGCCTGCAATTGAGTGCTTCTACTGCAAAGGGAATGGTCACTGGAAGTGGAATTGCCCTAGATACTTGGCGGATAAGAAGGATGGCAAAGTGAACAAAGGTATATTCACTAGTGTTTATTGAAACCCCTCGGTATTTGATACTGGTTCAGTTACTATGAGTAGTAACTCGAAACAGGAGTTGCAAAATGAACAGAGACTTGTTAAGGACAAAGTGACGATGTGTGTTGGAAATAATTCCGAGGTTGATAAGATCACCATCGCACACTCCTTTTATCTTCGGGATTAGTGTTGAACCTAAAATAAATATTATTTGGTGTTTGTGTTGAGCATGAATATGATTGGATCATGTTTATTGCAATATGGTTATTCATTTAAGTCAAAGAATAATTGTTGTTCTGTTTACATGAATAAAACCTTCTATAGTCATACACTTAATATAAATGATTATTGACTCCCAATCGTAGTGATACACATAATATTGATGCCAAAAGATGCAAAGTTGATAATGATAGTGCAACATACTTGTGGCACTGCTGTTTAGGTCATATTGGTGTAAAGCGCATGAAGAAACTCCATCCAGACGGACTTTTGGAATCACTTTATTATGAATAATTTGATGCTTGCGAACCATGCCTCATGGGCAAGATGACTAAGACTCCGTTCTCCGGAACAATGGAGCGAGCCACTGACTTATTGGAAATAATACATACTACCGATGTATGCGGTCCGATGAGTATTGAGGCTCGCGGCGGGTACCGTTATTTTCTTACCTTCACAGATGATTTGAGCAGATATGGGTATATCTACTTGATGAAACACAAGTCTGAAACATTTGAAAAGTTCAAAGAATTTCAGAGAAGTGGAGAATCATCGTAACAAGAAAATAAAGTTTCTACGATCTGATCGCAGAGGCGAATATTTGAGTTACGAGTTTGGCCTTCAATTAAAACAATGTGGACTAGTTTCACAAACTCATGCCACCTAGAACACCACAGCATAATGGTGTGTCCGAACGTCGTAACCGTACTTTATTATATATGGTGCGATCTATGATGTCTCTTACCGACTTACCACTATTGTTTTGGGGTTATGCATTAGAGACAGCTGCATTCATGTTAAATAGGGCACCGTCTAAATCCGTTGAGACATCACCGTATGAACTGTGGTTTGGCAAGAAACCTAATCTGTCGTTTCTTAAAGTTTGGGGTTGCGATGCTTATGTGAAAAAGCTTTAGCCTGATAAGCTCGAACCCAAATCGGGGAAGTGCGTCTTCATAGGATACCCAAAAGAAATTGTGGGGTACACCTTCTATCACATATCCAAAGGCAAGATCTTTGTTGTTAAGAATGGATCCTTTCTAGAGAAGGAGTTTCTCTCGAAAGAAGTGAGTGGGAGGAAAGTAGAATTTGATGAGGTAATTGTACCTTCTCTCGATCAGAAATGTTTTGACAATAATGCAACAAGAAGGTTTTGTCAATCCAAAAGGTGCTAACAAAGTGTGTAAGCTCCAGTGATCCATTTATGGACTGGTGCAAGCATCTGAGAGTTGGAATGGACGCTTTGATAGTGTAATCAAAGCATATGGTTTTATACAGACTTCTGGAGAAGCTTGTATTTACAAGAAAGTGAGTGGGAGCTCTATAGCATTTCTGATATTATATGTGGATGACATATTGCTGATCGGAAATGATGTAGAATTTTCTAGAAAGCATAAAGGAGTGTTTTAAAGGAGTTTTTCAAACAAAGACCTCGGTGAAGCTGCTTACATATTGAGCATCACGATCAGTAGAGATAGATCAAGACGCTTGATAAGTTTTTTCAATGAGTACATACCTTGACAAGTTTTTGAAGTAGTTCAAAATGGAACAGTCAAAGAAGGAGTTCTTGCCTGTGTTGCAAGGTGTGAAGTTGAGTAAGACTCAAAGCCCGACCACGACAGAACATAGAGAGAGAATGAAAGTCATTCCTATGCCTCAGCCATAGGTTCTATAAAGTATGCCATGCTGTATACCAGACCTATTGTATACCCTGCCCTGAGTTTGGCAAAAGAGTACAATAGTGATCTAGGAGTAGATCACTCGACATTGGTCAAAATTATCCTTAGAGGACTAACGAAATATTTCTCGGTTATGGAGGTGATAAAGAGTTACGTCGATGCAAGCTATGACACCGATCTGGATCACTGTGAGTCTCGATCTGGATACATATTGAAAGTGGGAGCATTTACTAGAGTAGCTCCATGCATAGCATTGTAGACATAGAAATTTGCAAAATACATACGGGTCTGAATGTGGCAGACCCATTGACTAAACCTCTCTCACAAGCAAAACATGATCACACCTTAGTACTCTTTGGGTGTTAATCACATGGCGATGTGAACTAGATTATTGACTCTAGTAAACCCTTTGGATATTGGTCACATGGCGATGTGAACTATAGAGTGTTAAATCACATGACGATGTGAACTATTGGTGTTAAATCACATGGCGATGTGAACTAGGTTATTGACTCTAATGCAAGTGGGAGACTGAAGAAAATATTCCCTAGAGGCAATAATGAAGTTATTATTTATATTTCCTTATATCATGATAAATGTTTATTATTCATGCTAGAATTGTATTAACCGGAAACCTGATACATGTGTTAATACATAGACAAAACAGAGTGTCCCTAGTATGCCTCTACTTCACTAGCTCGTTAATCAAAGATGGTTAAGTTTCCTAGCCATAGACATGTGTTGTCATTTGAAGAACGGGATCACATCATTAGAGAAAGATGTGATGGACAAGACCCATCCGTTAGCTTAGCATAGTGATCGTTTAGTTTTATTGCTATTGCTTTCTTCATGACTTATATATGTTCCTCTGACTATGAGATTATGCAACTCCCAAATACCGGAGGAACACCTTGTCTGCTATCAAATGTCACAACGTAATTGGGTGATTATAAAGATGCTCTATAGTTTTCTCTGATGGTGTTTGTTGAGTTGGCATAGATCGAGATTAGGATTTGTCACTCCGAGTATCAGAGAGGTATCTCTGGGCCCTCTCGGTAATGCACATCACTGTAAGCCTTGCAAGAAATGTGACTAATGAGTTAGTTATAGGATCATGCATTACGGAATGAGTAAAGAGACTTGCCGGTAACGAGATTGAACTAGGTATGATGATACCGATGGTCGAATCTCGGGTAAGTAACATACCGATGGCAAAGGGAACAACGTATGTTGTTATGCAGTTTGACCGATAAAGATCTTCGTAGAATATGTGGGAGCCAATATGAGCATCTAGGTTTTGCTATTGGTTATTGACCGGAGATGTGTGTCGGTCATGTCTACATAGTTGAAAGTACATGTAGTCCCCATGTGTGGTTTTTGTAATTAATGACAATCCTAATGGACTAACGTTTGCATTGAGTTATACATTTGAAGGAAAGTTCCATTTCCAATGCATGAAGAATATTGGATGAGCTGAATGATGTTTATTCCATGGTGATGCAAGAAGGAGATAGAATGGATTCGAAATGAATGCCATATACATATTGTTGTGCATGCATCAAGGTTGAGCTCGGTGATTGAATCAAATACGATCAAGATAAATTCCATGTGATGAACAAGATGTTATCTATATGGAGTTAATTAAGGATCTGAGACGTTATCATGCTCAGGCTTATGGGTTGAACCATGATGGATCATGATCTTGAGAGAATGATTAAATATAAGAATTCTACATATGCTTGAAGATAGGATCATTATGAGCTCATATGTTGAGTCATGGATTAGTATGTCTTGAAGCAAGTAATTCAAGTGAAGAATTCATTTTGCCTCTAAAGATACTATGTTGGAGCATGAGAACGAGCAAATGATGTCCAATATGATATTCAAGCAGAAACTTGATATGGTCATGGTGAATTTAGATATTAGTTATTATGTCTTGAAGAAATGAAGCATAGTGAAGATATAAATAGGGCCTTCAAGACATCAATATTAATCATGGAGCAAAGATAAATGTTGACCCAGATGAAGATCAACGATTGACCTCTAATATGGTCAACACACAAGCGCATATCATGTGCCACATGAGATCTTGTGGTATGGTAATTCTCATGAGCTTGGTGCTCATCAAAGGATGTAATCAAGTAATTAATGATGATGTACAAGTGAAGATGAATGCAAAGCAAAGCTTCCCACATTGTGTATGGGGAGCTACTTGAATACTTCTCTGATGTCTTGCCTTCAACTTGAGCCATGAAGAAACATCAATATAAGGCTGAAGTGAAAGTCTATAGTCAAAGGTATTAGTTCCTTTGTCTTTAAATGTGAGGATCGATGACCACCGAAAAGGATATATGCTCAAGAATGAGTTTCCGGAAGCTATCTAGTATAGTTCTTTTATTATTCTTGAGTTAGGGATCCCGCACTATTAAGAGGGGATCAAAGGGGTTAGTGATGGATTTGCTCAAGTCAACATCATATATTTCTATTCTTCTCACATCATATTCCAACATAGGTTCTTCTCACATCATATTCCAACATAGGCATATTTCACTCCTATCCAATGCAAATACAAAATGCCTACACATCTACCAAAGAAAATCTATAGCCAACTAGGTTCCCCAAAGTATATGATCTTACCTTTCCATACTTTTCACCCTCCATTTTGGTTTATCTTGGCTGGTTCTCTATGTGAGGACCTGGAGCTTCTCCATAGCTTCAAAATGAGCTCAAGATCATCAAAATCGGAGTCCTGACGTGAATTTTATGCATGTTTTACTTTTGGGGCGGCAGCAGTTTTTGTGTTGGCCGGATGTCCGGGCTTTTCCCTGGATGTCCGGTCACTGCTATCCAGAGGGCATCTGGTTCGTGCGAAATCGCTGAATGTCCGGCCCCTGGCCCGCATGTCCGGCCGTAGATGTCCATAAACCTTACCAAAATGTTGTTTGTGTACGCCGGATGTACGACACTTGGCCAGATGTCCGGAGCCCCAAGTTTGGCCAGATATCCGGGCTTCGGCTAGATGTCCGGGCCCTGTAACCTATTTTTTTGCGTCGTGTGTGCACACTTCACAGCGTCCGGATGTCCGGCCCGACACAACCATTTACACTCCAACGGCCATATTTGCACTACCACTATATATATCCCTCTACCCATCCGGCAGAGGGTTGACCACTTCATCCCAAATCGCCCCAAGAACACAAGTGGCTCTCTCTCACTTCTCCTACACCAAATCTTAGATCCCGGAGATATTCGTGAGAGTTATTGAGAGTTTTTCCGATCAAGTGATAGATCCACTCCCTCTCCCTCTCCCTCTCTTGACCAAAGGAATTCGTGATTTGAGCAAGTCTTGACCATTTCCCCTTTGTTCATGTTACTCTTGGAGGTTGGAGACTGCTCCGGTGAGGAATCAACTTGTGATTTGTCCCTGTCGGTGTTCTAGGAACGGGGGTCCCCAGACTTGCCTGCCTGCGGCCCACGGCGTGGCTGAGCTATCAAGCCCGTACGACCCATCTTCATTGACAAGGTATTCAAGACCCTTGCGAGGGGTCAAGCCTCGCGAGGCGTACGACGCAAGACCTCCTCAGGAGCGGCCTCGCCAGGCAGGCTCACGAGGGGCGTAGAGATCAGGGCAAGGCAAACCTCACAAGGCTCTCATGACGTGAACCATGACGATCGACACCAGGCGGACGCCAGCACACGCAGCGTACTTGTTTCCTCTTTGGTGCTAGGAGGTAGGCGCAGGCGCAGAGTACCGAGGCATCAAGCAAAGGTTTCCATATCGGTGCAACGAGACCAGGACCCGAAGGACGGCAAGATGGAGGTCACCATGGAGCCCAAGGCGGCGTCACCACCAGAGCCTTTTGCAGGCGAAGACCGCTTTTGTCAGGATAAGTTGTACTAGCTGTCCCCTTTCAAATGGGCCATTGTTGGCTCCCTTCCCGCTTGATATTTGGGGAGAGGACTAGGGCCTATATAAGTAGAACTAGCCACCACCGTAGAGGATAACTCATTCAGAGGCATCTCACCCACACAAGTTTGCCAAGCACAAGAACACCTCAACCTCAGGAGGTTGTTCTTCCACTTGTACTGTTCTTCATCATCCCAAGAGGTAATCCACCACCACCACACTGGAGTAGGGTATTACACCACAACGGTGGACCGAACCAGTATAAATCTTGTGTCTTTGTGTTGCAAGTTCGTCAAGTTCGTCTGCGAGATCTTAGCAAGCTAGGGCGTGGATCGGTAGGGAGGAAATCTTCGCGCGCACCCTAGAGTTCGAACCATAAGGGTTTTGCCGGAACCCGTGATCCGACATTTGGCGCACCATGTAGGGGTGCACCGAAGCTTCCTTTCGTCGTCCCGCGCCCCGTTGCTCCGTCGTCTCCATGGCGGACGCTCGTCGCGCTCGTGCTGAGCATCGTGCTGCCCTCGCCGCCCGCATCGCTCAGACGGCTCCCGTCGGCGGGCCACCCCGTGGTTCCCCATTGCCTGCCGCCACCGCCCCGGCAGGGAACGAGCAGCAAGCATCCTCGATGCACCCCTCGGTGTGGCGGGGCGGCCGCACCGCCACTCCATCGCTGACCCCAGCCGGTTCTTCGTCCCATGCATGTCGCGCTCCCATGGACGCACGGGCCGCGCTCCTCATGGCACACGAGCTTCTGCGTTACCGCCCGGTCGACGGCCTCTACGAGGACTGGCTCGACCGCATCACCGAGCCCGTCCGCGCCGCTGGGGGCTCCCCTGTGCCGTCCCTCTCTCTGCCACACCCTCCTCCAGCCACGGGCGACGTGGCTCACGGAGCACCTCCACCACCTCTGCCCCAAGACGACGCCCTGGCACCAAGGCGCGCGGCTCCACGTCGCGACCCACCACGTCCGGCGCCCGCGCGAGAAGAGAGAAGCTATCAAGAAGTCCCTCCGCGACAAGAAAACGCTCCACCACTCCTCACACCGCCGCGCGAGGACCTCTTGTTGCGGCAGGACCGCGCGCCACCTGCTGCCGCAATGCGCGGACCCCCAACAAGACCAAGCTCCACCTCCTAGGTGGGCCCTGGTGACCACGGCCGGCTGCCGCGCCTTCACCACCGAGCTGCATAGCGTTGCGTGGCCAGCCAAGTTCAAGCCAGATCTGACTCCTCGCTACGACGGCACACCCGACCCTGCGGAGTTCCTACAGCTCTACGAGCTGAGCATCGAAGCGGCCAACGGCGACGAGAAAGTCATGGCGAACTGGTTTCCCATGGCTCTCAAGGATGGCGCCTGCTCCTAGCTCCTGAACCTGCCACCGGGCTCGATCTCCTCCTGGGACGAGATGCGCTACCGCTTCATCGCCAACTTCCAGGGCACTCGCGACCGCCCGCTGGCCGCGGGTGACCTGCACCGCGTCAGGCAACAACCAGGAGAGACCCTCCAGAAGTACATCCAGCGCTTTAAAAACATCCGCCTCAAGATCCCCAAGGTGACGGACGAGGCCATCATCTTTGCGTTCTCTGATGCCGTCCGCGATGTCAAGATGAAGGAAGAACTCGCTATCCACGAGGAGCTGTGCACATCTCTGGAGCTTTTCAACCTGGCGACCAAGTGCGCAAGAACTGAGGAAGGGTGCCTTTCCCTCCTCGAGCTCCCGGCTGCGGACCCAGAGGAGAAGAAAGCCAAGGCCAAGGACGTGAAGCGCAAGGGAGCAGTCGTGCTCGCGGCGGAACCCGACACCAAGCGCAACAGAGATCAGCCTGAGTCATCCAAGGGCAGCTGAGGGAGTCCTGGATTAGGGGGTGTTCGGATAGCCGGACTATACCTTTAGCCGGACTCCCGGACTATGAAGATACAAGGTTGAAGACTTCGTCCGGTGTCCGGAAGGGACTTTCCTTGGCGTGGAAGGCAAGCTTGGCGATACGGATATGTAGATCTCCTACCATTGTAACCGACTCAATGTAACTATCGGTGTCAAAACCGGCGGATCTCGGGTAGGGGGTCCCGAACTGTGCGTCAAGGTCGGATGGTAACAGGAGACAAGGGACACTTTATTTTACCCAGGTTCGGGCCCTCTCGGTGGAGGTAAAACCCTACTCCTGCTAGATTAATATTGATGATATGGGTAGTACAAGAGTGGATCTACCACGAGATCAAGGAGGCTAAACCCTAGAAGCTAGCCTATGGTTTGATTGTGTATGATGATGGTTCTTGTCCTACGGACTACAACCCTCCGGTTTATATAGACACCGGATAGGGTTAGGGTTACACAGAGTCGGTTACAATGATAGGAGATCTTGAATATCCGCACGCCTAGCTTGCCTTCCACGCCAAGAAAAGATCCTTCCGGACACGGGACGAAGTCTTCAATCTTGTATCTTCATAGTCCTGGAGTCCGGCTGAAGGTATAGTCCGGCTATCCGAACACCCCCTAATCAAGGACTCCCTTAGTAGCCCCTGAACCAGGCTTCAATGACGACGAGTCCGGCGCGCAAATTGTCTTCGGCATTGCAAGGCGGGTTCCTCCTCCAAGTTCTTTCGAGAAGATTATAAACACCAGAAATAGTGTCCGGCTCTGCAAAATAAGCTTCCACATATTGCCATATAGAGAATAATATTAACACAAATCAAATCTGCAGACGTATCCCGCAGTGCGTCATAACACTGCGACCAAGCCTTCTATATAAATCATTGTTCCACCCCAGCTCGTTTAGCGAGGCGGTTTCCTTGGCACGTCTTGTCAAAGCAGAGATCATGTGCCCCCTTTAACAGGATTCTCATTAATACGGACGTGGGTAACCCAACCACGCCATTTACCATGGCGTTTGGGAGGCAAGTGAGTTTTATTAGGTAGGTGGGGATGCCTAACCGTACCTGCTTATATAAAGGGATAAGGATTCACATTTTTAACCTACGCCTTCTTCCTCCTTTGCCAATCCATCTCTCGCGAACTCAAGCTCCAGCGCCCAAGTCCGCTCTTCCTTCCTCAACCTTCTCCAACAATGTCCGGAGCGGGAGGCAAGTGGATGGTCTCCTCCGTTACGGAGGCTCAAGTAAAAAGGTTAAGGAAAGCCGGATACTTGTCCAAGGACATCTGCATCGGCTCCCTGATATGGGGCAACTTCTTCCTACCCCAAGGCCCCATGAGAGGGTTGTTTTTCTTCCCCACTTCCTCCGCAGACTGGGCTTTCCACTTCACCCATTTGTCCGGGGGCTCATGTTCTACTACGGCCTGGACATCCACGATCTGGCGCCGAACTTTGTTCTCAACATCTCGGCGTTTATCGTCGTGTGTGAGGCCATTCTCCGCGTCCGCCCCCATTTCGGCCTCTGGCTCAAGACCTTCAACGTCAAGCCCAAGGTGGTGTCCGGCACCCAGGCGGAGTGCGGAGGCGCTATGGTTGGCAAGATAGCCAACGTCCTCTGGTTCGATGGATCCCTCGTGGAGTCCCTAAAGGGGTGGCATGCCGGGTGGTTTTACATCACCGAGCCCCGCGATCCAAAATGGGTCGCGGCCCCTGAGTTCAGATCCGGACCCCCCACGCGGCTCATGTCCTGGAAAGAGACAGGCCTATTGTGGGGCAACGAGGAAGAAGTGACTGGGTTGCAAACGTGCATCCAGTCCCTGGTGAACAAGCCAATCCGTCTTGTCAATATAGTCCAAGTCATGCTCGTTCGCCTGATCCTCCCGTGCCAAGAACGGGATTTTACTTTGTGGGAATTCGACCCGGCGCAGCACCAAACCCTCAGTAGGCTCTTCGACACGACGTATGAAGACGTCTAGAAGGTGCCGACAAAAGGCGCCGAGTCCCCCACATCCGCCTCCGAGGATAGCGGATACAGATCCCAGCGTAACGCTGGCGAGGTAAGCTATCTATACCTTTGACAGGTTCGTTAAGCTCTTCGTCATAGATTAATTCTACGCGGGATCTAAACTCCCTTTACCTTTGACAGGCTTGGCTAGAGATATCCGGACCAATTAACTGTCCGGCTCCCCTGCCCGAAGACCCAGCCCCAGCTCTCCTAGTGAAGTTGTTGACTCCGGCACCTTATGTGGTGCCGGAGAAGAAGGCCAAGAAGAAGAAAACCACCGGGACTCGAAAGAGTTCCCGCAACATGGTGGTGTCGGACTCGTCATCCGACGAGTCCGCGACGCTCTCCTCTCGTGAAAACGAGGAGGAGAAACAAGAAATCTCTCCCCCCCAGCGAGGGGAGAAAAGAAGAAGAAGGCCACCCCAACGGGGGAGGCCGAGGGGTCGAGGAAAAGGAAGACCCCTCTGCCGGACTACTCCCACGACGCCGAAGAGGGCGGAGAGGAGTGGCCGGACAGAACCAAGCGTCCTGCGAAATCGTAAGTATTTATATACCAGAGTGACTCATGATATTCTTTTAATGCGCGGCTTTTCCTAATATCGAACGTAATTTATGCAGCCCGCCCCGGGCCGGACTCGATGATTCGTCGAGTGGCTCCCTGGATTCGTCGGACGCGAACTCTGTTTTGCCCGCGGTCTCCCCCTGCAGGGCGGACGACGCCGAAGTGGCGCCCCGCCAAGCTTTGGGGCAGGAGGAGATGGTCCTGGAGGAGCCACAAGGCAATCCTCCGGACCCCAGGAGTAAAGGGGATGAAACCCCCCAGGGCTCCAAGTACGGCTTTGCGCCGGACACCGCGCCGGACTCGACAGTCCCGGTCTGCGGTGGGCGAACTCCTTCCAAGAGGAGTAAGCCGTCTGAGCCGGCGGCCTTCGTCCAACCGGAGGCGCCGGACAATCTGCTGGAGGTGCTTAAGGGCGCCGCCATTGATGAGGAGCACCGTACTGTTATGAGTACGGTGATCCAAAGGATTCAGTCCGCCAAGAGCGGACTGAATGAAGCTTGCGCTAGCCTTCTAACAGGCTTCGAGGTAAGTAAAATATGTCAAATTATTTACCGCATAGACAGTAGCCCCTGATGCTCTGTTCGGTGTTCGGAAAGAAAAGCCGGATAGAGGATCTAGTAATTTTCGCAGGAGTCTAACAAAAAAAGGTCAAATATGCGTATGCAGGCTTCGCTGCTGTCCACCGCCGCACTGACTGCGCAGGTGGATGTCCTGAAAAAGGACCTCGGGCGGACCGAGCAAGAGCTCGGCCTTGCCAAACGGCAGCTCGAGGAGAAGGAAGGTAAAAAATACCTAAAAAAAGGTGCCTATAGAGAGGCTTGATTGCAGAAAAGAAATAACAGGATTGTACTGCTTATTGTAGGGGCCACAACCGAGGTGACAACCCTGAAGCAGGCGCTGGCTGAGGCCGAAAAGAAAACGGCCGAGGAGCGCGCCGAGCGAGAAAGGCTTGGGGTTCAGGTCGGCGAGGTGCAGCAAGAGCTGCAAGCTCTCATGAAAAAACATGAGGGTTTGGAGCTTGAGTTAAAAGCTCAAGCATCCGAGCTCGCGTCGGCCATCGGGACCGCCAAGAGTGCCAAGGCCGAAGCCAAAAAGGCCCTCCGAGAGTTGGAGGATGTGAAAAAGATAGCAACGGGTAAGGCATTCTCAATGCAAAGTAGGAATATAAAAGTAAACTACCTATTACTTACCCGAATCCGGAGTTCTCCAGGGGCGTTCGCCGATCTTCCCGCAGCATATCCGCCGCCGCCGTGTTCTACCGAGCTGAAGAGGGCAGCTCGATGGAGAGTGTGTTCTGGTCTCAGTATTCTGAGGCCGGACACCCTGCGCCTTTAAGCGATCAGCTGAAACAGCTGGTCGAGCTCCACAAGGCGGCCGAACAGGCCATGAAGGGCTTACTAGTGCGGCTGTGGCCTGGGGAGGACCTGTCTGGGAGCTATTTCGGGCTAGTGCGGCGGCTGGTGGAGGCCTGTCCACGGCTTGAGGTCGTCAAGCGCTCCGTCTGCATCGAAGGTGCCCGGAGGGCCCTTGCCCGTGTAAGGGTACACTTGGGTAAGCTGGACGGAGAGAAGCTGGTGAAGGATGGGCCGCCGCAGGGGAAGGAGCATCGCAAGCCCGAGAACTACTACAAGGTTGTTCTTGTCGGAGCCCGCCTTGTCACGGATGAATGTACTAAAGATGTAATATTTGAATGAACTCGCTCGTTTGTATCCTGTGCGCTGAAAACTTGTTCATATGCGCTAAGCAATGCTTATTGAATTTAAAATATTGTTTTCTGTGCGGCCGTTTATAAAAAAATGAGAGATGGCCAGTCGTCGGCTTCTGCCCCCATGCCACTAGTGCTGGGGTGTTCGGGATAAACCTGAGGGCTCTTGTTCCCATAGTTGGGTCCTTCGAGGGAGGCCCTCAGCACAACGAACCAGGCAATCGGACTATAATGCTTGAACACTCTCACTTAGCCATAGAACGTTATAATTTTAAATTTCGGCGAAGCCCCTAGTTCGTAAGGCCGAATTTGGGGCGCTATCCACGCCTTTGGCCGGACATAGCCAGCTCCTCGCTCGAAGCGGCATAAGCCTTTAAGGACTCGAAAAACCTCTCGAACAGCGACCGGTCTCACGCCTTATCATGACAGTCTGTTTTAGCTTTCTCCACTGAGGTGCTCAACCCACCTGAACTGGGGCACAATCGCAGTGGTTCTCCTAGTGCTACCTTAGCCGATATAGCGGAACGTAAGGCACCAAAACATAGGAGCCGGGCAAACCCAACATGTGACCAAAATCATGACTTGGAGCCGATGCATATAGTGCTATAAGTTCGGGGTGCCGCACTTGTGAAAGTGTACGGACTTCTCACACCAGATAAAAGGGTAATGAAGCCCCTGGCGTGGTTTTCCGTACCATGGTGTACGGGTGCTATCATGTTATGTAATAAATATATATATTCAAAAGAGGATAATGCAAAAAATAGACAAAAAGCTATGCATTGTTTTATAAAGAGGCTATCTATCAAAGACGGACGATACAAGTATTGCGATGAGCAAAAAGATATTAGACTATTTAACATGTCCTGACCAGGCACAGGCCGCGGAATTTAGAAACAGATATATCGCTCGAAATAGAGACCACCTGAGAGTTCCGGAGTGCGGCGTAGCTTTGTCTGCTTTCCTGGATCTTGCATCGTCTGTGCGGCAACAATGCCGAACAGGTTATCCAGAGTATGGAGTCCTGAGAGTAAAAAAAAGGTAAAAAAAAGAAAAATCCAGCAGCCCCTAGTACGTTTGACGCCGTGTTGTAGGCATGTCGTTAATGTGCCCCTCCCCCTGTGCCCATGGAATTTTAAGGGCGTAATTGTGTACTCGAGGTACTTGCTCCGCTATGTTGCGATGGCTGGGGTCGGGGACGTATTGCTACGCTTGCTTTGATCGTGCCAGGTGGTCTTGTTGCAGGTTACTCCGGGCGCGCTTTGCATTGTCCGGTTTTTTAACGGCCGGACTGGAGAGTTGCCTTGAAAGGCTGCTTTGTACTTCCGCTGCGAGGGCCGCCGTGTGCTCCTCCGTACGGATGGAGCGTTCTGTGTTTCCGCTGACCGTAATTACTCCTCGAGGGCCTGGCATCTTGAGCTTGAGATATGCGTAGTGCGGCACCGCATTGAATTTAGCGAATGCGGTTCGTCCGAGTAGGGCGTGATAGCCACTGTGGAACGGCACTATATCGAAGATTAACTCTTCGCTTCGGAAGTTATCCGGAGATTCGAAGACCACATCAAGTGTTATCGAGGCTGTGCAATTGGGCTCTACACCTGGTATGACGCCTTTAAAGGTCGTCCTTGTGGGCTTGATCCTTGATGGATCTATGCCCATTTTCCACACTGTATCCTGATAAAGCAGGTTCAGGCTACTGCCGCCGTCCATGAGGACTCTTGTGAGATGAAATCCGTCCACGATTGGGTCGAGGACCAGTGCGGCAAAACCGCCGTGACGGATGCTAGTGGGGTGGTCCCTTCGATCGAAAGTGATCGGGCAGGAGAACCATGGGTTGAACTTTGGGGCGACTGGCTCCATTGCGTATACGTCTCGTAGCGCACGCTTCCTCTCCCGCTTGGGAATGTGGGTCGCGTATATCATGTTCACCGTCCGCACTTGTGGGGGAAACCCTTTCTGTCCATTGTTGTTCAGCGGCCTGGGCTCCTCCTCGTCGTCGCTGTTCAGCCCCTTGTCCTTGTGTTCGGCTCATAACTTGCCTGCCTGCTTGAACACCCAACAATCCCTGTTGGTGTGATTGGCTGGCCTTTCGGGGGTGCCATGAATCTGGCACGAGCGGTCGAGTATCCGGTCCAAACTGGACGGGCCCTGGGTATTCTTTTTAAACGGCTTTTTCCGTTGACCGGATTTATAGCCTCGGAATTCGGCATTAACTGCCGTATCCTCATTGATGTCGCTGCTGACGCGGCGCTTTTGATTATTTTGACGTGACCTGCCACTTTTGTCCTTGGTATCCGGATTACCGGGCTTCTTCGATAAGTTGTTGCTGCGATCTAGCCAGCTATCTTCGCCCGCGCAAAAGCGGGTCTTGAGTGTCGTGAGGCCTGCCATGGTTTTCGGCTTTTCCTGTCTCAGGTGCCGGGCAAGCCACTCGTCGCGGATGTTATGTTTGAAGGCTGCTAGGGCCTCTGCGTCCGGACAATCGACTATCTGATTTTTCTTTGTTAGGAACCGTGTCCAGAATTGCCTGGCCGATTCTTCTGGCTGCTGAATTATGTGGCTTAGGTCGTCGGCGTCCGGTGGCCGCACATAGGTCCCCTGGAAGTTGTCGAGGAATGTGGCTTCCAGGTCCTCCCAAGAACCGATTGAGTCCGCTGGTAGGGTGTTAAGCCAGTGCCGGGCTGGTCCTTTAAGCTTAAGGGGTAGGTATTTGATGGCGTGTAGATCATCTCCACGTGCCATGTGGATGTGAAGGAGATAATCCTCAATCCATACTGCTGGATCTGTCGTACCATCGTACGACTCGACATTGACGGGTTAAAAACCCTCTGGGATTTTATGATCCATTACTTCGTCTGTGAAGCATAGTGGGTGTGCGGCGCCCCTGTACCGGGCTATGTCACGACGCACCTCGGAAGAGTTGTGCCTGCTGTGTTCGGCCCGGCCGGATTTATTGTGTCCGGAGTGAAGATCATCACATGTCGTCGGGCGTCCGCGCGATCCATAGATCGATCTTGTTTGCTTTGCTTTATCCTCCAGTACGTCTCGCAGGTCTGGCTTGTTTTCCCGTGCCTTATTTGAACGGCACCGGGGCATGGCTTGCTTAAGGGTTCGACAGGCCTCTCTGTCGCGGCCACGGGGTGGCCGGTCTGCCATGTCATATGCTTCCCCCTCTGATTGGGGTAGCGGCCTGCGCTTAGGGTAACTTTTGGAGGGGCGCCCGAGTTCATACTCTTCGGCCGCAAGGACTTCAGTCCATCTATCAGCTAGCAAATCTTGATCATCTCTAAGCTGTTGTTGCTTTTTCTTTAGGCTGTTGACCGTGGCTAGAACCCTGCGTTGAAAACGCTCTTGTTCGGCGGGGTCTGATGGTACGACGAATTCGTCGTCGTCGAGGCTTGCCTCGTCTTCGGAGGGAAGCATGTAGTTATCATCCTCAACCTCTTGCTCTGCCGCTCTCTCCTGAGGGCTGGCTTTTCCATCTTCCTGCGCCGAATCTTGCTGGTTCTGGTGTTCTTCGGCGCTGTCCGGGGTAGTATTATCTCCCGTGCCGGAATCACCGTTTGTGCTGTGGCGGGATTTAGAGCGGCGCCGTTGGCGCCGGCGTTTTGGCGGTTTTTTCGAGTTGTTGTCTTCCGCTGTTCCATCGCCATCCGCATCCTTTGGAGCATACACCATATATATGTCATATGACGAGGTGGCGGTCCAGCGGCCTACAGGTGCTGGTTCTTGTTCGTCTCCTCCTTCGTCGTCCATACCTTCGAAGTCTTTAGAGCCGAAGTCAAGCATGTCGGTTAAATCGTCGACAGTGGCTATTAAGTGGGTGGTGGGTGGGCTTTAAATTTCTTCGTTGTCCGAATCCCAACCTTGCAGACCTTAGTCCGGACTGGGCTCTCCTGATAAAGAGAGAGACTTGAGAGAATTCAGGATATCACCGAAAGGTGAGCACTGAAAGATGTCCGCGGCGGTGAACTCCATTACAGGTGCCCAATCAGATTCGATCGGCGGGGGCACGAAAGGCTCGGAGTTCGGAGAAGAGTCTGGCTCCTTGGAGTTCTGGGCCGTGCGGAGTGCGGGGCTGACGTTCGGCTCGATCGCCTTTGAGATCGCAGCCCTCGAGGTGACGTCCAACCGTTCATCCTCGGAGAACGCAACGGGCTCCGTGTCAAGGATCGGGGCCGGAGCGTGTGCGGCCTCCATGGTACTATTCGGAGGCAGAGCTATATCATGCCCCTCGAAATAGTGCGGCGCGCTTGGCTGTGGCTCGAACCCGTCAAAGATCAAGTCTCCGTGGATATCAGCCGTGTAGTTTAAGCTTCCAAACCTGACTTGATGGCCAGGGGCGTAGCTTTCGATCTGCTCTAGATGACCAAGCGAATTGGCCCGCAGAGCGAAGCCGCCGAAGACAAAGAATTGTCCGGGGAGGAAAGTCTCACCCTGGACCTCATCGTTGTTGATGATCAAAGGAGCCATCGGGCCTAAAAGCGACGACACAGAGGAACTCTCACTGAAAGCACCAATGTCGGTGTCAAAACCGGCAGATCTCGGGTAGGGGGCCTCGAACTGTGCGTCAAGGTCGGATGGTAACAGGAGACAAGGGACACTTTATTTTACCAAGGTTCGGGCCCTCTCGGTGGAGGTAAAACCCTACTCCTGCTAGATTAATATTGATGATATGGGTAGTACAAGAGTGGATCTACCACGAGATCAAGGAGGCTAAACCCTAGAAGCTAGCCTATGGTTTGATTGTGTATGATGATGGTTCATGTCCTACGGACTACAACCCTCCGGTTTATATAGACACCGGATAGGGTTAGGGTTACACAGAGTCGGTTACAATGATAGGAGATCTTGAATATCCGCACGCCTAGCTTGCCTTCCACACCAAGAAAAGATCCTTCCGGACACGGGACGAAGTCTTTAATCTTGTATCTTCATAGTCCTGGAGTCCGGCTGAAGGTATAGTCCAGCTATCCGAACACCCCCTAATCCAGGACTCCCTCAGTAACCCTAACCCTCTTCGGTGTCTATATAAACCGGAGGGTTTTAGTCCGTAGGACAGAACAACAATCATACCATAGGCTAGCTTCTAGGGTTTAGCCTCCTTGATCTCATGGTAGATCTACTCTTGTACTACCCATATCATCAATATTAATCAAGCAGGACGTAGGGTTTTACCTCCATCAAGAGGGCCCGAACCTGGGTAAAACATCATGTCCCTTGTCTCCTGTTACCATCCGCCTAGACGCACAGTTCGGGACCCCCTACCCGAGATCCGCCGGTTTTGACACCGACATTGGTGCTTTCATTGAGACTTCCTCTGTGTCGTCACTTTTAGGCCCGATGGCTCCTCCGATCATCAATAGCAATGCAGTCCAGGGTGAGACCTTTCTTCCCGGAGAGATCTTTGTCTTTGGCGGCTTCGCACTGCGGGCCAATTCGCTTGGTTATCTGGAGCAGATCGAAAGCTACGCCCCTGGCCGTCAGGTCAGATTTGGAAGCTTAAACTACACGGCTGACATCCGCGGGGACTTGATCTTCAACGGATTCGAGCCACTGCCGAGCGCGCCGCACTGTCACGATGGGCATGATCTAGCTCTGCCGCCGAATAGTGCCCTGGAGGCCGCACCTGTGTCCACTCCGACCCTTAACTCGGAGCCGACCACACCAATCGAGGGCGGGTGGTTGGACACCGCCTCGGGGGCTGCAATCTATACGGCGATCAGGCCGAACACCAGCCCTGCCCTCCGCGAGGCTTGTGACTCCAAGGAGCCGGGCTCCTCTCCGGACTCCGAGCCCTCCGCGCCGCTGCAGATCGAATCCGATTGGGTGCCGATCATGGAGTTCATCACCGCGAACATCTTTCAGTACTCGCCCTTCGGCGATATTCGAAAATCACTAAAGTCTCTCTCTTTATCAGGAGAGTCCGATTGGACCATCTTTTTTATTACGACCGACAGGATTGGGATGCGGACGACGAAGCAATTCGAAGCCCACCCACCACCCACTTGCTAGCCACTGTGGATAATCTAAACGACGTGCTCGACTTCGACTCTAAAGACATCGTTGGTATGGATGGAGATGTAGGAGACGAACATGAACCAAAGCCTATAGGGCACTGGACAACCACCTCATCTCATGATGTGTACATGGTGGACACACCCAAAGGAAGCGACGACGAGGAACACATGGATGCAACGAGGGATCGTTCTCTCAAAAAGCAATCAAAGCGGCGACGTAAACACCGCTCCAAGCCCCGCCTCGATAGAGACAGCAGCCATACAGACCCAGCCATAGAGCAGGACGAGCTGGCGGACGACGAACAGGGCAACTCGAATAAACAAACCGAACAACCTGCCCCCAGCGAGAACAGCATTCCGGACGACCTTACGCCGGACAAGCTAAGGGAGAAGAAGAACCTCCACCAAAGGCTCGTTGCCACTGTGCGTAGCCTAAAAAAGCAGAAGCAGAAGCTCAAAACTGCGGAAGATGCACTCAGAATCAGATGGAGCAAAGTACTCAACACCGCAGACAAATACGGCGGCAGTCGCCACACCAAAAGCTATCCGAAGCGAAAGCTACTGCCGGAATTTGACGAGGAGGCCCTAGAGCCCCCGCAATCAAAAAATAAGAAAGCCACCCGATCGGATAGACGACCCCGTGGCCAGCATAAAGCGGCAAGTGGCACCGCATACAAGCCGGCACGCGACCCACTCAAGGGTTTGCATCAAAAAGATGGCCCAGCTAGATCTATCTATGGGCCAAGAAAGCAAGCTCTCATAAGCAGTGCAACACAACTAGTATCCGAACATCATGGCACACCCAAATACAGGGGTGCCGCACACCCCCTATGTTTCACCGATGAGGTTCTGGACCATGAATTTCCAGCGGGATTCAAGCCCGCAAACATAGAGGCGTACGACGGAACAACAAACCCTGGAGTCTGGATTGAGGATTACATCCTCCACATACACATGGCAAGAGGAGATGACCTCCACACCATAAAATACTTACCCCTCAAGCTCAAAGGACCAGCTCGGCATTGGCTCAAAAGCCTTCCCGAAAACACCATTGGAAGTTGGGGAGAGCTCGAAGACGCTTTCCGGGCAAATTTTCAAGGGACTTATGTCTGCCCTCCGGATGCAGATGATCTAAGTCACATAACTCAACAGCCCGGACAGTCAGCCCGAAAATTCTGGAACAGATTCCTTACTAAAAAGAATCAGATAGTCGACTGTCCGGACGCCGAAGCCCTAGCAGCTTTTAGGCATAATGTTCGAGACGAATGGCTCGCCAGACACCTCGGCCAAGAAAAGCCAAGAACAATGGCCGCATTAACAAGCCTCATGACCTGCTTTTGCGCAGGAGAGGACAGCTGGTTGGCAAGATGTAGCACCAGCGACCCAAGTACATCCAAATCTAGGGATGGAAACGAAAAACCACGACGCAACAAGGACCAGCGCCGGGCTAAGGAAAGCAGTCCGAAGAGCACGACAGTCAATGCCGGATTCAAATGCTCTCGGCAAAATCAGAAAAAGCCGCCCCTCAAGGATAACAGGGACGAGCTATCCAACTTAAACAAAATCTTGGACAAGATATGTCAAATACACAGTACTCCCGGGAAGCCTGCAAACCATACCCACAGAGATTGTTGGGTTTTCAAGCAATCTAGCAAATTCAACGCTGAACACAAGGGGCTCGACACACCAAGTGAAGACGATGACAAACCGCAAAAGCAGAGCACCAGGGAACAAAAGAATTTTCCACAAGAAGTCAAAATAGTAAACTTACTTCACATAACAAAACAAGCGGCGCCCATAGAGGTATGCACCATACAGACTATCCCAAAGGAGTCTCACCACTGGTTGTTAAAACCGATCACCTTCAATCATCTGGATTACTCTGGAAGTATCCGAAACGCAGGCTGGACTGCCTTGGTATTAGATCCAATAATCGACGGATTCCACTTTACAAATGTCCTGATGGATGACGGCAGTAGTCTAAACCTGATATATTAGGACACAATCCGCCACATGGGGATAGACCCAGCAAAAATTCGCCATAGCGAAACCTCCTTTAAAGGGGTAACACCAGGCCCGGACGCCCATTGCACGGGTTCTCTCCGGCCAGAAGTTAAATTCGGCTCCCCCGACAACTTCCGTCGCGAAAGGCTAACCTTCAATATTGCCCCATTCTCAAGCAGCTATCAAGCACTAATGGGACGTGAAGCTTTCGCCCACTTTAACGCAATTCCGCACTATGCATCTCTTATGCTTAAGATGCCCGGTCCACGCGGCATCATCTCACTAAAGGGAAAGCATTGAGTACGCCTCCCGCGCGGGAGATTGTGCGGCTGCCTTAACAGCCCCACTATAAAATGGCTTCACCAGCTAAAACATCTAAACAGGTCATTAAGACCACGGACACTGCTAGACGTGTCCGGCATAAAAATACAATGGATAAAGGCTCAATAGCCATACACCCCTGTACAAGGGGCTCCGCGCATATAAAGAAAGAGATAATCAAGCTCAATTTTACCCATTTCAATTTATACTTTGTTTATTTAGTATAACTTCTGTTCGGCACAACCTTTCTTCAACTAAGTTCCTCTCTTTTACAGATGAACACCGTGCTGTGCCCATCCAGGATACGGCACAATGGAGACACAGGCGCAGACGTGCAGCAGGGACCCGTTCCAAGGATTCTTTTCAGATTAAGACCATGCGTAAACCTTTTTTACTCTCTGTTGTTGATACACATCCCCTAGTTTTTTGGTATAACCAAGGAGGAGGCTGACGTCTTGGCATGTGGCCACGTCATAATTTTGCGCGTACCTGGACACCAGGGGCTTATAACTAAGGGCGTTGTCCCGCCCGCCTTTATAAAGACCGAATACCTTAGGGAGTGTTCGACGTCGCGAGTTTGGCCTTATATGCATCAGCTCCGAATCATGTCTTTGGTCAAATGTTGGGTTGCCCGGCTCCTGTGTTTTGGTGCCTTACGTTCCGCTCTATTGGCTAAGGCGGCACCAGGAGAACTACTGCGATTGTGCCCCGGTTCGGCCAGGCGAGCACCTCAGTAGAGAAAGCCGAAAACTGACTATCATGATATAGCGAGAGACTGGTCAACCACTCGATGACTCACCGGAATCTTTAGGATTCCTCTGCATTAACGAAGGGCCGTTTCCCGGCCAGGCACATACGCGCCCCGAGTTTGGTCGAGCGCAGGTGCCACCAGGGGCTATATAAGTAGCCTCACTGTCAAACTCCTATGGCTAAGTGAAAGTGTTAAAGCATTATAGTCCGATTGCCTAGTTCGCTGCTCTATCACCTCCTTTGTAGGACCAAGACCTTGGATTAAGTGTGAAAACGCGCCTTCTGCGAACACCCCCGCAATATTTGCGTGGGGGCTGAAGCCGACGACTGCCATCTTTCAGATTACATATACATATATTCTAAACGGCCGCACAGGAGGTGTTACAATACTTGTAGGCGCAAGTATAAAAAGCTTCTACAATTTATCAATTTTTTTACAATAACATATGCTATTTAAACATAACATCCTTGGAGCACTGCGTCTCTATCACACGAGCGCCTTGAAGAACTTCCTGAAAATAGTGCTCGGCAGGTACTCGGCTTTCGTCCGAATCTCGGGATGCAACAACGGTGGTCTCCAATTCCGCCCAGTATGTTTTGACACGGGCAAGAGCCATCGGTGCACCCTCTATGCATGCTGACCTCTTCATCGCATTAATATGCGATACCGCACCAAGGAACTGCTGCACCAAGTTGAAATAACTTTTCGGCTCCGGCCTCTCCGGCCACAGGTGGCTCATGACACCCTTCATGGCGAGTCCGGACAACCTATTTAGCTCAGCCCATTCGGCCAGACGATCGTCTACGGACAGCGGACGCTCCGGATTATAGAACTGCGACCAGAAGAGCTTCTCCACTTCGCGATCTTATTGATCTCGAAAGTGTTCGGTCGCATCCGCAGCACTCGCTGCCAAATCCAGATAGGTGTCCTCCGCACTCCACATTCGGTCTAGCGGAGCATAATTAGGATCACAGAACTTCCTCCGCAGCATAAAGGGCTTCCCAGCCGCGATCTCTCCGGCCTGACGCGGCTCCTCCTTCATAGCTCTCATCGAAGAGCGAGCATCCTTGGCATCGGCAACGGCCTTCTCCAGGTCCGTCTGTTCCGCCCGGTCTTCCTTCTCAAAATGCCACCTACACATGATCCTCTGTGCGTCGTCACTTTTTGACAACGCACAGAGTCTCAGGGGCTACTATCTACACAGGGCGCATCTTGTTCATGCGCAACTGTATACCTCAAAACCTGTCAGTAAACTCCTGACGGCCTCATGCAATCCGCTCTCCGCGGACGAAATCCTCTCAACCACTGTACCCATCAAGGCACGGTGCTCCTCTGAAATAGACGCTCTCCCTAGCAGATCTTTCAGCTCCTCCGACCGCGCACCGGACAGTGTCGGACTCCTTCGATGGCCCTCTTCGAAGGCCGGACGCGGAGGGCTTTGGGGGCCCAGATGACTACTGTCCGGCCCTGCCGGATTCGAAGAAACCCTCCACGACGATACCTCAGGGTCGCCCGCCTTGCTAGGCGGTACGGCAGGGGAAGGCGTTCCGCTCTCCATCATCTCTGGAAGAAGGTCCCCCGAAGACGAGCCCTGCTGAGAAGGGCTGAGGTCCGAGCTACAAGGTAAAATTTCGGTTACTTTTCTCAGATATTAAGCAAGGATTTCTCTTATCTCTTAAAAAGAAAACCCCTATCTACTTACGGCTCGGTGAAGGGCTGGTCCCCTTGAGGGCATAATTCGGCCGAGGTATCCCCCGGCGCAGGACCCTTGTAGGATCGGAAGTATGTCTAGAGGGGGGGTGATTAGACTACTTGACCAAATAAAAACTTAACCTTATCCCAATTTTAGTTCTTGGCAGATTTTAGCAACTTTAGGACAAGTCAAGCAATCATCACACAATTCAAGCAAGCATGCAAAGAGTATATAGCAGCGGAAAGTAAAGCATGCAACTTGCAATAATGTAAAGGTAAGGGTTTGGAGAATTCAAACGCAATTGGAGACACAGATGTTTTTCCCGTGGTTTGGATAGGTGGTGCTATCCTACATCCACGTTGATGGAGACTTCAACCCACGAAGGGTAACGGTTGCGCGAGTCCACGGAGGGCTCCACCCACGAAGGGTCCACGAAGAAGCAACCTTGTCTATCCCACCACGCCCATCGCCAACGAAGGACTTGCCTCACTAGCGGTAGATCTTCACGAAGTAGGCGATCTCCTTGCCCTTACAAACTCCTTGGTTCAACTCCACAATCTTGTCGGAGGCTCCCAAGTGACACCTAGCCAATCTAGGAGACACCACTCTCCAAGAAGTAACAAATGGTGTGTTGATGATGAACTCCTTGCTCTTGTGCTTCAAATGATAGTCTCCCCAACACTCAACTCTCTCTCATAGGATACGGATTTGGCGGAAAGAAGATTTGAGTGAAAAGCAACTTGGGGAAGGCTAGAGATCAAGATTCATATGGTAGGAATGGAATATCTTGGCCTCAACACAAGGGTAGGTGGTTCTCTCTCAGAACATATGAGTTGGAAGTGTAAATATGTGCTGATGGCTCTCTCCACGAATGAAGAGGAGGTGGAGGGGTATATATAGCCTCCACACAAAATCCAACCGTTACACACAATTTACCAATCTCGGTGGGACCAAATCAACAAACTCGGTCGGACCGAAAAGGTAAACCTAGTGACCGTTAGAGATTTTCGGTGGGACTGACATGCAACTCGGTAGGACCGATACGGTTAGGGTTAGGGCATAACGTAATCTCGGTGAGACCGATTACACAAACTCGGTGAGACCGATTTGGTAATTGGCTAACCAGAGAGTTTGTCAGGCAAACTCGGTGGGACCGATTTGCTCTTTCGGTGAGACCGAAAAGTTACAAAAAGGAAACAGAGAGTTTACATTGCAATCTCGGTGGGACCGATTTGCTCTTTCGGTGAGACCAAAAAGTTACAAAAGGGAAACAGAGAGATTGCAACCCCATCTCGGTGAGACCGAGATCCCTATCGGTAGAACCGATTTGCTAGGGTTTGGCAGTGGCTTATGACAAGTGAAACTCGGTGACGTCGGATGGAAAGAATCGGTAGGACCGAGTTTGGCTTGGAGTTTAGGTCATTTGTGGATATGGGAAAGTAGCTGAGGATTTTGGAGCATATCATTAAGCACATGAAGCAAAAGGCTCATTAAGCAACACCTCATCCCTCCTTGATAGTATTGGCTTTTCCTATGGACTCAATGTGATCTTGGATCACTAAAATGTAAAATGAAGAGTCTTGAGCTTTTGAGCTTGAGCCAATCCTTTGTCCTTAGCATTTTGAGGGTTCCACTTTCACCATCCATGCCATGCCAATCATTGAGCTTTCCTGAAATAATTGTCTTGGAATAGCATTAGCTCAATGAGCTATATGTTGTTATGAATTACCAAAACCACCTAGGGATAGTTGCACTATCAATCTCCCCCTTTTTGGTAATTGATGACAACATATAGATCAAAGCTTCGACAAATGATAATAAGAATGAAACGTATCGTCGCTTTGAGAAGTATGTGATAAGTAAGAGCTCCCCCTAAATTTGTGCATATTAATAATTTGCTTTGGACTGCAAATGCACAAAGGGTTAGAATTATGGGTTACTCTTCCATGTCACATACATCTTGGTGGAGCGCTCAAAATGATAATAATTAAATACATGCACTCATCACCAAGGAAAAGTGAATGACCACAAGAGATAGATAAGATATATCAAGCATGCATAAGTGTAGCTTATGATCAAACACATGATCATCAATGTCTCACAAGCATATCAAAGTATCTCGACCAAAAGCAAACAATGTTTGAGAAACCACCAAATAAAGCAAGAGAGAAAAAAGCAACACTCTGTCTCTCGAGGCCTATGATCTATACATTTTTCTCCCCCTTTGGCAACAAGTTACCAAAAAGTTCCTAGAAAATGCATAGTGCTAGATCAACACTCAGGCTTGATCTTCTGGAGGTGGTGGAGTCCGAATCACTCCAAGGACGAAGGCTTCCGTAGACGTGGTTGAAGTTGGAGCTGAAGTGGATGCTGGAGCTGGTTGGGCTGGTGTTGTGGCTGGAGCTGAGGCGGTGGCTCTTGTGTCAGGAACTGGCACTGCACTGGACCTCTGAGCTCGTGGCACTCTGGCAAATGCATTAGTGGTAGTCTTCCCTTTCCTCTCCTGCATGTCATCTTGAAGTTGCTCCACTGCAGACTGAATCTCTGTCACTTCGACATCCAAGTCATAGAACTTTTTTTCTACAATCCTCTCTAAGCTCTCCTGATTCTGATTGAGGGTGGCCAGTCCTTTCTCTATCCTCGGGGTGGATGCAATCAAGTAACTGAGCTGCTCTTGCTTGGTTTTCAAGAAATATTCAGATGCCTCCTCTTGAGTTGGCATCTTGGCAGCTTTCTCCTTCCTTGCCTTCTCCTTCTTGGCTTGTGCTTGGGCTGATGATGGTTCATTTTCATTCATCACAACTTGGTTGTCCTCGAAATCTGGATGAATGAGCAAATGTTCCTTGTCCAACAAGTATGTGTCTGTGCCCATTCTTGAGTTAATCAACATCTGGATCTGAGGGGCATAACCACAACTCCTCTTCTGATCTGCTGCAGTCCTCTTGATAGTCTCTACTATGAGGCTCATAACCTTAAATTTCTGAGGCACATCAAAGATATGTAGCAGGTTGATGGCATGACCTCTGATCATCCTTTGATCTCCAGACTTGGGCAAAAGTGTGTGCCTAAGGATCTAGTTGATCGTAGGCAGACCTGACAACAAGTGTTTTACAGACCCAAAGTGGTGAGTGTCAAGATCATCTGCTGGAATCTCCTTGTACATATTTGCCATAGTGTTTTGATCCATCTTTTTCTTGGAATAGACATCCAAGTCATCTTCATTTTCCTCTGGGGCATTGATCAACTTTGCTCATTCCTCAACAGTTGAGTGGTACCTTGTACCTTCAGACATCCATGTGATCCTTCCATCTGGATAGAAGTGTGTTGTGGAGTAGAATTGCATGATCAGCTCCTCATTCCACTTTGTGAGCTTCTGCCCAACAAAGTCAGCTACTCCACAAGCTCTGAAACTGTCTTGCACTCCAGGGTAGTGCTCTTCATTTTCCTTGATATATTCCCAATCTACCCATCTCATGTCACACACAACTGGCTTCTTGTCCAATAAGACTGTCTCATAGAAGTCCTGTTGTTCCTTAGTGTGGAACCTGTAGTCAACAACAGTCCTCCTCCTGGTAGCATATGGATCCTCTGCTCTCCATTTTCTTAGCCCAGAGTCTCTTCTGATCTTCATATCCTCAGCCACAGGATGAGCATCATTGTGGTATGGGATCTTGGGCTTCAACTTTCTTAGCACTTGGCCTTCCTCTTCTTCTGCAGTGTCAGGCACTGGGGCCTTGTTCTTCTAAGAAGCTGGGATGCTCCTTGTATTTCTCTTTGGTTTTGTCTTTGGAGCTGGCTTGGCCTTGGAAGCAGCCTTGGGGGCTTCCTTGGGCTTAGATGCAGTTGCCCCTGATCTTATAGCATCACCCATCAGTTTGGGTTCCTTAGGTGCTGGTGCAGCAACCTCTTCTTCTTCCTCTTCTTCATCAGAAGAATGTTGTTCAAATTCAGCCATGGGATCAACTTTCTTGCACCATCTACCTCTTTTCCTTTCCTTCTTCAATTCAGCAGCAACTAGCTCTTTGGGTGCAGGCTTCTCAGGAATCTTTGTTGAGGCTCTGGCCTTTGGCATGGGCTGCCTGCCTGCTGGCCTTTTGATCTTTAAGCCTGGCTTGGTGCTCTGTCTTGAGCCATGCTCTTTCTTGAGTTCAACTTTCTTGGAAGTTGCTTCCTCCTCTGCCACATAGTCCTCATCCTCTGATTCTGAGGTTCTCTTCTTCCTTTGTCTTGTGGCAGCTTTTGGCAGGTTGCTGGGGGTGCTCCTGCTGCCTTCATCTGAAGAACTGGATGGACTAGTGCCCTCACTCATCTGCACTGGCTGCTCTGACAGGTTCTGGCTATCACTCTGGTCTGACATGATGAACAAGCTGACTGCTGACCCTGTGAATAGTTTATAGATGAGATAGAGTGGATGAGCATCACAAAATGCAGAGATTTTTTGCAAAAGAATGATTCAAAAACTTAGTTTTAGTTTCCCACAAAAAGCATTTCAGATCTACCGATTTTCAAACTCGGTGATACCAAAGCAGTTTTTGGAACCTAAACTAGTGAACTCGGTTGGACCGAGTCACAGTTCGGTGGCACCAAGACTGCTAGGGTTTCACAAAGTTCCAAAATCGGTCACACCGATTAGCAATACTCGGTCAGACCGAGTTTTACATGTGCAATGGCATAAGCCAAATCGGTGGGACCGAGTTTTTCAACTCGGTGAGTCCGAGATGGTTTCGGCAGAAACCTAACCCTAAGATTTTTGAATCAAACCTATTCTATGAGTTCATTGACTGGATAGGAGTTTATCAAACGTGGCAAGAATCATTATGTTCACAATGTGCTAGGAATCGGATTTGGGAATAGCACAAAGATCGAGTCCATACCCTAGTTCGGCGGAGACTCGCTATGGCGGCAACGACGGGGTTGATTCCCGTTGACGGCGACGGAGACCAGTGACTGGAGGCGGCTGGCGGCGAGAAGACGATCCGGAGACCACGTAGGCAGAGCGAGCTATCGCACGGGCGAAGGGGTTCAGAGAAATTTCCAAATTTTTGCCCGTGTCTATATATAGCCCGACCCTGTCGGTGTGACCGAGTGGAACAACTCGGTGGCAGCGAGATGCAAAACTGTATACAGTTATTCCAACTCGGTGTGACCGAATGGTTCAAATCGGTTGCACCGAGATCGAAAACATAGATCAACTTAATGATCTCAGTAAGACCGAAAGTGGGGTATCGGTCAGACCGAGAATCACAAAGAGGTTTTGGAAGTTTAAGTCTATGACGAATCGGGGACTCCGAGTGCTCCTCACACAGAGTGGTTCGAATCTGACTTGATCAATTTTGTGATGTAGCATGAATAGAGTTTGAGACGAGAAAAGCATAGATACCTAGAGGAGGTTCTTAGGCATCCTTGTCCATCCACTTGGCAAAAGAAAAATAAAGCCAAACAATCGAAACAACAAGTGGATGTCCTCGAATGAGTAAAATATGCAACCAACATGCTCAAACAATAAAATGGCTATTGAAATATGTGACAAAGCATGCACAACCAATTCTAGCATCTATCAAGCAATTGGAGATGACTAGGTCATCTATATTTGAGTATATTGACATAGGAGTCAAATGAAAACATTTGATCATAGGTCATACTCATCGTTTAAGCTAAAGTGGGGTTACCACTTTTACATAAAGCATTGTTGTGTTCACATCATTAGAGTTGCTTTAACTCAAGTCTTAGAGTAAAGCTCCCCCTAGATGTGATATCCCCCCTAAGAGGGATGAACTAACCTTGGGTTTTGTCGATGATGACTTCATGTAGATGTTGAAGATGTGGATGCTCAATGTAGATCACTTGGAGCTATCCTTTTGAGTGAATTGCACTTTCAATGCCTACATGGGTTAGTCCCACAAGGAACAAACAAGAATATCCATAGACATAGAGTGATGCACACACAAGATGATGTCTATGAAGGCTTTTAGGTTACCTTGTCCCTTGACTTACCAACAAGAGGGTTTGTGACTCCTTGAACTAGTGCAAGATGTGGAAGTTGATTGCACTTGTTTTTGCCAAAATGATAAGAGTGAAGTATGTTGGCGGAGTCACCCTCAAGAACTCTGTAGTTCTTATTCTTTTGGATCCACACCATCTTGATGGGAATCCTTGGAGTTGTAGTCGTACTTGATGAAGTGGAACTTGAAGTAGTCTTGGGAATCCACTTGACTAAGGTCTTAGGAGCTTCTTCAAATGCATAAATTTCCTCTTGAAGCTTGTCCTTGCCTTTTTGCTTGTAGTCTTGTGGTGGAAGATCATCTTGAGCTTGTGTCCCCTTGAAAGAAGTAGGATCATACTTCTCTTGTTGAGGAACAAACTTTGTCTTGGGGTATTGATCTTCTTCCCACTCAACTCCATTGGCATTGAACTTTCGTTCAAAACCAACACCTTGATTCTTCCGGTGCCTTCCTTGCTTGCGTACAATCTCCTCGAATTGCTTACTTTCGGCAAGGCTTTTGTACACACCTTTCTCTATGATTCAATTCAATAAGCTATTTTCTTGCTCAAGTGTAACTTGGCTAAGAGAATCGTTAGTGGAATCAAGAGAACTACTAGAAGCAATAGTATTGGATTTAACATGATCATTGTTACTACTAGAGGAAGAATCTTTCTTGTTCTTGTTATTAGACTTGACTTGAGGCATGTAAGTGGATAAGAGTAAACGCTTGGCAATGTAAGAAGAACTTTTCTTGCGGAGATCATCATTGATTGCCTTTAAAAACTCATGTTCTTGCTCAAGATTGAGCTTTTCAAGGCGTAACTTCTCATGAGCTCTTAAAAGTTCTCGACGATCTTCGAAGATAGTTTCATGAGCTAACTTAAGAGTGTTTGGTTCTTTAGTTAGAGCCTCAATTTTCTCCTTATCACTGTCATTCGTTTTATCTTGATTAGCATGATTACCTAACAAGTCATCCTCATCACTATTGAAATCAACATACTCAAGATGAGTTACCTTAGGACCTTTGGCCATGAAGCATCTTCCAATTCCTTCATTTGGTGAATCAAATATGTCGTAGGAGTTGGTTGACACAAGTGCTAGACCGGCAACTCCTTCATCTTGAGTATATTCGGAATCGGAGTGATAACTTCTCTCGGAGTGGTTGTCGGAGTCGGAGCCGGATACCCATTCACCAACATGAGCTTGATGTCTTTGTTTTATGTAGCTCCTTGATGATTTTTCCTTTCTTTCCGAATCCTTGCCTCTCCGTGAGTATCTTCGTTCATAACGATCATCTCTCCTCCTTCTCTCCCTTGATGGTGATTTTTCTCTTTTGCCTCTTCTTTTTGCAGAATCTTCTCATCTTTTGTAGGGAGCCGTACACTCATTGGAATAGTGTCCGGGTCTTCCACAATTGTAGCAGTTTCGCTCTCGACTAGAAGATCTTTTGTCATTGTAGGACCTTGACTTGGAGCTTCTATCTTTGCTTCTACTCTTGTAGAACTTGTTGAAGTTCTTCACCATTAGGCTCAATTTTTCGTTGAAGTTTTGCTTCTCACTTGATGATGTGGGTACTTCACATGAGGCTTTGTAAGCACCACTAGATTTGTTGTGAAGTTCCTCTTTATCCTTGAGCGACATCTCATGAGCAACAATTCTTCCAATGACCTCCGTTGGCTTGAGATCTTTGTAATTTGGCATCATTTGGATCAAAGTGCACACGGTATCATATTTTCCATCCAAGGCTCTTAGGATCTTCTTGATGATGAATCTGTCGGTCATCTCTTCACTCCCTAAGCCGACAATCTCGTTTGTGATGAGAGCAAGCCTAGAGTACATTTCAGTGACACATTCACCATCCTTCATTTTGAACTTGTCAAGTTGACTTTGAAGCACATCCAATTTGGATTCCTTGACGGAGTCGGTACCTTCGTGCATATTAATCAAAGTATCCCAAATTTCCTTTGCATTCTCAAGACGGCTGATTTTGTTGAATTCTTCGGGGCACAGTCCGTTGAAGATAATATCACAAGCTTGAGCATTGTATTGTAGCATCTTCAACTCATCCGCGGTAGCTTCACAGTTTGGTTCTTTCCCATCGAAGAAGTCACCTTGCAAACCAGCACACACAATAGCCCAAACGGCGGGGTTATGTCCAAGAATATGCATTTTCATTTTATGCTTCCAACTAGCAAAATTAGTGCCATCAAAGTAAGGACCTCTATGGTGATAATTTCCCTCGCTAGACGCCATACTCTCCTAGGTTGTGAAACCAAGGCTATGACCACCAAAAGCTATGGAAATCAAAGCAAATGGAGACCAAAGCTCTGATACCACTTGTAGGATCGGAAGTATGTCTAGAGGGGGGTGATTAGACTAATTGACCAAATAAAAACTTAACCTTTTCCCAATTTTAGTTCTTGGCAGATTTTAGCAACTTTAGGACAAGTCAAACAATCATCACACAATTCAAGCAAGCATGCAAAGAGTATATAGCAGAGGAAAGTAAAGCATGCACCTTGCAAGAATGTAAAGGGAAGGGTTTGGAGAATTCAAACGCAATTGGAGACACGGATGTTTTTCCCGTGGTTCGGATAGGTGGTGCTATCCTACATCCACGTTGATGGAGACTTCAACCCACGAAGGGTAACGGTTGCGCGAGTCCACGGAGGGCTCCACCCACGAAGGGTCCACGAAGAAGCAACCTTGTCTATCCCACCATGGCCATCGCCCACGAAGGACTTGCCTCACTAGCGGTAGATCTTCACGAAGTAGGCGATCTCCTTGCCCTTACAAACTCCTTGGTTCAACTCCACAATCTTGTCGGAGGCTCCCACGGGACACCTAGACAATCTAGGAGACACCACTCTCCAAGAAGTAACAAATGGTGTGTTGATGATGAACTCCTTGCTCTTGTGCTTCAAATGATAGTCTCCCCAACACTCAACTCTCTCTCATAGGATATGGATTTGGTGGAAAGAAGATTTGAGTGGAAAGCAACTTGGGGAAGGCTAGAGATGAAGATTCATATGGTAGGAATGGAATATCTTGGCCTCAACACAAGGGTAGGTGGTTCTCTCTCAGAACATATGAGTTGGAAGTGTAAATGTGTTCTGATGGCTCTCTCCACGAATGAAGAGGAGGTGGAGGGGTATATATAGCCTCCACACAAAATCCAACCGTTACACACAATTTACCAATCTCGGTGGGACCGAATCAAAAAACTCGGTCGGACCGAAAAGGTAAACCTAGTGACCGTTAGAGATTTTCGGTGGTACTGACATGCAACTCGGTAGGACCTATACGGTTAGGGTTAGGGCATAACGTAATCTCGGTGAGACCGATTACACAAACTCGGTGAGACCGATTTGGTAATTGGCTAACTAGAGAGTTGGTCAGGCAAACTCGGTGGGACCGATTTGCTCTTTCGGTGAGACCGATAAGTTACAAAAGGGAAACAGAGAGTTTACATTGCAATCTCGGTGGGACTGATTTGCTCTTTCGGTGAGACCGAAAAGTTACAAAGGGGAAACAGAGAGATTGCAACCCCATCTCGGTGAGACCGAGATCCCTATCGGTAGAACCGATTTGCTAGGGTTTGGCAGTGGTTTATGACAAGTGAAACTCGGTGGCGCCGGATGGAAAGAATCGGTAGGACCGAGTTTGGCTTGGAGTTTAGGTCATTTGTGGATATGGGAAAGTAGCTGAGGATTTTGGAGCATATCATTAAGCACATGAAGCAAAAGGCTCATTAAGCAACACCTCATCCCTCCTTGATAGTATTGGCTTTTCCTATGGACTCAATGTGATCTTGGATCACTAAAATGTAAAATGAAGAGTCTTGAGCTTTTGAGCTTGAGCCAATCCTTTTTCCTTAGCATTTTGAGGGTTCCACTTTCACCATCCATGCCATGCCAATCATTGAGCTTTCCTGAAATAATTGTCTTGGAATAGCATTAGCTCAATGAGCTATATGTTGTTATGAATTACCAAAACCACCTAGGGATAGTTGCACTATCAACCCTCTGACGAGGATTTCTTCCCCCGCTTTGAGGCCATGGTCTCCGGGTCTTCAGAGGCGGTCCTCTTCTTCCCCTGAGGAGAGGAATCTTTGATTCCTCCCTTCCGAACAGCCTCCTTCGAGGAGGCCGTTGTTTCCTTGTCCCCTCCCTTGCTTTCCTCCAAAGGCACAATCTTCAACATCCTGACCAGCACGGGATCCGGCGTGGTCTCGGGGAGGAGAGCCAGACACCTGATAAGCTTTGCTTTCGCTATCCACTCCTGTTTAAAGGACAACTCTTTTAGGGGCAAGTTTATGACAAATATACTGATAGAGAGTCTGGGCACAAGGCTACTTACTTGAGTATCCGGGCGATTGTAGCTCAGACCTGCGTCCTCGGTCAAGTCCGGACACATTGCTTGTGATCCGAAGAACAATTCATATATCTCCGCGGGTGTTGCGCCCATGAAATGCTAGAGAGCTCGCGGTCCCTCCGGATTAAACTCCCACAGGCGAAGGGGGCGACGTTTGTCGGGGAGGGTTTGGCGGATCAGCATGACCTCTGTCACTTTGACCAGGCTGAGGTATCTCTCTAAGAGATCCCTGATGCAGCCCTGCAACAAGGGCATGTCCTTGGATGGCCCCCAGTCTAGTCCTTTATTGACCCATGACGCTAGCTGTGGTGGGGGACCCAAGCGAACGGCAGGTGGCGCCACCCACTTGGTGCCCCTGGGAGCGGTGATATAGAACCACTCTCGTTGCCATAAGCCGAGCTCCTCTTGAAAAGAGCCCCTGGGCCATGGAGCATCAGCATTCTTGCTTATAACAGCGCCTCCGCACTCTGCGTGTCGTCCCTCGATCATCTTCGGTTCAACTTTGAAGGTCTTGAGCCATAGTCGGAAGTGAGGAGTAACACGGAGGAAGGCTTCACACACGACGATGAATGAGGAAATGTGGAGGATGGACTCCGGAGCTAAGTCGTGAAATTCCAACCCATAATAAAACATGAGCCCCCTCACGAAGGGATCCGTCTAGAAGCCTAGCCCCCGACGGAAGTGAGACATGAACACCACGCTCTCACCAGGCTTGGGAGTGGTAATGGCCTGCCCTTGAGCAGGCAACCTATGTGAGATTTCGTCGGTCAAAAACCTGGCCTCTCTCAGCTTTAGCACGTCCTCCTCCATCGACCTCGAAGGTCAGAACCGGACATTGTCGAAGATCCGAAGCGCCTGAAATCTAGAGCCTTGGGTGTTGGAACTCAAGGCGAAGGGCGAACTCGTTTGAGATTGAAAAGAAGGAGCAAGGCCTTGGTCTCTTTATAAGAGGTTGAATACCAAGGGCCCTCCCCGTAACCGTTTGGGACTCGCCTTTAATCGATTAAACATGCCAACTGGCACGATTGGGTTACCCACGTCCGTATTGATGAGGATCCCGTAAATAAAGGGGACACGATCTTTGCTTTGACAGGAGGTGCCAAGGAAACCGCCTCGCCAAACGCGCTAAGGTGGGGGAGTAAAAACGATTCGAATAAAGGCTAGGCCGTAGTGTGATGTCACGCTACGGGATACGTCAGCAGATTAGATTTGTGTAAATATTATTCTCTCTATGGAAATATGTGGAAACTTATTTTGTAGAGCCGGACACTATCCTTTGTGTTCAAAATCTTCTATGAAGTACTTGGAGGAGGAACGCGCCTTGCAATGCCGAAGACAATCTGCGCGTCGGACTCGTCGTCATTGAAGCGTGGTTCAGGGGCTACTGAGGGAGTCCTGGATTAGGGGGTGTCAGGATGGCCGGACTATACCTTCAGCAGGACTCCTGGACTATGAAGATACAAGATTGAAGACTTCGTCACGTGTCCGTAAGGGACTTTCCTTGGCGTGGAAGGCAAGCTTGGCGATACGGATATGTAGATCTCCTACCATTGTAACCGACTCTGTGTAACCCTAACCCTCTCCGGTGTCTATATAAACCGGAGGGTTTTAGTCCGTAGGACAGAACAACAATCATACCATAGGCTAGCTTCTAGGGTTTAGCCTCCTTGATCTCGTGGTAGATCTACTCTTGTACTACCCATATCATCAATATTAATCAAGCAGGGCATAGGGTTTTTCCTCCATCAAGAGGGCCCGAACCTGGGTAAAACATCGTGTCCCTTCTCTCCTGTTACTATCCGCCTAGACGCACAGTTCGGGACCCCCTACCCGAGATACGCCGGTTTTGACACCGACAGCGGCCGATCGTTCTGCGCCTTCCATAACCTGAATACCCACAACACCAGCGACTGCCAAGAGCTCAGAGCCATTCGCGAAGGACACTTCGGTCGATGCCCCGAGCGTGGTGACCGGGGCTACGGCCGAGGAGGAGGACGTGGTGGCGGACGCCGGGACAACCGTGGCCCGCGCCAGGAGTGGCGCAGCCGGCCTCGTGAGGATCGTAATTCCTGCTCATCTTCGAGTAGGTAAATGATAAAAAAGATAATTTTTGATGTGGAATGCTACCTAGCATAATCTTGATCATATGTCTAATCATGGCATGAATATTAAGACACGAGTGATTCAAATCAATAGTCTATCATTTGACATTTAAGACAATAATACTTCAAGCATACCAACCAAGCAATTATGTCTTATTGAAATAACATAGCCAAAGAAAGCTCATCCCTACAAAATCGTATAGTCTGGCTATGCTCCATCTTCACCACACAAAGCATTCACATCATGTACAACCCCGATGACAAGCCAAGCAATTGTTTCATACTTTTGACTTTCTCAAACCTTTTCAACTTTCACGCAATACATGAGCGTGAGCCATGGACATAGCACTATAGGTGGAATAGAATATGATGATGGGGGTTATGTGGAGAAGACAAAAAACGAGAAAGTCTCACATCGACGCGGCTAATCAATGGGCTATGGAGATGCCCATCAATTGATGTCAATGTGAGGAGTAGGGATTGCCATGCAACGGATGCACTAGAGCTATAAGTGTATGAAAGCTCAAACTGAAACTAAGTGGGTGTGCATCCAACTTGCTTGCTCATGAAGACCTAGGGCATTTGAGGAAGCCCATCGTTGGAATATATAAGCCAAGTTCTATAATGAAAATTCCCACTAGTATATGAAAGTGATAACTCAAGAGACTCTCTATATGAAGAACATGGTGCTACTTTGAAGCACAAGTGTGGTAAAAGGATAGTAACATTGCCCCTTCTCTCATTTTTTATTTTCTTTTTTTAATTTTATTTATTTATTTTTGTTGGGCTTCTTTGGCCTCTTTTTTTATTTGGGCATCTTTGGCCTCTTTTATTTTTCATAAAGTCCGGAGTCTCATCCCGACTTGGGGGAAATCTAGTATCCATCATCCTTTCCTCACTGGGGCAATGCTCTAATAATGATGATCATCACACTTTTATTTACTTACAACTCAATATTACAACTCGATATCTAGAACAAAGATATGACTCTATATGAATACCTCCGGCGGTGTACCATGATGTGCAATGATCTAGCGTAGCAATGACATCAAAAAATGGACAAGCCATGAAAACATCATGCTAGCTATCTTACGATAATGCAAAGCAATATGACAATAAATGCTCAAGTCATGTATATGATGATGATGGAAGTTGCATGGCAATATATCTGGGAATGGCTATGGAAATGCCATGATAGGTAGGTATGGTGGCTGTTTTGAGGAAGATATAATGAGGCTTATGTGTGACAGAGCGTATCATATCACGAGGTTTGGATGCACCGGCGAAGTTTGCACCAACTCTCGAGGCGAGAAAGGGCAATGCACGGTACCGAAGAGGCTAGCAATGATGGAAGGGTGAGAGTGCGTATAATCCATGGACTCAACATTAGTCATAAGAACTCACATACTTATTGCAAAAATCTATTAGTTATCGAAACAAAATACTACGCCCATGCTCCTAGGGGGATAGATTGGTAGGAAAAGACCATCGCTCGTCCCCGACCGCCACTCATAAGGAAGACAATCAATAAACACCTCATGCTCCGACTTTATTACATAACGGTTCACCATACGTGCATGCTACGGGACTTGCAAACCTCAACACAAGTATTTCTCAATTTCACAATTGCTCAACTAGCACGACTCTAATATCACCACCTTTATATCGCAAAACTATTGCAAGGAATCAAACATATCATATTCAGTGATCTACAAGTTTTATGTAGGATTTTATGACTAACCATGTGAAGGACCAGTTCATGTCATCTCTCTAAATAGATATAAGTGAAGCACGAGAGTTTAATTCTTTCTACAAAAGATATGCCCACGCTCTAACAAATATAAGTGAAGCAAAAGAGCATTCTACAAATGGCGGTTGTCTAAGTGAAGAGAAACATGCAATCCAAACTTCAAATGATATAAGTGAAGCACATGAAGCATTCTATAAAGCCATACTCAAAAGATATAAGTGAAGTGTAAAATCATTCTATAAATCAACCAAGGACCATCTCATACCATCATGGTGCATAAAAGAAAAATGAAAACTAAATGCAAAAGACGCTCAACGATTGCACATATCGCATGAACGAAACGAATCCGAAAACATACCGATACTTGTTGAAGAAAGAGGGGATGCCTCCCCAGCATCCCCAAGCTTAGATGCTTGAGTCTCCTTGAATATTTACTTGGGGTGCCTCGGGCATCCCCAAGCTTGAGCTCTTGCCTCTCTTCCTTCTTCTCACATTGGAACCTTCTCAATCATCGAACACTCCATCCACACAAAACTTCAACAGAAAACTCGGTAAGATCCTTTAGTATAATAAAGCAAATCACTACTATAATTACTGTTGCAAACCAATTCATATTTTGTTTTTGCATTGTGTCTACTGTAGTATAAATTTTTCATGGCTTAATCCACTGATATAAATTGATAGGTTCATCAAAACAAGCAAACTATGCATCAAAAACAGAATCTGTCTAGAACAGAACAGTATGTAGCAATCTAAACATTCACCATACTTCTCATACTTGAAACATTCCGAAAAAATTAGGAAAAATAAAAAAATTGTATAGAAAGACAGTGCTAAAAGAATGAGAACCATTTGACGTTCTAGTAAAAAAATAAAATTCATGCACTACAGCCAAAGTTTCTGTCCTGCACCGCACAAACCAACAAGCATCGTAAACATCCTAAAGGCAAACCTTGGCACATTATTTTTATAATACAATGGAATTGTACAAGGGGATAATTATTTTTGTTGAAAAGTTTCTGTAATCAAGATTCACAAAGTTGTCGTGAGCATGAAGAAAGTTCAAGGAGCTCTCCCACTTCAACAATGCTTGTCTTTCTCACTTTCACTTTCCTTTTTGAAAAGTTTTGGGTTCCCCTCTTTATTTTTGTTGTTTTTAAACTATATGAAAGCACTCAAGAGAAATAAATGACTCTCTAAAACTTCCGGGTTGTCTCCCTGGCAGCGCTTTCTTTAAAGCCATTAAGCTAGGCATATAGTGCTCAAGTAGTGAATCCACCCAGATCCCAAGGTATATAAAAGCCAAGTTTAATTAACAATGATTTGTAATTTAGTAATGAGCACAAAGCAACATATATCATGCAACAACAAAGTATAACTCTCTTCCTATCCATCGGCATGTCATAAAAGAACAATTCATGCACACATAGTAAAGGCCAATGCATAGTATAAACTGTTTCTTGCAATTTTACCGTATTGGAGACATAGAGAGGTGGAGATATAGTTCCTCTCTCATAATAATTGCAAGTAGGAGCAGCAAGCACATGCGTATTATATTCATCAAAATCATCATGTGCAACGGTAAAAGGCAACCCATCAATGTAATCCTTAATAAGTGCAAACTTCTCCGATATAGTGTAGTTTGGAGAATTCAAAAAGATAATAGGACTATCATGAGTGGGTGCAATAGCAACAATTTCATGTTTAACATAAGGAACTATAGCGAGTTCATCTCCATAAGCATAATTCATATTGGCATCTTGGCCACAAGCATAGCAAGCATCATCAAAAAGGGATATTTCAAGATAATCAACGGGATCATAACAGTCATCATAGCAATCATCCTTCGGTAAGCACGAAGGGGAATTAAACAATGTATGAGTGGAAGACTTACTCTCATTAGAAGGTGGGCACGGGTAGCTAATCTGCTCTTCCTCCTTTTGTTCTTCGCTCTCCTCATCATCTTTTTCATCCAATAAGCTCACAGTTTCATCAATTTGTTCTTCCATAGACTCCTGCAAAATATTAGTCTCTTCTTGGACAGTGGAGTATTTCTAAATATATGGTTTAACATAAGCATTAGAAGCATAATTCTCATAACAATATTCAAGTATGGCAAAATTTTCAGATTTGTGAAAAGTAGCATCATACGTTTCAATCAAAGAAGCAATTTCAGAAGCACCCTTAAAAGCAACAAATTCTTCAATTTGTTGAATATCATAGTAACTATAAACACCTTTAGCATAGGAAGATAAGATTCCATTATCAATAAGCTCACATTGGTAGGGAAGGTGCTTCTTAGGGTTTTTAGAACAACAAGTAACATCATATATTTCACATAAATTCCAAGCATAGCATTGCAAACGATGAATTTGATCCAATAAACGTTTCCCTTTTTCAGATATACGGTGTCTCACATAACAAGCATGCTCATCTAAAGATTTGCCCTCAACTAGGCTAGTTGGGGTTTCGGCACGAGCACATAGGGATCGAAGATGATCCAAGTAATAAACTTCAGCAGTGTGATAGATTTTCAGTGGTTCTTCAACCATTGGTTCAGTAGGTACAACTAAATTTCTTGGTATTTTGCATTTCCTACCCATAACTAAAGATAGAAAACAACTATGAACAGCAAATAAAAATTACTTAGTGATAAAGCAAACAAGCACACACGAGAATATTCACCCCACGCTATTGCTCCCCGGCAACGGCACCAGAAAAAGGTCTTGATAACCCACAAGTATAGGGGATAAATTGTAGCCTCTTTCGATAAGTAAGAGTGTCGAACCCAACGAGGAGCTAAAGGTAGAACAAATATTCCCTCAAGTTCTAGCGACCACCGATACAACTCTACGCACGCTTGACGTTCGCTTTACCGGAAACAAGTATGAAACTAGAAGTACTTTGTAGGTGTTTTTGGGTAAGCTAGCAAGAGGGTAAAGAGCACGAAAATAAAAGTAGGGTCTGTTTAGATGAAGACACAACTAAATTAGTTTTAGTAGAGAGCTTTTGTCAACAAGAAGGTTATTTGTCCCTAGGCAATCGATAACTAGACCGGTATTCACTATTGCAATTTTATTTGAGGGAGAGGCATAAGCTAACATACTTTCTCTACTTGGATCATATGCACTTATGATTGGAACTCTAGCAAGCATCCGCAACTACTAAAGATTCATTAAGGTAAAACCCAACCATAGCATTAAAGTATCAAGTCCCCTTTATCCCATACGCAAACAACCTACTTACTCGGGTTTGTGCTTCTGTCACTCACGCCACCCACCATAAGCAAATCATAAGAATATTGCAAACAAAAAAGCGGGGATCCCTCACGCTTGCGCGACACGGAGAGCACCATAGGACAACACCAATAATAAAACATACAAGTCAAACCAATCACGATCATCAAATAGCCATTAGGACAAAACAGATCTACTCAAACATCATAGGATAGCCATACATCATTGGGAAATAATATATAGTGTTGAGCACCATGTTTAAGTAGAGATTACAGCGGGTAAGAGAGAGGTTACACCACTGCATAGAGGGGGGAAGAGTTGGTGATGATGGCGGTGAAGTTGTTGGTGAAGATGATGATGATGGCCCCCGGTGGCACTCCGGCGCCACCGGAAGCAAGGGGGAGAGGGGCCCCCGTCTTCTTATTCTTCATTGACCTTCTCCATAGATGGGAGAAGGGTTTCCCCTATGGTCCATGGTATCCATGGCGTGGGAGGGGCGAGAGCCCCTCCGAGATTGGATCTGTCTCTCTGTCTCTCTCTGTTTCTGCGTTCTGTTTTCTCACCCTTCACCATTTCTTAAATATCTGGAGATCCGTAACTCCGATTGGGGTGAATCTTTCGCCCAGATCTTTCTCATGAAATTAGCTTTCCTGCGGCAAAATAAGAGCGTCAACCGCCTTACGGAGTGTCCACAAGGGTCAGGGGCGCGCCTGACACCCTGGGGCGCGCCCTCTACCTCGTGCCCCCTCGGACACCGTCTCGCATTGATTTTACTTCCCAAAAATCATAAATATTCCAAAATAATTCTCCGTCCGTTTTTATCCCATTTGGACTCCGTTTCATATTGGGTTTCTGCGAAACAAAAAACATGCAACAAATAGGAACTGGCACTGGGCACTGGATCAATATGTTAGTCCCAAAAATAATATAAAAAGTTACCAAAAAGTATATGGAAGTTGTAGAATATTGGCATGGAACAATCAAAAATTATAGATACGACGGAGACGTATCAGATCGCTGGCAGGATCAGCCTCGCGAGGGCGCCTGGAGGGATCAGCCTCACGAGGGTCGTCCTCAAGGCAACGCCGGTCTCCCTCCGCTACCGCCACCACCAAGAAGGAACGAAGACCACTGTCGGTGTCAAAACCGGCGGATCTCGGGTAGGGGGTCCCGAACTGTGCGTCTAGGCGGATGGTAACAGGAGACAAGGGGCACAATGTTTTACCCAGGTTCGGGCCCTCTTGATGGAGGTAAAACCCTACGTCCTGCTTGATTAATATTGATGATATGGGTAGTACAAGAGTAGATCTACCACGAGATCGAGGAGGCTAAACCCTAGAAGCTAGCCTATGGTATGATTGTTGTATGTTGTCCCATGGACTAAAGCCCTCCGGTTTATATAGACACCGGAGAGGGTTAGGGTTACACAAAGTCGGTTACAATGGTAAGAGATCTAAATATCCGCATCGCCAAGCTTGCCTTCCACGCCAAGGAAAGTCCTTTCCGGACACGGGACGAAGTCTTCAATCTTGTATCTTCATAGTCCTGGAGTCCGGCTGAAGGTATAGTCCGGCCATCCGGACACCCCCTAATCCAGGACTCCCTCAGTAGCCCCTGAACCAGGCTTCAATGACGACGAGTCCGGCGCGCAGATTGTCTTCGGCATTGCAAGGCGGGTTCCTCCTACAAGTACTTCATAGAAGATTTTAAACACAAAAGACAGTGTCCGACTCTGCAAAATAAGTTTCCACATATTGCCGTAGAGAGAATAATATTTACACAAATCTAATCTGCTGACGTATTCCGTAGCGTGACATCACACTACGGCCAAGCCTTTATTCGAATCGTTTTTACTCCCCCTCCTCAGTGCGTTTTGCGAGGCGGTTTCCTTGGCACGTCTTGTCAAAGCAGAGATCGTGGCCCCTTTATTTACGAGATTCTCATCCATACGAACGTGGGTAACCCAATCGTGCCCGTTGGCCTGTCCTCTTGATTAAAGGCGAGTCCCAAACGGTTACGGGGAGGGCCCTTGGTATTCAACCTCTTATAAAGAGACCAAGGCCTTACTCCTTTCTTTCAATCTCAAACGATTTCGCCCTTCACCTCGAGTTCCAACACCCAAGGCTCCAAATTTCGGGCGCTTCGGATCTTCGACAATGTCCGGTTCCGACCTTCGAGGCTGATGGGCGCCATCTTCCGTTACGGAGGAGGACGTGCTAAAGTTGAGAGAGGCCAGGTTCTTGACCGACGAAATCTCGCATAGGTTACCTGCTCAGGGGCAGGTCATTCCTATTCCCAGGCCTGGTGAGAGCGTGGTGTTTATGTCTCACTTCCTTCGGGGGCTAGGCTTCCCAATGGACCCCTTCATGAGGGGGCTCAAGTTTTACTACGGCTTGGAATTTCACGACTTAGCTCCGGAGTCCATCCTCCACATTTCCTCTTTCATCGTCGTGTGCGAAGCCTTCCTCCGTATTAATCCCCACTTCGGACTATGGCTCAAGACCTTTAAAGTAGTGCCGAAGATGATCGAGGGGCGGCACACACAGTGCAGAGGTGCTGTTATAAGCAAGAATGCTGATGCTCCATGGCCCGAGGCCTCCTTTCAAGAGGAGTTCAGCTTATGGCAACGAGAGTGGTTCTATATCACCGCTCCCAGGGGCACCAAGTGGGTGGCGCCATCTGCCTTTCGTTCGGGTCCCCCACCACAGCTAGCGTCAAGGGTCAATAAAGGACTTGACTGGGGGTCATCCAAGGACGTGCCCTTGTTGCAGGGCTACATCAGGGATCTCTTAGAAAGTGACCTCAGCCTGGTCAAAGTGACGCAGGTCATGCTGATCCGCCGAACCCTGCCCGGGAAACGTCGCTCCCTCCGCCTGTGGGAGTTTAATCCGGAGGGACCGCGAGCTCTCCAGCATTTCATGGGTGCAACGCCCGCGGAGATGTATAAATTATTCTTCGGAGCACAAGCGATGTGTCCGGACTATGTAGGCCTGAGCTGCAATCGCCCGGATACTAAAGTAAGTGGCCTTGTGCCCGGACTTGCTATCCGTATATTTGTCATAAAACTTGCTTCTAAAGAACTGTTCTTTAAACAGGAGTGGATAGCGAAGGCAAAGCTTATCAGCTGTCCGGCTCCCCTCCCCGAGACCACGCCGGATCCCGTGCTGGTCAGGATGTTGAAGATTGTGCCTTTGAAGGAAAGCAAGGGAGGGGATAAGGAAACTACGGCCTCCTCGAAGGAGGCTGTTCGGAGGGAAGGAATCGAAAATTCCTCTCCTCAAGGAAAGAAGAGGAGCGCCTCTGGAGACTCGGAGACCGTGGCCTCAAAACGGGGGAAGAAATCTTCATCAGAGGGTCCTGCACCGGGGGATACCTCGGCCGAACTATGCTCTCAAGGGGGCCAGCCCTCCACCGAGCCGTAAGTAGAGAGAGGTTTTTTCTTTGAGAAGAATCCATGTTTTATATCTAAGAAGAGTAACCGAAAATTTACCTTGTAGTTCGGACCTCAGCCCTTCTCGGCAGAGCTCGTCTTCAGGGGATCTTCTTCTGGAGATGATGGAGAGCGGAACGCCTCCCCCTGCCGAACCGCCTAGAGAGGCGGGCGACCCTGAGGTATCATTGCGGAGGGTTTCTCCGAATCCGGTGGGGCCGGAAGGCAGCCATATGCCCCCCCAAGGCTCTCCGCGTCCGTCCTTCGAGAAAGGTCATAGGATGAATCCGGCATCGTCCGGTGCATGCTCGGAGGAGCTGAAGGATCTGCTAGGGTGAGCATCTATCTCAGAGGAGCATCGTGCATTGATAGGCACGGCGATTGAAAGGGTTTCGTCCGCGGAAAGCGGATTGCACGAGGCTGTCAGAAGTTTGCTGACGGGCTTTGAGGTACGCGGAATAACGCACCCTTTTTTAACAATGGCGCATAAATAGGATGCGCCCTGTGCACATAGTAGCCCCTGAGACTTTGTGCGTTGTCAAAATTGACGGCGCGCAGAGGATCGTAACCCCAGGTCTAAAATGCCGTCTTCGTATTTAGATGACGAAGTGTCCGGCGTCCAGCCGGACTGATGAATTTGCCGAGCTAAAGCGGCAATTTGATGTGGCACAAGCTGACATAGTGCTTGTTAACAAGCGGCTTGATGAGGCACAAGGTATGTAACCCCTCCGGTGGCACCTGGTAAGAGGAGCTTATGCCAGTATCTTACTATGTGTGTGCTTGATGCAGATGGTGCGGCTGCCACGGAGAGTCTTCGGGCGGAACTTGCCCGAGCCAAGGAGCAAGCCAGAAAAAGTGATGCGGCTACCAAGAAGGCCCTTGAAGAGCTGAGAGCCGAACAGGCTGCTCACTGCCGAAGCAAGAAAGAGATGGCCGAGATGGCCGTGAAGCTGAAGAGCGCTGCTGACCATTGCAGGCTTCTGGAAAAAGAAGATCAGGCGGAACACACGGACTTGGAGAAGGCCGTTACCGATGCCAAGGATGCTCGCTCTGCGATGAGAGCTGCGAAGGAGGAGCTTCGTGAAGCCGGAGAGATCGCGGCTGGAAGGCCCTTTATGCTGCGGAGGAAGTTTTGTGATCCTAAGCATGCTCCGTTGGACCGGTTGTGGAGTACGACGGACACCTATCTGGATTTGGCGGTGAGTGCTGCTGATGCGACCGAACACTTTCGAGATCAAGAAGATCGCGAAGCGGAGAAACTCTTCTGGTCGCAGTTCCACAATCCAGAGTGTCCACTGTCGGTGGCCGATCGTCTGGCCGAATGGGCCGAGCTGAATAGGTTGTCCGGACTCGCCATGAAGTGCGTCATGAGCCATTTGTGGCCGGAGAGATCGGAGCCGAAGAGTTATTTAAGCTTGGTGCAGCAATTCCTTGGTGCGGTGCCGCGTATTAATGCCATGAAGAGGTCAGCATGCATAGAGGGCGCACGGATGGCTCTTGCTCGTGTCAAGATATACTGGGCGGAGATGGAGACCACAGTTGTTGCATCCCGAGATTCGGACAAAAGCCGAGTACTTGCCGAGCACTATTTTCAGGAAGTCCTTCAAGGCGCTCGTGTAATAGAGACGCAGTGCTCGAAGGATACTATGTTCTAATAGCGTATTTTATTGTAAACCAATATTTTGATAAATTGTAGAAGCCTTTTATACTTGTGCCTTCAAGTATTTGTAACACCTCCTGTGCAGCCGTTTTTAATATATATATATATATATATATATATATATATATATATATATATATATATATATATATATAATCTGAAAGATGGCAGTCGTCGGCTTCAGCCCCCACGCAAATAATGCGGGGGTGCTCGCAGAAGGCGCATTTTCACACTTGACCCAACGTCTTGGTCCTACAAAGGAGGTGATAGCGCAGCGAGCTAGGCAATCGGACTATAATGCTTTATCACTTTCACTTAGCCATAGGAGCTTGACAGTGAGGCTACTTATACAGCCCCTGGTGGCGCCTGCGCTCGCCCGAACTCGGGGCGCATATGTGCCTGGCCGGGAAACGGCCCTTCGTTAATGCGGAGGAATCATATAGATTCTGGTGAGTCATCGAGTGGTTGACCAGTCTCACACTATATCATGACAGTCAGTTTTTGGCTTTCTCTACTGAGGTGCTCGCCTGGCCGAACCGGGGCACAATCGCAGTAGTTCTCATGGTGCCGCCTTAGCCGATAGTGCGGAACGTAAGGCAGCAAAACACAGGAGCCGGGCAACCCAACATTTGACCAAAGACATGATTCGGAGCTGATGCATATAAGGCCAAACTCGCGACGCCGAACACTCCCTAAGTATTCGGTCTTTATGAGTAAGGGCGGGACAACGCCCTTTGTCGGCATTCTGGGAACGGGGGTCCCCAGACTTGCCTGCCTGCGGCCTGTGGCGTGGCTCAAAGGGGGCCCAGCACGGCCCATCTTCATCAACACAAGACCCAAGACCCTCGCGAGGGGCCAAGCCTCGCGGGGCGGACGACATGGTGCTTCCTCAGGCACGGCCTCGTCAGGCTGGCTCACGAGGAGGCGGAGAGATCAAGGCGGGGTACCTCGCGAGGTGCCCATGACGCAAGCCTTAACGACCAAAGGCGCCAGGCGGGCGCCAGCCCGCGCAGTGTCCTCCCTTTCCTCTTTGGTGCAAAGGGGGCAAGCGCAGGCGGGAGGATCAAGCAAAGGCATCCATTTCGGTGCAACGAGACCAAGACCAGTCCAACAGAGGGAAGGAGGTCATCGTGGAGCCCAGAACGGTGTCACCACAGGGCCTTTGGCAGGCAAGGACCAACTTTAGTCAGGATAAGTGTACCAGATGTTCCCCTTTGAATTGGCCAATTGTTGGCGCCCTTCCCGCTCGATATTTGGGGAGAGGTCCAGGGCCTTTGCCTATAAATAGGACTAGCCACCCCCAGGGTAGAGGCATCTGGCAACGGAGAGATCATCGGGCAACCAGCACCGAGAGATCATCGAGCAATCTAGCAATTGGATCGGAGAGAAAGAGAGAGAAGGGCGACTGAACTCCCCCTAGCAGTTCATCGTCCTAGCTAAGAACAGACCCTCGCGAGGCTGTTCTACCTTGTAGTGTTCATCATCACCAGCCCAAGAGGCAATCCACCACACCACACTGGAGTAGGGTATTACACCGCATCGGTGGCCTGAACCAGTATAAACTCTGTGTCTCTTGTGTTGTTCTTTTGGTAGTTTAGATCTTTGTGAGACGGAGAGGTAGAGGGCATAATCTCCGCGCGCACCCCAGAGTTCGAACCTTAAGGGTCTGCCGGAACCCGAAATCCGACATTTGGCGCGCCAGGTAGGGGTGCGCCGGAATTTGTCTTCCACAGCTCCGCTCTCCTCCGACCGTCGCGTCCATGTCTGACGCTCGTCGGGCCCGTGCCGAGCGCCGGGCCGCCATCGCTTCCCGCATCGCCCAGACGGCTCCCGTCGGTGGGCGTCCTCGTCGTTCCCCGTCGCCCATCGTCAACACCGCCACCGGCCCGGCAGGGAACGAGCAGCAAGCGTCGTCTCAGCACCCGTCCGTGTGGCAAGACGGCCGCACCGCTACTCCGTCGCTCACACCAGCTGGCTCTTCGCCCCGCGCGCTCCGCGCACCCTTGGAGGCTCGAGCTTCACTCATCGCGGCAAACGAGCTCCTGCGCTACCGTCCCGTCGACGACGTCTATGAAGAGTGGCTCGACCGCGTCGCCGAGCTCGTCCGCGCCGCAGGGGGCTCTCCTGCGCCATCCGCTCCGCTGCGCCGCACCCCGCCCCAAGCGGGCAATGAAGCTCCGAGGGCGTACCAGCCGCCTCCTCTCCAAGAAGATGCCATGGCTCCAAGGCGCGTGGCCCCTGGGCGGAACCCGCTCCGTCAGGAGCCAGCCCAGCAAGAACGGAGCTGCCAAGAAGTCCCTCGACCGCAAGAGGCTGCCCGGACGCTTCCTGCTCCGGATCGCCGTGACCCTGCTCCAGCTCCGGCACGTCAAGACCCCGCGCTACTTCCAGCTGCAGCACATGCGGACCCGCAAGGCCAAGCTCTCCCTCAACCGAAGCCTCTCGTGGCCACCGCAGGCTGCCGCGCCTACACCACCGAGCTGCGCAGCGTCGCATGGCCCGGCAAGTTCAAGCCAGACCTGCCTCCTCGCTATGACGGCACGACCGACCCTGCAGAATTCCTCCAGCTCTATGAGCTGGGCATCGAAGCTGCCAGTGGAGACGAAAAGGTCATGGCGAACTGGTTCCCCATGGCGCTCAAGGAAGGAGCTCGCACCTGGCTCCTGAACCTGGCCCCAGGCACGATCTCTTCCTGGGACCAGATGCGCACCCACTTCATCGCCAACTTCCAAGGTACTCGCGACCGGCCGCCCGCCGTGAGCGACATGCGCCGCATCAAGCAACAACCCGGAGAGACCCTATAAAGTACATCCAGCGCTTCAACAGTGCACGCCTCAAGATCCCGAAGGTGTCCGAGGAAGCCATCATCTCAGCCTTCTCCGATGGTGTGCGCGACGTCAAGATGAAGGAGGAGCTGGCGATGCATGAAGACCTGTGCACCTCCCTCGAGCTGTTCAACTTGGCGACCAAGTGCGCCAGGGCTGAGGAGGGGCGTCTCTCCCTCATCGAGCTACCTGCCGTAGACCCAGAAGAGAAGAAGCCCAAGGCCAAGGACGTGAAGCGCAAGGGGGCTCCCGTGCTCGCGGCGGAACCGGACACCAAGCGGGGCAAGGATCTGCCCGAATCCTCCAGGGGCAGCCGGTACTGTGTGTACCACGACCTCCACACCCACAACACCAATGAATGCCAAGAGCTCCGCGCCGTGCGAGAAGGAAGGATCGGCCGTCGTCCCGACCGCGCTGACCGGGGCTACGGTCGAGGAGGAGGAAGAAACCCAGGACGCTGGGAAGACCGCGGCCCGCGCCAAGGATGGCGTGATCAACCTTGCGAGGACCGCTGGCGAGACCTGCCTCGCGAGGGGGATTGACGGGATCAGCCTCATGAGGATCGCCTGCAGGGCAACGCAGGCCTCCCTCCACTGCCGCCTCAGCCAAGCAGGAACGAGGACCGCCATCAAGACGAGGGGGCTAGGGGCTTCCAGGAGCCGCGCGCAATCGCCTGCATCCTGGGCGGAGCTCAAGCCCCAGCCTCCCAATGCATCTTCAAGAAGTTCGCCCGCGAAGTGAATGCAGTACTCCCCAAGCTCGAAGCAACGCGCCCTCTCAGGTGGTCGGCGTGCGCCGTCACGTTCAGCTCAGCAGATCAGCTCAAGTGCGCGGCCACAACCGGAGTCCTCCCGATGCTTTGCTCCCCAGTCATGAGCAATGTGCTGGTCACCAGGACCCTCATCGATGGCGGAGCAGGGCTCAACGTCCTGTCCATGGAAACATTCAACAATCTCCAAGTGCCCTATGACCAGCTTCAGCCAACCAAGCCTTTCTCCGGAGTCACCGACGGTTCCACGATCCCGATCGGGCAGGTCCGCCTCCCTGTCACCTTCGGTGCCCGCAGCAACTACCACACCGAGCTCATCGATTTCGACGGCGTCTACATCCGCCTGCCGTACAACGCCATCCTCGGGTACCCAGCACTGGCCAAGTTCATGGCCGTAACTCATCATGGCTACAACGTCCTCAAGATGCCAGGAAGTGGCAGAGTCATCACGGTGCCATGTGAACAGAAGGATGCAGTGTGTTCCCTGGAGCGAGCCTTTCAGGCCGTGTCACTAGAAGACCCAGATCGTGGAAGAAGGAGGCTTCCCGAGATCACCCCCAAGAAGAAGAAGACATCGTCAAGCTCAGCCCCTCAGGAGGTAGGCCCTTCAGGGCCCACGTCTGCCCAAGGGGACCCTCCTTCCATCGCATAGGGAAGCGTGCCTGGCGCCCTCCTCAGGCAGGGCTCGAGGGCTCTCACCTGGAGGGCCACCGACCTGGCCAGGGTCATGAGGGAGGCGCTGGGGCACCACGTGGAGGCATGCCTTGAAGCACTTTTCCCTCAAGAAGGAGCGAGGCAAGGAAGGTCAGACCAGCAGGAGTTCGTTAACAAGGTCGTTCAAGAACTACAGGAGTCAAGAATCATGAGAGGTTGCCGCCGTCTATCGGCTGTGGCTCCCCATCCAGGCGAGGATGGTGGGCTGCGCGTCTGCATCGACGTACCAGGGCTCAATCGGGTCACCACGATGGACCGCCTCTGGCCCTCGCAAGTGGGGCGTTGCGGAGGCCCACCCCACAGCTATGTTTGCATGCCTTACGGCTTGCCGAGCATGGCTGATGCGTGCCAGCGCCTCATAAGGAGCATCATGGAGACTCAGGAAGACAGGCATTCCGCAGTCCTGGCGGAGATAGAGATGATTCGTGAGGAGCCACCAGCGCCTCCGGAGCCTCCTGAGGCCCCTGGGCCTGGGGGCTCGTGAGGATCGGCTTCCGTAGCCCACCGAGTCTGCTGCACCAACACCACTTCATCTTCGACATCTTCAGGTGACATCCTTCAAGCTTCATTTCCAGCTGGGAGCGCCCTCCCAGGGCTGCATCATTCCCAGGCCACGTGGGTCCGTCCCTGCGGCATGTGTCCCTTTTTATTTTCGGTCATTAGCTTGCTTTGTTGGGGGCGCCCCTCGGGCTGCATCATCCCCAGGCCGCTCGGGCCAGGCCCGGTGGCATGTATCTCCCTTGCGTTTATTTCGAGCTATGCATTCGCCTATCATGCTTGATTACTTGATGCCTGTTCACGGCACCTCTTCTTCTCCATGTCGACCACTTGCACATTAAAGGGAGGGTACCTGAGCATCGCGACTCAGGGCTCTTACTAGCTCTCCAGCCCTCACCCTCTGGCCTTGTCCACGGCATCGCGGCCTGGCATACCAGCGACGACTGAGACAGGCTCGAGGGCCGGGACCCGAGGACGTAGAGTGCCGGCATCTAACCAAATTTGCAGGAACACATCTCAAGATACGGCCCAGTGCCAGGCGGAACCCGCCTAGAGGTAGGGCCCTGTGAGTCCCGCGCTGGCTCACAGGAGCCCAGGTACACTTCACCCGCGCCAACCAGAGCAACTAACGATCGACTTATAGCTGTCATGGCAACCCTTGTTTCCTTCTATGATGAGCTTGCAGGATCCCCTGAGGGAATTGCGTCGGCCGAGGCCCTCACGGAGTTCCCTTCACCCTCGACCGCGTGAACCGCTTGCACGTTTTGTTTTTGTTTTTGAGCTCCGTGAACCGCTTGCACGTTAAAGGGGGGGTGCCTGAGCATCGCGACTCAGGGCTCCTACTGGCTCTCCAGCCCTCACCCACTGGCCTTGACCATGGCATCGCGACCTGGCATACCAGCGACGGCTGAGACCAGCTCGAGGGTCGGGACCCGAGGATGTAGAGCAGAAAGGGGAGCAAAGGCGAGGGAGAAGGGGCGCGCGAGGACCTCGCCAAGCAACTCCGTTCCCGCTGCCGCGCGGACCCGACGTTACACCAGGAGTAACACCTGATTAACAAGATAAGTCACCACCCGAAAACACAGGCTACCGTGGCACTACCTCTGCACCTAACGTAATTCCGTACTAGCGACGTCGCTTCCCTTTGTCACTGAGCGACGGCTGCTTGGGCGCCAAAGGGGACCTCCTGAGCATCGCGACTCAGGGGCTCTTACCGGACCCAGGGCCGCTCACCTCCTGGCCTTGACCACGGCATCGCGACCTGGCATACCAGCGACGGCTGACGCCGCCTTGGGACTGGGACCTGTCGACGCAGAGCACAAAGCCCTCGCGAGGGTCGAAAGGGCGAACTAAGCTACGACGGAATTGACGACTCGCACAGTTCCATAGCAAGAGCTACATATCAAAAAGGATCACAGACACCTTACAAGCCCCCATTGGGCGCAGTATGATTCCTTGCAGGAAACAAATCCTAAGGGATGCTAACTACACGCGCCACTGCAAAAGACGCCATCATCAACAGTGGGCCGTCAAGCACCGGTGCCAACCCCATCCAGATCAGAGTCGGCAACGGCCAAGCGAGCCCGCCCTGCTCCGAGAGCGGCGCTGGCTCGTGGGCTCATAGCTATCGTCGCTCGTCTCCGGAGTCGCGAAGGTCTCGCTGGGGTCGCTGGATCATCCGGCGCTTCCGTCACTTGTGGAGCTGTCCAGGGAGCGGTCGGCGGGCCTAGCCCTCACCATGGCAAGGTCCTGGCCGCCTTCCCTAGGGCAGCACTCCAGCCGGCGCCCGTTCGCGTCAAAGACCTTGAAGAACATCACCGACGCGCCATCGTACTCCAGGTGGATCGTGAGGGCGCCCCTTGCTCTGCAACCCCGAGCGATCTCGCCCCAGCCGCGAGTCATGAAGACCTCGCCCGAGGCAATGACCGCGACCTCTGCCTCGGTCGCGGGAGTGTTGCAGTCGGCGTGCTGCAGCCATAGCTCCAGGAGTCTTCCCTGCAGGAAGACAGAGGCGAAGAAGGGGGGAAAGCGAATCCAAGTTCAAGGGGGAATGGCGGCGTGGAGCACGAGCTCGCGGGAGTAGCCCTCGGCGTGGACTCCAGGAGGAACGACCCACACCTTCGTGACCCGTCGGCGCCGGCGACGACGCTGGCCGCGGGGATCGGCATCTCCTCCTTCAAGGCCCTCGGTGTGGGCATACAAGGGAAGCGGGAACCCCGGTGGAGGCCGCTCGTACCAAGGCCTCGACACCACCTGACGGTCTTCCTCGTCTCGGCCGCGAAAGGCAGGCCATTTCTTCGGCAGAAGCGGGTCTGGTCCCTCTCGACGAGCCTTTCCCTTCTCCGCTGCAGAGAACCGGCGGATCGGAGCCATCACGGCAAGGCGGAGCAAGAATCAGGGCGAAGGAGAAAGCAAGGAGAGATGGACTGGAAGGGCACGCGCGGTGCCGTACTTATAAGCGGTGAAGGCCGACCGTCGGCCTCCACGATCACAGGTAATCATGACACGATTTGCATGCAGGGACTTGTCCAATCCGCGCGATCATCGAGGCATCATGGGGAAGCGGAGACACTCACGTCCAATCAACCGCCACGCGGCGCCCAAGGCCGCAGGCTGTTAGGGCCCGCGGCGCTTCGCCCTTGCCCTTTCGCTTCTTGGCACGGCCAAGTCCATGCGCGCCTTGGGCCCGGGGGCTACTGTCGGCGTTTTGGGAATGGGGGTCCCCAGACTTGCCTGCCTGCGGCGTGGCTCAAAGGGGGCCCAGCACGGCTCATCTTCATCAACACAAGACCCAAGACCCTCACGAGGGGCCAAGCCTCGCGGGGCGGACGACACGGCTCTTCCTCAGGCACGGCCTCGTCAGGCTGGCTCACGAGGAGGCGGAGAGATCAAGGCGGGGTACCTCGCGAGGTACCCATGACGCAAGCCATGACGACCAAAGGCGCCAGGCGGGCGCCAGCCCGTGTAGTGTCCTCCCTTTCCTCTTTGGTGCAAAGGGGGCAAGCGCAGGCGGGAGGATCAAGCAAAGGCATCCATTTCGATGCAACGAGACCAAGACCAGTCCAACGGAGGGAAGGAGGTCATCGTGGAGCCCAGAACGGCGTCACCATAGGGCCTTTGGCAAGCGAGGACCAACTTTAGTCAGGATAAGTGTACCAGATGTTCCCCTTCGAATTGGCCAATTGTTGGCGCCCTTCCCGCTCAATATTTGGGGAGAGGCCCAGGGCCTTTGCCTATAAATAGGACTAGCCACCCCCAGGGTAGAGGCATCTGGCAACGGAGAGATCATCGGGCAACCAGCACCAAGAGATCATCGAGCAATCTAGCAATTGGATCGGAGAGAAAGAGAGAGAAGGGCGACTGAACTCCCCCTAGCAGTTCATCGTCCTAGCTAAGAACAGACCCTCGCGAGGTTGTTCTACCTTGTAGTGTTCATCATCACCAGCCCAAGAGGCAATCCACCACACCACACTGGAGTAGGGTATTACACCGCATCGGTGGCCCGAACCAGTATAAACTCTGTGTCTCTTGTGTTGTTCTTTTGGTAGTTTAGATCTTTGCGAGACGGAGAGGTAGAGGGCATAATCTCCGCGGGCACCCCAGAGTTCAAACCTTAAGGGTCTGCCGGAACCCGAAATCTGACACCCTTGGTTATAAGCCCCTAGTGTCCAGGTACGCGCAAAATTCTGACGTGGCCACATGCCAAGACGTCAGCATCCTCCCTGATTATACCGAAAAACCGGAGGATGTGTATCAACAAGAGACAGTAAAAAAGGTTTACGCAGGGTCTTAATCTGAAAAGAATCCTTGGAACGGGTCCCTGCTGCACGTCTGCGCCTGTGTCTCCGTTGTGCCGTATCCTGGACGGGCGCAGCACGGTGTTCATCTGTAAAAGAGAGGAACTTAGTTGAAAAAAGGTCGTGCCGAACAGGAGTTATACTAAATAAGCAAAGTATAAATTGAAATGGGTAAAATTGAGCTTGATTGTCTCGTATTTTATATGCGCGGAGCCCCTAGCGCAGGTGTATACGGCTATTAAGCCTTTATTAATTATATGTTTATGTCGGACTCGTCTAGGCGTGTCTGTGGTCTTAACGACTTGTTTGGATGTTTTTGGCTGATGAAGCCGTATTATTGTGGGGCTGTTAAGGCAGCCGCACGATCTTCCGCGTGGGGGTGCGTTCCATGTTTCCCTTTAGTGAGATGATACCTCGTGGACCGGGCATCTTGAGCGTAAGAGATGCGTAATGCGGTATTGCGTTAAAGCGGGCGAAAGCTTCACGTCCCAGCAGTGCTTGATAGCGACTTGGGAATGGGACGATGTGGAAAGTTAGCTTTTCGCGGCGGAAGTTATTGGGGGAGCCGAATATAACTTCAAGCCGAAGAAAACCCATGCAATGGGTATCCGGACTTGGCGTTACCCCTTGAAAGGAGGTTTTGCTGCGGCAAATTTTTGTTGGGTCTATCCCCATGTGGCGGATTGTGTCCTGGTATATCAGGTTTAGACCGCTACAGCCGTCCATCAGGACATTTCTAAACTGGAGTCCGCCAATTTTTGGATCGAGTACCAAGGCAGTCTAGCCTGCGTTCCTAATACTTCTAGAGTAATCCAGATGATCGAAGATGATTGGTTTTGACAACCAGTGGCGGGACTCCTTTGGGATAGGCCGTATGGCATGTACCTTTATGGGCGCCGCTCGTCTTGTTATGTGGAGTAAGTTTACTGTTTTTACTGCTTGTGGAAAATTCTTTTGTTTCCTGGTGCTCTGCTTTTGGGCTTCGTCATCGCCTTCACTTGGTGTGTCGAGCCCCTTGTGTTCGGCGTTGAGTCTGCCGGATTGCTTAAAAACCCAGCAATCTCTGTGATTATGGTTTGCAGGCTTCCCGGGAGTACTGTGTATCTGACATATCTTATCCAATATTTTGTTTAAGTTGGACAGATCGTCCCTATTATCTTTGAGGGGCAGCTTTTTCTGATTCTGCCGCGAGCTTTGGAATCCGGCATTGACTGTCGTGCTCTTCGGGCTGTTTCCCTTAGTCCGGCGCCGGTCCTTGTTGTGTCGCGGTTTTCCGTTTCCATCCCTAATTTCGGATGTACTTGGGTCGCTGGTGCTACATCTTGCCAACCAGCTGTCCTCTCCTGCGCAAAAGCGAGTCATGAGGCTTGTTAATGCGGCCATTGTTCTTGGCTTTTCTTGACCGAGGTGTTTGGCGAGCCATTCGTCTCGGACGCTATGCTCAAAAGCTGCTAAGGCTTCGGCGTCCGGACAGTCGACTATCTGATTCTTTTTAGTAAGAAATCTATTCCAGAATTGCCGAGCTGACTGTCCGGGCTGTTGAGTTATGTGACTGAGATCGTCTGCATCCGGAGGGCGAACATAGGTCCCTTGAAAATTTGCTCGAAAAGCGTCCTCGAGCTCTTCCGAACTTCCAATTGTGTTTTCAGGAAGGCTTTTGAGCCAATGCCGGGCTGGCCCTTTAAGCTTGAGGGGTAAGTATTTTATGGTGTGGAGGTCATCTCCTCTGGCCATATGTATGTGGAGGATATAATCCTCGATCCAGACTCCGGGGTCTGTTGTTCCTTCGTACGCCTCTATGTTTACGGGTTTAAATCCCGCTGGAAATTCATAATCCAGGACCTCGTCGGTAAAACATAGGGGGTGTGCAGCACCCCTGTATTTGGATGTGCCATGATGTTCGGATACTTGTTTTGTTGCATTGCTTACGAGAGCTTGCTTTCTTGGCCCATAAATAGATCTGGCTGGGCCATCCTTTTGATGCGAATCCTTGAGTGGATCATGTGCCGACTTGTGTGCGGCGCTGCTTGCCGCTCCGTGCTGGCCATGGGGTCGTCGATCCGACCGGGTGGCTTTCTTACTTTTTGAATGCGGGGGCTCTAAGGCCTCCTCGTCGAATTCCGGCAGTAGCTTTCGCTTCGGATAGCTTTTTGTGCGGCGACTATCGCCGTATTTGGCTACGGTGTTGAGTACTTTGCTCCAATTGATTCTGAGTGCGTTTTCCGCAGTTTTGGGCTTCCGCTTCTGGTTTTTCAGGCTACGTGCAGTAGCGATGAGCCTTTTGTGGAGGTTCTTCTGCTCCATGAGCTTATCTGGTGTAAGGTCGTCCGGAATGCCGTTTATGCCGGGGACGGGTTGTTCGGTTTGTTTATCCGAGTTGTCCTGTTCGGACGGTTGCTCTGAGGCATGCTCGTCGTCCGCCAGCTCATCCTGCTCTATGGCTGGGTCTGTATGGCTGCTGTCTTTATCGAGGCGGGGCTTGGAGCGGCGTTTACGCCGCCGCTTTGATTGCTTTTTGAGAGAACGATCCCTCGTTGCATCCCTGTGTTCCTCGTCGTCGCTTCCTTTAGGTGTATCCACCATGTACACATCATGGGATGAGGTGGCTGTCCAATGCCCTATAGGCGTTGGTTCATGTGCGTCTCTTGCATTGTCGTCCATACCGACGATGTCTTCGGAGTCGAAATTGAGCACCTCATTTAAACTATCGACGGTGGCTACCGAATGGGTGGTGGGTGGGCTTTGAATTTCTTCATCGTCCGTATCCCATCCTTGCTGACCGCAGTCCGGCCAGGGCTCTCCTGATAAAGAGAGAGACTTTAATGACTTCCGAATATCGCCAAAGGGCGAGTGCTGAAAGATGTCCGCGGCACTAAATTCCATGATCGGCGCCCAATCGGATTTTATTGGCAGGGGCGTGGAGGGCTCGGAGTCCGGACAGGAGTCCGGTCCTTCGGAGTCACGGGCCTTGCGGAGTGCGGGACTGGTGTTCGTATCGATCACCGTTGGGATCGCAGCCCCCAAGGCGGCGTCCAACCACACATCCTCGATCGGCGCAATTGGTTCCGAATCAAGGGTCGGAACCGATGTGTGTGCGGCCTCCAGGGCACTGTTTGGTGGCAGTGCTAGATCATGCCCATCGCGACAGTGCGGCGCGCTCGGCTGTGGCTTGAATCCATCGAAGATCAAGTCCCCGCGGACGTCAGCCGTATAGTTTAAACTTCCAAATCTGACCTGATGGCCAGGGGCGTAGCTTTTGATCTGCTCCAGATGGCCAAGCGAATTGGCCCGCAGTGCGAAGCCGCCGAAGACGAAGATCTGTCCGGGGAGAAAAGTCCCACCCTGGACTGCATCGTTATTGATGATTGGAGGAGCCATCGGGCCTAAAAACGACGACACAGAGGAACTCTCAATGAAAGCACCAATGTCGGTATCAAAACCGGCGGATCCCGGGTAGGGGGTCCCGAACTGTGCGTCTAGGCGGATGGTAACAGGAGACAAGGGACACAATGTTTTACCCAGGTTCGGGCCCTCTTGATGGAGGTAAAACCCTACATCCTCCTTGATTAATATTGATGATATGGGTAGTACAAGAGTAGATCTACCACGAGATCGAGGAGGCTAAACCCTAGAAGCTAGCCTATCGTATGATTGTTGTATGTTTTCCTACGGACTAAAGCCCTCCGGTTTATATAGACACCGGAGAGGGTTAGGGTTACACAAAGTCGGTTACAATGGTAAGAGATCTAAATATCCGCATCGCCAAGCTTGCCTTCCACGCCACGGAAAGTCCCTTCCGGACACGGGACGAAGTCTTCAATCTTGTATCTTCATAGTCCAGGAGTCCGGCTGAAGGTATAGTCTGGCCATCCGGACACCCCCTAATCTAGGACTCCCTCAACCACCACCAAGACGAGGGGGCTGGGGGCTTCCAGGAGCCGCGTGCTATCGCTTGCATCTTGGGTGGAGCTCAAGCCCCAGCCTCGCAGCGCATCTTCAAACAGTTTGCTTGTGAAGTGAATGCAGTCCTCCCCAAGCTCGAGGCCACACGCCCGCTCAGTTGGTCCCAGTGCCCCATCACGTTAAACTCGGCAGATCAGCTCAAGTGCGCAGCTACCGCTGGCGCCCTCCCGATGCTTTGCTCCCCAGTTATCAGCAACGTGCAAGTTACCAAGACCCTCATCGATGGCGGCGCAGGGCTCAATGTCCTGTCCGTCGACACATTTGACAACCTCCAAGTGCCATATGACCAGCTTCAGCCTACCAAGCCTTTCTCAGGAGCCGACGGTTCCACCACACCAATAGGGCAGGTCCGCCTCCCTGTCACCTTCGGAGAACGCAAGAACTCCCGCACCGAGCTCATCGACTTCGACGTCGCGCACATCCGTCTGCCGTACAATGCCATCCTCGGGTACCCAGCCCTGGCCAACTTCATGGCGGTGACCCATCACGACTACAATGTCCTCAAGATGCCGGGAAGCGGGGGAATCATCATAGTCCTGTGCGAAGAAAGAGATGCGGTGTGCTCCCTCGAGCGTGCCTTCCTAGCTGCAACAATCGACGACCCTGACAGCAAGGGCGAGGTCCCTCCTGAGGTCATCCCCAAGAAGAAGAAGCAGTTGCGCCATGCAGGACCTCAGGAGGGTGGCACCGCAGCTGGAGCCTCATCAGGATCAGTGCCCGCTCCTGGGGCGCCTCCCTCCATCTCATAGGAAAGCGCGCCCAGCGCCCCACTTGGGCAGGGCTCGGGGGCTCTCTTCTGGAGGGCCTCAGACTTTGCCAACATCACGAGGGAGGCGCTTGGGCACCACTTGGAGGCGTGCTTCACGTCACATTTTCCTCAGGAGGACACAGGGCGAGGAACGCCCACCGCTCAGGAGTTCATCACCAAGACCGCTCAGGAACTGCAAGACGCAAGGGCCATGTGCGGCGACCGCCGCTCACCAGGCACAGCTCCCCATCCAGGCGAGGATGCCGGGCTGCGCATCTGCATCGACGTCCCAGGACTCCACAGGGCCGCCTCTCAGGAGCTCTTCTGGCCTTCGCGCGTGGGACCCTATGAGGGCCCACCCCACAGCTATGTTCGCATGCCTTTTGGCTTGCCGAGCGTGGTGACTGCCTATCAGCACAACCTGCGGAGCATCTTGGCGGCTCAGGAAGCCAGGCACCACGTCGTGCTGACGGAGATGGAGACGGTCCTCAAGGAACCACCTGAGCCCCCAGAGCCTCCTGAGGCTCAGGGCCCCGGAGGCTCGTGAGGAGCAACCCCTTCGCCGCGTACCTTCAGTTGTCCCAACACTCCTTCGTCAACAGAACCAGGTAACATTTTCCAAGTTTATTTAGCTAGGAGCGCCCCTCGGGCTGCATCATTCCCAGGCCGCGTGGGTCCGTCCCTATGGCATGTATCCCTTTTATGTCTTTAACTTACCTTGTTGGGAGCACCCCTTAGGCTGCATCATCCCCAAGCCACTCGGGCCTGACCCAGTGGCATTTATCTCCCGTGCATTTACTTAAACCTACCGCTCTCCATACTTAACCTTCCTGTGATTACTACCTGCTTGATCGCCACCCACCACGGGGGCTCCCCACGCCGGCACGGTGCTGGTGCACGGGTCCGTACCTGCCACGTCGACAAACCTGAGCGGTCGAGCTCTGGCTCACGGCACGCCCCATGCACATCAACTCACCAGGCCCTCAGTGCCTTCACTCCGTCACAGAGCAACCAGTGGCAGGCTGGTAACCATAACGGTAGATCGCGTTCTTCCTTGTGCTGGCTCGCAGGAATCTCACGAGGATAGCATTAGGCGACACCGCAAGCTCCCACCTCTTCCATGTAATCAGCTTGCACGTTAAAAGGGGGGCTCCTAAGCATCACGACTCAGGAGCTCTTACTGGCTCTCCAGCCCTCACCCCTTGGCCTTGACCACGGCACGCGACATGGCATACCAGCGGCGGCTGAGCTCGCTCGAGGGCTGGGACCTGAGGACGTAGAGCACAAAGGAGAGCATTGGAAGGGGGAAGACTCGTATGGGCCTGACCTAGCTACGCTGTGGATGTTCGCGCACAGGTATGGCTCATCACGAGGAATCGGCCCCGGACCACCAAGATAAGTCTCGCGCTTAGATCGATTAACCACTGGAACCTAGGGGTCGCTCTCGCCGCAGCCCTGTTGTGGCAATGTCACCTCCCTTTCTTATCTTACCACGACTGCTTGATCGCTAAGGGGGACCCCCTGAGCGTCGCGCCTCAGGAGCTCTTACTGGACCTCGGGCCGCTCACCTCCTGGCCTTGACCACGGCACGCGACCTGGCATACCAGCGACGGCTGAAGCTTGCCTGGGGACCGGGACCTGTTAGCTTAGAGCAACAAGCTGTCGCGAGGTTGGAAAGGGCAGACTGAGCCTCAACAGGACTTGCGCTCACGGGTTTCCATAACCAGGATAATATCAATAAAATACATTACAGACCCTTTACATTCCCCCACGGGGCACTTCTTGATTCCTCGCAGGGAACAGAAGTCAAGAACTTAGGAGAATCCTATCTACACACCCCCGCGGCCGACGCCATCATCAACAGTGCGCCACGGGAGGCTGGTGCCAACCTCAGCCAGATCAGCGGCGGCGGCGGCGGACGGACGTTGCGGCCCTGCTCCGGGCGCAGCGAGAGCTCGAGGGCACGTAGCTGCCGTCGCTCGTCTCCAGAGTCTCGTAGAGCTCAAGAGAACCGCTTGACTCCCAAGAGTGGCTGCTGCTGGAGTAGCTGCGAGCGGGGCACGCCTCATCCTGGCGCTCCCCTTCAGGGCAACACTCCAAGCGGCGACCTCAGCGTCGAAGACCTTGAAAAACAGCGTGGAGGCGTCGTCGTACTTGAAGTGGATCGCGAGGGTGCCCTCCACACGGCAAACCCGCGCGACCTCGCCCCAGCCGCGGGTCATGAAGATCTTGCCGGTGGAGACTGCTTCGACCTCTGCTTTGGTCACTGGAGCGTCGCAGTCGACATGTTGCAACCAGAGCTCGAGGGGTCCCCTCGGCGGCATCGCATCGGAGAAGAAGCGTGGGAAGCGGATCCAGTAGCTCGGGGGCATCACCGCCCATAGCACGAACTCACGTGAGGAGTCCGTGGCGTGGACTCCAGGAGCGACGGCGATCGCCGCGGCGGCGCGCGTGCCGGTGCTCGCCGCTCCTTCCTCCCGAGCCCCCGGCTTGGGCGTACAAGGGCAGTGGATACCCAAGAGGAGGCCGCTCGCACCAGGGCCTCGTGACCACCTGCATTGCCGCTACGTCGCGGCGATGAGCCGACCTCTTCTTCAGCGGGAGTAGTGTCGGCGTGTCAACGGGAATCTTTCCCTTCTCCTCAGCGAAGAATCTTCGGATCGACGTCATTGAAGTTGCGACTAGTAGTGGAGTAGAGGAAGAAGAAGCAGACGGAGCGGGAAGAAATGAGCGATGGAGGCTCCGCCCCTCCCTCATCTATAGCAGGAGAAGGCCAATCAGCGCCCCCCACGATCACAGGTAATGATGGTTTTCCTTGCATGTCGCAGGGACTTGTCAAGTCGGGCAGTTGCCGAGGCAACATGGGGAAGCGGAGACGCCCATGTCCAATCAACCGCCACGCGTCAACCGAGGCCGCAGGCTTTTGGGGCCCGCGGTGCTCCGTGCTTGACCTTTGGCTTTGCCTCGAAGCCAAGCCCGAGCGCGCCTTGGCCCCGGGGGCTACTGTCGGCGTTCTGGGAACGGGGGTCCCAAGACTTGCCTGCCTGCGGCCCACGGCGTGGCTGAGCTATCAGGCCCGTACGGCCCATCTTCATCGCCAAGGTATTCAAGACCCTCGCAAGGGGCCAAGCCTCGCGAGGCGGACAATGCAAGACCTCCTTAGGAGTGGCCTCGCTAGGCAGGCTCACGAGGGGCGGAGAGATCAGGGCGAGGCAAACCTCACGAGGCTCTCGTGACGTGAGCCATGACGATCGGCACCAGGCGGGCGCCAGCGCGCACAGCGTCCTTGTTTCCTCTTTGGTGCTAAGGAGGCAGGCGCAGGCGCGGAGTACCGAGGCATCAAGCAAAGGTTTCCATATGGGTGCAACGGGACCAGGACCCATAGGACGGCAAGACGGAGGTCACCATGGAGCCCAAGGCGGCGTCACCGCCAGAGCCTTTTGCAGGCGAAGACCGCTTTTGTCAGGATAAGCTGTACTAGTTGTCCCCTTTCAAATGGGTCGTTGTTGGCTCCCTTACCGCTCGATATTTGGGGAGAGGACCAGGGCATATATAAGTATAACTAGCCACCACCGTAGAGGATAACTCATTCAGAGGCATCTCACCCACACAAGTTCGCCAAGCACAAAAACACCTCAACCTCAGGAGGCTGTTCTTCCACTTGTACTGTTGTTCATCAGCCCAAGAGGCAATCCACCACCACCACACTGGAGTAGGGTATTACACCACAACGGTGGCCCGAACCAGTATAAATCTTGTGTCTTTGTGTTGCAAGTTCGTCGAGTTCATCTGCGAGATCTTAGCGAGCTAGGGCATGGATCGGTAGGGAGGAAATCTTCGCGCGCACCCTAGAGTTCGAACCTTAAGGGTTTTGCTGGAACCCGTGATCCGACAATCCCCCGGAAAGTTTGTGAAGGTTTGGAGGCCGCCTCAAGGTCTACCACTAGTGTTTGAGAATTGCCTTCGTGGTGATATCACAAGCACAATAGGGTGAGCCTTCGTGGCGTTGGTGTGCCTTCGTGGTAACATCCACCTCTCTAACGGTGACTAGCTTCCCTCTGAGGAAGTGAAAACGGGATACATCCTCGTCTTCGCGACTTTGGTTATCCCTAACCCTAACTCCTTACTTGTGGTTTACTTTGGTTACTTGATCGTGCATTCACTATATCTTGTTGTCCTCATTATATTGTTTTGGCCATTCCCTTGAAGAGATTATTTAGGCCTACACTTTATATTCGCAATTCATACTTTCTATGCTTAGTGTGAATTTATAGCTTGTAACATTCATTTCCATATCATGTGACATAACTTGTGTAAGCTTGTAGCGCTTACTTGAGTTTGCTTGTATCATTCAATTCCATATATTGTGATACAATTTGTGTAAGCTTGTATTGCTTACTTGTGGTTGTGTGTATTATTCATTTCCATATCTCGTGATATACATTGAGTAAGTTTGTGTGACTTACTTGTGCTTACTCATATCCTCGTTGTTCTCATCTTGTTTATTCTAAGTTGTTGGTGCACTTAGTGAGCCTAGTATATTTAGGATTTGTGCTTGAAAAGTATCCGCTTAGTTTATTTCCGCATTAGGATATATCCACATCCGTAAAAGATGTTAAAACTCCTATTCACCCCCCCTCTAGGTGACATCGTGGTCCTTTCAATAGTTCTCGAACCCGTAGGGTCCGCACGCTTAACGTTCGATGATGATTTGTATTATGAGTTATGTAATTTGATGACCGAAGTTTGTTCGAAGTCCCGGATGATATCACAGATATGACGAGGAGTCTCGAAATGGTCAAGAGGTAAAGATTCATATATAGGACGGTGATATTTGGACACTGGAAGTGTTCCGGGTGATATCGGGTCACCGGAAAGGGTTCCGGGCACCCCCCGGGCAAAGTTATGGGCTTATTGGGCCAAGTGAGGGATAGACCAGCCCCTAGTGGGCTGGTGCGCCCCTCCTAGGCCTAATAGGAGTAGGAAGAAATCAAGGGGAAGAAGAAAGGAAGGAGGAGGGTTCGGCCTCCACCCTTTCCTTCTCTTCCCCCTTCTCTTTCCTTCCCATATGCTGAAATAAGGGAGGTGCAGGCCGAATTGGGCTTGCACCCCAAGTAGGATTCAGCCTACTTTGGGACGCCCTAAGGCTGCCTCTTACCCCCTCCAACCTATATATACGTGGGGAGAGGGGGCACCTAGAAGACACAAGTTTCTCTTAGCTGTGTGCGGTGCCCCCCTCCACCGTTACACACCTCGGTCATATCGTCGTAGTGCTTAGGCGAAGCCCTGCGCCAGTAACTTCATCATCACCGTATCCACGCCATCATGCTGACGGAACTCTCCCTCGGCCTCAACTGGATCAAGAGCTCAACGGACGTCATCGAGCTGAATGTGTGCTGAACACGGAGGTGCCATACGTTCGGTGCTTGGATTGGTTGGATCGTGAAGACGTTCGACTACATCAACCGCGTTACTAAATGCTTCCGCTTTCGGTCTATGAGGGAACATGGACACACTCTCCTCGCTCGTTGCTATGCTTCTCCTAGATAGATCTTGCGTGATCGTAGGATTTTTTTTTGAAATACTACGTTCCCCAACACCGGGTAGTAGCACCTTCCTCCAAGTACACGCCAAGTCTTCGGAGGTTTCCATGCAACTCAGGTCATGGGCCATAGCTTCGGTAGTCCTTTATCAAGTGATCGGCATGTCATCAGCTCGGCCCATTAAGTTACAAGATGGTACCCCTTAATCCAGGACACCCTTGATACCTCTCCAACGTATCTATAACTTTTGATTATTTCATCTTATTATATTACCAATCTTAGATACTTTATATGTAATTCTATATCATTTTTAGGGACCAACCTATTAACTCACTGCCTAGTGTGAGTTGCAGTTTTTTGCTTGTTTTTGCCTTTTCAGAAAATCAGTACCAAACGAAGTCCAAACACCATGAAACTTTACGGTGTTTTATTGGACCAGAAGGGACCCTAGAACGTTCGGGAGGAGGCCAGAAGATGTACGGGAGAGCGACGAGCTCACCCGGCGTTTCCAGGGGGCACGCCCCCTGAGCTCATGGGTCCCACGCAGCTCCGTTTAAAAAATTCCTACTCCAAAAATTCCCAAATATTCCCAAACCAACAGAGAGCAACCAGAAACACTTTTTCCGTCGACACAAGCTTCTTTTCTTCCGCGATCCCATCTGGAGGCCTTTTCCGGTACTCTCTCGGAGGGGTATTCGATCACAGAGGGTTTCTACATCATCCTTGTTGCACCTCCAATGATGTGTGAGTTGCTGACCATAGACCTACGGGTCCATAGCTAGTAGCTAGATGATTTCTTCTTTCTTTCTGATTTTCAATACAAAGTTCTCCATAATTTCCATGGAGTTCTATCCGATGTAATCTTCTTTTGTGGTGTGTTTGGTTGGATCGGATGAATTGAGGGTTTATGATTAGATTATTCAATGAAAGCAATTGAGTCTTTACTGAACTTTATTATGCATGATTGTTATAGCTTTGTATTTCTCTCCGATCTATCCATTTAGTTTGGCCAACTAGATTGATTTATCTTCAGTTGGAGTGGTGCATTGTAATGGGTTCAATCTTGCGGTGTCCTCGCCTCATGACAGAAGGGGTAGCGAGGCACGTATTTGTATTGTTGCCATTAAGGGTAAAACGACGGGGTTCAATCATATTGCTTGGTTTTATTTTGTGTACATTATGTCATCATACTTCATGCATTACTTTGTTTGTTATGAACTTAATATGTAGAGAGGTAAGCATAGAAGCGCTCTCGAAGTGGAGTAATAGTAGTAGATGCATAATCGTTTCGTCTACTTGTCACAAATGTAATACCTATATACATGATAATTTCCATCAATAACATCATAACTATGCGCTTTTGTATCAATTGCCCAACTGTAATTTATCTACCCATTGTATGCTATTTAGTCTAGAGTGAAGCCTCTAGGGAAAACTATGGCCCCCGGGGCTACTTTTATCATATTACAAAAACCAAAAAAACCTTGTTGCAATTTATTATCTTTTATTTTGTTTTGCAATTTCTATATATACCACTCCATATTTGATCCTTGCAAGTAACGAGTTCAAGGGGATTGACAACCCTCTTGCCCGCGTTGGGTGCAAGTATTTGCTCTTGTGTGTGCATGTACTGTTCACTAGCCTTTGTGTGATTCTCCTGTTGGTTTGATAACCTGGGTTCTCACTGAGGGAAATACTTATCAGCTACTATATTGCTTCACCCTTCCTCTTCACGGGAAATCCCAATGCAGCTCCCCTCAACATTTGTTCATGTTGTACTTGTAGCTGGAGAAGAATAACTTCATCCTCATGAATTGTTGGTTGAAGTTGAATGGGAACCCAAGTGCCTCCTATCCATTGCCCATACCATTAAAACATTAGGCATCGACAATGAAGACGAAGATGGTGATCCAACTAACCCAACTAAAGGAGAGCCGACTAAGAAGGTGAAAAGGGAATCCGAGGGATAAAGTGGGAGGAGGAGGAAAAGAAGAAGCAAGAAGGGCAATGGCTAAGATAATGAAGAAGTTTGAGGTAATCGTGGTGGAGGAGGCATGCATTAAGCACCATGACATTAATGAGGAAAATATGGTAGAAATGTTTGACATTTTCATGGCGGCAACGGAGAAGAAGATCAACCTTGATGAGAAGTCCACTGAGCTCAAAGAGAAAAATACCAAACTTGAAGAGAGGAGGGTTGAGCTCGCGGCCACTTCATAGGAAACCAAAATGTTGACCATGGATATGAATGGTTTGGATACCGTTGCGAGGAAGTTCGTGCAAGGATGTTGAAGTGCTTGTTGGCAGAGGTGGAGGAGCGGATACTCTGGAGGAGTCGGGGCAGAGCAATGACGGAGGAGGCATGGACAACCGGTATGGGAGGGGAAATTTGACATTAGTTTGCACGGACTACTAATAACAAGACGTGTAAGGGATCACAATAGTCTTCGAGGGAAGTATTACAAGCCAAATTTATTGATTTGACACAAGGGGATTTAGGTAATAACAATTATAAAGCCTTAGCAGTTGAGTTGTCAATTCAACCACATCTAGAAACAAATACTTGCTCGGCATAATTTATTAGTAGCAAAAGTGATTTAGTGACTGTAGAGTAGTAACAAATGCAGCAATCCAAGCAGTTGCCAGGAATAAAACTAACTTATAGAAAGTGAAAAGTACGAAAAGCATAGGCATGGAAGTGGAGAAAGGACGTTGCATGGATGGAACAAAAAATGTAATAGCCATAACACAAAGTGACAACAAAACTAGACTCAATTCATCAATCATATGTAGGCATGCATTCCTTATGTAGTCGCATGTGCTTGCGATAAGAACTTGCATAACATCTTTTGTCCTACCTTGCCATTTCAGCGAGATCCTTGTGGAAATTAAGGGTAACTAAGGTACTCCTTTCATAAAGCACCGGAGCAAACCATTAATAATCTATGAATACATGTAGTCCTCAAATCATAGTCATCCGATTTGATACCCTGATTATTATCACTTCAAGATCTTCGGTTTAGAACCATAACATGTGCATACAACTTGCAGATAAGATCCAAAACACACACACACACACACACATGTCATGGAAAAGGGTTCAAATATTAAATCATGACACTCGATCCCTAGTGTCAAGCATTAAGCATAGCAAAGTAATAGGAACATCGATCTCAGAACATACCTTTGTACCAGGCATCAAACACTAACAAATCCGACATCTCTTACATAAGAGATATCATCCAATTCCCACCCACCCCATGTACCTACAGAGACATTACTCACACATGATTAGGGAGATAATGATGGTGGTGATGACGATGGTGATGAATTCCCCTCTCCGGAGGCCAAGGTCAGCCTCTAGATTAGCCCTCCCAAGAAGAACAGAGGTGGCGGTAGCTCCATGTCGTGAAAAATCTCAAAAAATTTAGGTTAAATGTTTTGAGATGAAAGATAAATATAGGCCAAAGGAGGGCATAAGGTGGTGCATAGGAGGCTCACGCGCCCCTGGGCCACGTGGCAACCTCGTGGTTCCCCTCCCCTTCATATTCTCGCTCCATGACTCTTTTCTCCTAAAATATTTTTTTGTATATTTCTATAATTATTTGAACACCTTTATTTCTGCACAAAAATAACACCATGAGAAATTTTGATGAAAACAACGCCAGTCAGGGTTAGTTTTTCTTCAAATTATGCAAGTTGGAGGACACAAACATAGCAAAAGTGCTCAAAAAGTTGATACATTGGACACGTGTCAACTCCCCTAAGTTTAGTTTATTGCTTGTCTTCAAGCAATTCGGTTGAAAAAATGACATGACAAACAATAACTTCTACGATCACTTTTGTTAGGAGTATGTACATAAGTTTAGTTCATGATCACTTCACAACCATCTTATGAGAGTAGCCGCAAGAAAAACACAAAATTAATAACTATGTGTCTCTCATGATAAGATTCCAATAAACTAGCAAGACACCAAAGAAGTTCAAGGAGTGTACTAAATCATCTCAAACATCAACATGATCAAAATGGACAGGATGCAAATATAACAACATGGTATCCCTCTAGTCCTTTTGTGAAGCAAAACATAAATGCAAGACACCAAAGAAGTTCAAGGAGTGACTAGATATTATGACTTAGTATAAAGCATGACATTCATGCATCACCTAGTTTTACTTAGATAGAATACATGTAAAACTAAGAATGATAAATATGCTCTCTAAGTTGGTGCTCTAGGAAGGTGATGACACAACATACACTACAAAAAAATACACATCCGTGATGATACGTGTTTGTCACAGTAGGTAGCATTTTTTGTCATGCATGTACATCCATGACAAATTAATGATAGAATCAAGATAGTCATACATGTGCTGTCGTAGAAGTGTTCCATGACATTACCAAAATTATCATCACGGAAGTGTCCACTTCCATGACGCTCGTCACAGAAGTGCTTTCATCAAGGGTGACCGACACGTGGCATCCACCGTAACAGAACGTCGTTAAGCTATCGCGTCAGGTTTTGGATCCAATAACCCATTAACCGCCAGGACCAATGGGGATTTTCCATGTGTAAAATTCTAATTGGCTGACGGAAACACGTGTCAGCTCCGCGTTGGCACAGGTGTCACTCATCCAACGGGCGAGATACGCCTATGATATGCTGACACGTGGACCGGCCCAAAAGTGGCCCATAAAGTTTAAATGGGTCGGTCCAACTAAAGGCCCACAAGATTTTGCGGTCCATAATGGGCCAGCCCAGCAAAAGGCCCATGAGATTTTTTGTATCATAATGGGCTGGCCCAGCTAAAGGCCTACAAGATTTTGCAGGCCATAATGGGCCGGCCCAGCTAAAGGCCCGTGAGATTTTGCGGACCATAATGGGACGGCCCAAATAAAGGCCCAACATTCTCAGTTAAGGCCCGTACAGCTAGTGTCTAATCGGCCCGTCAACGGCCTGTCCTAAAATTGTCGTCATCGTGGCCCATGATCACTTCTGGCCCGTTAACATCCCGCTAAGTATATGGGCCGAATTACGGCCCGGTGTACTTTCGGCCTGTTAAAGGTCCTGCTTCATTTGGGCCCATTTACATGCCATTGAAACTTTCAGCCCATAAACGACCGTGAAGGATTTGGGTCATATTCGGCCATGTCTGACATTCGGCCTGTTAGCGGCCCGCCATAGATTTGGGCCACTTTCGGCCTGTTGTGATTTTTGGCCTCTTAACGTCGAACGAAATCCATGGGCCATATGTGCCCCAACGTCACATCAGGCCCATTAACGGCCCATATAAAAATGACAATAATCTAGCCCGACCGAACTTCCAGCCTGTTAAAGGCCCGTGTATTAGGTCGGCGCATTTACGGCCCCTTCGAATTTCGGCCTGTGAAAGATCCGCATCGTAAATGGGCCCAATCTCACTTTTGGTCTTTTAAAGGCCCATGTTTTTTATGGGCTCGAGAAATTCACACCTGTAAACGGCTTATTGTTACCGAGGGCCCAAATTATGTTTAGGCCTGTTAAAGGCCCACCATGGGCACAGGCATACCAGAAAAATATGAAATCCTATGCTGATTTAGGCCCAAATATTTTTAGTGGGCTACATGCAAATTTCGGCCCATAATCGTTTTTAGCCCAATTGGAATGGGCCCGACGAATGTTAGCATGTTGGGCTCCTACGAAGCTTTTGGCTGAATACATTACTAAGATAAACCTACACTATACAAAAATAGCATCGTAATTATTGCAGCCTTTGGCAGCAGCATAAATTTTGTATCACAACAAAAGGCCTGTTGGCATAAAGTTTACAGTCCTTGCAGATAAAAGCACCATCAGATGTATAGAAGCACATATCATTTGACGTGAGTGCTAATGTTTCAGGCTGTAGAATCTGATGGAGCAGCACGATCTTCACCTTTTTCCGCCATTGCTCTTGAACAACGAAGAGAATGTCTGATAGTCTGGTTTCAAAACCATTCATATCTTGACGACATTTTTCAACCACTATTCTTGTTTCCTAAACGACGTCCATTAGGGATTGGACTTGTGTCTGGAGCATAGATATATCACTCTGTCTAGCAGGATTTTGTTCAGTAGGCGATTTGGACGAGCTTACCTTGACAACCAACCCAGAATTACGCAGGAAGGTGCTTTTTGCACTGTTAGTGGAGAGATACTGACGCACTACAGCAAGAGGTGACATTGTGCATGTGGTAGCCTCGTCACCTTCAGGTGGTTGTGGCTGTTCAATCATTTTATCCATAGCTTCCTGAAAGTTTAACTTGTAGGTTAGTGTACCAGATAAGTTACTAATGAGACAAAAATAAAAAAAGTAGGTTACACATTTATACATAACTTATTTTGGTGAACTATTGTAATACATTAGCATGTATTGTAGTGCCAACTACATAATAAAATCACTTTCGGAACATATGTCCATGTAGCATGCCTACTGTATTGTCTATTTCCTCACATTCGTTGACATCTAAGGATAAAGAGACATGGTTTAAAGTAGGATGAACATAGTATGACATCATTCATATCATGGGCAAACATATATAAAACAAACAGGCTATTTTATCATTGTGTGCGCACGTGAACATAACAACTAGAATACAGATCAAGACCAAAAGAATATCCTTCATCTCTTTTAAACCATGTAAGGTGAAATGATACGTTAAGACAACTGTGTATAAAAGTGAACAGAGTAACTGGCATTGGCTGCAAACCAAGTAGTTAAATGAAAACATCACAGTACCAATCAGTTCAAAGGCAGGAGGATTAAGGACTTACAACAACGGCTTGAACTGGTGTGCTCATGCCCTTCACCGTGCTGGTGTGGCAATCCTTGAAGATTTGCACTGCATTCGATACAGGTTCTTTTTGGTCCGCACATGCTTTCCTCTGTATTTGGAACAAGTCAATATAGATATGATAATATGGCACCGAAAAAAGAAGTAAGTAGCAGTTATTTAGAAGAGCCTCGCAGTGTGCAATATAGCTACGAGATCCTGTTGTCTGTTGGAATTTAACTTTAGAACGGTTGGTCTTGTTCTTCAAACAGTTAGCCTAGAAGAAGATACACTTGTAAGGCACATACATAAATACAAGTTCAATATGTGGTCTGATCAAATACATATAGCCTACCTGATACTTTGGATCAGACCAGTGTTTAACGAGGGTTGTCCAGTCTTCATCTATAATATATTCCACTGGAGATGTTTGGGTGATTTCATTGTTAGCCTTGCCTTCAAAGTGAGATTTTCTAAGGTGGTACCGATACTGCCGCAGAGCAGACTGAAAAACATGAGTGCATGCTTGTTTAGTTGCATCATCTTTTGGATCCAACTTGAACCTCATCTGTTGAAAAAAGAATGTGAGTCTTATTAGGAGGAAGCTAGAAAGTATGGGACAGAGCAAGACAATATTACTAATTGCGATGAATAACATTACTTACGGATAAATGGTCAAGGAAGGTGTTAAACTGGGTACTGTCTTTCTCATTCCTGTACAGGATCCACGTTGGGAGGATACGTGCATCACACCTAACGGCAACGGCTGCCTCTGATACTAACTTGGCTGACTCTGTAGCATCACGTGGCCTTTTTAAACTTGCCTCAAAATGGATCTCCATTCTTCCTCCTTTAGATTTTGTTAATCTGTCAAGCATTATCCCTGATGTCTGTTTCCGCTTGCGTCGTGGTGCTAGTTCAACAACGAATATGGAAAGTGTTAGTGTACATCAAACTATGAGAGTACATATAAAGGAGCATGCAACAGCAACTTGACTCGGTCAGGTACCATCTTGGTGTTGATGCTCATGAGGTTCATCTGATCTTGCCAAGTCCTATTGTGTCAGCAGTGCTTCGGAAGTAGTGTTAGGTGTGAAGGCAGCTTGGGAACTGGCCAGTTCCGAAGCAAACGAACGAGTAACTCGTTGAGATGCTGGTACAGTTGAAGTGGATGCTGCAGCTGGTGGAGCAGGTGATACTGTGTTTGTAGCCGATGGACGTGGACCTTCTACTGCACTACAAGTACCAGCAGAATCTGGGCGGCCGGTCCTTTTCCGTTTCACCCGACGAGTACCACCACTCCCTACTATATTATTTTCCTTGCTCTTTTTTAACTTTGCCATGTCAAGCCGTACCCACAACACAAAAGAATAAAATTGCTCTTCAGAACTCATTGATGCATGATACAGACAAGCAATACTTTGATGTAAGAAAACCGTATGAGGATGGAATATGTAAGGAAAACAGGACAGCATGACATATTCACAGCTACGATGTGTAAACTAAGCAGAAGAATTTTCAAGAAAATAGAAGTGATGCAAGCTAGACACCATATGAAAGATGCAACCAATATTACTCTGCCAAGTTAAAAGTGTCTTGTCATATCGAAAAATTAGAAGCAGTACAATGTTAAAAGTGTCCAATCATGAGTGACTGATGCGGGATACACAACAGCAGTACTTTGATGTAAGAACATGGTATGATAGATAGATGAAGTGTATTCTAGACACAGAACGCCATGTCATATGCACATGTATAACGTATGAACTCAGCAGGTGCAATTTAATCAAAATAGAAGAAATACAGGCTAGACAACATATGCAACATGAAACCAATTATCACACTGTCAACTTAGAGCAAGCACCTGCGATGGAGTACGGGAGATGAACTCATCATGTAGACTTGGGACTTCAACTTCATTAGCAGTAGCAGTGGAAAATCTAGAGAGTCTCTGTTTGCCTCGGTGCGGAGGAGCACCAACATCCCCTAACTTACTCTTTTCCTTCCTATTTACTAATATTGCCTTATGAAGTCAAAACCACAAGAAGATGAATAAAATTAGCTCTGCATAACTGGTTGATGCATGATACAGACGAACACTACTTTGATGTAAGGCAAGCGCATGATAGGAGGATGGAATATATACAAAAAAAGACAGCATTTCATATTCACACGTACGATAGGAGGATGTAATATGTATGAAAAAACAGTAAGCGGAAGGCATTTCAACAAAATTAGAAGAAATGAAAGCTAGGCACCATATGAACATGCAACCAATATCACTCTATCAGGTAAAAAGTGTCTCGTCATAAGTGCCATTTCAAGAAATTAGAAGCAGTACAAGCTAGAAGACAATGCAAGATGCAACCTACATCACGGTCCCAAGTTAAATGTGTCTTATGGGTAAGTGATCGTTGCAGGTATAAGTTGTAAGCTACGCAGATGCAATTCAACATAATTAGAAGCAATACAAACTAGACATCATACGGAAAACGCAGCCGCATATAACATTTCCAAGTTAGAGCAAGCACCTGTGATGGTGGGGTATGGGAGATGTGCTCATCATGTACACGTATGTTCTAGAAACAGGAACATGTGTCATATTCACAGGCATTATGTGTAAAGTAAGAAGATGCAATTCAACAAAGTTAGAAGCAATACAAGCTAGACATCATACGCAACATGCAACCACATATAATAGTGCCAAGTTAGAGCAAGCACCTGTGATGGTGGAGTAGGGGAGATGTGCTCATCATCTACATAGCTACGTTGACTGTCTAGCCTTGCGTTGTCTTGCGAATCTTGTTGGGAGGATGGCGGAGTAGAATTTGTAGAGAACCTCCGTTTCAGTTGCTCAGGAGGACCACCATCATCCAATGCCTTGTCAATTTCCTTAAGCTTTATTGCTTTGCATTGTGAGGTCAAACCGGCAAGAAAAGGGAATATAATTCGCTCTTCAGAACTCATTCATGCATGATACTGACGAACACTACTCTGATGAAAGGCAAAGTCATGATACGAGGATGGAATATGTACGAAAAAATGGACGGCTTGACATATTCACACCTATGATGTGGTAACTAAGCAGAAGGCACTTCAACAAATTAGAAGCACTACAAACTAGACACCATATGAAAGGTGCAATCAATATCACTCTGCCAAGTTAAAATTGTCTCGTCATAGGTGGCGTTCATCAAACTAGAAGCAATACATGCTAGAAATCATATTCAAGATGCAAACCAATATCACACTGCCAACTTAAAGGTGTTCCATCATAAGTGACTGATGCAGTATACACAAGAAGAGTAGTTTCATGTAAGAACATGGTGTGATAGACAGATATAGTATGTACCAAAAAACAGGAAATCGTGTCATATTCACACGTATCATGTGTAAGCTAAGCAGATGCAGTTTACACTAATTAGGAGCAATACAAGCTAGACACCATATGCAACATGCAACCAGATATCACACTGCCAAGTTAGAGCAAGCACCTTGGATGGTGGAGTAGGGGAGCGGAGACTTGGACCTTGTAATGCACTATCATTACAAGGAGAATCGGTATAGATGCTCCGTTTACGTTGCTGAAGAGGACCACCATCATCGCCTTCCTTACTATTTTCCTTCCTCTTTCTTGATTTTGCCTTGTCAAGTCAAACCCACAAGAAAAAGGAATAAAATTTCCTCTTCAGAACTCATTGATGCATGATACTGACGAACACTACTTTCATGTAAGGCAGCCGCATGATAGGAGGATGGAATATGTATGAAAAACAGGACGACGTGACATATTGACATGTATGATGTATAAAGTGTAAACTAAGCACAAGGTGCTTGAACTTGTTAGAAGCAATGCAAGCTAGAAACCATATGAAAGATGAAACCAATATCACTCTGCCAAATTAAAAGGGTGCCCTAGCAAATGTATTTGACCAAATTAGAAGAAATACATGGCAACAGGCTAGAAATAATATGCAATATGCAACGAAAAAAGGTGACTCATTGTAAGTGATTGATGCAGGATACAGAAGAGAGGTAGTTTCATGTAAGAACAAGGTTAACACATAGATGTAGTGTGTACCAAAAATAAGGCATGTCATATTCATAGGTATAATGTGTAAACTAAGCAGATGCAATTTACCCTAATTAGAAGCATTACAAGCTAGACACCGTATGCAACATGCAACCACATATCACACTACGAAGTTAGAGAAAGCACCTATGATGGTGGTGTGGGGGAATTGCGGTCATCAACTAGAGAGCTACGTTGACTATCTTCATTTAGCCTTGCTGTTTCTTGAGAATCATGTGGGGAGGATGACACTCCACTCTTTAAACGAGTATGGCGTCTCACAGTAACCCACCTGGGTGACTGTCTCATCATAAGTGATTGACGAGGGATAAAAAAGAGCATTAGTTTGATGTACGAACATGGTTAATAGACATATGTAGTACTCCCTCCGTCCGGAATTACTTGTCACAAAAATGGATGTATCTACAACTAAAATACATCTAGATACATTCATTTCTTGGACGAGTAATTCCAAACGGAGGGAGTATGTATCAAAAACAGGAAGGCATGTCATTATCAAAGGTATAATGTGTAAAGTAAGAAGATGCAATTTAACCAAATTGGAAGCAATACAAGCTAGACACCATATGCAACATGCAACCACATTTTACAGCGCGAAGTTAAAGCAAGCACCTGGGATGGTTGTGTGTGGCAATTGAGATCATCAACTGCAGAGCTACGTTTACTGTCTCCAACTGCTGACACTGCATCATTTAGAGCGCTGAAAGCTTAGTGCTTACCGTCGAATTGCACTGGAGCGACTTCTGTCTTTTCTTTTCAGCATTCATCAACACTGCGTCAGAGTCTAAAATACCCATGCATAAAAAACAATAGTGTGAGTATGGGTGAAGTGTGTGCACAATTAGTACAGTGTAAAGGTAGCAGATAGCAGGTCAGTGAGAAATAAATGACGGGAGACATATAATAGCTCTGCAACATGCATGGCACGCTGAAAGTGCAACTATCCCTAGGTGGTTTTGGTAATTCCTAACAACATATAGCTCACTGAGCTAATGCTATTCCAAGAAAATTATTTCAGGAAAGCTCAATGATTGGCATGGCATGGATGGTGAAAGTGGAACCCTCAAAATGCTAAGGACAAAGGATTGGCTCAAGCTCAAAAGCTCAAAACTCTTCATTTTACATTTTAGTGATCCAAGATCACATTGAGTCAATAGGGAAAAGCCAATACTATCAAGGAGGGATGAGGTGTTGCTTAATGAGCTTTTTGCTTCATGTGCTTAATGATATGCTCCAAAATCCTCATCTACTTTCCCATATCCACATATGACCTAAACCCTAAGCCAAACTCGGACCTACCGATTCTTTCTATCCGGCGCCACCGAGTTTCACTTGTCATAGACACTGCCACAAACCCTAGCAAATCGGTTCTGCCGATAGGGATCTCGGTCTCACCGAGATGGGATTGCAATTTCTCTGTTTCCTTTTCGTAACTTTTCGGTCTCACCGAAAGAGCGGATCGGTCCCACCAAGATTGCAATGTAAACTCTCTGTTTCCCTTTTGTAACATTTCGGTCTCACCAAAAGAGCAAATCGGTCCCACCGAGTTTACCTGACCAACTCTCTGGTTAGCTAATTACCAAATTGGTCTCACCGAGTTTGTGTAATCGGTCTCACCGAGATTATGTTATGCCCTAACCCTAACCATATCGGTCCTACCGAGTTGCATGTCAGTCCCACCTAAAATCTCTAACGGTCACTAGGTTTACTATTTCGGTCCGACCGAGTTTGTTGATTCGGTCCTACCGAGATTGGTAAATTGTGTGTAACGGTTGGATTTTGTGTGGAGGCTATATATACCCCTCCACCTCCTCTTCACTCGTGGATAGAGCCATCAGAACACATCTACACTTCCAACTCATATGTTCTGAGAGAGAACCACCTACTCATGTGTTGAGGCCAAGATATTCCATTCCTACCATATGAATCTTGATCTCTAGCCTTCCCCAGGTTGCTTTCCACTCAAATCTTCTTTCTACCAAATCCAAATCCTGTGAGAGAGAGTTGAGTGTTGGGGAGACTATCATTTGAAGCACAAGAGCAAGGAGTTCATCATCAACACACCATTTGTTACTTCTTGGAGAGTGGTGTCTCCTAGATTGTCTAGGTGTCACTTGAGAGCCTCCGACAAGATTGTGGAGTTGAACCAAGGAGTTTGTAAGGGCAAGGAGATCGCCTACTTCGCGAAGATCTACCGCTAGTGAGGCAAGTCCTTCGTGGGCGATGGCCATGGTGAGAAAGACAAGGTTGCTTCTTCGTGGACCCTTCATGGGTGGAGCCCTCCGTGGACTCGCGCAACCGTTACCCTTCGTGGGTTGAAGTCTCCATCAACGTGGATGTAGGATAGCACCACCTATCCGAACCACGGGAAAAACATCCATGTCTCCAATTGCATTTGAATTCTCCAAACCCTTCCCTTTACATTCTTGCAAGTTGCATGCTTTACTTTCCGCTGCCTATATACTCTTTGCATGCTTGCTTGAATTGTGTGATGATTGCTTGACTTATCCTAAATTGCTAAAATCTGCCAAGAACTAAAATTGGGAAAAGGTTAAGTTTTTATTTGGTCAAGTAGTCTAATCACCCCCCCTCTAGACATACTTCCGATCCTACAAGTGGTATCAGAGCTTTGGTCTCCATTTGCTTTGATTTCCATAGCTTTTGGTGCTCATAGCCTTGGTTTCACAACCTAGGAGAGTATGGCGTCTAGCGAGGGAAATTATCACCGTAGAGCTCCTTACTTTGATGGTACTAATTTTGCTAGTTGGAAGCATAAAATGAAAATGCATATTCTTGGTCATAACCCCGCCGTTTGGGCTATTGTGTGTGTTGGTTTGCAAGGTGACTTCTTCGATGGGAAAGAACCAAACCGTGAAGCTACCGCGGATGAGTTGAAGATGCTGCAATACAACGCTCAAGCTTGTGATATTCTCTTCAACGGATTGTGCCCCGAAGAATTCAACAAAATCAGCCGTCTTGAGAATGCAAAGGAAATTTGGGATACCTTGATTGATATGCACGAAGGTACCGACTCCGTCAAGGAATCCAAATTGGATGTGCTTCAAAGTCAACTTGACAAGTTCAAAATGAAGGATGGTGAAGGTGTCGCTGAAATGTACTCTAGGCTTGCTCTCATCACAAATGAGATTGCCGGCTTAGGGAGTGAAGAGATGACCGATAGACTCATCATCAAGAAGATCCTAAGAGCCTTGGATGGAAAATATGATACCGTGTGCACATTGATCCAAATGATGCCCAATTACAAAGATCTCAAGCCAACGGAGGTCATTGGAAGAATTGTTGCTCATGAGATGTCACTCAAGGATAAAGAGGAACTTCACAACAAATCAAGTGGTGCCTACAAAGCCTCATGTGAAGCCCCCACATTATCAAGTGAGAAACAAAACTTCAACGAAGAATTAAGCTTAATGGTGAAGAACTTCAACAAGTTCTACAAGAGTAGAAGCAAAGATAGAAGCTCCAAGTCAAGGTCCTACAATGACAAAAGATCTTCTAGTCGAGAGCAAAACTGCTACAATTGTGGAAGACCCGGACACTATTCCAATGAGTGTACGGCTCCCTATAAAAGAAGAGAAGATTCTCCAAAAAGAAGAAGCAAAAGAGAAGAATCACCATCAAGAGAGAGAAGGAGTAGAGATGATCGTTATGAACAAAGATACTCATGGAGAAACAAGGATTCGGAAAGAAAGGAAAAGTCATCAAGGAGCTACACAAAACGAAGACGTCAAGCTCATGTTGGTGAATGGGTATCCGGCTCCGACTCCGACAACCACTCCGAGAGAAGTTATCACTCCGACTCCGAATATACTCAAGATGAAGGTGTTGCCGGCCTAGCACTTGTGTCAACCAACTCCTACAACATATTTGACTCACCAAATGAAGGAATTGGAAGATGCTTCATGGCCAAAGGTCCTAAGGTAACACACCCCGAGTATGTTGATTTTAATAGTGATGAAGATGACTTGTTAGGTGATGATGATTTACTTGTTGACAACTCTAGTGATGAATACTATGATGAAACGTCAATTAATCATGCTAATCAAGATAAAATGAATGACAATGATAAGGAGAAAAATGAGGCTCTAACTAAAGAACTAAACACTCTTAAGTTAGCTCATGAAACTATCTTCGAAGATCATCGAGAACTTTTAAGAGCTCATGAGAAGTTACGCTTTGAAAAGCTCAATCTTGAGCAAGAGCATGAGTTTTTAAAGGCAATCAATGATGATCTCCGCAAGAAAAGTTCTTCTTACATTGCCAAGCGTTTACTCTTATCCACTTACATGCCTCAAGTCAAGTCTAGTAACAAGAACAAGAAAGATTCTTCCTCTAGTAGTAACAATGATCATGTTAAATCCAGTGTTGTTGCTTCTAGTAGTTCTCTTGATTCCACTAATGATTCTCTTAGCCAAGTTACACTTGAGCAAGAAAATAGCTTATTGAAGGGAATGATAGAGAAAGGAGTACAAAAGCCTTGCCGGGAGTAAGCAATTCGAGGAAATTGTACGCAAGCAAGGAAGGCACCGGAAGAATCAAGGTGTTGGTTTTGAACGAAAATTCAATGCCAATGGAGTTGAGTGGGAAGAAGATCAATACCCCAAGACAAAGTTTGTTCCACAATAAGAGAAGTATGACCATACTTCTTTCAAGGGAACACAAGCTCACGATGATCTTCCACCACAAGACTACAAGCAAAAAGGCAAGGACAAGCTTCAAGAGGAAATTGATACATTTGAAGAAGCTCCTAAGACCTTAGTCAAGTGGATTCCCAAGACTACTTCAAGTTCCACTTCATCAAGTACGACTACAACTCCAAGGATTCCCATCAAGATGGTGTGGATCCAAAAGAAGAAGAACTAGAGAGTTCTTGAGGGTGACTCCGCCAACATACTTCACTCTTATCATTTTGGCGAGAACAAGTGCAATCAACTTACACATCTTTCACTAGTTCAAGGAGTCACAAAACCTCTTGTTGGTAAGTCAAGGGACAAGGTAACCTAAAAGTTCTCATGGACATCATCTTGTGTGTGCATCACTCTATGTCTATGGATATCCTTGTTTGTTCCTTGTGGGACTAACCCATGTAGGTATTGAAAGTGCAATTCACTCAAAGGATAGCTTCAAGTGATCTACATCAACATTGAGCATCCACATCTTCAACATCTACATGAAGTCATCATCGACAAAACCCAAGGTTAGTTCATCCCTCTTAGGGGGGATATCACATCTAGGGGGAGCTTTACTCTAAGACTTGAGCTAAAGCAACTCTAATGATGTGAACACAACAATGCTTTATGTAAAAGTGGTAACCCCACTTGAGCTTAAACGATGAGTATGACCTATGATCAAGTGTTCTCATTTGACTCCTAAGTCAATATACTCATATATAGATGACCTAGTCATCGCCAATTGCCTGATAGATGCTAGAATTGGTTGTGCATGCTTTGTCACATATTTCAATTGCCATTTTATTGTGTGAGCATGTTGGTTGCATATTTTACTCATTCGAGGACATCCACTTGTTGTTTTGATTGTTTGGCTTTATTTTTCTTTTGCCAAGTGGATGGACAAGAATGCCTAAGAACCTCCTCTAGCTATCTATGCTTTTCTCGTCTCAAACTCTATTCATGCTACATCACAAAATTGATCAAGTCAGATTCGAACCACTCAGTGTGAGGAGCACTCGGAGTCCCCGATTCGTCATAGACTTAAACTTCCAAAACCTCTTTGTGATTCTCGGTCTGACCGATACCCCACTTTCGGTCTTACCGAGATCATTAAGTTGATCTATGTTTTCGATCTCGGTGCAACCGATTTGAACCATTCGGTCACACCGAGTTGCAATAATTGTATACAATTTTCCATCTTGGTGCCACCGAGTTGTTCCACTCAGTCACACCGACAGAGTTGGGCTATATATAGACACGGGCAAAAATTTGGAAATTTCTCCGAACCCTTTCTCCCGCGCGATAGCTCGCCCTGCCAACGTGGTCTCTGGATCGTCTCCTCGCCGCCAGCCGCCTCCAGTCGCTGGTCTCCGTCGCCGTCAACGGAATTCAACCCCGCTGTTGCCGCCATAGCGAGTCTCCGCCGAACTAGGGTATGGACTCGATCTTTGTGCTATTCCCCAATCCGATTCCTAGCACATTGTGATCATATAGTTTCTAGCCACGTTTGAAACACTCCAATCCAGTCAATGCGATTCGTAGAATAGGTTTGATTCAAAATTTTAGGGTTAGGTTTCCGCCGAAACCATCTCGGACCCACCGAGTTGAAAAACTCGGTCCCACCGATTTGGCTCATGCCATTGCACAGGTGAGACTCAGTCTGACCAAGTATTGCTAATCGATGTGACCGATTTTGGAACTTTGTGAAACCCTAGCAGTCTCGGTGCCACCGAACTGTGACTCGGTCTGACCGAGTTCACTAGTTTAGGTTCCAAAAAATGCTTCGGTATCACCGAGTTTAAAAATCGGTAGATCCGAAATGATTTCTGTGGGAAACTAAAACTAAGATTTTGAATCATTCTTTTGCAAAAATCTCTGCATTTTGTGATGCTTATCCACTCTACCTCATCTATAAACTATTCACAGGGTCAGCAGTCAGCTTGTTCATCATGTCAGATCAGAGTGACAGCCAGAATGTGTCAGAACAGCCAGTGCACATGAGTGAGGGCACTAGTCCCTCCAGTTCTTCATATGAAGGCAGCAGGAGCACTCCCAGTAACCTACCAAAAGCTGCCACCAGACAAAGGAGGAAAAGAACCTCAGAATCATAGGATGAGGACTATGTGGCAGAAGAAGAAGCTACTTCCAAGAAAGTTGTGCTCAAGAAGGAGTATGGCTCAGCTGCAGCCATCAAGCCAGGGATAAAAATCAAAAGGTCAGCAGGCAGGCAGCCTATGCCAAAGGCCAGAGCATCAACAAAGATTCCTGAGAAGCCTGCACCCAAAGAGCCAGTTGCTGCTGAAGGGAAGAAGGAAAGGAAAAGAGGCAGATGGTGCAAGAAAGTTGATCCCATGGCTGAATTTGAACAGCATTCTTCTGATGAGGAAGAAGAAGAGGTTGCTTGCACCAGCACCTAAGGCACCCAAGCTAATGGGTGATGCAATCAAATCAGGGGCTACGGCATCCAAGCCCAAGGAAGCACCCAAGACTGCATCAAAGGCCAAGACAGCTCCAAAGAGGAATACAAGGAGCATCCCAACTGCTGAGAAGAACAAGGCCCAGTGCCTGACACTGCAGAAGAAGAGGAGGGCCAAGTTCTCAGAAAGTTGAAGCCCAAGATCCCAGACCACAATGATGCTCATCCTGTGGCTGAGGATATGAAGATCAGAAGAGACTCAGGGCTGAGAAAGTGGAGAGCAGAAGATCCATATGCTACCAGGAGGAGAACTGCTATTGACTACAGGTTCCACACTAAGGAACAACAGGACTTCTATGAGACAGTCTTATTGGATATCACACTGCCATCCTAGATCTCGGGACAAGATCTCAGGAACCCCGGTTGTCAAAGAAGCAACTTAGTTTACCTCTTATCTTCCTCTTTCTTTTCCTTCCGGTGCCATCCTAGATCTCAGGACGAGTTCCTCTTGTAGTGGTGGAGTGTTGTAACGCCCCAAGACCGACGCTCCAGACGGCTTCCATGTTTTTCGTTGTTGTCATGTGTTCTGTTTGTTTGTTGCATTCATCACCGCATCATCCGCATTGCATCGGCACTTCGTTGCTGTCATTTTTCAAAACTTGCATTTGTTAGTCGTTGACCGTTTCGAGTCCAACCGGGGTTTTCGTTTCCCTCTTGTCTGGCCGTTTGACCCTCTCTACATTCTACCGTTCCCTCGCGTGCGTCCGAAAGTTGTCCCGAACCCGACCCGCTCTGTCGTTGCCAATGGGTCCGGATCAACCCCAAACATCTATAAAACATCTCCGTTTTCTTAATTGGTTTTCCTAGCCTATTTTTCCAGAACCGTTCAATTTTAATCGGAGGGACCAAATACCCCTATCCAAAAATCCTCTTGCTATATAAACTAGTATAACCCTAGATTTTAGGACCCTTGTCCCATCCATCCTCCTAGCCGCCGCCACTCCTCCTGTCTCCTCCTCCTTGGGATCCCTCCCGGTCCAAACTTCCAACCGAAGCCGCCACCTTCCTCCTCGTTTTCCAGATCGGGCCAACCACAACCCAGGCCCCCTCGTTCCACTCCTCGCCCAAGCCCCGAGCTCCTCCTTGTCCCCGTGTTCGCCCCAGAGCCCAGCAGGACGGCCACTGCCGACGTCCTCCGTTCCATCCCGAACCTGCAGCTAGCAACATGAGCGCCCACCCCTCCCTCCGTTCTTCTCCTTCCTCTGGATTCTCCCTCTCAATCCTCTCTCTGTTCTGTTGCCATGGACAGGAGCTCGTCGCCGCGCTGATCTATCTCCACCGGCGTTCGAAGTTCCCTTGGAGCCCGGATCTGGCACCCCGGCCCCCGGATTCGCTCCTCCTCCGCCCGGTTCCAGCAAGCACCGGCGTCCTGCCGTTCTCCTTCGACGCCGGAGCTCCTGTCGGGGATATACCCCGCGGTATGACCCGGCCGGAGTCGTAACCCGGCCGGGACTTGGTAAACCGGCGGATGGTAAACCGGCGGAGAGTCAAGACAGATGGCTAAGACAGACGGTAAACCGGCTGGTGGTAAACCGGCAGATAATGTTAAACCGGGAGATAATGTTAAACCAGCAAACAATGTTAAACCGGCAGACGTTAAGAAGCCCAGGAAGGAAAGTCAAAGTAGTTTAAGTTAAAGTCCGAGTTGGACTCCACATGTAACCCGCCCCTTCAACATATATAAGGAGGGGCAGGGCTCCTCAAAGGGGACAGGCAACAAGAAACAATCTTAGGGCTAGACACAAAGAGGAGAGCCGGTTTATGGCGACTCAAACGTGAAGATAATGAGATCTAGCCTCAAACAGCATGTAGGGTTTTTACCAGATGATGTTTCCCGGGGCCCGAAGCTGTCTAAATCCCTGTCTTGTATTGCGTCTCTCGATTCCACTCAACCCCTCTCAAGCTACCACATAGATGCGTTGGCCTCACAACTAAGTCCTCACACTAAGGACATCTGACGTGTTAATTCCACGACAGTTGGCGCCCACCGTGGGGCTCGCGCACGATGGTGTTGAGTTCTTGGAGGGATCTTTCCAGGGTTTCGAGAAGCTCGCGATTAACCGGATGAAGAAGATCCGGCGCGATCGGATCTACATCATCGGCGGCCGCTCTTTCCTGTTTTGGCGAGTCTTCACGATCGCGTGTTTCACTCATCGATGAGCGGCCGGCTGTTTGATTCGAAGTCTAGCATCCGAAAACAGTTGATACGAGGGGCAAGTCGCCGAGACCTACACCGTTGTCCGTGTCCAAATCTAATTCGAAGCATCAAACACCAAGTCGTCTCGCTCTAAACCGCCATCGCCAAGCCAAATCGCGGTGGTGACCAAATCAAACCACCACCTCGCCATCGGCTGACTCATCTGGCCTCTCCGAGTCGACGGATCACCTCCGCCTCTGTTACGGTGCTGCCCAAACCACCTGGGGTTGACCCGCCGAGCTGTGGTCGTTGCTTCTGCTGTGCGCGCTCGCGCTAAACCGGCAACGACTGCGCCTCTCCAACCCGGGCTGCCGTGCCTCCAGCGCCCATAGCTCTGCCGCGGCCCTGAGCCGCCTCGCCTTGCTCCCCCTGCCACCGCGCCTAGCTGTTCTGGCAAGTAGCCACCGTAACCCGCGGGCTCGTCCTTTGCTGGCATCGCTTCAATTTACCCGGTGACCCGGCTGTGTTAAACCACACTGCGCAGCCTCTGCCTTATCAGAGTCAGCCGCCCTTGCTGTAAACCGCCAGACTCGGTGTCGCCGAGCTACAGCAGTTATCAACCATGGAGTGGCAGTGTTAAACTGAGGATGGCCGGTGTTGTTCTGTTCTGAGTTTGGTACCCGTTCCTGATGTCTAGCCCGCCGGTCTCTGTGAAGCGTCAGTTTCGCCGCGAAAAGAAAAGCAGCAATGACAGCCCGGCGGCCCGGTCATTTTACCCTGTAAAATTACAAGAGTTCAAGCTTGTTACGGATGGTGTAATCAACCAAACATTGGAGATTTTTGTATAAAGAGTCATTGTGGAAGAGATACTGAATTAAGATCAGATGAAGCAAAAATGGGACGACCGTGCTACCAGCTGTCGAAAATTGTTACGTACAGCAAGGGACCTGCTACATCCATCCGAGTCAGAAGGGATCAAGTGCTACTAACGGATCATCAGAGCAATTTTCAAAAAAAATAAAAATGAAAAAATAAAAATGCTGCTTAGTTCAAAGGCAGACTACAAGCGCTATTTGTATAGTACTATCTGTACTGCTTCTGACATCAGGATCCAGAAGTCATCATCAACCTTGGGCCCGAGTATCAGGTGATATTTACCCTATTTATTTTTAAAGTATATCTTAATTCATCCAAGCATAACTACTTTGCCCTGCTATATTTTATATACAGGAGAATATTCATTATAATGTGGCATTATACCACGGAGATGGAAGCATGCCGACATCATTTCAGCACAGCTGGTTGTCGTTACTCAACGGATTCTCGCACCGGTTTGCAACACGGAGGGCAACATGCTCGTCTGCACCGGTTTACAATGTCGCGGCCGATTCATCCGTTCGCTCGCATGGACGACTCGTCCGTGATTGATTTCAGTTTCACTGTGGTGATCATCAACTCTGCGGTGGATATTTTTTGGCTAACATATCAGGTGAAAACCATCCATTATATTTTCATAATATATTGCTTTCTTTAAAAAGAGCAATTATTCTGGCTTGCAAGTTTTCCAATGCAGGACAAATTGTCTATTGCAAAAAGGGATTATTATATTGCTGAGCTATTGGATAACCCGTGCCGGTTTATATCGCGATCCAGTCCGCGTCAACTCGTAAGGACCATGCGAATTACCCAATAGCGCATGCACAGGCTGCCATCCCCCGCAGTCCGGGCTACATCAACATACCAGGCCGCACCTGTCTGCACGAGCCATTTATTGAGTATGAACAAGTCACAGCTTGGGTAGCCCGGTTTTCTTTCAAATTGGAGGCAAATTATCATCAACCGCCGTCTGCACTGGATGGATCAATGGGCAGGCGCACAAGTCGCCGCCGCTACAGTTTGGTTAACTTCAAATCACCAATTGGAAGGAACCATTGGCCGAGTTGCTGACACGGTTCATACGGGATCATTTACAACCCGCCGCAGTCACCTCAACCTTCTGTGGATTCACATCGGGTTATCAACACCAATGATATACAAGTTATGCCGGTTTATATCACGCTCAAATATGAAGAGTCTCAAGCCAACCCCTCGAGTCACCTTTGAGACTCGGGGGCTACGATGACATGACTCAGCAATTCTTGCCAGTTTCAACTGGTTTAAGAACCCCAGGACGATGGAAGGAAAGATAGCCCGATCCCGGAGGCTACTGGTATATAGATGAAAATTTGAAGTCCGTCAGAAAATTTCCGGCTTAGAAAGTATATGACAGTTACAAAATCCCGGCTTAATGAAGAAGTTTCGGATCATCAGAAAGGATTCCGTTTTGAAATCTGGCTGAAGGGAAGCCAGTCTCAGTGAAGTTCTCAAATATCCGGTTTACAATCCGGTTCAAGGGAAATCTGTTCTCCCACAAAGTTCTGAAGTGCTCAAATCCGGTTTAACAATGTCCGGTTCAAAAGGGAATTGACTTCTTGCAAATTCGAGTTTAAAGGCCGTCAGAAAATTTCCGGCTAAAAATAAAGATTCCGGTTTAAGATCCGGTTCAAGGGAAGATGTCTCCCACAAAGCTTTGAAGCTCTTAACATCCGGTTCAAAATCCCGGTTCAAGAAGAATTTATCTCTTGAAAAAAGTTAAAAATTATCAAAGAGGACCTGCTGCCATGATGCGTGCTTCAAACATGGGTATCCCGCCTTATTGGCCTAGTATATTATTGATCACATGGGGGATCCCGCTTTATAAAGCGGGGTATCTATTCTTTTATATCATGTGTGGTTACATGGAGTTGTTTTAAAACAACATCCGGTTTACCCCTTGCAAGTCTTATCAAGATCACTTGGGGCTTCCTGTTCAAACATAGGTCGTATTCGAACCAAAGAGAACATAGCCGTCCTTATAAGGTCATTTGGGGGCTCGGTCATGTTTTGAACCGATGCAATGCCTCTTGGCCGGCGAAAGCCACCAGGTCACTTGGGGGCTCGGTCGTGTCCGAACCGATGCAATACCTCTTGGCCGGCGAAAGCCACCAGATCATTTGGGGACACGGTCACGTCTGAACCGGTCACGCCTCTTGGTCGGCCTATGGGCCTTAGAGTCATTTGGGTGCTTGGTCGAACCCGAACCATAGCAATGCCACTTGGCCGGCGTAACGCCACGCGTCATTTTGGGGTCCTGGCTGACCGACACCATCGCTACGCCTTCGGGGGGCTTGGTTGCGTCTGACCATGGTAATTCCATCTGACCAAGCTCAGTAGAGCTCTTCTTTTGCAAAAAGTTGTTGCCATTGCTTTTGCTTTAATAGCCTTTCTTGAGAAGTTGCTATTTTATTTGCGTTTTTTAAACCGACAGTATTTTGTACCGGTTCAAACAGCTAAATTGGCGGAACATGGTCCATTTTTAGACCGGAGATTATCTGCCCGGTTTGATTTTCTGTTACCATCCTATTATGGAGTAAACCGGTGTTTATCAACCCGGCTCGGCTTTCAACTACAAGTTGTGAGTACATGATCAAGTTATAATCCGGAGATTATCAGCCCGGTCTAGTTTGACTACAAGTCACCAGTATTATATATGGTTAATCCGGTGTTTATCACAGCCCGGTACGGTTTTATCATAAACCGGCACAATATGGAAGGAGTTATCATTACTCAAGATTGGGGTTATCACTCTTACTACAAAAAGTTGGTAAACCAATGATGTGATTCAATGTCACAGGTATGATATATTTCATATTTTTAAGTGCAGCCTTGGTTATAAACCCAGGTTATATGTTGGGCATTATGACCCGTCCGGCGGTAAACCGCCAGGACACTTTAAAACTTGTTGTATGCAGAAACAGGTTGAATAAAGCATGATTATAAATTGTCCGGTGTTTATTAAACCGGCCTGGCTTTAAGACGATAAGTCGCCAGTATGATGATAAATTATCCGGTGTTTGTTAAACCGGCCTTGCTTTAGACGATAAGTTGCCAGTATATGATGAGAAATTATCCGGTGTTTATTAAACCGGCCTGGCTTTAAGACGATAAGTTGCCAATATATGATGAGAAATTATCCGGTGTTTATTAAACCGGTCTGGCTTTGGACTATAAGTCGCCAGTATATATTTGGATTGCGCCATTGGAATCTTGCGCTTATAAATTATTGGATTATATTATTCAAATAGCCAAACTTGGCTGAATTTTCATTATGATATTGGATGAATAAGGTTTTCATACCAGATTATATTATCTTGAATAGCCAACATGGCTGGATTTTTATTATTAATATTATGATTAAGGTTTTTTCAAAGTCGCTTTAGCGCAATGGTTATCATTTTCTACGATTGAAGGAATAGTCCCGAGATGCTGCAGGCTTACAACCCGGCACTTGGGGGCTACATTATTCAAAGTTGAGATTACATCAAATATGCAAGTCTCATGTCGTTGCAAGCATGCACCATGACACTTGGGGGCTAATGCAAAGTCATTGTTTGCTCACCTTATTGAAGACCCGACTCATCATATTATAATGAGCCGGCCCTTGGGGGCTACCAATTTCTCCTGTCAACTATTCAAGGTACAAAACTTTTTATCCATTATATTGAAGGGTCCACTGCTCAGTTGGTAAAGCACAAGGCTCTTAACCTTGTGGATGTGGATTCAAGCCCCATGATGGGGGTTACATCATATGATGTTAATTTCATTGAAGTATATATCAAAGTCCCAGCTCAATATTATCTTACTGAGCCGACCCTTGGGGGCTACACGTTGCTGCTCAAAGTTTACAAGATTATATTTACAAAGTCCCTGCTCATTATTGCATAATGACCCGGCCTTTGGGGGCTACACTGGTTGAAGTTTTTATGAGAATCAGGCCATTACAAGTCCCAGGTTGCTGCAAGCATGACAACCCGGCACTTGGGGGCTACATATGTGGAATAATCAATTCTGACTAGTGATTGAGATGAACAACCTGGATTTCTTCAAGATTGTGATATTTATATTGAAGCAAGTCTTAAGTTATTGCTATGCTACCTTCTTAAGACTTGGGGGCTACAAGTGATAGGTATATAAGAGGTATATTTTCAAGCTAGATGTTAACTACAAGTATGACCAGGTGCTATAAAAATTTATAAACCAACGACCTTGGCAATAATAAACCGGCAAGTTTTATATTCTTAAACCGGCTGAAGATCAGATGAGGATTTCAAGGACCAATATTTTTGTTAAGTCATTGGGAGCTGAGTCAAAGAAGTTATTCTTCACAGTATTTCTCTGTGACGAACCGATGTGAGCAAGGTGATTATGAAGCTGGCCTCTTAAACCGGATTTTCTAGAAGAAGGAAGTGACAAGGACTTAAGGATGAGCAGGATCAGTTTAACATGGATAAATCCAAATTAAACTGGGGGCTAATGTCGGGGATATACCCCGCGGTATGACCCGGCCGGAGTCGTAACCCGGCCGGGACTTGGTAAACCGGCGGATGGTAAACCGGCGGAGAGTCAAGACAGATGGCTAAGACAGACGGTAAACCGGCTGGTGGTAAACCGGCAGATAATGTTAAACCGGGAGATAATGTTAAACCGGCAGACAATGTTAAACCGACAGACGTTAAGAAGCCCAGGAAGGGAAGTCAAAGTAGTTTAAGTTAAAGTCCGAGTTGGACTCCACATGTAACCCGCCCCTTCAACATATATAAGGAGGGGCAGGGCTCCTCAAAGGGGACAGGCAACAAGAAACAATCTTAGGGCTAGACACAAAGAGGAGAGCCGGTTTATGGCGACTCAAACGTGAAGATAATGAGATCTAGCCTCAAACAGCATGTAGGGTTTTTAGCGGATGATGTTTCCCGGGGCCCGAAGCTATCTAAATCCCTGTCTTGTATTGCGTCTCTCGATTCCACTCAACCCCTCTCAAGCTACCACATAGATGCGTTGGCCTCACGACTAAGTCCTCACACTAAGGACATCTGACGTGTTAATTCCACGACAGCTCCCGAAAGCCATCCCCGACGTCGGTCCTCATCTGCAGCACCCCAGCCTCGCGCGCCTCCTGCACTTCTCCCGCACGAACCCGGCGAGGCCCTCCTCGTGCCTGTACGTGCACGACCGCCACGAACAGAGGATCTCCACGCCGTGGCCGACGGCCTCCTGAACCTGCTGATGCCCAAGTCCCATCGCGCCGCGCCTGTCCAGCCTCTGCTTCGAGCAGAGGAGGATGATGCCTCGTTCAGCGCCCGTTGGCCGCACGAGCATCGTCAGCGCCTCCCTCCTCGTTTGATCCAGCCAAGGCCCAGCTCCGCCCAGCCGCGGCCATCTTCTTCCCGGAGGTCCGACACTGCAAGTCCCGCTGCCGCCTGCTTCCTCTCGTCAGAGACGAACGAGCGCTCGCCCACGTGCGTTGACCGCGCCCGCGTGGACCATGAGGCCTCGATCGCCTCCAGCCAAGCCTCCAAGGCCCAACGCTCCCTGCCCGGCCTCCTCCTCACCGACTGGGCTAAGCCCATGGTGAGCCTCAAGTTCCTATAGCCCAGTCCGCTTGAGATGTGGCCTAGTTCCTATTTTTTTTTCAGTCTGCGAATTTAGCATTATCCAGTGATTTACAGTTTTACAGAAAAACCCTCAAACATCATGCATATAATAAATCATTAACAGTGCAGCATATGTAAAAACTTTATATATGAAAAATGCTTAGATTTTCATGTAGTTTCATAATATGCAACTTTCATCCATGTTTAAAATGTTTAAATGTGCTGTTTGAATTAATTTGCATAATTAGCATGTTAAAATGATTTATTTCATAACTAATTAACCGTAGGTCTGATTTTAATAAACTATATATGTAAATGGGGTGAAAAAATGCCTAGAGTAACATATTGCACTTTATTTTCCTGGTTAACAACAATAAAATATGGTTTTAGGCAGAACAGTACCAAATCCATAAATTGCATATGAGGATTTTTTCGGACTTGTTGTTTGTTGTTCCGGCCTCATTTAAAATTGCCTAAATAGTTAGTTTATTTATGTTTCACCTCTTGCCATGTTAATCAACATTTAAAATTGTTGTGTACATAGACGAGAGAGAACTAAATAATTGATGTGGTGTTTCGTCAATATGCAACTCGTTGCATATTGAGCTCCACTTAATTTGTGGTATTGTTTGTGCACTTTGCCATGCCATGCATATTTAAACCGGACATGCATCATACTTGTTTGTGAATCATGCCATGTTTATGTGATGGTTGTTTACTATGTTGCTTGCTTCTTTCCGGTTGCGCTTCTCGTGGATAGTTCCGTTTACGTCGCGTTTGTGAGGATTCGTTCGACTACGTCCGTTTGTCTTCTTCATGGACTCGTTCTTCTTCCTTGCGGGATCTCAGGCAAGATGACCATACCCTCGAAATCACTTCTATCTTTGCTTCCTAGTTGCTCGCTCTTTTGCTATGCCTATGCTGCGATACCTACCACTTGCTTATCATGCCTCCCATATTGTTAAACCAAGCCTCTAACCCACCTTGTCCTAGCAAACCGTTGTTTGGCTATGTTACCGCTTTGCTCAGCCCCTCTTATAGCGTTGTTAGTTGCAAGTGAAGATGAAGTTTGTTCCTTGTTGGAACATGGAGATGTTGTTCCTTGATTGGAACATGGTTACTTGTTGGGATATCACAATACCTTTTATATTATTAATGCATCTATATACTTGGTAAAGGGTGGAAGACTCGGCCTTATGCCTGGTGTTTTGTTCCACTCTTGCCGCCCTAGTTTCCATCATATCGGTATTATGTGCCCGGATTTTGCGTTCCTTACACGGTTGGGTGATTTATGGGACCCCCTTGACAGTTCGCTTTGAATAAGACTCCTCCAGCAAGGCCCAACCTTGGTTTTACCATTTGCCACCTAAGCCTTTTTCCCTTGGGTTCTGCAGACTCAAGGGTCATCTTTATTTTAACCCTCGGGCCAGTGCTCCTTCGAGTGTTGGTCCAAACTAGAGCACCGTGCGGGACCATCCCTTGGCAACTTGGGTTACATCGGTACCTGTACGCTTCACTTATCCGGTGTGCCCTGAGAATGAGATATGTGCAGCTCCTATCGAGATTTGTCGGCACAGCGGGTGGTCTTGCTGGTCTTGTTTTACCACTGTCGAAATGTCTTGTAGCCGGGATTCCGAGACTGATCGGGTCTTCCCGGTAGAAGGAATATCCTTCGTTGACCGTGAGAGCTTATAATGGGCTAAGTTGGGACACCCCTGCAGGGTATTATCTTTCGAAAGCCGTGCCCGCGGTTATGAGGCAGATGGGAATTTGTTAATGTCCGGTTGTAGAAAACCCGAAGTTGATCTTAATTAAAATGCACCAACCGCGTGTGTAACCGTGATGGTCTCTTCTCGGCGGAGTCCGGGAAGTGAACACGGTGTTGGAGTTATGATTGACGTAGGTTGTTCTAGGATCACTTCTTGATCATAGTTGTTCGACCATGCTTTTGACTCCTCTTCTCGCTCTCTTTTGCGTATGGTAGCCACCATATATGCTAGTCGCTTGCTGCAGCTCCACCTCATACCTTTACCCTTCCTATAAGCTTAAATAGTCTTGATCTCGCGGGTGTGAGATTGTTGAGTCCCCGTGACTCACAGATACTTCCAAAACCAGTTTGCAGGTGCCGATGCAACCGTGCAGGTGGCGCACCCGAGCTCAAGGAGGAGCTTGATGAAGATCTTGTTCTTTGTGTTGTTTCATTTCAGTTGATCAGTAGTGGAGCCCAGTTGGGACGATCGGGGATCTGTGTAGCATTTGGGATAGTCTTCTTTTATTTTGGTTCCGTAGTCGGACCTTGATTGTATCTGTTTGATGTAATGCTTTACTCTTGTATTGCGTGAAGTGGCGATTGTAAGCCAACTATGTATCTCTTTCCCTTATGTATTACATCGGTTGTGTGAAGATTACCTCACTTGCGACATTGCTTTCAATGCGGTTATGCCTCTAAGTCGTGCTTCGACACGTGGGAGATATAGCCGCATCGAGGGCGTTACAAACTCCAAGATGGGCACAGGCATATACCTCTTGGACAAGGAACATTTGCCTATTCATCCAGATTTTGAAGATAATGAGGTTGTGATGAACAAGGATGAACCATCGTCAGCCCATGCACAAGCACAAAAGGAGAAGGCAAGGAAGGAGAAAACTGCAAAGATGTCAACTCAAGAGGAGGCATCTGAATATTTCTTGAAAACCAAGCAAGAGCAGCTCAGTTACTTGATTGCATCCACCCTGAGGATAGAGAAAGGACTGGCCACCCTCAATCAGAATCAGGAGAGCTTAGAGAGAATCGTAGAACAAAAGTTCTATGACTTGGATGTCAAAGTGACAGAGATTCAGTCTGCAGTGGAGCAACTTCAAGATGACATGCAGGAGAGGAAAGGGAAGACTACCACTGATGCATTTGCCAGAGTGCCACGAGCCCAGAGGTCGTCTGCAGTGCCAGTTCCTGACACAAGAGCCACCACCTCAGCTCCAGCCACAACACCAGCCCAACCAGCTCCAGCATCTACTTCAGCTCCAACTCCAACCACGTCTACAGAAGCCTTCGTCCTAGGAGTGATCCAGACTGCACCACCACCAGAAGATCAAGCCTGAGTGACGATCTAGCACTATGCATTTTCTAGGAACTTTTTGGTAACTTGTTGCCAAAGGGGGAGAAAAATGTATAGATCATAGGCTTCGAGAGAGCGTGTGTTGCTTTTATTCTCTCTTGCTTTATTTGGTGGTTTTTCCAACTTTGTTTGCTTTTGGTCGAGATACTTTGATATGCTTGTGAGACATTGATGATCATGTGGTTGATCATAAGCTACACTTATGCATGCTTGATATATCTTATCTATCTTATGTGATCATTCACTTTTCTTGGTGATGAGTGCATGTATTTCATTCTTATCATTTTGAGCGCTCCACCAAGATGTATGTGACATGGAAGAGTAACCCATGATTCTAACTCTTTGTGCATTTGCAGTCCAAAGCAAATTTTAAATATGCACAAATTTAGGGGGTGCTCTTACTTATCACATACTTCTCAAAGCGACGATATAATTCATTCTTATTATCATTTGTCGAAGCTTTGATCTATATGTTGTCATCAATTACCAAAAGGGGGGAGATTGAAAGTGCAACTATCCCTAGGTGGTTTTGGTAATTCATAACAACATATAGCTCATTGAGCTAATGCTATTCCAAGACAAGTATTTCAGGAAAGCTCAATGATTGGCATGGCATGGATGGTGAAAGTGGAACCCTCAAAATGCTAAGGACAAAGGATTGGCTCAAGCTCAAAAGCTCAAGACTCTTCATTTTACATTTTAGTGATCCAAGATCACATTGAGTCAATAGGAAAAGCCAATACTATCAAGGAGGGATGAGGTGCTGCTTAATGAGCTTTTTGCTTCATGTGCTTAATGATATGCTCCAAAATCCTCAGCTACTTTCCCATATCCACATATGACCTAAACCCTAAGCCAAACTCGGACCTACCCATTCTTTCTATCCGGCGCCACCGAGTTTCACTTGTCATAGCCACTGCCACAAACCCTAGCAAATCGGTTCTACCGATAGGGATCTCGGTCTCACCGAGATGGGATTGAAATTTCTCTTTTTCCTTTTCGTAACTTTTCGGTCTCACTGAAAGAGCGGATCGATCCCACCGAGATTGCAATGTAAACTCTCTGTTTCCCTTTTGTAACATTTCGGTCTCACCGAAAGAGCAAATCGGTCCCACCGAGTTTACCTGACCAACTCTCTGGTTAGCTAATTACCAAATTGGTCTCACCGAGTTTGTGTAATCGGTCTCACCAAGATTACGTTATGCCCTAACCCTAACCATATCGGTCCTACCGAGTTGCATGTCAGTCCCACCGAAAATCTCTAACGGTTACTAGGTTTACTATTTCGGTCCGACTGAGTTTGTTGATTCGGTCCCACCGAGATTGGTAAATTGTGTATAACGGTTGGATTTTGTGTGGAGGCTATATATACCCCTCCACCTCCTCTTCACTCGTGGAGAGAGCCATCAGAACACATCTACACTTCCAACTCATATGTTCTGAGAGAGAACCACCTACTCATGTGTTGAGGCCAAGATATTCCATTCCTACCATATGAATCTTGATCTCTAGCCTTCCCCAAGTTGCTTTCCACTCAAATCTTCTTTATACCAAATCCAAATCCTGTGAGAGAGAGTTGAGTGTTGGGGAGACTATCATTTGAAGCACAAGAGCAAGGAGTTCATCATCAACACACCATTTGTTACTTCTTGGAGAGTGGTGTCTCCTAGATTGGCTAGGTGACACTTGGGAGCCTCCGACAAGATTGTGGAGTTGAACCAAGGAATTTATAAGGGCAAGGTGATCGCCTACTTCGTGAAGATCTACCTCTAGTGAGGCAAGTCCTTCGTGTGCGATGGCCATGGTGGGATAGACAAGGTTGCTTCTTCGTGGACCCTTCGTGGGTGGAGCCCTTCGTGGACTCGCGCAACCGTTACCCTTCGTGGGTTGAAGTCTCCATCAACGTGGATGTAGGATAGCACCACCTATCCGAACCACGGGAAAAACATCCGTGTCTCCAATTGCGTTTGAATTCTCCAAACCCTTCCCTTTACATTCTTGCAAGTTGCATGCTTTACTTTCCGCTGCCTATATACTCTTTGCATGCTTGCTTGAATTGTGTGATGATTGCTTGACTTGTCCTAAAGTTGCTAAAATCTGCCAAGAACTAAAATTGGGAAAAGGTTAAGTTTTTATTTGGTCAAGTAGTATAATCACCCCCCTCTAGACATACTTCCCATCCTTCACACACTAAATTACTACAAGATTCTATGAAAATAACATTCCACTGGAAACAAATAGGTCAGTCCATTTTTTCTGCACCGTCCGATGTATAAAGAACGGGCAGATCGCCTTCATCTACCTCCAGCCAGTCAGTGTTGACGATCTTCCTCGAAACGGCAGCGACCACCGGCCCAGTCCCCTTCCTGCGCCCTCCCCTCGACCTCACCGCACCTCCGTGCTTGGCACCGTCCCCCGGCAATCCATTCAAGCCCCGCCGACCTCTAGATCGGGCGCAAGCAGCTCCTGCGCCCCACACCCCAATGATAGACACCGATGCGCCGCTTCCCCAGTGAACAGGCGGACTAGGAGCTCTGCGCGCCTAAGCGGGTGCTGCTTCTTTTAATTGCGGTTCGACTGACCCTGAATTGAAATCCAGGCGGGCTACTGGCCTCTAGCAAAGGTGAAATAGTAAAGGGAGGAAATGTCGTGCATTTAGTATCACGAAGAAGATGCAGTAAGAAGCGCTCAAGTAGTTTCTTTCGTGGGATGAATACAGTGTGAGCAGAGACGTAAGGTTTGCACGAATAAGGGAAGAGGAGTACCTCTTTCTGCTGGCAGTGTTGTGTCCTCCTTCTTTTTTTCCAATGATCTTCTTGTGGTTCGCCGGAAACGAGAAGTTGTGGATGACAGTGCAGCCTTGGACGAACCCATGGCCAAGTTGTTGAGTGTGGTGTGGTGGCCGTCTGTCGGCGGCGGGGAAGCAGATCCGAGGCGGCGAACGACGGTGTAGCGGGAACAGCTCTGGTGCGGTGGAGGGTTGCGACAGTGGAGCAGCAGCAGTGAGGCGCAGGACGGCGTGGTCGGAGTGGTTCTAGTACAACGCACGTCGGCGTCGGCGTCGTGGAGGCAGCTCTACCTCGGCTTCAGCTGCTAAGTCCTTGATGGCGTTGCGGTTGCGGTTGCGTTGGACGAGGACGTCGGTGTACCGGCTCCGGCGTGATGGAGGAGGGCAGCGGTGGATTGGGCGCTATGGGGTGGAGGACGGAGGAGGCTGGGGTTTCGCGGCTGGTGGAGAGGGAATTTTGGCGCCCATGGAGTATGAATGGGGAAACGGATGGAGGCGGGGAACTAAGGGGGGACAATGTTTCGGTTTGGGATGCGCTTGTTTGAAATTTGGGGAAAGTTACAAACTTTGCCCCCATCTAAAATTTCGGACATATTGCGGGTTGGGGGCAGGACAGTAATCTCAGGTGTCCCAAATGTGGGCGGGATAGATTTCGGCCGAGCGCATGGGTGTTTAGGCGCCCACGGCGTATGAATGCTTCTCGGAGGTGGTTGAGACTGGCGTCTTGGTGAAGTTACAAACCTACCCCGGTTTAGACCTTTGGACATCGGGCCGATAGGCTACACGGGCTAGAGTCAGGACAGTAATTTCCTACCACCAAACATTAGTCTCGCGCGGTTTCGGGTGACCAGAGGCCTATTTGGCGCTTCGTTCAATATTTGGGAGCAGAAGCATTAACGTTTTCAGTTCTCTTGAATTGAACATTCAGGATTTGCCCAACTTCTAAAATCTTTACTCTTGAAAATCCTAAAGCTATGATTATTTTGGAATGGAGGTGGTACATTTGAATATACATTGTACACGAGTATATATTAAAAAATATGCAACTTACCTCAGTTCATGCATGGTTCCAGATATAATCTCCTTGGTTGGAAAAAAAAAGTTAGACATGCGTATGAATATATATATATATAGCATGTTCAAACGCACAACAAAGATTGATGCCCCCTTTTACATCTGATTTACAAATGCCATTATCTCGGTTCAAATAGATGAATGCACTTCCTATGAATCAAATCTTTGAAACCCCCTTTATGTTGAATTTGACATGTATTCTATTTCATAGCTAGCAATTTGGAATGTATCCATGCAAGTGACAAATGTATAAAGTGCTTCACATTAACAACATGGAGTGCACTAATTAGTGTTTATATATGAATTGCAAAAGCTTCCATTGCATGTATTTCAAACCGATCTCACTCTATGGATCGATAATATGAAATAAACACATGCACATGCTAGAATTCAATAGAGTATGGGTGTTGATAGACCGATTTTCGTCCATACGCAATTTGCAAAATTCACGATCTCATCCAAAAATAATAATGCCATTATATTTTAATTTAATGCGTAGAACTGCCTTTTACACGTAAATGCACTATGCCTTGGCCCGTTCTCACAAGCACGCTATATTTCTCTCTATCTACCGCATAAGTGCACACACTTTATATGCATCGGCATTTCTCTTTCACACATGCTCACAATCTTTCTCGGGGTCTCGGGGAGTCTCACGCACATGCTCTCTCTGTATCTCTCTCTCTTTCTAACTACTATGTACCACTCTTTTCACTAATCTCAGTTGGAAAACACTATTTCTCTCACATGCATATATACACACGCACGGTCTCTACTAGCCATCTATACGCACATATATGTGCCTACGTGTCTCCCGCACGCACATTATCTTTAGGCCTCTCTCGCACATATTGCCCCCCCCAGACACACCTCTCTCTTAGTAGTTGGCTGATATGATTCCATCATATCATTCGGTAGGATACCCCTGACTGTTAGGCTGGATGGTAATACGAGGCAAAGTTTTACCCTAGTTCGGACCCTTGCAATTGAGGAAAAAGCCTACTCCTGGTACTGTATATTAGTGATAGGGGTGTGTAAAAAGTACACGTGAATACTAGGCATTGTGTGTGTGTGTATACTATCGACAAACTAGCCCCCAAGCTTCTATAACATACTGCGGGCCTAGGGTTACAAATCATATAAAGTCGGCTTGTCACTACTGGGGATAGAGTCCTCCGCGACTCTGGTAGCTAGCTTTGTGTTGTACGCCGAGTCCTCCACATGGGTCTTCGTACAACGCGTCTCAATCCAACCTATGTGGCGCAGGATGTAACCGACCCATGAGTCCTCATGTTGACCCACCACAATTAGAAATGATGTGCCCACCACACCACACACGCAATCGGCCACTAAGAAAATAAGCATATACAATAGTACAATGTTATACATGAAAGTTAATTGCATGGTGCATCCAAAAATATTTGTTCTGCATTGTGAATGTTTAAATATTCTCCTAAAATATTAGTCACGGGAAAGAGAAACGAAGGGCATATCTCTCCTTGTCTCCACCGGACATCCCCTCTTTCTACACCACTTTCACGTACGCACACAAACTATCTCTCGGCCCTCTAAAAGTATGCATGCCCACGACACATTCACGCATGACGGTCACTATCGGTGTCAAAACCGGCGGATCTCGGGTAGGGGGTCCCGAAATGTGCATCTAGGCGGATGGTAATAGGAGACAAGGGACATGATGTTTTTACCCAGGTTCGGGCCCTCTCGATGGAGGTAAAACCCTACTCCTGCTTGATTAATATTGATGATATGGGTAGTACAAGAGTAGATCTACCACGAGATCAGAGAGGCTAAACCCTAGAAGCTAGCCTATGGTATGATTGTAGTTTTGTCCTACGGACTAAAACCCTCAGGTTTATATAGACACCGGAGAGGGCTAGGGTTACACAGAGTCGGTTACAATGGTAGGAGATCTACATATCCGTATCGCCAAGCTTTCCTTCCACGCCAAGGAAAGTCCCTTCCGGACACGGGACGAAGTCTTCAATCTTGTATCTTCATAGTCCAGGAGTCCGGCCGAAGGTATAGTCCGGCTATCCGGACACCCCCTAATCCAGGACTCCCTCAGTAGCCCCTGAACCAGGCTTCAATGATGACGAGTCCGGCGCGCAGATTGTCTTCGGCATTGCAAGGCGGGTTCCTCCTCCAAGTACTTCATAGAAGATTTTGAACACAAAGGTAGTGTCCGGCTCTGCAAAATAAGTTTCCACATATTGCCATAGAGAGAATAATATTTACACAAATCTAATCTGCTGACGTATTCGGTAGCGTGACATCACACCACGACCAAGCCCTTACTCGAATCGTTTTTACTGTCCCACCTCAGCGCGTTTTGCGAGGTGGTTTCCTTGGCATGTCCTTTCAAAGCAGAGATCGTGTCCCCTTTATTTACGGGATTCTCATCAATACGGACGTGGGTAACCCAGTCGTGCCCGTTGGTATGTTTTCTCGATCAAAGGCGAGTCCCAAACGGTTACGGGGAGGTCCCTTGGTATTCAACCTCTTATAAAGAGACCAAGGCCTTACTCCTTTCTTTCAATCTCAAACAAGTTCGCCTTTCGCCTCGAGTTCCAACACCCAAGGCTCTAGATTTCAGGCGCTTCGAACCTTCAATAATGTCCGGTTCTGACCTTCGAGGCCGATGGATGCCCTCCTCCATCACGGAGGAGGACGTACTAAAGTTGTGAGAGGCCAGGTTCTTGACCGGCGAAATCTCGCATAGGCTGCCTGCTCAAGGGCAGGTCATTCTCACTCCCAAGCTTGGTGAGAGTGTGGTGTTCATGTCTCACTTCCTTCGGGGTCTAGGCTTCACGACGGATCACTTCGTGAGGGGGCTCATGTTTTATTATGGGGGGGAATTTCACGACTTAGCTCTGGAGTCCATCCCCCATATTTCCTCATTCATCGTCGTGTGTGAAGCCTTCCTCCGTATTACTCCTCACTTCGGACTATGGGTCAAGACCTTCAAAGTAGAGCCGAAGATGATCGAGGGACGGCACGCGGAGTGTGGAGGCACTGTTATAAGCAAGAATGTTGATGCTCCATGGCCCAAGGGCTCTTTTCAAGAGGAGTCCACCTTATGGCAACGAGAGTGGTTTTATATTACCGCTCTCAGGGGCACCAAGTGGGTGGTGCCACCTGCCTTTCGCTCGGGTCCCCCACCACAGCTGGCATCATGGGTCAATAAAGGACTGGACTAGGGGCCATCCAAGGACGTGCCCTTGTTGCAGGGCCGCATTCGAGATCTCTTAGAAAGAGACATCAGCCTGGTCGTGGTGACACAGGTCATGTTGATCCGCCGAGACTTGCCCGGCAAACGTCGCCCCCTTCGCCTGTGGGAGTTCAATCCGGAGGTACCACGAGCTCTCCAGCATTTCATGGGCGCGACGCCCGTGGAGATGTACAAATTGTTCTTCGGATCACAAGCAATGTGTCCGGACTTGACCGAGGACGCGGGTCTGAGCTGCAATCGCCCGGATATTCAAGTAAGTAGCCTTGTGCCCGGACTCGCTATCCATATATTTATCATAAAATTGCCCCTAAATGAGTAGTCCTTTAAACAGGAGTGGATAGCAAAAGCAAAGCTAATCAGGTGTCCGGCCCCCCTCCCTGAGACCATGCCGGATCCTGTGCTAGTCAGGATAATGGAGGTTGTGCCTTCGGAGGAAAGCGAGGGAGGGGACAGGGAAGCTACGGCCTCCTCGAAGGAGGTTGTTCGGAAGGGAGGAATCGAAAATTTCTCTCCTCAGGGGAAGAAGAGGACCGCCTCTGACGACCCGGAGACCATGGCCTCAAAGCGGGGGAAGAAATATTCGTCAGAGGGTCCTGTGCCGGGGGATACTTCGGCCGAATTATGCCCTCAAGGCGATTAGCCCTCCACCGAGCCGTAAGTAGATAGGAGTTTTCTTTTTAAGAAATGAGAGGAATCCTCGCTTTTATATCTGAGAAGAGTAACCGAAAATTTACCTTGTAGCTCGGACCTCATCCCTTCTCAGCAGAGCTCGTCTTCGGGGGATCTTCTTCCGGAGATGATGGAGAGCGGAACGCCTCCCCCTGCCGTACCGCCTTGCGAGGCGGGCGACCCTGAGGTATAGACGCGGAGGGTTTCTATGAATCCGGCAGGGCCGGAAGGTAGTCATATGGGCCCCCAAAGCCCTCCGCGTCCGGCCTTCGAGAAGGGCCATCGGACGAGTCCGGCACCGTCTGGTGCGCGGTCGAAGGAGCTGAAGGTTCTGCTAGGGCAAGCATCTATCTTAGAGGAGCACCGCGCATTGATGGGTACGGTGATTGAGAGGATTTCATCCGCGGAGAGGTGATTGCACGAGGCCGTCAGGAGTTTACTGACAGGTTTTGAGGTACGCGAAATAATGTACCCTTTTTGGATAGTTGCGCATAAATAAGATGCGCCCTGTGTAGATAGTAGCTCCTGAGACTCTGTGCGTTGTCAAAAGTGACGGCGCGCAGAGGATCAGAATCCCAGGTATAACATGCCGCCTTCATACGTAGGTGGCGAAGTGTCCGGTGGCCAGCCGGACTGATGAATTTGCCGAGCTAAAGCGGCAACTTGACGTGGCAGATGCCGACATCGCACTTGTCAACAAGCGGCTTGACGAGGCACAAGGTATGTAATTCCTCCGGCGGCACCTGGTGAGAGGAGCTTTATGCCAGTATCTTACAATGTGTGCGCTTGATGCAGATGGTGTCGCTGCCATGGAGAATCTTCGGGCGGAACTTGCCCGAGCCAAGGAGCAAGCCAGGAAAAGTGATGCGGCTGCTGGAAAGGCAATTGAAGAGCTGAAAGCCGAACAGGCTGCTCACTGCCGAAGCAAGAATGAAATGGCCGAAATGGCCGTGAAGCTGAGGAGCGCTGCTAACCGTTGCAAGCTTCTTCAAAAAGAAGACCGGGTGGAACATACGGACCTGGAGAAGGCCGTTGCAGATGCCAAGGATGCTTGCTCTGTGATGAGAGTTATGAAGGACGAGCTACGTCAGGCCGGAGATATCACGGCTGGAAAGCCCTTTATGCTGCGGAGGAAGTTATGTGATCCTAAACATGCTCCGTTAGACTGGATGTGGAGTACGGCGGACACCTATCTGGATTTGGCAGCGAGTGTTGCAGATGCGGCCGAACACTTTCGAGATCAAGAAGATCGCGAAGTGGAAAAGCTCTTCTGGTCGCAGTTCCACAATCCAGAGCGTCCACTATCATTAGCCGATCGTTTGGCGAATGGACCGAGCTAAATAGGTTGTCCGGACTTGCCATGAAGTATGTCATGAGTCATCTGTGGCCGGAGAGGCCAGAGCCAAAAAGTTATTCCAACTTGGTGCATCAGTTCCTTGGTGTGGTGCCGCATATTAATGCGATGAAGAGATCAGCGTGCATAGAGGGTGCGCGGATGGCTCTTGCCCGTGTCAAGACATACTGGGCGGAGATGGAGACCACCGCTGTTGCATCCCAAGACTCGGACGAAAGCCGAGTACCTGCCGAGCATTATTTTCAGGAAGTTCTGCAAGGGGCTCATTTAATAGAGATGCAGTGCTTGAAGGGTACTATGTTCGAATAGCATATATTATTGTAAAACAATGTTTTGATAAATTGTAGAAGCTTTTTATACTTGCGCCTCCAAGTATTATAATACCTCCTGTGCGGCCGTTTAAGATATATGTATATATAATCTGAAAGATGGCAGTCGTCGGCTTCAGCCCCCACGCAAATAATGCAGGGGTGTTCGCAGAAGGCGCATTTTCACACTTGATCCAACGTCTTGGTCCTACAAAGGAGATGTTAGCGCAGCGAACTAGGCAATCGGACTATGATGCTCTATCACTTTCACTTAGCCATAGGAGTTTGACAGTGAGGCTACTTATATAGCCCCTGGTGGCGCCTGCGCTCGCCCGAACTCGGGGCGCGTATGTGTCTGGCCGGGAAACGGCCCTTCGTTAATGCGGAGGAATCCTAAAGATTCCGGTAAGTCATCGAGTGGTTGACCAGTCTCACACTATATCATGACAGTCAGTTTTCGGCTTTCTCTGCTGAGGTGCTCGCCTGGCCGAACCGGGGCACAATCGCAGTAGTTCTCCTGGTGCCGCCTTAGCCGATAAAGCGGAACGTAAGGCAGCAAAACACAGGAGCCGGGCAAACCCAACATTTGACCAAAGACATGATTCGGAGCTGATGCATATAAGGCCAAACTCGCAACGCCGAACACTCCCTAAGGTATTCGATCTTTGTGAGGGCGGGCGGAACAACGCCCTTAGTAATAAGCCCCTAGTGTCTAGGTACGCGCAAAATTCTGACTTGGCCACATGCCAAAACGCCAGCCTCCTCCTCGGTTATACCAAAAAACCAGGGGATGTGTATCAACAACAGACAGTAAAAAAGGTTTACGCAGGGTCTTAATGTGAAAAGAATCCTTAGCACGGGTCCATGCTGCACGTCTGCGCCTGTGTCTCCGTTGTGGCGTATCCTGGACGGGCGTAGCACGGTGTTCATCTGGAAAAGAGAGGAACTTAGTTGAAAAAGGTCGTGCGAAAACTTATGTTATACTAAATAAACAAAGTATGATTCAAAAATCAGTGAAATTGAGCTTTATTATTTCTTATTTTGTTTGCGCGGAGCCCCTAGTATAGGGGTATACGGCTATTAAGCCTTTATCCATTGTATTTTTATGCTGGACTCGTCTAACCGTGTCCGTTGTCTTGACGACCTGTTTAGGTGCTTTGGCTGGTGAAGCCGCTTTATTGTGGGGCTATCAAGGCAGCCGCACAGTCTTCCGCGGGGGGGAACACTCAATGTTTCCCTTTAATGAGATGATGCCTCGTGGACCGAGCATCTTAAGCGTAAGAGATGCACAATGCGGTATTGCGTTAAAGCGGGCGAAAGCTTCGCGTCCCAGCAGTGCTTGATAGCTATTTGAGAATGGGGCGATATGGAAAGTTAGCTTTTCGCGACGGAAGTTATCGGGGGAGCCGAACATAACTTCTAGCCGGAGAGAACCCATGCAATGGGCATCCGGGCCTGGTGTTACCCCGGGCCTGATATGGCGATTTTTTGTTGGGTCTATCCCCATGTTGCGGATTGTGTCCTGGTATAACAGGTTTAGACCACTTCCGCCGTCCATCAGGACATTTGTAAAGTGGAGTCCGCCGATTATTGGATCTAATACCAAGGCAGTCCATCCTGTGTTCCGGATACTTCTACAGTAATCCTGATGGTCGAAGGTGATCGGTTTTAACAACCATCGGCGAGACTCCTTTGGGATAGGCCGTATGGCGCGTATCTCTATGGGCGCCACTCGTTTTGTCACGTGAATTAAGTTTACTGTTTTGACTTCTTGTGGGAAATTCTTTTGTTTCCTGGTGCTCTCCTTGTGGGGTTCGTCATCATCCTCACTTGGTGTGTCGAGCCCCTTGTGTTCGGCGTTGAGTTTGCCGGATTGCTTGAAGACCCAACAATCTCTGTGGGTATGGTTTGCAGGCTTCCCGGGAGTACTGTGTATTTGACATATCTTGTCCAAGATTTTGTTTAGGTTGGACAGCTCGTCCTTGTTGTCCTTGAGGGGCGGCTTTCTCTGACTCTGCCGCGAGCTTTTGAATCTGGCGTTGACTGCCATGCTCTTTGGGCTGTTTCCCTTATTCCAGCGCTGGTCCTTGCTGCGTCGGGGTTTTCCGTTTCCATCTCTAACTTCGGATGTACTTGGGTCGCTGGTGCTACATCTTGCCAACCAGCTGTCCTCTCCTGCGCAAAAGCGGGTCATGAGGCATGTTAATGCGGCCATTGTTCTTGGCTTTTCTTGGCCGAGGTGTCTGGCGAGCCATTCGTCTCGAACATTATGCTTAAAAGCTGCTAGGGCTTCAGCGTCCGGAGAGTTGACTATCTGATTCTTTTTAGTAAGAAATCTGTTCTAGGATTTTCGGGCTGACTCTCCGGGTTGTTGAGTTATATGACTTAGATCATCTGCATCCTGAGGGCGGACATAGGTTCCTTGAAAATTTGCCCGGAAAGCATCCTCGAGCTCTTCCCAACTTCCAATGGTGTTTTCGAGAAGGCTTTTGAGCCAATGCCGGGCTGGCCCTTTAAGCTTGAGGGGTAAGTATTTTATGGCATGGAGGTCATCTCCTCTGGCCATGTGTATGTGGAGGATATAATCCTCAATCCAGACTCCAGGGTCTGTTGTTTCGTCGTACACCTCTATGTTTACGGGCTTGAATCCCATTGGAAATTCATGGTCCAGAACCTCATCGGTGAAACATAGGGGGTGTGTGGCACCCCTGTATTTGGGTGTGCTGTGATGTTCGGATATTTGTTGTGTTGCATTGCTTACTAGATCTTGCTTTCTTGGCCCATAGATAGATCTGGCTGGGCCATCTTTTTAATGCGAATCCTTGAGTGGATCGCGTGCCGGCTTGTGTGCGGCGCCGCTTGCCGCTCCATGTTGGCCATGGGGTCGTCTATCCGACCGGTTGGCTTTCTTATTTTTTGACTGCGGGGGCTCTAAGGCCTCCTCGTCAAATTCAGGCAGTAGCTTTCGCTTCGGATAGCTTTTTGTGCGGCGACTGCCGCCATGTTTGTCTGCGGTGTTGAGTACTTTGCTCCATCTGATTCTGAGTGCATCTTCCGCAGTTTTGAGCTTCCGCTTTTGCTTTTTCAGGCTACGCGCAGTGGCGACGAGCCTTTTGTGGAGGTTCTTCTGCTCCATGAGCTTATCCGGCGTAAGATTGTCCGGACTGTTGTTTTCGCCGGGGACGGGTTGTTCGATTTGTTTGTCCAAGTTCCCCAGTTCGGGCGGTTGCTCGAAGGCATGTTCGTCGTCCGCCGGCTCGTCCTGCTCTATGGCTAGGTCTGTATGGCTGCTGTCTCTGTCGAGGTGGGGCTTGGAGCGGCGCTTATGTCGCCGCTTTGATTGCTTTTCGAGTGAACGATCCCTCGTTGCAATCCTGTGTTCCTCGTCGTCGCTTCCTTTGGGCGTGTCCACCATGTATACATCATGAGATGAGGTGGCAGTCCAGTGCCTTATAGGCGTTGGTTCATGTTCATCTCCTACATCGTCGTCCATACCGTTGATGTCTTCGGAGTCGAAGTCGAGCTCGTCGTTTTAATTGTCGACAGAGGCTACGAAGTGGGTGGTGGGTGGGCATCGAATTTCTTCGTCGTCCTCATCCCAATCCTGCCGGTCATAGTCCGTCCAGGACTCTCCTGACAAAGAGAGAGACCTGAGTGAATTCAGAATGTCGCCAAAGGGCGAGTGCTAAAAGATGTCTGCGGCGGTGAATTCCATGATCGGCGCCCAATCGGATTCGATTGGTAGGGGCGCGGAGGGCTCGGAGTCCGGAGAGGAGTCCGGCACCTTGGAGTCACGGGCTTCGCAGAGGACAAGGCTGGTGTTCGGCTTGATCTCCGTAGAGATTGCATCCCCCGAGGCAGTGCCTAACCACCCATCCTCGTTTGGTGTGGTCGGCTCCGAGCTAAGGGTCGGAGCGGACACAGGTGCAGCCTCCAGGGCACTGTTCGGCGGCAGAGCTAGATCATGCCCATCGTGGCAGTGCGGCGCGCTCGGCTGTGGCTTGAATCCATCGAAGATCGAGTCTCTGTGGATGTCGGCCGTGTAGTTCAAACTTCCAAACCTGACCTGATGGCTAGGGGCGTAGCTTTCGATCTGCTCCAGATGACCAAGCGAATTGGCCCGCAGTGCAAAGCCGCCGAATACGAAGATTTGTCCGGGGAGAAAAGTCTCACCCTGGACCGCATCATTGTTGATGATCGGAGGAGCCTTCGGGCCTGAAAGTGACGACACAGAGGAACTCTTAATGAAAGCACCAATGTCGGTCTCAAAACCGGCAGATCTCGGGTAGGGGGTCCCGAACTGTGCGTCTAGGCGGATGGTAACAGGAGACAAGGGACATGATGTTTTTACCCTGGTTCGGGCCCTCTCAATGGAGGTAAAACCCTACTCCTGCTTGATTAATATTGATGATATGGGTAGTACAAGAGTAGATATACCACGAGATCAAAGAGGCTAAACCCTAGAAGCTAGCCTATGGTATGATTGTTGTTCTGTCCTACGGACTAAAACCCTCCGGTTTATATAGACACCGGAGAGGGCTAGGGTTACACAGAGTCGGTTACAATGGTAGGTGATCTACATATCCATATCGCCAAGCTTGCCTTCCACGCCAAGGAAATTCCCTTCCGGACACGGGACGAAGTCTTCAATCTTGTATCTTCATAGTCCAGGAGTCCGGCCGAAGGTATAGTCCGGCTATCCGGACACCCCCTAATCCAGGACTCCATCAGTCACTGTATTTCAAGCTAAAGCACTATACGGTCACTGGAGTTCAGAATATGCTCATTACGGTCACCGTATACATTCTCGTGGTGATCATACGGTATCTGGCTCATGATACGTCTCCGTATTTTCTTGATGACACTGGCGGACTTTGCATTTGATGCGTGCTCCGTATTTTGTTGATGACACTTACGGTCATTGTATTTTAAGCGAAAGCACGATATGGTCACTGGACTTCAGAATAAGCTCATCACGGTCACCACATACATTTTGTCGTGCTAACCAACATGTGGTTGGATGGTTAGGAGGACAGTGGTTTCTCGAGCCCATCAGGGTTAAAGTCCCGGTGCTCGCATTTATCCTGGGTTAATTTTAGTATTTTCTGGCGATGTGCGTTCGGTGGGAGGAGATGTTCCACTCGACTACGAGGCACCTATGGTGACTTCGTAAAATCTCAAGATCATATGTTGGCCCACTCTCTCAAAGGTGCTCATAGGGGTAGGGTATTCGTGTGTGCGCTTATAGAGGTGAGTGCTTGCGCGTATATGTGAGCCCTTGCATCCGTACCGTGTTAAAAAAATACATGTCATGATTATACGGTCACTGGCTCACCCGTACAACTCCGTATTTTGTTGATGACACAATCAATTGACCAGTCAAACGTTCCACGTGGCGCAACTAGTGTTGCACCATCGGGGCGCGTAACCGTGGGCCCACCTGTCAGCCCGTATATGAAAGAAAGAAATGGTAGTTTGAGTCTGTACTGTGTTTGTCGGATGTGGGGTTCCGGCAAAACCCTTAAGGTTCGAACTCTGGGGTGCGCGCGAAGTTCTTCCCTCCTACCGATCTACGCCCTGGCTTACTAAGATCTCGCGGACGAACTCGATGGACTCGCAACACAGGAAGACATGATATTTATACTGGTTCGGGCCACCGCTGTGGTATAATACCCTACTCCAGTGTGTGGTGGTGGATTGCCTCTTGGGCTGATGAAGAACAGTACAAGGGGAAGAATAGCCTCCTGAGGTTGAGGTGTTCTTGTGCTCTGTGGGCTTGTGGATCGGAACTCTCTCTCCACTGTGGTGGCTAGCTCTACTTATATAGGCCCTGGTCCTCTCCCCAAATATTGAGCGGGGAGGGAGCCGACAACGGCGGGCGAATTTGAAAGGGGACAGCTAGTACAAGCTATCCTGACAAAAGCGCTCTTCGCCTGCAAAAGGCTCAGGTGGTGACGCCGCCTTGGGCTCCACGGTGACCTCCGTCTTGCTGTCTCGCTGGTCTCGGTCTCGTTGCACCGATATGGCAACCTTTGCCTCATGCCTCGGTACTCCGCGCCTGCGCCTGCCTCCTTAGCACCAAAGAGGAAACAAGAACGCTGCGCGCGCTGGCGCCCGCCTGGTGCCGGTCGTCATGGCTCACGTCACAAGAGCCTCGCGAGGTTTGCCCCGCCTTGATATCTCCGCTCCTCGGGAGCCTGCCTGGAGGGGTCGCTCCTGAGGAGGTCTTGCGTCGTCCGCCTCGCGAGGCTTGGCCCCTCGCGAGGGTCTTGAATGCCTTGTTGATGAAGATGGGTCGTACAGGCCCGCTTGCATAGCCACGTCATGGGCCGCAGGCAGGAAAGTCTGGGGACCCCCGTTCCCAGAATGCCGACAGTGTTAATAAAATACATTTTAGGGTGATCATACGATCACTAGCTCACCATACAGCTCTGTAATTTGTTGATGACACGATCAATTGACCAGTCAAACGGTCCACATTCAGCAGCGCACATTACCATAGGGCCCACCCGTCAGCACGTATATGAAGGACAGAAATGGTAATCAATTAGTGGTCGGTGGGTACTCGAAGTCGTGAGACCTCTGGTTGGCAGCCGCGGTGGTGGGGGCGCATTGATTGGGCGGTGGGGTGGGGATTGCCGGAGAAAAAGCTCGGCGTGTGGGGGCCTAGAGGGATGGCCGGTGAGGCGGCAGACCGGCGGTGAGGAGTGGTTTCGGGGCGGGCGGCGTGGCGGTGCGGGCCGGCCACGGGTGGCGGGGGCCGGCGGTTCGGCCGGTGGCGGCTGGCGGCTCAGGGGGGTGGAGTTTGATGATAAACTGCAAGCCCTTGATTTCGTATCCAACGGCTGGAAATTCTAATGACCAAAGATGAAAAAGTCAGTCGACTGATGTGTAGCCTCACCCCGCACGTACACATGCACGAATGCAAGACACGCACGCATGTAGGCGTGCAACACTGACACGTACACATAACGAACACACGCACGCATGCAAGCGTGCAACACTGACGCATACACATGCACTCACGAACACACGCACATACGCACACATGCATGCATCACTGAAGTGTACACTTGCACGCACGCAACACTCGCATGCCTGCATGCACACAGCACACGACGCAAGACACACTGTAGGATCTAGAAGTAGGTGTGTCTAGAGGGGGGTGATTAGACACTTAGTGCCAAAGTTGCAATTTTTAAGCTTTTCGGTTTGAGTGGAGTTTTAGGCACAATTTGAACATACACAATACATATCAAGCAAGCATGCAAAGAGTATATGAGCAGCGGAATGTAAAGCATGCAACTTGCAAGAATGTAAAGGGAAGGGTTTGGAGAATTCAAATGCAATTGGAGACACAAATGTTTTTCCCGTGGTTCGGATAGGTGGTGCTATCCTACATCCACGTTGATGGAGACTTCAACCCACGAAGGGTAACGGTTGCGCGAGTCCATGGAGGGATCCACCCATGAAGGGTCCACGAAGAAGCAACCTTGTCTATCCCACCATGGCCATCGCCCACGAAGGACTTGCCTCACTAGCGGTAGATCTTCATGAAGTAGGCGATCTCCTTCCCCTTACAAACTCCTTGGTTCAACTCCACAATCTTGTTGGAGGCTCCCAAGTGACACCTAGCCAATCTAGGAGACACCACTCTCCAAGAAGTAACAAATGGTGTGTTGATGATGAACTCCTTGCTCTTGTGCTTCAAATGATAGTCTCCCCAACACTCAACTCTCTCTCACAGGATTTGGATTTGGTGGAAAGAAGATTTGAGTGGAAAGCAACTTGGGGAAGGCTAGAGATCAAGATTCATATGGTAGGAATGGAATATCTTGGCCTCAACACAAGGGTAGGAAGTTCTCTCTCAGAACATATGAGTTGGAAGTGTAGATGTGTTCTGATGGCTCTCTCCACGAATGAAGAGGAGGTGGAGGGGTATATATAGCCTCCACACAAAATCCAACCGTTACACACAATTTACCAATCTCGGTGGGACCGAATCAACAAACTCGGTCGGACCGAAATAGTAAACCTAGTGACTGTTAGAGATTTTCGGTGGGACTGACATGCAACTCGGTAGGACCGATATGGTTAGGGTTAGGGCATAACGTAATCTCGGTGAGACCGATTACACAAACTCGGTGAGACCGATTTGGTAATTAGCTAACCAGAGAGGGTGTCAGGCAAACTCGGTGGGACTGATTACTAAACTCGGTTGGACCGACTTTGGTAATGAGTTACCCAGAGAGTTTGCATTGTAATATCGGTAGTACCGATTGCCTAAACTCGGTGGGACCGATTTCAAAAATGGACATACACAGTGACATTGCAATCCCATCTCGGTGAGACCGAGATCCCTATCGGTAGAACCGATTTGCTAGGGTTTTGCAGTGGCTTATGACAAGTGAAACTCGGTGGCGCCGGATAGAAAGAATCGGTAGGACCGAGTTTGGCTTGGAGTTTAGGTCATATGTGGATGTGGGAAAGTAGTTGAGGGTTTTGGAGCATATCATCAAGCACATGGAGCAAAAGGCTCATTAAGCAACACCTCATCCCTCCTTGATAGTATTGGCTCTTCCTATGGACTCAATGTGATCTTGGATCACTAAAAGTGTAAAATGAGGAGTCTTGAGCTTGAAGCTTTAGCCAATCCTTTGTCCTTAGCATCTTGAAGGAGTTCCCACAACCTTTAGTCCATGCCACTCCATTGCTGAACTTATCTGAAATATACTAGATAAAAGTGTTAGTCCAACAAGAGATATGTTGACATTAATTACCAAAACCACCTGGAGAGCACTTGTGCTTTCAATCTCCCCCTTTTTGGTAATTGATGGCAACATACATCAAAGCTTTAGATAAAGATACAAAGAATAGCAAGTAAAGCTTTGGAAGAACATGTAACAAACATAGGCTCCCCCTACATGTATGCAATCATGTGAATATAAAATGTAGAAGCATGTGAGAGCATAATTATGACAGAGTAGGCAATGTGTTACATGTATCTTGGCCATATGCATCAGAGCAAAAGATTATTAAGAGAAATACCTTCATGCTTATGAGTCCTTCTTGCAAACAGTATGTACAAGAGCAAGAATTCCTCATACTCATGATTCTGATGCATATACTTACCTTGTAGTCTTGAGTTGACTTAGGATGGAATGAACCTGTATAAACAAGGTTAGATAACACAGGTACATCCAATAGCCAGAGCAAACCAAAAGAAACCACAAGAATACCAAGACTGGGATGACATGTAAATAGTGAGTACAAGGTACCACATTGGATTAGACATGTCCCCAAGAGTAAAGATATGCAATGAATTTGAATGATTTCTTTCCCTTAGATGTCTTGCTCCCCCTGAATTTGACATGGGATATTTGGAGAAGATAGGGAACAGAAAATCAGAGCTGAAAGATATGAATGAATATAACTTAATGCAAATGAGCACATATGAACATGTCTTTCCCCCAAAAAGACATCTGGCATCTCTCCTCTTGTACGTCAAGCATCTGGGATCCTTGAGTATTCTCTCCCCTTGGAGATCTCTTTCTCCCCCTTAATACTTTCTCTATCTTTCTCCCTGATGATACGCTTTGATGTGATCTCCCTCTCCCCCTTTGACATCAATTTCCAAGAAGGTTTTTCTGGAATCCGTCGAATAGGTTTGGTCCTTGAGACTCAGCACAAAGCAGTGCATAAAACTGTGATGCTTGTAGAGGACAAGATTCATTGAGTGCAGCTGGATTAGAAGAAATATAGAATATGTGGCAAACTGTTTTTCCTGTTACGAAATCGGTGACACCGAGTGGCATTTTTCGGTGGTACCGAAGGGATTCGGTTGGACCGAAAATTAAAATTCAGTGAAATCGAGTTCATGACAGAGAAAACACTTGTCACCTCAGCTCACTAGTCAAGTAAGATCTCACAAGGATTTGCAATGAATTATCTGAAAGATTTGCAAGGAATTTGATGCAGAAATATGCAGAATAAGAATCAAAGAAAATGGAAGTTCTAGATGAATTTTTTTGTCTGTTTTGTTTGAAAAAGAGGGAAACAAATATGCAAGGGACAAATGCAATAACAAAAGAACACAAGAGAACTTCATCTAGAATTGGGCGGTGACATGGTCACCTATGTTAGAGTATATTGACTTAGGGGTCAAGTGAGAACACTTGATCATAGGTCATACTCATCGTTTAAGCTCAAAATGGGGTTACCATTTTTTGTTTAAGCATTTTGATGTATTCACATTTTGTTGAGTTGCTTTGACTCATGTCTTGGAGTAAAGCTTCTCTAAGATGGAACAACATACCTTGGGTGGTGGTGTGGATCTTGCTCATGTAGTTGAACTTGTGTGGGTGCTCGAAGTTGATGTAGCTCATCATGAGTTGGGAGCACCACTTGGAATTTGAGTTCATCTACCTACATGGGTTAGTTCTTGCAAGGAAAAGCACTTGTATATCCAAAAATGACAATCATGAAGCTCAACATAGAATTTGTCAAAGGATATGTTTGAATGGTTTCGTGCTTCCTTGTCTTCAACCACCGTTGTGTAGAGACTTGGTGATGTAGAGATTGCTCAAGATGTGAGTGAGTTGCAATCTCATAGAATTAGATTCGACCAAGTACCTACATGGGTTAGATAACATGCAAGATGCAAATATATCCAAGACATAAGATAGTCATCATAAGAGATATATCAAGGATTAGTCATAAGCTCATGTCTTGCATGTCTCCAATGGAGTTTCTACTCCAAGTTCGAAGCATCAATGATATTCAATTCTCCTCTCAACCTGCAAAACACTTTCTCATCAAGTGGTTTAGTGAATATATCCGCTAATTGCTTATCGGTGCGAACATGCTTAAGATCAATGTCACCCTTAGCAACATGATCTCGAATGAAATGATGACGAATTTCAATGTGTTTAGTTCGAGAATGTTGCACAGGATTATGACCAATTTTGATAGCACTTTCATTGTCACAAAGAAATGGGACATGTTTCACATAGACCCCATAATCTTTAAGAGTTTGGGTCATCCAAAGTAATTGAGCACAACATGAACAAGCGGCAATGTATTCCGCTTCGGCGGTAGATAAGGATACGGAGTTTTGTTTCTTGGAGGACCAAGACACAAGAGATCTACCAAGAAATTGACAAGTACCCGAAGTGGACTTTCTATCAACGATGTCACCGGCATAATCCGAGTCGGAATAGCCAACAAGATCAAAAGAGGACCTCTTAGGATACCAAATGCCAAAATTTGGTGTATGGATTAAGTATCTCACTATCCTTTTCACGGCCTTAAGATGACATTCTTTAGGAGCAACTTGATATCGTGCACACATGCACACACTTAGCATAATATCGGGACGTGAGGCACATAGGTATAACAATGAACCAATCATAGAGCGATAAACCTTTTGATCAACCGGTTCACCATCTTTGGTCAAATCATTATGTCCACTAGTAGGCATGGGTGTAGGCATACCTTTGCATTCTTGCATATTGAACTTCTTGAATAGGTCTTTGGTGTACTTCGTTTGAGAGATAAATGTACCTTCCTTAGTTTGCTTGATTTGGAAACCGAGAAAGAATTTGAGTTCACTCATCATAGACATCTCAAACTTCTTTGACATTAGCTTTCCAAACTTTTCACTAAAAAGAGGGTTAGTTGAACCGAATATGATATCATCAACATAAATTTGGCATACAAATAGTTCTCCATTAACCCTTTTAGTAAAAAGTGTGGAATCAATCTTTCCAATTTCAAAACCACTTGCAATAAGGAACTTGGTCAAGCATTTATACCATGCTCTAGGAGCTTGTTTAAGACCATAAAGAGCTTTGTGAAGTTTGTAAACATGATTAGGTTTCTTAGGATTGACAAAGCCGGGAGGTTGTTTGACATAAACTTCCTCCTCTATTTCACCATTTAGAAAAGCACTTTTAATGTCCATTTGGTACAAGGTGATATTATGGTGATTAGCATAGGCAAGTAAGATGCGAATGGACTCGAGTCTAGCAACGGGAGCATATGTCTCACCATAGTCCATACCTTCGACTTGTGTGTACCCTTGGGCGACGAGACGTGCTTTGTTACGAACCACTTGTCCATCTTCATCTTGCTTATTGCGTAACACCCATTTGGTACCAATGATGTTGTGGTTGTTGTCGGGCTTCTCAACCAATGTCCAAACTTGGTTTCTCTCAAAGTTGTGTAGCTCTTCATGCATTGCGTTTATCCAATCCGGATCTTCCAATGCTTCTTCAACCTTCATAGGTTCAATGCTAGAGATGAATGAATAGTTTTCACAAAAGTTAGCTAAACGAGTTTTTGAGCGAGTAATTCTCCCGGTTTGGATATCATTGTAGATTTTCTCGACGGGATGATCTTTGGCAATTCTTGCTCGAACTCGTGAAAGATTTTGCTTGGGTCTTCGTTGAACATCTTCTTCATCTTGTTCTTCTTCTTGGTCTTCTACATTGTTGGCGTTGTCGTTCTCTTGTCGTGGTGGAGAAGGAGGTTGTTGATGTTCGTCTTGACGCATTTCCTCGTTTCCTTCATCTTGGTGTGTCCCACTTGTGGATGCTTCTGGTTCAATTCTTGGTTCACCTTGTCGTGAAGTAGAAGCTTCCACTTGGACGGACGAGGTACTCTCCTTCACCTCCGTTGGGCGAATTTTGCCAATAGACAAGTCTTGGATTGCTTCTGAAGGGTCTTTGTCTCCTACATCAATTGGCAATTGCTCTACTTGCGAGCCATTAGATTCATCAAACTTCACATCTACCGTTTCTTCAACCTTTCGAGTGAAATTGTTGTAGACACGGTAAGTGTGAGAGTTTGAGCCATAACCAAGTAGGAAACCTTCATGAGATTTAGGAGCAAACTTTTAACGACGATGCTTATCAAGAATGTAGCACTTTGAGCCGAATACTCGAAAGTATCCAACTTGGGGTTTGTTACCGGTGAGGAGCTCGTATGTCGTCTTGCCGAGTAGCTTGTGAAGATACAAGCGATTTGTTGCATGACAAGCCGTCTCAACCACTTCTGCCCAAAAGTGCTTCGGTGTCTTGTACTCATCAAGCATCGTTCTCGCCATTTCGATGAGCGTCCGGTTCTTCCTCTCAAAAACTCCATTTTGTTGAGGTGTGTACGTAGCCGAGAACTCGTGTGAAATCCCTTCTTTGTCAAGAAAGGTGTCCACATTTGCGTTCTTGAACTCCGTTCCGTTGTCACTCCGAACCATCTTGATCTTCACGTCAAACTGATTTTGGGCCTTCCTAGCGAAGTTTTTGAAGATCTTTTGGACCTGCGATTTATCATCAAGAAAGAACACCCAAGTAAATCTTGAAAAATCATCAACTATAACTAGACCAAAAGAGTTTCCACCGAGACTCTTGTAGGCATTGGGACCAAAAAGATCCATATGAAGTAGCTCGAGTGGTCTCCTTGTGGTCATGATGTTCTTCACGGGATGCCTTCCTCCAACCTATTTACCTGCTTGACAAGCACTGCAAAGTCTATCCTTATCAAATATGACATCGTTAACTCCAAGGATATGATTTCCTTTAATAAGCTTGTCAAGGTTTCTCATGCCAACGTGACCTAGTCGTCTATGCCAGAACCAACCTTTTGAGGATTTAGCAATAAAGCAAGTTTTAGGTTGTGCCTTTTTAGAGAAATCGACGATGTAAAGGTCACCTCTACGTATACCGGTAAAGACCATTTTATGATTATCTCGACAAAACACTTGGCAATCTACCTCAGTTAATAGGACATTCAAACCGAAATCAGCAAGTCTAGATACCGAAAGTAAGTTGTAGCCAAGAGATTCAACGATCATGACATTTTGAATGGAGCTATCGTGTGAGATGGCCACCTTACCAAGGCCAACCACCTTACCCTTTGAATTATCACCAAAGGTGACATACTTTCGAGGGCCGTCATTTTCAGCAAGCTCACAGAACATCTCTTTGTCTCTGGTCATATGATCAGTACATCCACTGTCGAGAACCCATTCCTTTCCTCCTGACACATAACCTCGAAGATTTGCCATAAGACCAAAGTATCCCATTACATCATCAAGATCGAAGTCACTATCATCATTCTCATCGTAGTATCCATGTTCAACATGATCTTGTGATTCATCATTTCCTAGAGAGTGATTCATTAGATAAATGATCATCAAAGTGGTCACCTTTATGAATTCTTATAGCTTCGGATATAATATCACTAATGATTCCAACATTTCCTTTAGCATGCACAAGATTAGTATGCTTAAATAGACAATCACCAAAACTAGGATCACTAGAGTTCATTTTACTCAAGGCAATAGATTTATGGAGAATTTCATCCAAATTTTTCAAGGAATAATCGGGGAATCGTTCCTCAAGAAATTTCCATATAGTATAGGCACAATTAAGAGTAGGTAAACTAGCAATCAAGTTTTTGGGCAATCCTCTAATGATGAGCTCAACAGTTCTAAGATTGCGAATCATGTCAATATCTTCATCTAGGGTGGGATGCATGGGATCAACATGAGGTGCACAAGGACTAGCAATATAATTGTTCAAATGATATTGATTGAAAATCACAAGCATCTCATTTTTCCACTCATGAAAATACTCTCCATCAAGAATAGGCACTCTATGTCTAAGACTCCCTAAAGTAGACACATCCATCTTCCTCCAATGGTGATTAAACCAAGGCAATGGAAACCAAAGCTCTGATACCACTTGTAGGATCTAGAAGTAGGTGTGTCTAGAGGGGGGGTGATTAGACACTTAGTGCCAAAGTTGCAATTTTTAAGCTTTTCGGTTTGAGTGGAGTTTTAGGCACAATTTCAACATACACAATACATATCAAGCAAGCATGCAAAGAGTATATGAGCAGCGGAATGTAAAGCATGCAACTTGCAAGAATGTAAAGGGAAGGGTTTGGAGAATTCAAACACAATTGGAGACACGGATGTTTTTCCCGTGGTTCGGATAGGTGGTGCTATCCTACATCCACGTTGATGGAGACTTCAACCCACGAAGGGTAATGGTTGCGCGAGTCCACGGAGGGCTCCACCCACGAAGGGTCCATTAAGAAGCAACCTTGTCTATCCCCCCATGGCCTTCGCCCACGAAGGACTTGCCTCACTAGTGGTAGATCTTCACGAAGTAGGCGATCTCCTTGCCCTTACAAACTCCTTGGTTCAACTCCACAATCTTGTTGGAGGCTCCCAAGTGACACCTAACCAATCTAGGAGACACCACTCTCCAAGAAGTAACAAATGGTGTGTTGATGATGAACTCCTTGCTCTTGTGCTTCAAATGATAGTCTCCCCAACACTCAACTCTCTCTCACAGGATTTGGATTTGGTGGAAAGAAGATTTGAGTGGAAAGCAACTTGGGGACGGCTAGAGATCAAGATTCATATGGTAGGAATGGAATATCTTGGCCTCAACACAAGGGTAGGAAGTTCTCTCTCAGAACATATGAGTTGGAAGTGTAGATGTGTTCTGATGGCTCTCTCCACGAATGAAGAGGAGGTGGAGGGGTATATATAGCCTCCACACGAAATCCAACCGTTACACACAATTTACCAATCTCGGTGGGACCGAATCAACAAACTCGGTCGGACCGAAATAGTAAACCTAGTGACCGTTAGAGATTTTCGGTGGGACTGACATGCAACTCGGTCGGACCGATATGGTTAGGGTTAGGGAATAACGTAATCTCAGTGAGACCGATTACACAAACTCGGTGAGACCGATTTGGTAATTAGCTAACCAGAGAGTTGGTCAGGCAAATTTGGTGGGATTGATTACTAAACTCGGTTAGACCGATTTTGGTAATGAGTTACCCAGAGAGTTTGCATTGTAATCTCGGTAGTACCGATTGCCTAAACTCGGTGGGAACGATTTCAACAATGGACATACACAGTGAGATTGCAATCCCATCTCGGTGAGACCGAGATCCCTATCGGTAGAACCGATTTGCTAGGGTTTGGCAGTGGCATATGACAAGTGAAACTCGGTGGCGCCGGATAGAAAGAATCGGTAGGACCAAGTTTGGATTGGAGTTTAGGTCATATGTGGATGTGGGAAAGTAGCTGAGGGTTTTGGAGCATATCATCAAGCACATGGAGCAAAAGGCTCATTAAGCAACACCTCATCCCTCCTTGATAGTATTGGCTTTTCCTATGGACTCAATGTGATCTTGGATCACTAAAAGTGTAAAATGAGGAGTCTTGAGCTTGAAGCTTTAGCCAATCCTTTGTCCTGAGCATCTTGAAGGAGTTCCCACAACCTTTAGTCCATGCCACTCCATTGCTGAAATTATCTGAAATATACTAGATAAAAGTATTAGTCCAACAAGAGATATGTTGACATTAATTACCAAAACCACCTGGAGAGTACTTGTGCTTTCACACACGCTCAACCTATACATGTATGCACCCTTTGTTAAGGACATGGATTGTTACGGGTATTAATCAATCTTATCTGTGATAAGCAGAGCATTGATGTTTGTCGCGTTCTTTATGAATCACAACGTACCGAACGGGCTATCAACATAGTAGGCTTATCTACATGAAAAGGATGCTGTCACACTCAATGAACAATCATCGGTTTATGAAATGCCCGCTTCTGACCTCCCTGGCCCACCAAAGGTTCCTCTGCCATGCGCTGCCTGCTTTGGGTCACTGACATGCAGGCCATGTACCCAAAGAGCCCACACGTCAGTGGAAGAACGGTGCGCTGTCCTACGTTAGAGTCGAGGGCTCCACTCGCTGCACGCCCGGCTGAACACGCCTCCTTGCCGCATTCAAACGCCTCCATGAAACCCGCCCGTGTGGAAGCTGAGAAACCCATTCTGGACGCACGTCTATTCATGGCCGGGCCAGAATTAAACGCAACGCCCGCTGAGCTCCTCCCGTCCGCCGTCTATTTAATCTCCTATTTAAACGAGGCCAAACGCTAGCCAAGAATTGCACACCTCCACCGCTCCCCTATCTCCTCCTTCACCATTTTGTCCACTCTTACAATGGCTTACGAAGAGTTGTTATTCCACATCCAAGCCGGCTGGGTGGCTCGCCGAGCCCGCCAGATACGAGCTATGCAGCTTGCTGATCCACCTCCCCCCCTGATACGTCCCCGTCGTATCTATAATTTTTGATTGTTCCATGCCAATATTATTCAACTTTCATATACTTTTTGGCAACTTTTTATACTATTTTTGGGACTAACATATTGATCTAGTGCCCGGTGCCAGTTCCTGTTTGTTGCATGTTTTTTGTTTCACAGAAAACCCATACCAAACGGAGTCCAAACGGAATAAAAACTGACGGAGATTTATTTTGGAATATTTATGTGTCGGCGTTCTGGGAACGGGGGTCCCCAGACTTGCCTACCTGCGGCCCGCGGCGTGGCTCAAAGGGGGCCAGCACGGCCCATCTTCATCAACACAAACCCAAGACCCTCGCGAGGGGCCTAGCCTCGCGGGGCGGACGACACGGAGCTTCCTCAGGCGCAGCCTCGTCAGGCTGGCTCGCGAGGAGGCGGAGAGATCAAGGCAGGGTACCTCACGAGGTGCCCATGACGCAAGCCATGACGACCAAGGGCGCCAGGCGGGCGCCAGCCCGCGCAGTGTCCTCCCTTTCCTCTTAGGTGCAAAGGGAGCAAGCGCAGGCGGGAGGATCAAGCAAAGGCACCCATTTCGGTGCAACGAGACCAAGACCAGCTCCGCGACAAGGAGGAAGTCACCGTGGAGCCCAAGCCAGCGTCATCACCAGAGCCTTTGGCAGGCGAGGACCAACTTTAGTCAAGATAAGTGTACCAGATGTTCCCCTTCAAAATGGCCAATTGTTGGCGCCCTTCCCGCTCGATATTTGGGAAGAGGCCCAGGGCCTTTGCCTATAAATAGGACTAGCCACCCCCAGGGTAGAGACATCTAGGAAGATTGGAACGTCTAGCAACCCGGCAATCAGTTAGATAGGCATCAGAGAGAGAGAGAGAAGGGCGATTGAACTCCTTCTAGCAGTTCATCCCCCAGGCCAAGAACAGACCCTCGCGAGGTTGTTCTACCTTGTAGTGTTCATCATCATCAGCCCAAGAGGCAATCCACCACACCACACTGGAGTAGGGTATTACACCGCATCGGTGGCCCGAACCAGTATAAACTCTATGTCTCTTGCGTTGTTCTTTTGGTAGCTTAGATCTTTGCGAGGCGGACGAGTACGGGTAGGTAGGAAGCGTAATCTTCGCGCGCACCCCAGAGTTCGAACCTTAAGGGTCTGCCAGAACCCGAAATCCGACATTTGGCGCGCCAGGTAGGGGTGTGCCGGAATTCGTCTTCCACCACCCCGTTCTTCTCCGACCATCGCGTCCATGTCTGACGCTCGTCGGGCCCGCGCCGGGCGCCGAGCCGTTCTTGCTTCCCGCGTCGCCCAGACGGCCCCCGTCGGCGGGCGTCCTCGCCATTCCCCATCGCCTGACATCAACGCCGCCACCGGCCCGACGGGGAGCGAGCAGCGAGTGTCGTCCCGACATCTGTCCGTGCGGCAAGACGGCCGCACCGCTACACCAACACCCCCGGTCGTCGCGGCCCTCCTGGGCGGCTCGCAGGCGCCACCTACAAGTCACCACGTCAAGTCGTTCGTCCGCCGGGTCAGCGCCGTTTCCGCGCGGCAGGGGGCTCTCCCGGACCGAGCGGCGCCCAAGGCCGGCCTGACCCTCAGCTCGGAGGACCACCCAACCAACTCGGCCTACTCGGGCGCGCTCCCCCTGCTATGCAGCCCCACCATCTGTCAGGTGGCCGTCACCAGGACTCTCATCGATGGCGGTGCGGGCCTAAGTGTGCTCTCGGTCGAGGCCTTCAACCTCCTCCGCATACCCCTGGAACGACTGCGACCCAGCCGGCCCTTCTCGGGCGTTGGGGGTGGATCATCCAGCTCCTTGGGGCAGATCTGGCTCCCAGTGACCTTTGGTACCTATGACAACATCCGCACGGAGATGGTTGACTTCGACATCGCCCCCATCGGCCTCCCCTACAATGCCATCCTCGGTTACCCAGCGCTGGCCCAGTTCATGGCCGCGACGCACCCGGCGTACAACCTCATGAAGATGCCCGGGAGCAGCGGTGCCCTCACCGTGCATGGGGACACCGGAGACACGCTGCGAGTGCTCAAGCTCGCTTTCAAGACGGCGACGTCAACGCAGCCCGCCGAGTCAGAGGCCCCTGAGCCCAAGGGGGCTGCACCCGCAAAGAAGAAGCAATTGTTCACCCAAGACAAGGCAGAAACCAAGCAGATAACTGTCGATGAGGACGGGTCCACCAGTGCCACTTTCACCATAGGCGCCAACCTCAAGCCCGAGCAGGAGGAAGCCCTGGTCAGGTTCCTGCGTGCAAACAAGAAGGTATTCGCTTGGGAGCCTGACCAGTTGGCGGGGATCCCTAGGAGTGTAATCGAGCATCACCTCAACGTGTGCCCCAATGTGCGCCCCGTGAAGCAGAAGGCGAGGCGGCAGTCCACAGAGAAGCAGGCCTTCATCGTCCAAGATACTCGCAAACTAGTAGCCGCTGGGGTCATTCGCGAGGTCCGATACCCGGATTGGTTGGCCAACCCTGTCGTTGTGCCAAAGAAGGGAGGCAAGGAGCGCATGTGTGTCGACTTCACCAACATCAACAAGGCATGTCCGCAAGATCCATTCCCGCTCCCCCGCATCGATCAGATCGTCGATTCCACCGCAGAATGCGACCTGCTATGCTTCCTGGATGCCTTCTCTGGGTATCACCAGATCAAGATGGCGGTAGACGACGTCGAGAAGACAGCCTTCCTAACCCCGTGTGGGGTGTACTGCTACACATGCATGCCATTCGGGCTACGAAACGTAGGGGCGACCTTTCAGCGGCTGATGCACATCACCTTAGGCCGGCAGCTCGGGAAGAATATCGAGGATTACATCGATGACATTGTGGTGAAGTCTCGGGAGGCCAAGACCCTCATACAAGACTTGGAGGAAACCTTCATGAGCCTCGACGCGGTGAACCTGCGGCTCAACCCAGAGAAGTGTGTGTTCGGGGTCCCCTCAGGCAAGCTCTTGGGTTTCCTCGTGTCCCACTGAGGCATCGAGGCCAACCGGAGAAGGTCAAGGCGGTCGAGGACATGAGCCCGCCAAAGACCCTCAGAGAAATGCAGAAGCTCACTGGACGCGTGACCGCGCTAGGGTGCTTCATCTCCAGGCTGGGGGAGCGAGCGCTGCCTTTCTTCCAGCTAATGAAAAAAAAGGGGCCTTTTGAATGGACTGAAGATGCCGACAGGGCATTCCAAGATCTCAAGAGATACCTGACCAGCCCTCCGGTCATGGTGGCCCCGCGCCCTCAGGAGCCCCTGGTGCTCTACCTCGCCGCCACTCCTTACTCCGCCAGTGCAGCCCTAGTGGCGGTTAGGGAGCAGCGTCGAATCAAAACCGCAGCTGCAGCCCGGGACAAGGCAAAACAAGAAAAAAGAAGGCCCGCAGAAGCCGCCACGGCAGCTGAGGAGAATCAACCGTCGCAGAGGAGCGCACCAGAGGTGGAAGGAGCTCCGCACCCAGATGGTCAGCCTCCGGAGGCCTCATCGCCTCCGGAGGGCACCACAAGCATTGACACACCCAGCCTTGTTGAGCACCCCGTGTACTTCGTCAGCACGGTATTGCGGGACGCGACGGCACGGTACCCCATGCCTCAGAAGCTCCTCCTCGCACTACTGGTGGCCTCACGCAAGCTGCTGCACTACTTCCAGGGTCACCCCATCAAGGTCGTCTCGTCATACCCCTTGGAGAGGGTGCTTAGGAGCCCTAACTCAGCCGGAAGGGTCGCCGAGTGGAACATAAAACTGCAAGCATTCCAGCTCGAATGCAGCATGACCAAGGTCATCAAAGGAGCAACATTAGCGGATTTTGTGGTAGAATGGACGAAGGCACCAGGCCTCAAGGCTGACGAGGATCGGTCCCTCTCCCCGGGGAGCGAGGCACCGGAAGGCTGGGTCATGTACTTCGATGGGGCGTTCTCCAGGCATGGTGCTGGGGCTGGGGCGGTGCTTATATCGCCCACTCAGGACAAGCTCTACTACGTAGTACAGCTCTGTTTCCAGCAAGGCGAAAAGTTCTCTAACAACATAGCGGAGTATGAAGGTCTAATAGCGGGCTTGAAGGCCGCAGTTGCCCTGGGGGTGAAACGCCTCACCATCAAGGGCGATTCGTAGCTCCTCGTCAATCTCTCCAATAAGGTGTACGAGCCAAAGGATGAGCACATGGAGGCCTACCTTGCAGAGGCCCGCAAGATGGAGAAGCGGTTCTGGGGGCTGGAGTTGAAACATGTACCCCGTGGCACCAACCAGGAGGCCGACAACATCGCCAGACGGGCGTCCAGGCGGCTACCTTAGGAGCCTGGCGTCTTCGAGGAGCGGCTCTTCAAACCCTCAACCCTGCCGTCGTTATCAAACACGACTCAGCCTCGAGAAGAGCTCCCCCAGCCGCCTGCCTCAGGAGCCCCGATCTGTGGCCCGGCCTCAGGGGCGCGCCTGCTCCTGACGATGGAGCCTCAGGAGGGGTGCTGGATCACGGAGCTCCAGAGTTATTTAACATAGGGGACCCTGCCGGAGAAGGAGGAGGAAGCGGAGCGTGTGGCACGGCAGGCCACGGCATACTGCATCAGGGATGGAGAGCTCTACCGGAAGCGACCAAATGACGTATCCCTGCGCTGCATCTCCAGGGAGAAAGGAAAGGAACTGCTGGAAGACATACACGGCGGGGACTGTGGGCATCATTCATCATCACGGACCCTCGTCGGCAAGGCGTTTCGCAGTGGGTTTTATTGGCCCACCGCACTCAATGACGCCGTCGAACTAGTGAAGGCTTGTGAGGCCTGCCAGTTCCACGCCAAGCAGATCCATCAGCCGGCGGGAGGCCTACAGACTATACCCCTTTCGTGGCCATTTGCAGTCTGGGGGCTGGACATCCTGGGCCCGTTTCATCGGGGGCCGGGGGGCTACCGCTACCTCTACGTCGCCGTGGACAAGTTCACCAAGTGGGCTGAAGTAGAGGCCGTCCGCACCATCCCCGCGGGATCCGCGGTCAAGTTCATCAGGGGCATCGTGAGCCGGTTCGGGGTGCCCAACCGCATCATCACAAACAATGGTTCGCAGTTCACCAGTAACCTCTTTAAAACATACTGTGCTAACCTTGGGACGCAGATATGCTACGCCTCGGTGGCACACCCCCGAAGCAACGGCCAGGCGGAGCGAGCCAACGCAGAGGTCCTAAGGGGCCTCAAAACCAGGACGTTCAAGAAGAAGTTGGAGGCCTGCGAAAGAGGTTGGCACAACGAGCTTCCGTCCGTGTTACGGTCCATCCGCACAACCGCGACCAAGCCGACGGGAGAGACCCTGTTCTTCCTGGTCTACGGAGCCGAGGCGGTCCTCCCTCACGAGGTCAGACGTCGCTCCGCGTGGGTCCTGGCGTTCGACGAGGCGCAGCAGGACGCCATGCGGGGGATGGACCTCGTGCTGGGGGAGGAACGCCGCCGAGAAGCCACGCTGCGGGCGGCGAGGTACCAACAAGCGCTGCGACGATATCACTGCCGCCACATCCGCCCCAGAACTCTCGAGGTAGGAGACCTCGTGCTTAGGTGGGTCCTCTCCAGGGAGGGACTGCACAAGCTCTCTCCCATGTGGGAGGGCCCGTTCAAGGTTGTTCATGTTTCTAGGCCCGACTCCGCGCGCTTGGAGACCCAGGAGGGGGTGCCGATCCAGAACGCGTGGAACATCCAGCACCTCCGGAGGTTCTACCCCTGAAAAGGCCCGGAGCCTGTGAAGAAGGCGAACGCCTGTGAAGACTATCCTTTTTGGAAAAGGCCCAGAGCCTGTGAAGAAGGCGAATGCCTGTGAAGAGTATCCTTTTTGGAAAAGGCCCAGAGCCTGTGAAGAAGGCGAATGCCTATGAAGACTATCCTTTTTGGAAAAGGCCCAGAGCCTGTGAAGAAGGCGAACGCGTGTGAAGACTATCCTTTTTGGAAAAGGCCCAGAGCCTGTGAAGAAGGCGAACGCCTGTGAAGATTATCCTTTTTGGAAAAGTCCCAGGGCCTGTGAAGAAGGTGACTGCCTGTGAAGCTGTCATGTTTTGGGAAAGGCCCGGAGCCTGTGAAGAGGGCAAACGCCCGTGAAGCTCATTCCCCCTGAGAAAGGCCCGGAGCCTGTGAAGAGGGCAAACGCCCGTGAAGCTCATTCCCCCTGAGAAAGGCCCGGAGCCTGTGAAGAAGGCCAACGCCTGTGAAGCTCGTCGCCCGTGACACTCTCACGTAATAATGAGTGGGGCTGTACACGCCCCGGAGTCTCAGGAGCGCCGGCCTCAGGCCCTGGGGCTCCCTCCCATGCCTAGTGGCAGCACTTAGCTCCGTGCTGGTGAGAAGACGTCGAAGACTAGACTAGGTGCCGGACGCGGCCTTTTCATTTGCTTTCCGCAGTTGGCTTACTCATTCTCATTCGAAGTTTTATTGGAGTTATTGTAGACTTTGACTTATGGTTCTTCGACTTTTTCACTCTCCTGCCTCGGTTTCTCTTACGCAAGGCCTCGCGAGGGGAAGGGGCAGCTGGGCGCCCTCGCGAGTGTTTCTGTCCTAGCCGTACAAAGGTTTCGCGACCTGGGTCCGTTGAAGGAGCACCCCTCCAGTCCGTGCCCCACGGGCACCGCGACATGAACACAAGGCCTGGGTCGGTCGCCCCCCTCACGGCTGGGGTTGGAAACTATCTACACATGGGCACGAAGCCAGAAGGCACGATAACAAAAGCAGAGCGATAATTAACAGTGATAACCCAAACACGCCCCCGCGGGGCCCCATGCTACTATCTTTTTATGCAGGACAAAGGAAAAGAAAGAACAAATCGGGCGCAGCTCGCCTCACACCGGCCTACAGGGAAGACTCGAGCCGCTTCCAGAACTCAGGTAGACTCCCACTCGTGCTTCACCGGAGCGCGAGGGCGGGCAGACGCACCGCCGCCTCCCAGGCAGGTACGGCGGCGTGGAGGCTGGCTGCGGCCACCGCTGGAAGAATCGCCGCATGAGAGAGAACCGGTGAAGCTTGGGGAACCTTGAGCGTCGCCGATCACGCGAGCGCTGCCCTCTCCATCGTCGCCGGGGCTGGGTTCCTGACCGCGGTCGTCGTCCTCAGGGCAGCACCCTGCGCGGCGACCGTCTTCCCCAAACACCCTCGCGAAGAGGGTGGCATCGCCGTCAAACTTGAAGTGCAGGATGCACCGACGGCTCAGGCCCCGCGCGCGGGCAAACGTCTGCCAGTCGCGGGCCAAGGCTAGGCTCCCAGCTGCGGGGACCTCCACCGAAGCCCATGAGGCCCAGCTGCAGCAGCCATCTGCTTGGAGCCAAAGGCCGCCCGGGGCACCGGCCGGGAGCTCACCAAGGAGGAAGCGAGGAAGATGAAGCCGGGTGCTAGTCGGCTCCGCCGACCACACAATGAACTCCGGCAGCACCTCTGCCGCGCGAGAACGCGACCTAGGGGGGCGCGCGACCGAGGCATGCCCCCCGGTCGCTGCTACCCGCCCGTCACCCAGCTGGAAATCGCCCCCGCGGCCGTGAAGGGCTGACGAAGTGGCCGCGGGATGCTTGCGAGGACGTCACCGGCCGCGCTTGGGCGGAGGAGAGGCAGGCTCAACCTGGCGAGCCTTCCCTTTCTCCACGGCAGAGAACCTCCTCGATGGCGCCATGAAGAAGAAGGAGAAGCAAAGAGGGATGGACTGGAAGGGCGCGTGCCGTTCCGTACTTATAGCCGGCGAAGGCCAACCGTCAACCTCCACGATCGCAGGTAATCATGACCAGTTTAGCATGCAGGGACTTGTCCAATCCGTGCAGATGCCGAGGCGTCATGGGAAAGTGGAGACGCCCACGTCCAATCAACCGCCACGCAGCGCCCAAGGCCGCAGGCTGTTAGGGCCCGCGGCGCTTCGCCCTTGCCCTTTCGCCTCTCAGCACGGCCAAGTCCGGGCGCGCCTTGGGCCCGGGGGCTAGGCGTTCTGGGAACAGGGGTCCCTAGACTTGCCTGCCTGCGGCCCGCGGCGTGGCTCAAAGGGGGCCAGCACGGCCCATCTTCATCAACACAAACCCAAGACCCTCGCGAGGGGCCAAGCCTCGCGGGGAAGACGACACGGATCTTCCTCAGGCGCAGCCTCGTCAGGCTGGCTCGCGAGGAGGCGGAGAGATCAAGGCGGGGTACCTCACGAGGTTCCCATGACGCAAGCCATGACGACCAAGGGCACCAGGCAGGCGCCAGCCCGCGCAGTGTCCTCCCTTTCCTCTTTGGTGTAAAGGTTGCAAGCGCAGGCGGGAGGATCAAGCAAAGGCACCCATTTCGGTGCAACGAGACTAAGACCAGCTCCACGACAAGGAGGAAGTCACCATGGACCCCAAGCCAACGTCATCACCAGAGCCTTTGGCAGGCGAGGACCAACTTTAGTCAGGATAAGTGTACCAGATGTTCCCCTTCAAAATGGCCAATTGTTGGCGCCCTTCCCGCTCGATATTTTGGAAGAGGCTCAGGGCCTTTGCCTATAAATAGGACTAGCCACCCGCAGGGTAGAGACATCTAGGAAGATTGGAACGTCTAGCAACCCGGCAATCAGTTAGATAGGCATCAGAGAGAGAGAGAGAAGGGCGATTGAACTCCTCCTAGCAGTTCATCCCCCAGGACAAGAACAGACCCTCGCGAGGTTGTTCTACCTTGTAGTGTTCATCATCATCAGCCCAAGAGGCAATCCACCACACCACACTGGAGTAGGGTATTACACCGCATCGGTGGCCCGAACCAGTATAAACTCTGTGTCTCTTGTGTTGTTCTTTTGGTAGCTTAGACCTTTGCGAGGCGGACGAGTACGAGTAGGTAGGAAGCGTAATCTTCGCGCGCACCCCAGAGTTCAAACCTTAAGGGTCTGCCGGAACCCGAAATCCGACATTATGAATTTTGGGAAGAGGAATCGTCGCGAGACGATGCCCGAGGGGGGCACGAGGTAGGGGGGCGCGCCCCAGTGTGTCAGGCGCGCTCCTGACCCTCGTGGCAACCCCGTAAGGCGGTTAGTGCCCTTCTTTCACCGCAAGAAATCTAATATCCGGATAGATATCGTGTCTAAAATTCAGCCCAATCGGAGTTACGGATCTCCGGGAATTTAAGAAACGGTGAAGGGCGAGAAAACAGAACGCAGAAACAGAGAGAGACAGAGAGACAAATCCAATCTCGGAGGGGCTCTTGCCCCTCCCACGCCATGGAGACCATGGACCAGAGGGGAAACCCTTCTCCCATCTAGGGAGAAGGTCAAGTAAGAAGAAGAAGGAGGGGGATCTCTCCCCCTCGCTTCCGGTGGCGCCGAAGTGCAACCGGGGGCCATCATCATCACCGCAATCTTCACCAACAACTTCACCGCCATCATCACCAAATCTTCACCCCTCTATGCAGCGGTGTAACCTCTCTCTTACCCACTGTAATCTCTACTTAAACATGGTGCTCAACGCTACATATTACTTCCCTATGATGTATGGCTATCCTATGATGTTTGAGTAGATCTGTTTTGTCCTATGGGCTATTTGATGATCAAGATTGGTTTGAGTTGTATGTTTTATTATTGGTGCTGTCCTATGGTGCTCTCCGTGTCACGCAAGCATGAGGGATCCCTGTTGCAGGGTTTTCAATATGTTCATAATTTGCTTATGATGGGTGGCGTGAGTGACAGAAGCACAGACCCGAGTAAGTAGGTTGTTTGTGTATGGGATAAAGGGGACTTGATACTTTAATGCTATGGTTGGGTTTTACCTTAATGAATCTTTAGTAGTTGCGGATGCGTGCTAGAGTTCCAATCATAAGTGCATATGATCCAAGTAGGGAAAGTATGTTAGCTTATGCCTCTCCCTCAAATAAAATTGCAATAATGATTACCGGTCTAGTTATCGATTGCCTAGGGACAAATAACTTTCTCGTAACAAAAAGCTCTTTACTAAAATTAATTTAGTTGTGTCTTCATCTAAAAAGCCCCTAGTCTTTATTTACGCACTCTTTATATTCTTGCAAGCCTATCCAACAACACCTACAAAGTACTTCTAGTTTCATACTTGTTTTAGGTAAAGCGAATGTCAAGCGTGCGTAAAGTTGTATCGGTGGTCGATAGAACTTGAGGGAATATTTGTTCTACCTTTAGCTCCTCGTTGGGTTCGACACTCTTACTTATCGAAATACGCTACAATTTATCCCCTATACTTGTGGGTTATCAAGACCTTTTTCTGGTGCCGTTGCCGGGGAGCAATAGCGTGGGGTGAATATTCTCGTGTGTGCTTGTTTGCTTTATCACTAAGTAATTTTATTTGTTGTTCTTAGTTGTTCTCTATCTTTAGTTATGGATATGGAACACGAAATACCAAAAAAATTAGGTGTACTTGCTACTCATGGAGATGGGGAACCTCCTAAAACCCTCGATGTTGGTTATGTGAAAGATATTATGTACTACTTTGATAATCCGGAGAAAACCCCATTCAACTATGTAATGGGAGTAACGTTGGATCAACGTGAATACTTTAGGGATTACCGCTTGACACCAAAAGGGAAACTATTATGGGATCAAATTCATATATTGAAGTGGTATGCTCGGCAAGTATGCTTGAGTTATGATTATACTTGTTGCTCTAGGATGAAGGCTCCACACCTTCCCTTTTCATGCAAATTTAATGATAATAAAACCTTAGCTTATTATGCTAATGGTATATATGATTACTATGATGTGGAACAAATAGAAGAATTTGTTGCTTTTATGGGTGCTTATGAAATTGAATCTATGTTTAAAGAGTTTGAAGATTTTGATGCCGTTGTTTATAGACCTGAAAATTTAGCTATCCTGAAATATTGCTATGTGAATTATGAATACAATTACAAAATTAATGCACTTATTGAGAAAGACTCCGCTGTCCAACAAGAGACTAATATTTTGCAGGAATCTATGGAAGAAGAAGTTGATGAAACTGTGAGCTCATTGGATGAAAAAGATGATGAGGAGAGCGAAGAACAAAAGGAGGTAGAGAGGATTAGCTACCCGTGCCCACCTTCTAATGAGAGTAACTCTTCACCTCATACATTGTTTAATTTCCCTTCATGCTTACCGAAGGATGAATGCTATGATAAATGCTATGATCCCGTTGATTCTTTTGAAATGTCCCTTTTTGATGATGCTTGCTATGCTTGTGGCCAAGATGCCAATATGAATTATGCTTATGGAGATGAACTTGCTATAGTTCCTTATGTTAAACATGAAATTGTTGCTATTGCACCCACGCATGATAGTCCTATTATCTTTTTGAATTCTCCCAACTACACTATATCGGAGAAGTTTGCTTTTATTAAGGATTATATTGATGGGTTGCCTTTTACCGTTGCACATGATGATTTTCATGAGTATAATATGCATGTGCTTGCTTCTCCTACTTGAAATTATTATGATAGAGGAACTATATCTCCACCTCTCTATGTTTCCAACATGATAAAATTGCAAGAAACTGTTTATACTATGCATTGGCCTTTACTTTGTGTGCATGAATTGTTCTTTTATGACATGCCGATGCATAGGAAGAGAGTTAGACTTCATTGTTGCATGATATATGTTGCTTTGTGCTCATTACTAAATTACAAATCATTGCTAATTAAAATTGGCTTTGATATACCTTGGGATCCGGGTGGATTCACTACTTGAGCACTATATGCCTAGCTTAATGGCTTTAAAGAAAGCGCTGCCAGGGAGACAACTCGGAAGTTTTAGAGAGTCATTTATTTCTGTTGAGTGCTTTCATATAGGTTAAAACAACAAAAATAAAGAGGGGAACCCAAAACTTTTCCAAAAGGAAAGTGAAAGTGAGAAAGACAAGCATTGTTGAAGTGGGAGAGCTCCTTGAAATTTGTTCATGCTCACGGCAACTTTGTGAATCTTGATTACACAAAAATTTGAACAAAAATAAATATCCCCTTGTACAATTCCATTGTATCATAAAAATAATGTGCCAAGGTTTGCCTTTAGGATGTTTACAATGCTTGTTGGTTTGTACGGTGCAGGACAGAAACTTTGGCTGTAGTGCGCGATTTTACATTTTTTACTGGAACGTCAAATGGTTCTGATTCTTTTTACACTGTCTTTCTGTAAAAAAAATTTATTTTTCCTAATTTTTGCAGATTTTTTCGAGTATCAGAAGTATGGTGAATGTTCAGATTATTACAGACTGTTCTGTTTTAGACAGATTCTGTTTTTGATGCATAGTTTGCTTGTTTTGATGAAACTATCAATTTATATCAGTGGATTAAGCCATGAAAAAGTTATATTACAGTATACCCAATGCAAAAACAAAATATGAATTGGTTTGCAACAGTACTTATAGTAGTGATTTGCTTTATTATACTAACGGATCTTACCGAGTTTTCTGTTGAAGTTTTGTGTGGATGAAGTGTTCGATGATCGAGGAGGTCTCGATGTCAGATGAAGGAAGAGAGGCAAGAGCTCAAGATTGGGGATGCCTGAGGCACCCCAAGTAAATATTCAAGGATACTCAAGCGTCTAACCTTGGGGATGCCCCGGAAGGCATCCCCTCTTTCTTCAACAAGTATCGGTATATTTTCGGATTCGTTTCGTTTATGTGATATATGCAATCTTGGAGCGTCTTTTGCATTTAGTCCTTTTTATTTTATGCACCATGGTGGTATGATATGGTCCTTGGTTGATTTATAGAATGCTCTTTGCACTTCACTTATATCTTTTGAGTATGGCTTTATAGAATGCTTCATGTGCTTCACTTATATCATTTGAAGTTGGATTGCCTGTTTCTCTTTACTTAGACAACCACCATTTGTAGAATGCTCTTTTTCTTCACTTATGTTTGTTAGAGAATGGGCATATCTTTTGTAGAAAGAATTAAACTCTCTTGCTTCACTTATATCTATTTAGAGAGAGGACAGGAACTGGTCACTCACATGGTTAGTCATAAAACCCTACATAAAACTTGTAGATCACTGAATATGATATGTTTGATTCCTTGCAATAGTTTTGCGATATAAAGGTGGTGATATTGGAGTTGTACTAGTTGATTAATTGTGAAATTGAGAAATACTTGTGTTGAGGTTTGCAAGTCCCGTAGCATGCACGTATGGTGAACCGTTATGTGATGAAGTCGGAGCATGATTTATTTATTGATTGTCTTCCTTATGAGTGGCGGTCGGGGACGAGTGATGGTCTTTTCCTGCCAATCTATCCCCCTAGGAGCATGTGCGTAGTACTTTGTTTCGATGACTAATAGATTTTTGCAATAAGTATGTGAGTTCTTTATGACTAATGTTGAGTCCATGGATTATACACACTCTCACCCTTACATCATTGCTAGCCTCTTCCGTACCGCGCATTGCCGTTTCTCACCTAGAGAGTTGGTGCAAACTTCGCTGGTGCATCCAAACCCCGTGATACGATATGCTCTGTCACACATAAGCCTCATTATATCTTCCTCAAAACAGCCACCATACCTACCTATCATGGCATTTCCATAACCATTCCGAGATATATTTCCATGCAACTTCCATCATGATCATATAAATGACTTGAGCATTTATTGTCATATTGCTTTGCATGATCGTAAGATAGTGCTACCTCTTGAGCACTGCGTTGGATTTCCCCGAAGAGGAGAGGATGATGCAGTAAAGTAGCATAAGTATTTCCCTCAGTTTTTTAGAACCAAGGTATCAATCCAGTAGGAGGCTACACGCAAGTCCCTCGTACCTGCACAAAACAATAGCTCAACGCAACCAACGCGATTAGGGGTTGTCAATCCCTTCACGGTCACTTACGGGAGTGAGATCTGATAGAGATGATAGATAATATTTTGGGTATTTTTGGTATAGAGATGCAAAGTGAAAAGTAAAAGGCAAAGTAAAAAAAGCAAAGCAAGATTAAAGTGATGGAGATTGATATGATGAGAATAGACCCGGGGGTCATAAGTTTCACTAGTGGCTTCTCTCAAGAGCATAAGTATTCTACGGTGGGTGAACAAATTACTGTTGATCAATTGACAGAATTTAGCATAGTTATGAGAATATATAGGTATGATCATGTATATAGGCATCACGTCTGAGACAAGTAGACCGACTCCTGCCTGCATCTACTACTATTACTCCACTCGTCGACCGCTATCCAGCATGCATCTAGAGTATTAAGTTAAAAACAGAGTAACGCCTTAAGCAAGATGACATGATGTAGAGGGATAGTTTCATGCAATATGATAAAAAACCCATCTTGTTATCCTCGATGGCAAAAATACAATACGTGCCTTGCTGCCCCTTCTGTCACTGGGAAAGGACACTGCAAGATTGCACCCAAAGCTAAGCACTTCTCCCATGGCAAGAAAAACCAATCTAGTAGGCCAAACCAAACTGATAATTCGAAGAGACTTGCAAAGATAACCAATCATACATAAAAGAATTCAGAGAAGATTCAAATATTATTCATAGATAGACTTGATCATAAACCCACAATTCATCGGTCTCAACAAACACACCGCAAAAAGAAGATTACATCGAATAGATCTCCACGAGAGAGGGGGAGAACATTGTATTGAGATCCAAAAGGAGAGAAGAAGCCATCTAGCTAATAACTATGGACCCGTAGGTCTGAGGTGAACTACTCACACTTCACCGGAGGGGCTAGGAGGATGTAGAAGCCCTCCGTGATGATGGCCCTCTCCGGCGGAGCTCTGGAACAGGCCCCAAGATGGGATCTCGTGGGTACAGAAGGTTGCGATGGTGGGATTAGGTTTTTGGCTCCGTATCTGATCGTTTGGGGGTACGTAGGTATATATAGGAGGAAGAAGTACGTCGGTGGAGCTTCGAGGGGCCTATGACGCAGGGGCGCGCCCTAGGGGGGTGGGCGCGCCCCCACCGTCGTGACCGCCTCGTGGCTTTCTTGATGGAGGGTCCAAGTCTCCTGGGTCTTATCTGATGAGAAAATCACGTTCCGGAAGGTTTCATTCCGTTTGGACTCCGTTGATATTCTGTTTCTCCGAAACTCTGAAATGGGCAAAAAAACAGCAATTCTGGGTTGGGCCTCCAGTTAATAGGTTAGTCCCAAAAATAATATAAAAGTGGAAAATAAAGCCCAATATAGTCCAAAACAGTAGATAATATAGCATGGAGCAATCAAAAATTATAGATACGTTGGAGACGTATCAGGCATCCCCAAGCTTAATTCCTGCTCGTCCTCGAGTAGGTAAATGATAAAAAGAGAATTTTTGATGTGGAGTGCTACTTGGCATAATTTCAATGCAAATCTTCTTAATTGTGGTATGAATATTCAGATCCAAAATATTCAAGACAAAAGTTCATATTGACATAAAAAATAATAATACTTCAAGCATACAAATAAAGCAATTATGTCTTCTCAAAATAACATGGCCAAAGAAAGTTATCCCTACAAAATCATATAGTCTGGCTATGCTCCATCTTCACCACACAAAGTATTTAAATCATGCACAACCCCGATGACAAGCTAAGCTATTGTTTCATACTTTAACATTTTCAAAACTTTTTCAATCTTCACGCAATACATGAGCATGAGCCATGGATATAGCACTATATATAGAATAGAATGGTGGTTGTGGAGAAGACAGAAAAAGGGGAAGATAGTCTCACATCAACTAGGCGTATCAACGGGCTATGGAGATGCCCATCAATAGATATCAATGTGAGTGAGTAGGGATTGCCATGCAATGGATGCACTAGAGCTATAAGTATGTGAAAGCTCAACAAAAGAAACTAAGTGGGTGTGCATCCAACTCGCTTGCTCACGAAGACCTAGGGCATTTGAGGAAGCCCATCATTGGAATATACAAGCCAAGTTCTATAATGAAAAATTCCCACTAGTATATGAAAGTGACAAAATGAGAGACTCTCTATCATGAAGATCTTGGTGCTGCTTTGAAGCACAAGTGTGGTAAAAGGATAGTAACATTGTCCCATCTCTCCTTTTTCTCTCATTTTTTTATTTGGGCCTTTTCCTTTTTTATGGCCTATTTTATTTATTTATTTTATTTTTCGTCCGGAGTTTCATCCCGACTTGTGGGGGAATCATAGTCTCCATCATCCTTTCCTCACTTGGGACAATGCTCTAAAAATGATGATCATCACACTTTTATTTTTCTTACAACTCAATAATTAGAACAAAATATGACTCTATGTAAATGCCTCCGGCGGTATACCGGGATATGCAATGATTCAAGAGTGACATGTATGAAAGAATTATGAATGGTGGCTTTGCCACCAATACGATGTCAACTACATGATCATGCTAGCAATATGACAATGATGGAGCGTGTAATAATAAACGGAACGGTGGAAAGTTGCATGGCAATATATCTCGGAATGGCTATGGAAATGCCATGATAGGTAGGTATGGTGGCTGTTTTGAGGAAGATATATGGTGGGTGTATGATACCGGCGAAAAGTGCGCGGTATTAGAGAGACTAGCAATGGTGGAAGGAAGGGAAAAGTGTGTATAATCCATGGACTCAATATTAGTCATAAAGAACTCGTATACTTATTGCAAAAATATAGAAGTTAGCAAAGCAAAGTATTAGGCGCATGCTCCTAGGGGGATAGATTGGTAGGAAAAGACCATCGCTCGTCCCCGACCGCCATTCATAAGGAAGACAATCAATAAATAAATCATGCTCCGACTTCATCACATAATGGTTCACCATACGTGCATGCTACGGGAATCACAAACTTTAACGCAAGTATTATTCAAATTCACAACTACTCAACTAGCATGACTCTAATATCACCATCTTCATATGTCCAAACAATTATCAAGCATCAGTCTTTTCTTAGTACTCAACACACTCAAAAGAAAGTTCCACAAATCTTGAATACCAAGCTTATTATTATTAAGCAAATTACTATGCTATTAAAGACTCTCAAAATAATCTAAGTGAAGCATGAGAGATCAATAGTTTCTTTAAAACAAATCCACCACCGTGCTCTAAAATATATAACTGAAGCACTAGAGCAAAACTATAAAGCTCAAAAGATATAAGTGAAGCACATAGAGCAAAACTATAAAGCTCAAAAGATATAAGTGAAGCACATAGAGTAAGATATAAGTGAAGCACATAGAGTATTCTATCAAATTCCGATTCATGTATGGCTCTCTCAAAAGGTGTTTACAGCAAGGATGATTCTGGAACACTAACAAACAAAGACACAAATAATACAAGATGCTCCGAGCAAAACACATATCATGTGGTGAATAAAAATATAGCTCCAAGTAAAATTACCGATGGAAGTAGACGAAAGAGGGGATGCCTTCCGGGGCATCCCCAAGCTTTGACTTTTTGGTGTCCCTGGATTATCTTGGGGGTTCCATGGGGATCCCCAAGCTTTCCACTCCTTGTTCCATAATCCATCAAAAGATTTCACCCAAAACTTGAAAACTTCACAACACAAAACTCAATAGAAATCGCGTGAGCTCCGTTAGCGAAAGAAAACAAAAGGCCACTTCAAGGTACTGTAATGAACTCATTATTTATTTATACTGGTGTTAAACCTACTGTATTCCAACTTCTCTATGGATTATAAAATATTTTACTAGCCATAGATTCATCAAAATAAGCAAACAACACAGGAAAAACAGAATCTGCCAAAAACAGAACAGTCTGTAGTAATCTGTAACTAACGCAAACTTCTGGAACTCCAAAAAATCTACCAAAATAGGACGACCTAGACAATTTGTTTATTTATCATTAGCAATTGGAATCAGTATTTTATCACGTTCTGGTGATTTTTAACAATTGTTTTCGTGAACAGAGAGATTCTAGAAATTACAGCAAGATCAAATAACTATTATCCAAGAAGATCTTATAGGTCTAACTTGGCACAAACACTAACTAAAATAAAAAACCACATCTAAATAGAAGGTAGATGGATTATTTATTCCTAAACAGAAGCAAAAACAGAAAAACTAAAATAAAATTGGGTTGCCTCCCAACAAGCGCTATCGTCTAACGCCCCTAGCTAGGCATAAAAGCGAGGATAGATCTAGGTATTGTCATAGTAATAAGATAGATCAGTGAAACTCATTTTGTATTCTCTACGTTCGGCAGCAAGTTTCCTTTGAGGCAAGCAAAAATAATCAAAAGGGCTAAATTTAATAGGACAAAAGTCCCCAAGATCAATTTTTGGAGGTATAGGTTCCTCCTTCGGCCCTACATAATGCACAACCAATTCATCATTTTAAGCGTTCTTTTGACAGAACCTTGTGAGCCTAAACTCAAGAGAGTATCCTAACTCATTATTTCGAATAGCCAAATCATCATTAAGTTCAGAGATTCTATCAATTAAAATATTGGTTGGCACCTTTTTTCTAAGGTTTTCACTGAAAGCAACATAGTCAAGAGATTGAAAACGCATAATTTCTCCTTGATCAAAGAGGATAGATTCTATGGGAGGACGGCCAGCGTCCACCCTATAATGCGCAAAGATTTCTTTGGCTTCTTTTATTATAAATATGAATTCATGAGCTAAAAAGATAGTAGCGGCACGCTTAACAGAGGAGTGTTCGATATTAGAAAATTCTAGGAAAATTCTTTGTATAGAAGGGTGCATATGCATAAATTGTCTTTCAAGTTCAACAATAAGCATGGCAATAGCGTCCGCAAGACTACTAGTTCTATGAAGAATAGAACCACCCATAGAGGGCAAAGCACCGGCACAAGTAAAGAAATCTTGAATAACTCCTTTTCCAATAATATTACCACTACCAATTCGAAATCTTTTTGTATGACAGGTAGGGGTTTCTTCAGCAGGAGATTCAGAATTTTCTATCATATTATTATCGCCCATATCGGCGATAATTTCCCAATTTTAGACATAACAACGATCAAGCGAGAAAAAGGCAAACGGAAAAGAGAGGGCGAATAAAACGGCAAGGGTGAAGTGGGGGAGAGGAAAAAGAGAGGCAAATGGCAACTAAAGTACGGGAGATAGGGATTGTGATGGGTACTTGGTATGTTGACTTTTGCGTAGACTCCCCGGCAACGGCGCTAGAAATTCTTCTTGCTACCTCTTGAGCACTGCGTTGGATTTCCCCGAAGAGGAGAGGATGATGCAGCAAAGTAGCGTAAGTATTTCCCTCAGTTTTTGAGAACCAAGGTATCAATCCAGTAGGAGGCTACACGCAAGTCCCTCTGTCGGGTGGTTGGTGCGACATGTGCCAACGGGTGGCTTATCAGAGTGGGAGCCAGTAAGACGTCGCCGGTGCCTGGAAGCGGGATGAGGCGAAGACATGCACGCCGGCGGATCTTACCTAGCTTCGGGGCTCTCCGTGGAGATAACACCCCTACTGCTGCTCTGCAAGGTCTCCGCATGATCACTCGATGAACAAGTAGCTACAAGGTGCTCCTCGAGCTGTTTGGCAAGAGGAAGAAGAAGGGCAAGGCTAGCTCTACTCTTCTCTCTATGTGTGTTGGAACCTAGATGAGATCAACCCTTTGCATGGGTGCCCCGGGGGGTTTATATAGGCCTACCCCCCGGGGGTACAATGGTAATCCGGCTGGGCGCGGGTCCCAGCCGCCAGTGTCTACGCTCGCCGGCTTCCGCGCCGGCTGCTGGGGCCCGCCGGCTAGTGGGCCCCGCCGGCTACCAGCCTCTTGGTCGACAAGCATGCCCTACTGCCTAAGGCCCTGTCGGTGGCTGGTTACTGTTGCCTCAATCCTGATGATGAGGGCTTTATCGAGGTAAGCGTGGCTACAGCGCCGCCGCCAGGCGGGCGATCGCTGTAGCCTCACGTTGTCTTATCTTCTTAATGGGGCGCCCTCTTCGAGGGAAGGAGCAAGCCGGCTTGGGAAAGCCGGCCATGCCTTGGGCCGACTGGGGGAGGCCTGGCCGCCTTCGGACGTCTCTCTGCCCAAAGGGGCCCACCGCCCGTGGTCCGCGCTGACAGCCCGCCGTGGATGGCGTCATAGTTATCATGGCAACAGTGCCGCGCCGGACGGGTCAGGGCTACCCCGTACGGCGCACTGTGCCAGGCGTTCTCCGGGTTTCGGGGGTGGCAGGCTTTACTGTGGCCACGCCCCGTCCCATCGCCGTTGTGTGGATGCGGGCCTTGAGGGTACGATCTTGACCGCGTCGTGGGAGCCGGCTTCTTGGAGTCGGCCTTCTCGTGGCCGGCTTCTCGGAGCTGGCCCTCCCGCGGCTTTCTTCATGAGGGTTAAGGCCGGGCCGCCTTCCGACAGTCGGCCTGAGAGGCAGCCGGCAGGGGGAAGGCGGCCCCAGGTCTTGGTTTCTTGGAGGCCGGATCGGCTCGTAATTTTTTCTGAAGTGCCAAGGGGAGCCGGCTAGGCTACCCGTGGTCATTTACCCCGACAGTAGTCCCCGAAGCTGGTCGCGCTTCGAGGTCGGCAAGGGGGACGAGAAGCTCGGTCAGCTTTCTATCTTGAGGAGTCGGCAGCTGGGAGCCGGCTCTGCTTATGCGCGCCGCCTTGGGGGGGCGCCCTGGACTCGTCAACGGGAATGTGGGCCAACTCGCGCGCTGACCGCGCGCTCCCCGCGGGTCACGTGGCAGAAAAGGCCTGTCATGGCGCGTGCGCGACGGGACGTCGCCGCAGTCCCGGGCCCGCCACTCCTGGCCTCGGCCCAGGCGCGGATCTTCTGCGGCCCAAGGTGGGTTGTTTGCCTTCCTGCGGCGGTTTCACCACACCGTCAAGGCGCAGTTATAGCGGGACGTGGGGGAGTCGGCGCAGTTAATCCCATGTCCCCCACACCACGCCTCCTCGGCTCTGCCGCGAGGGTCTATAAGTAGGGGGAGGAGAGGGAGCGGCAAAGGCTCGCACGCTCTCCCTTGCTCCACCCTTGTCGGATCGGCGGTTCCGGCAGACCCTTAAGGTTCGAACTCTGGGGTGCGCGCGGAGTTTCTGCCCGCCACCTCTCCGCCTCACAAGGATCTAAACTACCGAAAGAACAGCACAAAGAACACAGAGTTTATACTAGTTCGGGCCACCATTGTGGTGTAATACCCTACTCTAGTTTTGTGGGTGGATGGATTGCCTCTTGGGCTGATGATGATGATGATCAGTACAAAGGAGAACAGCCTCGCGAGGGCCTGTTCTTGGCTAGGACGATGAACTGCTAGGGAAGTTCGGCCGCCCTTCTCTCTCTCTTCCTCTTTACTCGCTCTCCGATTGCCCTCCCTTTCCCTGGGGGTGACTAGCCCTATTTATAGGCAAAGGCCCTGGGCCTCTTCCCAAAATATTGAGCGGGAAGGGCGCCAACAATTGGCCAATTTGAAGGGGAACATCCGGTACACTTATCCTGGCCAAAGTTGGTCCTCGCCTGCCAAAGGCCCTGTGGTGACGCCGTTCTGGGCTCCACGATGAGCTCATTCCCACCGTTGGACTGGTCTTGGTCTCGTTGCACCAAAATGGATGCCTTTGCTTGATCCTCTCGCCTGCGCTTGCCCCCTTTGCATCAAAGAGGAAAGCGAGGACACTGCGCGGTCTGGCGCCCGCCTGTCACCCTTGGTCGTCACGGCTTGCGTCATGGGCACCTCGCGAGGTACCCTGCCTTGATCTCTCCGCCTCCTCATGAGCCAGCCTGAGGAGGCCGCGCCTGAGGAAGCGCTGCATCGTCCTCCCCGCGAGGCTTGGCCCCTCGCGAGGGTCTTGAGTCCCGTGTTGATGAAGATGGGTCGTACTGGGCCTCCATTCGAGCCACGCCGCAGGCCGCAGGCAGGCAAGTCTGGGGACCCCCGTTCCCAGAACACCGACAGTAGCCCCCGGGCCCAAGGCGCGCATGGGCTTGGCCGGGCCGAGAAGCAAAAGGGCAAGGGCGAAGCGCCACGGGCCCTAACAGCCTGCGGCCTCGGGCGCCATGTGGCGGTTGATTGGACGTGGGCGGCACTGTTTGCCCAAGCTCCCTTATTTTGTGCTGCGCTAGGTTGCCCCACAGTTGTACACAGCCGCCCCTCTTCCTGTTGCTCGACTATCCCTTGTTCTTCCTTCCTTCGAACTCTGACTCCTACCTCTCATCCCATCTCACATCTCCTTTCTCCCGTCCTCAACCATGGCTCTGACGAAGAAAGAGAAAGGGAAGAAACTTGTGCTCCCATCTCATCCGCCGCCGTCGGCAGCCCCCGCTGTTGGCCAGTCAATCATACTCAATCTGGAGTGCCTGGATAAGCTCAGCCCGGCCTTAGACACTGTCTTCAACGAGTGTGGGAGGACGACGGCCTGGCCTACGTCTCACCTCCCCTCCGATAGGATAATCACTGAGGTTCATTACTTTGCTGACGCCTTGTGGGCGGGTCTGGTTCCCCCTTCTCTGATTTCTTCAACGCCGTCCTCACCCATTACCAGATCCACATGATGCATCTGGGCCCTGAATCCATCGCCCTCCTTTCAGTCTTTGCCTTTGTCTGTGAGGCGCTGATGGGCATCCCTCCTTCTGTTACCCTGCTGCGCCGCTTCTTCTCCCTGCGCCTTGCCGACCCTGCTCAATGCTCGGCATGCATGAGCTTTGTCGCTGCGCCTGAGACTGCAGCTTCTGGTATTGACTTCAAGCTCCCCACACCTTCAGCTGGGTTCCGTGAGCGGTGCTTGTACGTCGATGTCGGGGTGCCCAGCCCCCTGCTGGTGAAGCCAACTTCCCCTATTGTACCCAACTCTGGCTGGGGCCAGGAGACGCTCGAGAGCCCCCGGCTCGCCTTCGTATGGCGCCGCTTTACGTTCTTGAAAACGCTTGGCGTGACGGCGCCCAAGGTGGTGAAGGAATTTCTGTTGCGCCGCATTGCCCCTCTCCAGCGCCATTCTCGCCGGATGTGGGCCTTCAGCGGACATGGTGATCACATGAGACTTCAGGAGGAAGACCTGACGCCTGGAGTGCTAAGGACAGTGCTCTTGCTCCTGACCAGCGACCCCAACCTGGGCAGCATCCAGCGGGGAGGGGCCCTGCTGTACCTCTGTCAGAACAGGGATGATTTTGTGAGGCAGATGCCCCCTTTCGACGAGTGGGGGCTACGCCCTACCGGCTTCCAAGGGCCTCGCGAGAACCCTATGGTGGTGACCGCCCTTTCGGTCGGCTTAGGCGAATCCTCCTCAAGTGGTAGAGCAGGGAGGCAGGAGACAGCGGGGGCCGAGGAAGCTCCTGATAAGGTGACTGCAACCGGCGGTGCTCTCGAGGGGGAAGCTCCTGAGGCCCGTGCTGCCGAGGCCGTTGGTGTGGCGCAGCCGCCTCCGATGCCCGGGGCCGTGGCTCCCGAGGCCCTGGCTGCGTCTTCTGCCGAGGTGTCCGGCAGGACGCGCCAGGCCGGCGCCCCTGACGCGGATAGCGCTGCTGCTTTGCCTTCACCGCGGGTTGATCCTTGCGCCCTCCTTCTGGGCCGCTTTCGTGTGGACTTTGAGGCCCTCCGGAGGAAAAGGGAGGCCCTAGGTGATGACTCCCCTTGTCGCTTGTTGAAGCGCCGGAAGTACTTCGCCACCGACGAGTAAACCTCCTCCTTTTCCAGCTCCTGATCTCCTTGTTGCGTCTACTGATTCTGGCTCTACAGGCCCCTTCCTGACGAGGTCGTGGAGGCCGCCGAGGTGCCGCCTCCTTTTGCTCCACCTCCCCCATCGCCCCTGGACGTCCCGAGCAGCACGGCTCTTGTGGTGAGGACGAACGAGGGGGCGGACCGTCCTGAGGTGCCCCGCAGTCCTTCTCTTCCTGCGATCTTCCTTCGTGGGCCCTCTCTTGGCGTGGCCAGCCTACCGTTGGCTTCTCATCTGGTCGCGGGCTGCGACTGGCTGAGGTGCCCCCCGCGCCCTTCGCCTGGAGACGTGCCGGACCCAGGCCGAACTTCTAGCACGGCGCGCCCGGCCGTCGTGGGGGCGCCAGCCCCCAGCCCCCTGCCCGGAGAGGGAGCGATGATCCGTGCCCCCAGGCGCTTGCCTGCGGCAGACGATGATGTGGGAGGCGTGCTCGAGCGCGCTCGGGAGCGCCGCGCTCACCGCCGCGAATTCCTTCGAAGGGCGAGCGACGCGGTGGACCTGCTTGGGGAGGAGCTCGCTGATGAAGACGCGCGCCTGGAGGTCGAGGGCCTGCGCCTTGCCGCGGAGAGGCGCGAGCTGGAGGCTGCTGCCGCCCTCGCGCGCCGCCAGCGCGACCTTGAGGACGAAGAAGCGAAGGCGTCACTGGAGGCCGCCCGGGTGGCCCGATCCCAGGCCGCTGAAGAGGGCCTGGGGGCCGACCAACAGCGAGAGGCGACGGAGGAGCGGGCTCGGGAGCTCTTGGCCCGATGCCACTTGCTGGAGGAGCAAGTGGAACTGCGCGAGGCGGCCCTTGCGTCGATGAGGGTGGCCTCTGGCGACCCAGCCGGACTCCAGAGACGTGAAGAGGCGCCGACGCTGGAGTCCGCCGAACGTACCCGTGAGTACGAGCGGCTGGAGACGAGGGAGCGCCTGGTGACGCAGGCAGAAGATGAAGTTGCTACTCGGGAGGCGCATGTCTTGGAGGAGGTCGGTCGTCGGGTGGCGACAGCGCGCCAAGGCCTCGAGCATGAGTTCGAGAGGAAGCTGGAGTTGATCCGGGTTGAAGCTGAGGGGAGAACCGCAGCCCTGAGGGCCCAACAAGACGAAGCGACACGGCGAGCCGATGCTTCCCGGGCCGCCCTTGAGGCAGCGCAGAAGGAGTCGGCTGCCCTCCCGGCCGAGGTGCTCCGCCTTCGTCAGCAGGCGGAAGAGGCCGAGGCTGTCAAGCGTCAGAACGCCGACGAGATACGCCAGCGGCAGGTCCTGGAGCACGTGCACGGCCCCATGCTGGCTACGCTCAGGGAGAGGGCCAACGCAGCCTTGGGAAACATCTGCGAGGAGGCCGTCGGCGAGCCGCGTACGGTCAACTATGCCGGCAACCTGCAGTTCTTCACTGCTGTGGTGACGCAGCTGGAGGCACGGTCAGCCAGGGCCGACAGGTAGGTGGAGGAGAGGAGTCGTGCCCTGCTTGGGCGCGCTTTTTCCCGTGTCTTCAGCCATCTTCAGGACATGGATCCCCACTTTGACTTTGATGCTGTCATCGCCCCAGTCCCCCAGGCCGTCCGAGGCGACCTGGCGAGCTGGGTGGAAAACAACGTGGACGCTCTTGTGTAGGCCTTTGCTTCGGATAACGACGGTGTGATTGTGGCTGCCGAGGAAGGCGGTGTGGTGGACGGTCCCGGCGCCGCTGACGATGATGCAGGCAGCGGTGGCGAGTCCGGCGACACCAGCGGCGGCTCGGGAGGTGCTCCTGAGGACGCCTTGGGGGATTTGTCTGACTGACTGCGTGTTGCTCCTGTATTTTTGTCTTGCATGGATAGAACTCAGGTGTTTGGCCTGATGGTCGTGAGAGCATTTTGGGAGGGGGAGCCCCTCATGTAAAACTTGTGTAGATCGTCTAGCAGCTATTATATTGTGCGAGCATCCGTGCCCGGCGGCTGGTTGGTTTACCTTTGCTTCGCGCAGGCCTCGAGGCAGCTCGTGGCGTCCTGAGCGTTCTTTAGTTGAAATCATAGGATGCGCAAGTGCTGTCACTGAGGGGCTTCACAGGCGCTAGCCCTCTTCACATGCTCCAGGCCTTCTTATAAACGCGGTAGCTTCACAGGCATTCGCCTTCTTCACAGGCTCTGGGCCTCCTCCAGAGTGCAACGGCTTCACGGGCGTTCGCCTTCTTTACAGGCTCCAGGCCTTTTCCTGAGCGCGGCAGCTCCACAGGCGTCCGCCTTCTTCACAGGCTCCGGGCCTTTTTATAGATGCGGCAGCTTCACAGGCATTCACCTTCTTCATAGGCTCCGGGCCTTTTCCCGAGTGCAACGGCTTCACAGGCGTTCGCCTTCTTTACAGGCTCCGGGCCTTTTTATAGATGCGGCAGCTTCACAGGCATTCGCCTTCTTCACAGGCACCGGGCCTTTTTAGGAAAAGACAACCTCCGCAGTCACCAAAAGGTAATCTCGTAAGGGAGCAACAGCGGCAGTCTGGGCTGCGCTCAAGCTAGGCCTGGCCCGTCTCGCGAGGGGCTCGCGAGGGGAGGCAGCTGCGGTGAGGCGGTGACCAGAACGCGAGAAATGGTTCGAACGAGATTAAGCACCCCTCCCCGAACACACGCAAAGCTCAAATTCGAATTCAACTTAAAATCAGCAGGGCGATAAAAGCAGACAAAAAGCCGCGTCCGGCACATAATCTAGTCTTGGACGTCTTCTCACCAGCGCGGAGCTAAGTGCTGTCCACTGGGCGTGGGAGGGAGCCCCAGGGCCTGAGGCCGGCACCCCTGAGACTCCGGGGCGTGTACAGCCCCACTCATTATTACGTGAGAGTGTCACGGGGCGGCGAGCTTCACACGCACTGGGCCTTCTTCACAGGTACCGGCCTTGCTTCATATCGCCAGACGAGGGCCCCGCCTTGCGCCACACTCTAGTGCCACCAACGATGACAGGAAACCAGGACGCCGCCGGTGGGGTAGAGCGGTCGCCAGCGGTTCCCCCGACGACCACGGGTCCTCCGCCAGGGGCAGGCCCTCACGCGCCTCCCCAGCGGAGGGCCTACCTCTTGAGAACGCCTTGCTCCGAACGCCGCGGTGGTGATGTGGGGTCCCTGCCCCTCTCCTGCAGCCCCCGGTGCCCTCCTCCCGAGGGGTAGGAGACCGCGGGAGTGGGGCAGACACTTGTTGCGGCGACCTACACCTCTTGCGATCCATGATTAGCGTATGCCTGCTTCTGAGGGATTAGTGGTACCCAATAAGTGTCGCCTCCAGGGTGGCTGGCGGGGACGCCCCGAGGTTCCTGGAAGAGCTCGGCTTCTGGCGCCTCGTCTCCCCAGCTTGGGCTGAGAAGCGAGCCTTGTTCCCCCTCGTGAGCGTGCCCTTGGTCCATCATGCGTGGCACGTATTCTTCTGGCGCCGCTACCCCGAAGGCTGCGCCGTAGTGCTCCATGCGCCATGCGTCGCTGCTTGACGTGCCCACCGCGGCGTGGTAGCGCGGCTGCCCGTCGGCGCCGTGGGACGGACCGAGTCCTTCTCCCTCACGCGTCGGGGGTGAGGGTAGCACCACTGCCAATCCGGCGCCGACGGATTCGCCGGTGTCGGGGTAGCCCAGAGGTCCGCGGGAGAGCGCGGGGCCCCAGCGCGTGCCACCCTAGGCTTGAGACGGGAGCTGGACGTAGAAGGGGTGAGCCCCCGAAGCGGCGAAGCCCAGGAGCTCGGCGACCCGCTCCAGCAGCACGTCGCGGCCGCCTTCCAGTAGCCTACACTGCAGCAGCTCTCGGGCTACCGTGAGCGCGGCCCTCGAGTTCGCTTGTTCCCGGCGGGTGTATGGTGTCGTGGCCGCGGCATGATTGGAGGCCCTTGCCGCCGACCGCGCCTGTCGTGGCGTAAGGGTTGCTGAAGTCTGTCCGCGCCGCCCGCGGCCCGCAGCACCCTGCGGGCCACGAGCTGCCTGGGGCGCGGGGTCGCCCAGGGCGGGCGGCCCCGCGCAGGCGGGCCACGCCGCCCATGGATCTTGGTTGCTGGCCTGGTCGCCGGACATGGTGACGACAATGTGACGAGAAGCGGAGCGGTAGGAAGGCAGATTCCGGCGCACCCCTACCTGGCGCGCCAAATTTTGGATCGGGGGTTCCGGCAGACCCTTAAGGTTCGAACGCTGGGGTGCGCGCGGAGATTCTGCCCGCCACCTCTCCGTCTCACAAGGATCTAAACTACCGAAAGAACAGCACAAAGAACACAGAGTTTATACTAGTTCGGGCCACCGTTGTGGTGTAATACCCTACTCTAGTTTTGTGGGTGGATGGATTGCCTCTTGGGCTGATGATGATGATGATCAGTACAAAGGAGAACAGCCTCGCGAGGGCCTGTTCTTGGCTAGGACGATGAACTGCTAGGGGAGTTCGGCCGTCCTTCTCTCTCTCTCTTCCTCTTTACTCGCTCTCCGATTGCCCCCCTTTCCCTGGGGGTAGCTAGCCCTATTTATAGGCAAAGGCCCTGGGCCTCTTCCCAAAATATTGAGCGGGAAGGGCGCCAACAATTGGCCAATTTGAAGGGGAACATCTGGTACACTTATCCTGGCCAAAGTTGGTCCTCACCTGCCAAAGGCCCTGTGGTGACGCCGTTCTGGGCTCCACGATGAGCTCATTCCCACCGTTGGACTGGTCTTGGTCTCGTTGCACAGAAATGGATGCCTTTGCTTGATCCTCTCGCCTGCGCTTGCCCCCTTTGCATCAAAGAGGAAAGTGAGGACTCTGCGCGGTCTGGCGCCCGCCTGTCACCCTTGGTCGTCACGGCTTGCGTCATGGGCACCTCGCGAGGTACCCTGCCTTGATCTCTCCGCCTCCTCATGAGCCAGCCTGAGGAGGCCGCGCCTGAGGAAGCGCTGCGTCATCCTCCCCGCGTGGCTTGGCCCCTCGCGAGGGTCTTGAGTCCCGTGTTGATGAAGATGGGTCGTACTGGGCCTCCATTCGAGCCACGCCGCAGGCCGCAGGAAGGCAAGTCTGGGGACCTCCGTTCCCAGAACGCCGACAACCCTTTCTCGTCTTCCATCCTTGCTCTCTCCGCCGCCGCAGCGCCTCATCACCGCGCCGCTCCGCCGTCGGGCCTCCCGGTTCGCGGTTGCCCCTCCATAGCGGGGCCGCACGCGCCTCCACCGCCACTGCATCTTGCTCCTCACCGCACCGCTCCAATGGCGCTGTCGAGCTCGTGGGACGGCTCCAACGTCCTCGACGAGCACATCGAGTTCCTCCGCCGGATGCGGCGTCTGCCCGGTGAGAACTACGTGCGGGTCCGGCGCGCGCCGGAGAAGGAGATCTCGCCGGCACCGGAGGAGGGCGAGCGGGTGGTCTTTCGCTCGCATTGCATACGCGGCTTCGGCCTCCCGGCGAGCGGATTCCTTCGCTCCTTCCTCGAATTCTACCACCTTCAGCCGCATCATCTCACCCCCAACGCCGTGATGCTGCTGTCGGCCTTCGTCACCCTCTGCGAGGGTTTTCTTGGTGTTCTCCCCACCCTGGAGCTCTGGGGAGAGTTCTTCCAAAGCAAGCTCGGCACCGTCGTCGCGGGCGTGCCCGCCCCATGCGGAGCCTTCATCGCCATGAGGCGGACGGGCGAGAACAATCCGTTCCCGTCCATCCCGCTGATCCAGTCGGTGAAGCTCTGGCAGAAATCCTACTTCTATGTGAGGAACGTCGCCCCGCAAGGCGACTTTGTCAACCTGCCGGCTTACGTAGCCGGCCCGCCGGCTGCGAGGCGACCCTCATGGAGCTACCGGGCCAGGACGCTGTCCCAGGCCGGGAACGCCGCCATCGCCCGACTCCGGGTGATGGTCCAGTCGGAGCCGACCTGGTGGCCGCCTTCGTGGAGCGCCGGGTACTTCCGCTCCAAGGTCGGTCGCACATGATCTGCCAGATGAGCGACCGCTTCGACCCATGCCGGCTGAGCACCAGGGAGATGCCTCATGCTGAGGTGTCCTACCTGGTGAACTACATCGCCAACTGCAAGCTCACCGAGGATTGGCGATTCGGCAAGGAGCCGTACTCTCGCGCCAACCCTCCGCCTGCCGTAAGTATTTCTTATTTCCTTCCTTTTGTGTTGCCGGCTTCGGTACGACCAGCCTCTGATCAGCCGGCCTTTTTCTGCAGAATCCCCTACTTCCGCCAGCGGCGGGGTCCACGGGGGCAGAGCGCCAGTTCCTCCCCGACCACACGGTGGATGACATCGACGATCCGGATCTTGGGGCGGCCGCCATGGAGGACGCCGCCGCGGGGGAAGGCGGCGAGGCAGGCGGTGCGGGGCTCGGAGCCGGCCTCGAGGGCTGGGCGGACGATGATGAGGTCGAAGCCGTCCCGCCCCGTCAGCCGGCGCCGGATCTTCAAGGCGCGGGCCCTTCTGCCGCGCCGGCCGCCCGTGGCGCCGCGCCGAAGCGTCGGGCCCTGTCAACCTACTTCGGCAGCCGGCCGAAGAAACCCATGGGCACCGCCGCGGCAACCAAGCGGGATGAGGCGGGCGCGAAGGCGGCCCGCTTCAGAAGGTCATGAAGCGGCCGCAGGCGGTTTCGGCGTAAGTGTTAATCGTCTTGTATTCTTGTCGTGTTCTTTGATTGGAGTTCTTCTAAATTCTTTCTTGGTTGACCAGCCAGGGCGCCGCTTTCCCTTGAACGGGGTCCTGCTGGCTCCGTGATTGAATCACCCGGAGGGTCTTCGAGCTCCCGCCGCGTGGATCCCCGCGCCGACCTTATGGAGGCTACGGAGCAGAACACACAGGAGGCGTGGGAGGAGCGGGAAGCGTCGGAGCGGAGGGCCGCCCAGGCAGCGAAGGAGCAGGCCGACGCGGCAGCCAAGGCCCAGGCGGAGGCGACGGCCGCGGAGAGGGAGGCGGAGGCCTCGCGCAACCGGCCTCCACAGCTCGTCATCCCCCTGTGCAGTGTGGCTCCAACATCCCCGTGCCTCCGTCTGAGGAAGCCAACCGCGGCCGGTCGGCAGCGGAGCGGAGGGAGGATGATGTGATTGTCTTGGAGGAGGTGCCGCGGACGGCGCCGACTGGGGCGGGCCAGGGCGGCCAGCCGGCTGCGGTGCCGGTGCTAACGGCTAGGAGCGAGCCGGCAGCAGGAGCCGACCTGGTGGTGCAGCCGACATCACGCCGGCGCGCGGGGGAAGCCGCCCACGTGCCGGAGCCGGACAGAGCTGCGAGCGCCAGCCGGACGGCGGAGGCCTTGGAGGCGGCCAGCTCCAGCACGTCCGAGTGGACGCCCAGTGGGGGGCCAGCCGAGCTGAACGCGGCGGCCCAGGAGGTCCGGGGCCGGCTTCAGGCTCATGCTACCGCGCTGCAGCGGTATACCCGAGATTTCCTTGCGACGCGGGTCGTCGTCCGGGTGAGTCTTCTAGCCTTGGTTGTTTTGCTTTTTTGATTTCTTCTGTGGGGGCGCGTCAGCGCACCCACTGGGTGTAGTCCCCGAGTTCCGAGTCGGCTGCTGAGCAGGCGGCTTGGAACTTACTAGGTCCTGACAGTCGTCTTATTCATGTGTCTTGTCTGATCTTCCAGGCGTACCATAACCAGAGCACCGCCGCCTTCGACTCCCAGGCTCAGGAGCTGCGCTAGAAGAGCGAAGATCTGTCCGACAGCCGGAGTACGTGCTCTGTTTTGTTCATATCCTGTGGGGGCGCGTCAGCGCACCCACTGGGTGTAGTCCCCGAGATCCGGGCCGACTACTAAGCAGTCGGGTCGGATCTTCCCCAACGATTTCTTCCTTATTGTTTCTTCCTTTGTCTTCATGCTTGCAGGGGCCAATGCCGACTTGAGGGAGCAGCTCGGCGGGGCCCAAACCGCCCTTCGCGCCAAGGAGGCCGAGCTCAACGCCTTAGTCCAGGAGCGCGACCGCCTGGTCAAGAAGTTGGCTGACTAGGAGGAGAGCCACAAGGCGGCCCTGAAGGAGGCGCAGGAGAGCGAGGCCGCCCTCAAAGCTGAGTTTGAGACCGAAGCAGCGGGCTGGGCTGAGGCGAAGCAAGCGCTGAGCAAGGGTTACAGCCGGATCGAGGATCTGATCGACGGTAAGCCGCCTTCCTCACTCCTTGCTCGCCCCCTTTGCCCTCTTATTCATCTTCTGATTTGTGCTGCTTTTGTTCTTTGCGCAGACTACTTCCCCCGCCACTCCGTCGTTGCCACCCAGGCCATCGAGGCCCACCGCGAGGCACGCCGGCAGGCGGGGGTTGAGATCGCGCCGGACGCGAGCCGGACACTTGAGGAGCAGCTCTTGGCGATCCAAGCCCGGCTGCAGCACGGCACACCGCATGCTCCGCCGCCTCCAGCCTGCTGGGGCGTAGGTGCTGGCCGCCCTCTGGCCAGGCGAAGCGATTCCCCGCACCCCGAGCCAGACTGCCGACTGGCTGGAGGTGGCAGTCGGCCACTTTGAGGCCTGGAAGGCCTCTGCTGCTCGATCCGGAGCCAGGCGGGCGCTGGAGTTCGTCCGGGCCTGGTACCCCGGGCTGAATTTGGAACAGCTGAGGACTTGGCGGGAGGAGGCTAACGAAGTGCTGGTGGAGGTGCGGCCGGCTATCATCCAGCGTGCTTCGGCTCTTAACGATTTTACCGACACCAGCATCTTCGCTCCTGAGGTGGACGACAACGGCGTCGCCCAGCCGGAGGAGTGGTTCGGGCTGAACCTGGCGGAGGGTGAAGACTCGGCTGAGGAGATCGCCTCTAGCGATGAAGGTGAAGACGAAGAAGGGGAGGAGGGCGAAGATGTCGAGCCGGCCGGTGAAGCAACCAGCCAGCCTCAGCATGACCGTGCCTCCAGCAACGAGGCGCGTGCTAGCGCGCCCTATGTGGGAGGCGGTGATCATGCCGAGGTTCACCAGCCGGCCACTCCTCCAGCTGGCGCTACTGTCTCCACCGACCTGCCCGACTCGCCAGTCGTTCCCTTGGCTTGATCTGCCGTCCTTGCTTTTCCTGCTTGTTACTGTTTGAACAATTCTTATTAAGCTTGCGTAGTTCCACCCACTGGGGGTGTATTCAAACTATGTTGAATGTTGGTCTTTTCAAGGCCTTTTGTGTAAATATAATCATGCATGTGTTTGGCTTCTATTCTCGTGTGCTTTTTATCCTTAGGTTGTTTCCTTTGCCACCTTCCCCTGATTGCTGCCTTCCCAGCCGACAGTCGCTCTGCAGTCTGTGGCTAAGGAAGGACTCGGCTATCTTTTTTGGGGAAGGCAAGTACTCGAGCTTTCTTAGATTGTAGCGAAGTGAATGGAAGCTGGCCGGCCAGCTACTCTTGTAGTCGGCCATCAGTAGGAAAAAGCCGGCTTTTGTTATATTGGTCCGTTAGTCCCTAGCCGTTTTTCATGTGGGCGTCCTTTCCTGCCTTTGGCTCTTGCCAGACGGACAGCCAATTCTTCGAACTGCGACTTTTGGCAAGAGAGGGCTTTGGAGCCGGCACACTACTTGTCTGACCGCGGGTAGGACTTCTAATATAACTTAAGGCGGCCAGTCCCCGGGCCGACTAGTCGAACCCGGTGCCGGACGAGAGAAGTGAATGTAATGACATAATCATAAGCACGATACTCTTCATTCATAGATGAAAGATGGCAGTCCCCGAGTTCTCCTCGGGGGGCCTATTGTCTCGTACTTAGTACAAATGTTAGCGTGATACATACTGCATTTCAACTGTAAAATCTTCGGAGGAGGTTGGCTTTCCATGGTCGTTCCGACTCCTTGCCGGAGTCGTCTCTCTTTCGTGCCTTTGGCTTCTGTGCGTCGATCAGGTAGTAGGAGTCGTTTCCTAGCGCTCTGCTGATGACGAAGGGGCCTTCCCAAGGGGCCGAGAGCTTGTGCTGGCCGGTTGTTCGCTGGATCAGCCGGAGCACAAGGTCGCCCTCTTGGAAGGATCTTGGCTTGACCTTCCGGCTGTGGTAGCGACGCAGACCCTGCTGGTAGATGGCGGACCGGCTGAGGGATAACAGCCGGCTTTCTTCCAGCAGGTCAACGTCGTATTCTCGTGCTTCCCTGGCCTCCGCCTCCGTGTACATGGTCACCCGAGGCGAGTCGAACTCGATGTCGGTCGGGATGACCGCCTCGGCACCACATACGAGGAAGAAAGGAGTAAAGCCGGTTGACCTGTTTGGGGTAGTGCGCAGACTCCAGAGGACGGCCGGCAGCTCATCAAGCCAGCAGCCGGCCAAACGCTCCAGTGGCACGACCAGTCGGGGCTTGATGCCGGAAAGGATGAGGCCGTTGGCTCGTTCGACTTGGCCGTTTGACTGCGGGTGGGCAACGGACGCTAAGTCCAGTCGGATGCCCTACGTCGCGCAGAAACGTGCCAATGCCCCCTTGGCAAAATTGGTGCCGTTGTCAGTGATGATGCTGTGCGGCACGCCATACCAAGTTGTTATGTCTGCGATGAATGTCACGACAGTCAGCCCATTTAGCTTCTTGATTGGCTTTGCTTCGATCCACTTGGTGAACTTGTCCATGGCGACAAGCAGATGTGTCATGCCGCCGCGCGATGTCTTGAATGGGCCCACCATGTCCAGACCCCAAACGGCAAAGGGCCAAGTGAGGAGAATGGTCTTGAGTGCCGAAGCCGGCAGGTGTTGCTTGGAGCTGAAGACTTGGCACCCTTTGCAATGCTTGACTAATTCCTTGGCGTCGTCCAAAGCAGTCGGCCAAAAGAATCCATGGCAGAAAGCTTTGGCGACTAGTGATCTTGAGGCCGCGTGGTGGCCGCATTCACCTTGGTGGATGTCTCTGAGGATTGCTATGCCCTTCTCTTGCTCAACGCATCGCTGGAAGACTCCAGTGACGCTGCGCCTGACGAGCTCTCTATTGACGATTGTGTATGCTCTGGCTCGGCGTTGGACTTGTCTTGCCTCTGTCTTGTCAGCCGGCAGTTCTTGGTTTGTCAGGAAGTTGAGGATGGGTTGGGCCCATGATGGAGTTGTGACTTCTTGTATTGCCAACACGGCTACTGCGACCAGGGTGGGCGGGCTGGGTTGTGAAATGCTGGAGTCGGCCGCCGCCTGCTGTGCTGGTGCAGTCCCCGGGCCGACTACTGCAGTCCCCGAGCCGGGTTCAGAAGTCCATGGGTCGGGTGCGACTACGAAAGTCCCCGAGTCGCCTGCTGAGGTCCCCGCGCCGCCTATCGAAGTCCCCAGGCCGCCTGCTTGGCTCTTCAAGCCGAATCCGGCTGCATCGGGGCTAGGCAGCACGAAGATGGAATCGGACTCTGGAGACGGCTTGATAGACGGCTTGAGGAGGCGTTGCAGAGAGACGCCGGTTGGTATTGCCTGCCGAGTGGAGCCTATTCGAGTCAGGGCATCTGCTGGCCCGTTGTCGGCTCATGGTACGTGGAGGAACTCGCATCCTTCAAAGTACCCACTGATCTGCTGGACGAGGAAGCGGTAGCTTGCCATGTTTGCGTCCTTGGCGTCCCAATCGCCGGATGAATGCTGGACTATCAAGTCTGAGTCGCCGTAACACAGGATCCGGCGTATGCCGAGCTCTTTGGCAAGCCGGAGCCCGTGTACGAGCGCCTCATACTCGGCCACGTTGTTGGAGGCGGCGAAGTGAATTTGCAGCGTGTATCTGAGCTTGTCGCCTTTGGGAGAGGTGAGGATGACGTCGGCTCCCAAGCCGGTGAGCATCTTGGACCCGTCGAGGTGCGGGCGCCAGTGAGTGGAGTCGGGAGCCGGCGGCAGGTACTGGGTCTCGGCCCAGTCGACGAGGAAGTCGGCCAATGCTTGGGATTTGATGGCGGTGCGAGGCTGGTAGAAGATCGTGTAAGGGGCCAGCTCGATGGCCCATTTCGCCACCCGGCTGCCTATGATCTCGGCGAGCGGGGCGGTGCATACGACCGTGATGGGGTGCTCTTGGAAGTAGGGCTTCAGCTTCTTGGCGGCAAATTACACGTCCTAGCACATCTTCTGGTAGTGCGGGTAGTTCTGCTTCGAGGTAGACAACACCTTGCTCAAATAGTACATCGGCCTCCGGACCGGCTGGGCTCGGCCCTCTTCTGGGCGCTGGACTATGATGACGGTGCTGACCACCCGGCTGGTTGCAGCAGGTTCTCGAGTGGGGTGGCATAGACTGGGCGGTCGACTCCAAGCATGTCGGCGATGACAGCGCCGCGCTGTCTGACGACGCCGACTCGGCTCGGCCCGCCAGGAGGTGGCGTGTCGAAGGCGGCGCGGTCAACTTCGCGCTGGTGGGCCTTGGTGAGGCGTCTCACGGAAGCTAGCTTCCGGCCCTCCGCGAGGAGGGCGAGGCGGCGAGCCTCTAGTGCTTCGGCGTCGGCATCGGCCGGGAGGGGGACGGACAGGTCATGGATCGCCGCTTGCGGGCCGTCGTGGGCGTTCTCGCCAGAAGCGCCGCCGTGGCTAATGACCATCACCTCGGCGGTGGCAACGTCACAGCCATCGGCCCGGGGAAGCGGGTCATCGTAGACCACGACATTGGTGGGGAAGGCGTCGGGCGGGGTTGTGTCAGAGTCGACAGGCATCGGATCGGTGGAGCCAACGGACTCCTGGTCCACAGCAGGCTCGCTGGAGACGTGGAGCTGGCCGAGGAGGTCGACGAGGCGGTCGGTGCCCGCGTCGAAGGCGGGCTCGTCGGAGGTGAGGCCCTCGCCAAGGGGATCGGCGAGGTTGCCCGCGGCGCAGGCATTGGTGACGCCTTGCAGCACATCGTGGCAAGCGCCATCGGGTGTGTCGGGCTGGCTACGCTCGCTGGGGAGGAAGAGGGTTCCTGTCCAGAACAGGTCTCTGGACGACGGTGCACCTGGCCCCACGGTGGGCGCCAAATGTCGGGTGGTTGGTGCGACATGTGCCAATGGGTGGCTTATCTGAGTGGGAGCCAGTAAGACGTCGCCGGTGCCTGGAAGCGGGATGAGGCGAAGACATGCACGCCGGCGGATCTTACCCAGCTTCGGGGCTCTCCGTGGAGATAACACCCGTACTGCTGCTCTGCGGGGTCTCCGCATGATCACTTGATGAACAAGTAGCTACAAGGTGCTCCTCGAGCTGTTTGGCGAGAGGAAGAAGAAGGGCAAGGCTAGCTCTACTCTTCTCTCTATGTGTGTTGGAACCTAGATGAGATCAACCCTTTGCATGGGTGCCCCGGGGAGTTTATATAGGCCTACCTCCCGGGGGTACAATGGTAATCCGGCTGGGCGCGGGTCCCAGCCGTCAGTGTCTATGCTCGCCGGCTTCCGCGCCGGCTGCTGGGGCCCGTCGGCTAGTGGGCCCCACCGGCTGCCGGCCTCTTGGTCGACAAGCAGGCCCTACTGCCTAGGGCCCTGTCGATGGCTGGTTACTGTTGCCTCAATCCTGATGATGAGGGCTTTATCGAGGTAAGCGTGGCTACAGCGCCGCCGCCTAGCGGGCGATCGCTGTAGCCTCACGTCGTCTTGTCTTATTAATGGGGCGCCCTCTTCGAGGGAAGGAGCAAGCCGGCTTGGGAAAGCCGGCCATGCCTTGGGCCGACTGGGCGAGGCCTGGCCGCCTTCGGACGTCTCTCTGCCCAAAGGGGGCCACCGCCCGTAGGCCGCGCTGACAGCCCGCCAAGGATGGCGTCATAGTTATCATGGCAACAGTGTCGCGCCGGACGGGTCAGGGCTACCCCGTACGGCGCACTGTGCCAGGCGTGCACCGGGTTTCGGGGGTGGCGGGCTTTACTGTGGCCACGCCCCGTCCCCTAGCTGTTGTGTGGATGCGGGCCTTGAGGGTACGATCTTGACCGCGTCGTGGGAGACGGCTTCTTGGAGTCGGCCTTCTCGTGGCCGGCTTCTCGGAGCCGGCCCTCCCGCAGCTTTCTTCATGAGGGTTAAGGCCGGGCCGCCTTCCGACAGTCGGCCTGAGAGGCAGCCGACAGGGGGAAGGCGGCCCCACGTCTTGGTTTCTTGGAGGCCGGATCGGCTCATAATTTTTTCTGAAGTGCCAAGGGGAGCCGGCTAGGCTACCCGTGGTCATTTACCCCGACACCCTCGTACTGCACAAAACAATAGCTCAACGCAACCTACACGATTAGGGGTTGTCAATCCCTTCACGGTCACTTACGGGAGTGAGATCTGATAGAGATAATATTTTTGATATTTTTGGTATGGAGATGCAAAGTGAAAAGTAAAAGGCAAAGTAAAAAAGCAAGCAAGATTAAAGTGATGGAGATTGATATGATGAGAATAGACCCGGGGGCCATATGTTTGACTAGTGGCTTCTCTCAAGAGCATAAGTATTCTACGGTGGGTGAACAAATTACTGTTGAGCAATTGACAGAATTGAGCATAGTTATGAGAATATCTAGGTATGATCATGTATATAGGCATCACGTCCAAGACAAGTAGACCGACTCCTGCCTGCATCTACTACTATTACTCCACACATCGACCGCTATCCAGCATGCATCTAGAGTATTAAGTTCATAAGAACAGAGTAACGCCTTAAGCAAGATGACATGATGTAGAGGGATAAATTCATGCAATATGATAAAAAAACCCATCTTGTTATCCTTGATGGCAACAATACAATACGTGCCTTGCTGCCCCTTCTGTCACTGGGAAAGGACACCACAAGATTGAACCCAAAGCTAAGCACTTCTCCCATGGCAAGAAAAACCAATCTAGTAGGCAAAACCAAACTGATAATTCGAAGAGACTTGCAAAGATAACCAATCATACATAAAAGAATTCAGAGAAGATTCAAATATTATTCATAGATAGACTTGATCATAAACCCACAATTCATCGGTCTCAACAAACACACCGCAAAAAGAAGATTACATCGAATAGATCACCACGAGAGAGGGGGAGAACATTGTATTGAGATCCAAAAAGAGAGAAGAAGCCATCTAGCTAATAACTATGGACCCGTAGGTCTGAGGTGAACTACTCACACTTCATCGGAGGGGCTAGTATGATGTAGAAGCCCTCCATGATGATGGCCCTCTCCGGCGGAGCTCCGGAATAGGCCCCAAGATGGGATCTCGTGGGTACAGGAGGTTGCGGCGGTGGAATTAGGTTTTTGGCTCCGTATCTGATCGTTTGGGGTACGTAGGTATATATAGGAGGAAGAAGTACGTCGGTGGAGCTTCGAGGGGCCCACGAGGCAGGGAGGCGCGCCCCCCACCCTCGTGACCGCCTCGTGGCTTTCTTGACGAAGGGTCCAAGTCTCCTGGGTCTTATTTGATGAGAAAATCACGTTCCCGAAGGTTTCATTCCGTTTGGACTCCGTTTGATATTCTGTTTCTCCGAAACTCTGAAATAGGCAATAAACATCAATTCTGGGTTGGGCCTCCGGTTAATAGGTTAGTCCCAAAAATAATATAAAAGTGGAAAATAGAGCCCAATATAGTCCAAAACAGTAGATAATATAGCATGGAGCAATCAAAAATTATAGATACATTGGAGACGTATCAGATAGCTAGCATGATGTTTTCATGGCTTGTCCATTTTTTGATGTCATTGCTATGCTAGATCATTGCACATCCCGGTACACCGCCGGAGGCATTCATATAGAGTCATATCTTTGTTCTAGATATCGAGTTGTAATGTTGAGTTGTAAGTAAATAAAAGTGTGATGATCATCATTATTAGAGCATTGCCCCAGTGAGGAAAGGATGATGGAGACTATGATTCCCCCACAAGTCGGGATGAGACTCCGGACGAAAAAAAGAGAAAGGCCAAAAAAAGAGAAGGCCCAAAAAAAGAGAAAATAGAGAAGGGGCAATGTTACTATCCTTTTACCACACTTGTGCTTCAAAGTAGCACCATGTTCTTCATATAGAGAGTCTCTTGAGTTATCACTTTCATATACTAGTGGGAATTTTCATTATAGAACTTGGCTTGTATATTCCAATGATGGGCTTCCTCAAATGCCCTAAGTCTTCATGAGCAAGCAAGGTGGATGCACACCCACTTAGTTTCCAGTTTGAGCTTTCATACACTTATAGCTCTTAGTGCATCCGTTGCATGGCAATCCCTACTCACTCACATTGATATCTATTAATGGGCATCTCCATAGCCCGTTGATACGCCTAGTTGATGTGAGACTTTCTCCTTTTTGTCTTCTCCACACAGCCTCCACCATCATATTCTATTCCACCTATAGTGCTATGTCCATGGCTCATGCTCATGTATTGCGTGAAAGTTGGAAAGGTTTGAGAACGTCAAAAGTATGAAACAACTGTTTGGCTTGTCATCGGGGTTGTGCATGATTTGAATATTTTGTGTGGTGAAGATGGAGCATAGCCAGACTATATGATTTTGTAGGGATAATTTTCTTTGGCCATGTTATTTTGAAAAGACATGATTGCCTTATTAGTAGGCTTGAAGTATTATTGTTTTTATGTCAAATGATAGACTATTGCTTTGAATCACTCGTGTCTTAATATTCATGCCATGATTAGACATATGATCAAGATTATGCTAGGTGGCATTCCATATCACAAATTATCTTTTTTTTATCATTTATCTACTCGAGGACAAGCAGGAATTAAGCTTGGGGATGCTGATACGTCTCCGTCGTATCTATAATTTTTTATTGTTCCATGCCAATATTATTAAACTTTCATATACTTGTTGGCAACTTTTTATACTATTTTTGGGACTAACATATTGATCCAGTGCCCAGTGCCAGTTCCTGTTTGTTGCATGTTTTTTGTTTCGCAGAAAACCCATACCAAACGGAATAAAAACTGACGAAGATTTATTTTGGAATATTTATGAATTTTGGGAAGTGGAATCATCGCGAGACGATGCCCGAGGGGGGCATGAGGTAGGGGGCACGCCCCAGGGTGTCAGGCGCGCCCCTGACCCTCATGGCCACACCGTAAGGATGTTTGTGCCCTTCTTTCGCCGCAATAAAGCTAATATCCGGATAGATAACATGTCCAAAATTCAGCCCAGTCGGAGTTACGGATCTCCGGGAATTTAAGAAACGGTGAAGGGCCAGAAAACAGAACGCGGAAATAGAGAGAGACAGAGAGACAGATCCAATCTCGGAGGGGCTCTCGCCCCTCCCACGCCATGGAGACCATGGACCAGAGGGGAAATCCTTCTCCCATCTAGGGAGAAGGTCAAGGAAGAAGAAGAAGGAGGGGGGCTCTCTCCCCCTCGCTTCCGGTGGCGCCGGAGTGCCACCAGGGGCCATCATCATCACCGCAATCTTCACCAACAACTTCCCTGCCATCATCACCAACTCTTCCCCCCTCTATGCAGCGGTGTAACCTCTCTCACCCAATGTAATCTCTACTTAAACATGGTGCTCAACGCTATATATTACTTCCCTATGATGTATGGCTATCCTATGATGTTTGAGTAGATCTGTTTTGTCCTATGGGCTATTTGATGATCAAGATTGGTTTGAGTTGTATGTTTTATTATTAGTGCTGTTCTATGGTGCTCTCTGTGTCGCGCAAGCGTGAGGGATCCCCGCTGTAGGGTTTGCAATATGTTCATAATTTGCTTATGGTGGGTGGCGTGAGTGCAGAAGCACAGATCCGAGTAAGTAGGTTGTTTGCGTATGGGATAAAGGGGACTTGATACTTTAATGCTATGGTTGGGTTTTACCTTAATGAATCTTTAGTAGTTGCGGATGCTTGCTAGAGTTCCAATCATAAGTGCATATGATCCAAGTAGAGAAAGTATGTTAGCTTATGCCTCTCCCTCAAATAAAATTGCAATAATGATTACTGGTCTAGTTATCGATTGCCTAGGGACAAATAACTTTCTTGTAACAAAAAGCTCTTTACTAAAACTAATTTAGTTGTGTCTTCATCTAAACAGCCCCTAGTCTTTATTTACGCGCTCTTTATATTCTTGCAAGCCTATCCAACAACACCTACAAAGTACTTCTAGTTTCACCTTGGGGGGACACATCCTCGAAGGGGGAAAACTTCTCCTGCAGTGCCACGGGGGCTGTAACCTCAAACGGGGGCTGCCTCCAACTTCTTGGAGCTCTCTGTCTCGTGGGGATCAGCCTCCCGCGTCTGCTCCAATATCGGCAGATCTTTGCCTGGTTCTCCTTGGTCCATCATGAAACTGACGAATACTAGGAGACCACTGAAAGGAAAACACAATCTCAATGACAATGAAACAAAAAAGAGAGTGAGGATCGGTTACTGCTTTGCAAAAGTTTTTTTCTGAATGAAAATATACCAACATCCCGGATCTGCTTACCTTCCCTTCGTTGGGAGAGAAGAACAGTGACAGATGTGAGTGTTGCCTTTCTTCAAGACGGTGAGGGAGAAGGGGATTCAGTGAAGAGTGAAATGATGGTTGCTTCGTCCGTCAAACTTAGACTGCGGGGAGGTACGGTTTTGTGATACGACGGCTCATTACTGCCGCGCTACGACCGGGGTGACTCTCCGCCTGCATACTGCCTTCTAATTTGGTGGATGGCATTTGGGCCCGCGCGCTGCATGGCCCGCATGTCGGTGAACAAAAGTATAACGGCATTCAGTAGAGGGAGACGTTTCAATGACCTAGGAGGGCCAGAAGCGGTATTGTATCCACTGTACTAGTAGTAATTGTTTTTCTGGGTAGCTGTAGAGTGTCTCCATTGTACTAGTAGTAATTGTTTCTCTGGGCCCAAGACAAAACAGCCCATCCACCCTAGTAAATAGTAAAATCAATTCAAAAAGTCCATATATTTACTGAGTGAGAGGCGCTACCCACACCCAGCACACCGCCCCCCAAAAAACCTGGGTGTTCTTCTTCCTCCTCACTCCCACCCACCTCACGTCAGCTCGCTCCACTCGTACCCCCAAATTCCTCACCTCACTCCTACAGAAAACCCCAACTCCCTTCTTCCTCAATACTACAGAAAAACCCCAGCTCCCCTTCTTCTTCACTCGCACTACAACTAGGATCGCCATTCGTTACTCTGCTCAAATTCGTGAGCGCGACGCGACGCCCTCGAGGAAAATGGAGTCGGTTGACCCCAGCGCCAAGAAGATGAGGCTCACGCCAGCGGCGATGCCTGTTGTAGATCCCGCACCCGGTAGCGCGGGGAGAAGCGGCAACCCCACCCCCACCGGATCCCAGGAACCCGTAGAATCTCGGGTGGACCGCATCAGCGATCTCCCGGACACCGTCCTTGGGGAGATCATCTCGCTTCTCCCCACCAAGGATTGCTGCCGCACCCAAGTCCTCTCAATTCGGTAGCGCCCTCTACGGCGCACCGTGCCCCTTAATCTCGACTGTCGTCAGCTATCTCTCTTCAATGATTTTGAAATCCCTAGAGCCATCATCTCCTCCCACCAGGGCTCCGTTCAAAGTCTCTGCATCCCGTCATGCTACATGAGCAAGCATACCATGCCCTGCACAGTGGACACCTGCCTGAAATCCCCTGAATTCATAGAACTACAGCTGCTTGAGTTCTACTATTCCCTTGGAGATCACATACCAGATACCGAACGCCATCTACCTGTGCCCTCAGCACCGATGTCCATCCCGTGGTTTTCCTCCTCTCTCCACACTGCCACCTTTGCGTTGTGCGACCTACCAGACAATCTGGTACTAAACCTTTGACTCCCATTTCTGAAGAAACTTTCACTTGTGCGGGTTCGTATATCGGAGGCCTCATTGCACAACATCATCCACTCCAGTTGCCCTGCCCTGGAGTGCTTGGTGCTTGTTTTCACAGTTAGAATCGGTTGTCTCCAAATAAAGTTGCCTAACCTTGTAAGAATTGGAATTTGTTTTGACGGAAGGCAGCTCATCATCCAAGATGCCCCTTCACTTCTAAGGTTGATCATTGATTCTAGTTATTCACCGTTGCAAATAACCGTCCTCTCTGAGCCTAAACTGGAGACCTTGGGTGTAATACATGATCTGTGTGCTCATTTCAATATGGTGTTTGGCTCCACAGTTCTTCAGGTACTTTACATTATCATCTACACTTGTAACCATAAGTTGCATTTTAAATTTCTGTGCATAAGTTATATGTCATCTTGGAGTACACATTTTGTACTAATATAATGTTTTATGCTCAATGAAGAGTTTCTCCATGGATGGCCTATCAATGGTGTTGGATTATGTCAAGATCTTATATATCCAAATGAATAGTTTTGATCTGAACAAGATTATTGGCTTGCCGCAATACTTTCCATGTCTAGATAAGTTGTATATAAAGGTGATAATTTCACGCACATTGGAAGCCCGCATATAGTGTACTAGAATTAACCGTTCAGTTGTTGCTCTTTCGACACTCTTTTTTTAGACCTTAACTGTTTTCAATCTTCAAGTCTATTTAGGCAATAGGACGGGGTAAGAAAGTTATAACTAATCGGAGGATTCGTAAGCATCAGGATTTTCTCACTTCTCATGAGATTCGATTGAAGACAATAACGCTAGAACGATATGTATCCAACCGTGCAAACACTAGACTTGTCACATTCTTCCTGCTGAATGTGAGGTTACTATTGTCCATCAGGCTTAAGTTTATCAGCGGCATGGTTTTGACTGATGGGTATGTGGAAGAGCAAAAAAAGGAGTTTCAGGTGGGCAAAAGAGCTTCTGAACGTGTAGGGCTTCTATTTACAACATATTGTGGTCATAATCCAGTAAATTTTATGACCCGGGATGTTCATTCTATGGACCTGACCGATCCATTTGACTGTGACTGCCAAAAACAGTGTTGGAGTTAGATGTTGTTGCCCTTTTCAACCTGTTTTTTTGTAAACCTGATGAACAATTAACCCTCGTGCTTTTCTACAGTTTGTAAGATGGAGTTAGATGTTCTTGCCCTTTTCAACTTGGTTGTGACTGTCATATTTTCTTTGAAGCAAGGCAAATGGCTTGCCAGTCGTTTAATTTAGAGTGAAATATTGTAACAACTAACAAATCCCAACCAGTTATTTATACTAGTTTTAGCGACGGATCAGGGTAACAACGGGGCTGTGCGGGGGTTGTGTCCCGTCTAGCCAGGGTTTTATTTATGTTTCCCACATCATGAGCCCAGTTGTGTTTTTTTCTTGCTGAAAATGGCTAGCCCAGTTCTATTTTTTTAAAACAAATACCCAAACGAGGCCTACTTGCTTTATCAGCCCTGCTGGGCTGCAAATCTTTCAAGACGAGGAGAGTTTCATTCGGTTTGCCCAGAAATGGGTTGTACATTTTTAAAACACATCAAACCGGGAATTAGTCTCATTTTTTTTTCATTTCAAGATTTTAAATTCCATTGATATTTATGCGTGGACAATTATTTGGATTTTATATTTATACAAATTATTTTTCAAAATAGTTTGAATGTGAATCGATATTTCGGGATTAAAAACTGTTGACCACACCGAAATATGCAAAAAATTCGTATACTTTTTAACCATGGCCACAATATAGGGTGTAATGCTAACAAAAATAAGATGGGCTCCAAAAAAATTATTAAGAATTAGCAAATGGGTTGTACATTATTAGAAATAATGCACAGGAGAGCAGTGACTGTTGGATGTCCATCCAACGGCTGTCGTGCTTCTTACATCTCTGCTTTTCATGCTCCAGTCGCTCAAACAAGCGCCGGCGGGACTGCCTGCTCCCTTCTCCCGTGGCCGGCTATGCTGTCGTGCAGGCCTCACCGCCCCATCGTAATCCCATCGTTCGCCTAGCCATCCCTCTACTCACCCACACCTGCTGTTATTCTTCGGGGACGACAGACGAGTCTTCCCTGGCTTCGTGTCGTTCCCTTCCTAGGCCTCGCCGTCGTCCACCGCCCTGGTGCTCTCGGCGCGGCCTGGTCAACGTGGTCAATGAACGACATCCATCGGAAGTGGACTATACGTGGAGAGGCTGACAGCTGGGTCCACGGCCGCACGCAAGGAAATGCCTCCTTATTACGCGCAAAATAATGATTCCTCCACTTGACAGCTAGGACCCACGGGAAGGGCTTCTGTATTTCATGAAAAAAAAACGTTCCCCCCGCTGACAGGTCGGACCCACCAGCTATATCTTCACACACAAGGAAGTGCCTCCTTATGACGCACAAAAAATGAATACCCCCTGCCAGCTGGGACCCATCATGGTGGGTGGCTGACTTGTGGGCCTACTAAGTTGATGGGGACAGAGGGCTTTGTCAACTTAGTCAATATGAACGATTCTAGCTCCAGTGACCGTACGATGTCCATCCAACGGCCATCGTGCTTCTTCAACCTCTGGTCTTCTTGCTCCAGCCGCCCAAAGCAGCGCCGGTCGTGTCGCCTGCTCCTTCCACCCGTGGCCGGCTGTGCTGCCACGGAGGCCTCACCGCCCCCATACTACTCCCACCGCTGGCCAGGCCATCCCTCCACTCACCCACACCCCCTGTTATTCTGCGGCAACGACAGCCTCACACCGCAGTCGAACCAGTGAACCCTCGTACTCCTCTCCGCGTGGGCATCCACTGCCGCGTCTTCCCCGGCTCCGCATCGTCCCCTTCCTAGGCCTCGCCGTCGTCCACTGCCTTGGTGCTCTCGGCGCGGTGTGGTCAATGTGGTCAACGACCGACTTCCATCGGAAGAGTACTGTACGTGGAGAGGCTGACAGCTGGGTCCACGGCCACAGCCCAGTTTTTTTGTGATTTACCAAGTAAGTCGCTTTGTCAGGCCTGTTGGGCTGCAAATCTTTCAAGACGAGGAGAGCCTCATTCGGTTGGCCGAGAAAATGGCCTATCAGTAATGAGAAATGGGTTGTACATTTTTAGAAAACATCAAACCGGCATTAGTTTCATTTTTTTTCATTTCGAGATTTTAAATTGCGTTGATTTTTATGTGTGGACAATTTGTTGGATTTTATATTGATAAACATTTATTTTTAAAATCAGTTTGAATGTGACTCGAAATTTCAGGTTAATTTTTTAACCGTGGCCACAATATGAGTTGACAAAAAGAATATGGGCTCCAAAAAAACCTTAAGAATTAGCAAATGGGTTGTAAATTATTAGAAATAATGGCAGATGGGTTGTATGATATTTTCTACAGATTTGAGGCTTTCCTAAAAAAAGTTGACGCACAAGCAGTGATTGTTGGATGTCGATTCAACGGCCGTCGTGCTTTTTCAATCTCTGCTCTTCCTGCTCCAGCCGCTCAAACAAGCGCCCGTGGGACTGCCTGCTCCCTCCTCCCCGCCGCCGACTGTGCTGCTGCACAGGCCTCACCGCCCTACCGTACTCCCATCGCTGGCCTAGCCATCCCTCTACTCACCTACACCTGATGTTATTCTCCGGCGACGGCAGACGAATCAGTAAACCCTCGTACAGTCGTACTCCGCTCCGCATGGGAAACAACTGCCAAGTCTTCCCTGGCTCCGTGTCGTTCCCTTCCTAGGCCTCGCCATTGTCCACCGCCCTGATGCTCTCGGCATGGCCTGGTCAATGTGGTCAACGACCGACATGCATCTGAAGTGGACTGTACGTGGAGAGGCTGATAGCTGGGTCCATGGCCGCACGCAAGGAAATGACTCCTTATTACACGCAAAATAATGATTCCTCCACGTGACATCTGGGACCCACCGAAAGGGCCTTTGTATTTCGCGAAATAAACGTTACCGCCGCTGACAGATTGGACCCGCCAGCTATATCTTCGCACGCAAGGAAGTGCCTCCTTATTACGCACAAAAAAATTAATACTCCCCCTGCTAGCAGGGACCCAGTACAGTGGCAGGCTGACTTGTGGGCCTACTAAGTTGACGGGGACGGAGGGCTTTGTCAACTTAGTCAATATGCATGATTCTAACTCAAGTGACCGTACGATGTCCATCCAACGGCCATAGTGCTTCTTCAACCTCTGGTCTTCTTGCTCCAGCCGCCCAAAGCAGCCCCGGTCATGCCTCGTGCTCCTGCCTTCCATGGCCGGCTACGATGCGGCGGAGGCCTCACCGCCCCCTACTACTCCCACCGCTGGCCAGGCCATCCCTCTACTCACCCACACCCCCTGTTATTCTGCGGCGATGGCAGCCTCACACTGCAGCGAACCAGTGAACCCCCATACTCCTCTATGCGTGGGCATCCACTGCCGCGTCTTCCCCGGCTCCACGTCGTCCCCTTCCTAGGCCTCGCCGTCGTCCACTGCCATGGTGCTCTCGGCGCAGCATGGTGAACGTGGTCAAGGAACGGCTTCCATCGGACGTGGACTGTACGTGGAGAGGCTGACAGCTGGGTCCACGGCCGCAGCAAGGAAGTGCCTCCTTATTACGCGCAAAATAATTATTCATCCACCTGACAGCGAGGACCCACCGGACGGGCCACCATATTTCGTGAAAAAAAATGTTTCCCCCTGACTGCTGGGACCCACCAGCTACATCTTCGCACGTAGGAAAGTGTCTGACAGTCGGGACCCACCTGGTCGAAGTGTATGTAGCGTTGTCATTCTGGTCGCGAACGTGTACGTACATACTGGTCGATGTAGAGGCGCGCACCTGTCGTAGTAGAGGCGCGCACGTAGCATGTACACGTACGTACAGCGGCCAGGTGCAAGAAAGAAAATACGGCCACGTACGTACATACGGGCAGGGTCTCGAACGCCTACTCGCGCATACGTACGGCCAGGGCTCGTGTACATGGCTGGGTCGGAGCGGGGAAACAACGTCGTCGTCGTGTTCATGGGGAGCCAACCGGCTGGGTCGGAACGGAATGCGTCGTCGTGTTCATCGGGAGGGCTTGGACGGAACAGCCGATGGAAACGAGGCCTGGCGTACTGCAGAACGAAGGAAACGACCTTGTGTTCAACCGGCCATGTCCGAAACGGGATCCTGTTCATCGGGAGGAGTCTGGCGTACCGCAAAATGGAGGAAACGGACCTCCTACGGTCGAAACGGGGGTCCTGTTGATCGGGAGGGGTGTGGCATACCGCAAAACGAAGGAAACGGACTTGTATTGGAGCGCTACGGTCAAAACGGGGGTCCTGTTCATCAGGAGGGGTGTGGTGTACCGCAAAACGGGACTCCACGGGATACTGTTCATCTCCACCGTCGACCCCCTCCAGCCTCCACGGGCTACTGTTCATCCGCCGTCGACCTCCTCCAGCCTCCACCTACGACTGTTTATCCACGGGCTCCTGTTCATCCAGCCTCCACCGCACGCTACTCCACCGGCTACTGTTCAACCAGCCCTCTCCACGGGCTCCTGTTCGACCACCCCTCCACGGGCTACTGTTCATCCTGCCCTCCACCGTCTACTGTTCATCCTGCCCTCCACGGGGTGGTCCTGTTCATCCTGCCCTCCACGGGGTCCTGTTCATCTAGCCCCGACCGGCTCGATCGATCGGGGTCCTGTTCATCCACCCCCACCAGGAACTGTTCATCCAAACCCCCCAGCAATGCTCACTGTTCATCCAGAGGCAACGCCACGGGGTCCTGTTCATCCACCCCCACCGGGAACTGTTCATCCAAACCCCCCAGCAACGCTCACTGTTCATCCAGAGGCGACATCGATCGGCTTCAGTTAGCAGCAGTAGCGAAGGAATCGCTCGATCGGGTTCAGTTAACAGCCATCGATCGATCTTTCGGGTTCAGTAACGTGTAGCCTGCAGTGCAATCGCTCTGGTTCAGTTAGAGCCCAACGTCTCGCTCGGGTTCAGTTAGAGCACAACGCCTCGCACACACGCGCGTACGTACAAGAGAAACGCGCATCGCTCAGCTTAAAATTTCACAACTACTCAACTAGCATGACTCTAATATTATCACCTCCATATCTCAAAACAATTATCATGCTTCAATCTTTTCTTAGTATTCAACACACTCATAAGAATTTTTCTTTAATTAGTCTTGTATGCCTAGCATAATAGGATTAAGCACATTACCATGCTATTTAAGACTCTCAAAGTAATATAAGTGAAGCATGAGAGTTCAACTATTTCTTCAAAATAAAACTACCACCATGCTCTAAAAGATACAAGTGAAGCACTAGAGCAAACAACAAACTACTCCGAAAGATATAAGTGAAGATCAATGAGTGGTTAAATAATTATGCAACTATGTGAAGACTCTCTAACATTTAAGTATTTCAGACCTTGGTACTTTATTCAAACAGCAAGCAAAGCTAAAGAAAATAAAATGACGCTCCAAGCAAAACACATATCATGTGGTGAATAAAAATATAGCTCCGAGTAAAGTTACCCATGAATGAAGATGAAAGAGAGGATGCCTTCCGGGGCATCCCCAAGCTTAGACGCTTGGTTATCCTTGAATATTACCTCGGGGTGCCTTGGGCATCCCCAAGCTTAGGCTCTTGCCACTCCTTATTCCATAGTCCATCGAATCTTTACCCAAAACTTGAAAACTTCACAACACAAAACTTAACAGAAAACTCATAAGCTCTGTTAGCGAAAGAAAACAAAACACCACTTCAAGGTACTTGTGACGCCCCGATTCAATCGTACACTAATCATGCACGCAAATGTGTACGATCAAGATCAGGGACTCACGGGAAGATATCACAACACAACTCTACAAATAAAATAAGTCATACAAGCATCATAATACAAGCCAGGGGCCTCGAGGGCTCGAATACAAGTGCTCGATCATAGACGAGTCAGCGGAAGCAACAATATCTGAGTACAGACATAAGTCAAACAAGTTTTGCCTTAAGAAGGCTAGCACAAACTGGGATACAGATCGAACGAGGCGCAGGCCTCCTGCCTGGGATCCTCCTAACTACTCCTGGTCGTCGTCAGCGGGCTGCACGTAGTAGTAGGCACCTCCGGTGAAGTAGGAGTCGTCGTCAACGGTGGCGTCTGGGTCCTGGACTCCAGCATCTGGTTGCGACAACCGGGTAGAAGGGAAAGGGGGAAAAGGGGGAGAAAAGCAACCGTGAGTACTCATCCAAAGTACTCGCAAGCAAGGAGCTACACTACATATGCATGGATATATGTGTAAAGGGCCATATCAGTGGACTGAACTGCAGAATGCCAGAATAAGAGGGGGATAGATAGTCTTATCGAAGACTACGCTTCTGGTCGCCTCCGTCTTGCAGCATATAGAAGAGAGTAGACTGAAGTCCTCCAAGTAGCATCGTATAGCATAATCCTACCCGGCGATCCCCTCCTCGATGCCCTGTTGGAGAGCAATCACCGGGTTGTATCTGGCACTAGGAAGGGTGTGTTTTATTAAGTATCCAGTTCTAGTTATCATAAGGTCAAGGTACAACTCCGGGTCGTCCTTTTACCGAGGGACACGGCTATTCGAATAGATAAACTTCCCTGCAGGGGTGCACCACATAGCCCAACACGCTTGATCCCATTTGGCCGGACACACTTTCCTGGGTCATGCCCGGCCTCGGAAGATCAACACGTCGCAGCCCCACCTAGGCACAACAGAGCGGTCAGCACGCCGGTCTAAACCTAAGCGCGCAGGGGTCTGGGCCCATCGCCCTGAGCACACCTGCACGTTGCGTACGCGGCCGGAGAGCAGACCTAGCAACCTCCATTTCAAAGGAAGTCACGTTACGCGGTCCAACCCGGCGCGCGCCGCTCAGTCGCTGACGTCACGAAGTGCTTCGGCTGATACCACGACGTCGGGATACCCATAACTACTCCCGCGTAGGTGGTTAGTGCGTATAGACCAAATGGCCAGACTCAGATCAAATACCCAGATCTCGTTAAGCGTGTTAAGTATCGCGAACGCCGACTAGGGCCAGGCCCACCTCTCTCCTAGGTGGTCTGAACCTGCCCTGTCGCTCTGCCTCAAAGTAACAGTCGGGGGCCGTCGGGAACCCAGGCCCACCTCTACCGGGATGGAGCCACCTGCCCCTTCAGCCCCCATCTCCGAATAGTATCACATGTAATGTAACAGTGTAAAGTATATAGTATATGCCCGTGATCACCTCCCGAAGTGATCACGGCCCAGTAGTATAGCATGGCAGACGGACAAGAGTGTAGGGCCACTGATGGAACACTAGCATCCTATACTAAGCAGTAGGATTGCAGGTAAAGGTATCAACAGCAGTATCAAAGACAGGCTATGCATCAGGATAGGAATAACGAAAGCAGTAACAAGCTACACTACTCTAATGCAAGCAGTATAGGGAAGAGTAGGCGATATCTGGTGATCAAGGGGGGGGCTTGCCTGGTTGCTCTGGCGAGAGAGAGGGATCGTCAACTCCGTAGTCGAACGGGGCAGCAGCAGCGTCGGTCTCGGTGTCTATCGAGAGAAGAGGGGGGAGAAACAATAAATATTTAAACAAGCAGAGGCATAGTGACGCATGACATGTCAAGTAACGGCGTTAGAGGTGCCCCAACGCGGTATGGGATGATACCGGTGAAGGGGGGAAACATCCGGGAAAGTATCCCCGGTGTTTCGCGTTTTCGGGTAGAGGAGCCGGAGGGGAAAAGTTGCGAGTTTAACCAGTTAGGGGTGTGTGGTGGATGAACGGGCTGCGTATCTGGAATCGTCTCGTCGTTCTGAGCAACTTTCATGTTGAAAGTATTTTAATCCGAGTTATGGATTAAAAGATATGATTTTATAAAGGTTTTATTAATTTCTGGAATTTAATTAATTAATTAATTCAAAACTAGAATTATGACATCAGCATGACATAGGTGTGACGTCAGCAGTCAACAGTCTGGTTGACTGGTCAAAGCTGACCAATGGGGCCACAAGGACCCACATGTCAGCCTCTGCTGGCTTAATAGTGGACTAACTAAACTAACAGGGTTAATTAGGGGAGTGGGCCCCGGGCGTCAGCGAGTGTTTTAGGTTAGCTAATCAATTTTATTTATAAACGTTATTAGACTAATATGACAGAGGGGGGCACATGTCAGTGGCTGGGGGCTGCCCCGTCAGCACGGTTGACTGGTCAAACCAGTCAACGGGGGTCAGCGGGTCCACTGGGGGCCACCAGTCAGTGGCACAGGACGGTGCCACGTGGGTGCCAGCTCGGCACCGGACGGAGACGCGCCGGAGTTGACTCCGGCGAGCCAAACGCGGCGGTGCGGCTCGGGAGGGGCGCGGATTTCGCGCACAGGGGGCCTGCGGGGTTGTGGCTGGGCGCGTTCGACGCGGCTCGGCGTCGCGCATCGAGCGGTGGTGGCCGGAGTGGCCGGAACGGACGAGGGCGAGCGCTTCGAGCTCGCCGGCGGCGAGGTGCTTCGGGCGAGCGGACGCAGTCGCGGGCAGTGGCGCGCATCGTCAGGCCGTGCGGGGAGGAGGCCAGGGCGTGGTCGTGGACGCGGTGACCGCGGGCGCGAGCGGGGCATGTGTGCGGAGAGCAGGGGGAGCGGAGGGAGGCGAGGCCTCACCGGCGCGGCCGTGGGGTCTAGGCAGTGGTGCTTGGGGAGGACGACGGCGACGACGTGCGTAGGGGAGGCAGACCGGTGAGGGAGCGCTCCGGCGAGGCCCGTGGAGCTCCGGGCGGTGGCGACGGCGGGGTTCGATCCAGGCGGCTGCGACTGTGGGCAACGTCGGGCGGAGCGACGTGGTCGTCGGTGCGCGGCGGGGAGGAGTTCAGGGAGCGGTGAGGTGGTACGGCGAGTCAGAGCGACGGGAGCCGGCCGGAACGGGCGCCGGCGTCGGCGCATGGCGGGGGGGGGGGTCGGCCCGATCCAGTTCTGGATCGGGGGGATGGGAGTGGGGACAGTGGGGATCGAGTGGGGTGGCGGCTAGGGTTGCGGGGGGGAACAAAGAGGGGAGTGGGGTTGGCCGGTTGGGCCGGCCCGTTTGGGCGGCGGAGGCCAGCTGGGCCACTTGGCCCAGCGGGGGGGGGGTGGGCTTTCTCTTTTTTTTTTTAGTTTAGTTTTCTCTTTTGTATTTTCTTTTCTTTTCTGTTTTATTTCATTTTAATTCATTTAGGCGTTTTATAAAAATGTGTTTGCCTCAATATAATTACCCTGGCATTTAACTGCACACCCTGAACATTTTAGTTTTAATTAATTTTAATTATTATTATTTTTTGAAAACTTTTGTTGTTTGCTTTTTTTTGAATTTGAATTTGAATCAGTTTCGAACTATCGCGAGATTAGCAACCGTAATCGAGGTGACGTGGCATTATTAGCAGAGGTTACTGTAGCTTAATTATCCGGGCGTCACAATTCTCCTCCACTACAAGAAATCTCGTCCCGAGATTTAAGAGGGGGACTAGGGGGTAAGGTCTGGTTACGAAATTCTAATGAACCCTCGCGGTCATACTTGCTCTTCTCAAAGAGGTCGATCCATTACGTTGATGTCTTCATTTCTCTGATTTAGGTCATCATGATGAAGTCATCATCCTTTCTTCGGGAACTCCATCGTACGTATGAAGGTCAAGGGGTAACTTCGGAAGAACGGACCGCTACAATGTTGCTTATCTGGTAGATAACATCAGGAAAGGTGGCGAGAAGTAACTCTTGAATAGATACTTAACAAATTATCGAGAGCAACGTAAGAAGGTGCAAAATGGAAGTTTCAAGCCCATAGGCAATCGTTTGTTGCCTATCAGAAGGTGAAAGGGGTTCAGAGCAACGAGAATAAGTATTGCATCTGATACCCGAATAGATCACTTGGCAGGTGGCCCGTGAGTTACATAAGAAGTCAAGTGCGAGGAATAACTCTGGAAACCGGGGGTGTACAGGAGAGTCAGGTTTCGATCCTGGGACCTGTGGGTTATGGGCCCACCATGTGGGTTTTTTTTTAATAGGAGCAGTGACATCTTGCACGGTCATGATAGGAAGGCATGTCAGAGAGTACCATGTCAGTTATGTCGGCAACAACGTCGATACCAAGGGCGAGGGACGAAGAGAACCATTTTCCTGCTCGTTGAACGAGGCGGACCAATAGGCAAAGTTCCCGTCCATCGGTGGCTACCAGAATGTCATCAACAATAGTAACAGGGTCTTTCTGACAGAGTTGTACAACGAGGTGTTTACATAAGCAGAAGAATATTACCGCTTAGATTATATAGATCACAAGAAAGGTCAAACAAACCAATGGAAGGGAAAATGTGATCATCAGGCTAAACAGAACAATGGAAAGGAGATTTAAACACATAATTCAGGGGTATATCCTTCCCAAGGACAAGCAGAGCATGATATCCATGACAGGATATTATGTAGAAAACCCTTTAGGTAAGGGAAGAGGGAAATATCATGACATTACCCATACAACGGTGTTAGGGTAATTTAGCAGGAAACATTTAGCATTGGCTACAAATGTTCTTATTGAAAATCGGAGTACCACAGACATGCTTCGAGATAGCATTGACAAGGTCTTTAAGCAAAGATCGGACTTTGGATACACGAAGGATTCATCAGGGATAACTTGTAGAATAAGTCTTACCATTTCTCATGGAAGAATAGATAACCTTGCTAAAAAGGAAAACTATAACATTAGGGCCTCCGACCAGGTGTGCTAGGCACGACATCACTTTACGGGGTCATAACAAGACCAATGTGATAACTCTTGGAAATATGTTCCAACCATCATATCTGACCGAGATTCAGATCTGATTGGCGTCAGGATACCTCGGACTCAGGATGCCTGAGAAGAAAGGTGCAACACAAATTGTCGAGATGACATTGTAAGATTCTCGGGAAATTAACTACGGAAGCGAGTTCCGAAAGAAAAGCTCATCATTAAAACAATGAAGGGAGAAGGAGGTAGCTGATGAATTCAACGACAATTCATCGAGTCTTCCAAAAGATGGGTTTCCACAAGTATGTGAACAAGGAGATAACATTAGTCAGATGAAATGATATAAGGGGATATGCTCGAGGAAAACATACCCAGTTTAAGCATTGGTTGATAGGTGCACCCGAAATATGGGCTGGGTTGCACGACCAACGTCGGAATGGTGATTCAATGATCAATAGTCTAAGAATGACGGCCGACCATTAACTTCAAAGCAATAGGATTGCTAGAAGGGCAGAATCCAAACAGCACCGCTCACTTGTTGGTACCCCGGATGGAATCAACACGAGGACCCAAGAAAGAATGGTGATGGTGAGAAGTATCACCATACCAAGAATTCTTAAGCGGTGGTGAAATCCTCACAACATTGATGTCGTAAGAGATGTTAATGTTCCAAGGTAAGGGAGAACAATTCCTGTAGCAAGGAACTCAAGGTATAATATCAAACACGAACAAGTTTGTGTTGAACGAAAGGCAATAAAGTGGTCGATGATAACACAAAACATCGAGGGCAAGGATGGTGTTTCTCATCATGAATTCAATAGATACCCTGGAAGAGCTCAGAGTGCTGATGCTGATCATGACACATTTGTCAAGAGATTTCATGAAGAGGTAATCGACCGACGATGATACCAAGTCAAAAGAATGATGAGGCAAAATGTTATTGTAACCATGGGTACGACACAACCTCGGAATCAAGTATTGTTGTTCAAGAAAATAATATATGACAAGGAAGATCGACGTAAGCTTAGCTCAGCGTCAAAAGTGTGTTCCGGGAAGAAAGGCCACATGACACTGTTAAGATTTAGCACGATAATGATATAGCCGATCAGGATAGGAACGACATGATCGGGTACAAACTCGTAAGTAAAGAATATCAGCAGGAGTTGTTGAACCGTAACGCGGACTCGTTCCAGTTATCAGGGTCTTCGAGTATTTGACCACTCGGAGCCCGTGAAAAATTTGGAAGCAGTGAGAATGTAGCACTTGATGAAGAACTCATAAGAAGTTATGCAATTCCATTATAATCTCGAGATACCAGGGGGGTAATACTCGACGACAGATCAAAGTAGAGGTTGGACGGGTGCATTGATCTGCAGAGGACAAGTGGTTCAACTTGTCCGAGAAAAGGATCAAAGATGATCAATCATCGTCGGAACCACGGTCGCAAGGGACCAACATAGTTACAAGATGAACTTATAACAAGGGGACCATTATTTATACAAGAAGCTTTCATGATAGATTCCACTTCGGGTCCATGGGCATGAACACAAAGTTCAAGGTCGACTCCCACTTCTCCAAAGCAAAACCTTACATTCACTTCTCGTTTTGAAAATGGCATTAGTGTTGAATATTTTATCTGGTGCAATACCAGATAAATATGCCCTGTGAAATCTTTTGGGTTTGCATAGATTAAGGAAGGCATTGGTTCAACCCATCGGGGCTTCTTAGGAACATATACCCCAAGCTTCAAGAGTAGATATCACCAGCTCGAAAACAGAGCATGGTTGGCCAAGTGGATGATACAATTCACCAAGGGTATTATGTATCAAGTAAAGAACTCACAAGAATTTTGGTTGTGAAAGACAATGTCGGATAATAACCCGGCAATGGATACGGCGGTCCACAACGGGGCTGATGTGAGTATCGGTACTCAATCTAAGGAAGAAGGAATGCCAAGGCATCGGATTATGGAAACAACTGACTAATTCAAAGCTTAATGCTAAGAAATTTTATTATTTCCAAATCAAGGGACCAGAAGAAATCGTGCTGATCGAAAATGAATAAGTTCAATAGACTTGGAAACACAAACGATCAAGGCATTGATTGGTCAAGATCCAGCTCATATCCAAATGACGTCTGAGCCGGAAGGATGAATCCTAGGATTCGACTGAGGAATGCGAGCATCCTCAACATATTGAATCAACGGACTTAAAATGATAAAGGCAAGGGAGGCCAATAAGATTACGAAACTTATGGGATTATCCATAATGCAAGCAAGCGAGAATTTCAAGAGCAATAGGCTGCTCGGGATTTTCGGAAGATCGAATGATATTTTGAAGTCTTCGGCGTAACACATGATCAACGGGGGATGAGCGGATACTCGATAAATGCGAGAATTATCCGAAGGGGTATTCACGTGACAAAGTACAGCAAAGCAGTAAGTTCAAAGGATTCTCGGAACAACATAGAGTATTTCGGGACATCTTGTAATAACAAGATCAACGGGGAATGACTGTATGAATGGCAAGTGTACGCAGTTTTCATAGGGGTTGACGGTGGAAGGAAATCGCAAATGCGGTGTCACAAAGACTCGAAAGAACATCGTAGAGTAACTTCGGAATCTTCTAGTGCATCAGGCGATCATCTGAAGTGAGGGGCTCTCCGGGAGAAAGTATTATCGAGAACCTAAAGTTAGTTTTGTTTTTAGCAAAACCATTTAACCTGAATAGAAGAGAGCTTAGAGTCCCAGAGTAAAGGTCGAGGAGTAAAGGATCCTAATACCACCCAATGGCGACGTGTGCCCGTAAGACACACAGCCATGTTAGTAAAAGTTTTGCAATGTCTAGACTCGACTTCGGCCAAGGAGTGTGGAAGGGGGATTCCTACAGGCAGTCGGCTCTGATACCAACTTGTGACGCCCCCGATTCAATCGTACACTAATCATGCACGCAAATGTGTACGATCAAGATCAGGGACTCACGGGAAGATATCACAACACAACTCTACAAATAAAATAAGTCATACAAGCATCATAATACAAGCCAGGGGCCTCGAGGGCTCGAATACAAGTGCTCGATCATAGACGAGTCAGCGGAAGCAACAATATCTGAGTACAGACATAAGTCAAACAAGTTTTGCCTTAAGAAGGCTAGCACAAACTGGGATACAGATCGAACGAGGCGCAGGCCTCCTGCCTGGGATCCTCCTAACTACTCCTGGTCGTCGTCAGCGGGCTGCACGTAGTAGTAGGCACCTCCGGTGAAGTAGGAGTCGTCGTCAACGGTGGCGTCTGGGTCCTGGACTCCAGCATCTGGTTGCGACAACCGGGTAGAAGGGAAAGGGGGAAAAGGGGGAGAAAAGCAACCGTGAGTACTCATCCAAAGTACTCGCAAGCAAGGAGCTACACTACATATGCATGGATATATGTGTAAAGGGCCATATCAGTGGACTGAACTGCAGAATGCCAGAATAAGAGGGGGATAGATAGTCTTATCGAAGACTACGCTTCTGGTCGCCTCCGTCTTGCAGCATATAGAAGAGAGTAGACTGAAGTCCTCCAAGTAGCATCGTATAGCATAATCCTACCCGGCGATCCCCTCCTCGATGCCCTGTTGGAGAGCAATCACCGGGTTGTATCTGGCACTAGGAAGGGTGTGTTTTATTAAGTATCCAGTTCTAGTTATCATAAGGTCAAGGTACAACTCCGGGTCGTCCTTTTACCGAGGGACACGGCTATTCGAATAGATAAACTTCCCTGCAGGGGTGCACCACATAGCCCAACACGCTTGATCCCATTTGGCCGGACACACTTTCCTGGGTCATGCCCGGCCTCGGAAGATCAACACGTCGCAGCCCCACCTAGGCACAACAGAGCGGTCAGCACGCCGGTCTAAACCTAAGCGCGCAGGGGTCTGGGCCCATCGCCCTGAGCACACCTGCACGTTGCGTACGCGGCCGGAGAGCAGACCTAGCAACCTCCATTTCAAAGGAAGTCACGTTACGCGGTCCAACCCGGCGCGCGCCGCTCAGTCGCTGACGTCACGAAGTGCTTCGGCTGATACCACGACGTCGGGATACCCATAACTACTCCCGCGTAGGTGGTTAGTGCGTATAGACCAAATGGCCAGACTCAGATCAAATACCCAGATCTCGTTAAGCGTGTTAAGTATCGCGAACGCCGACTAGGGCCAGGCCCACCTCTCTCCTAGGTGGTCCGAACCTGCCCTGTCGCTCCGCCTCAAAGTAACAGTCGGGGGCCGTCGGGAACCCAGGCCCACCTCTACCGGGATGGAGCCACCTGCCCCTTCAGCCCCCATCTCCGAATAGTATCACATGTAATGTAACAGTGTAAAGTATATAGTATATGCCCGTGATCACCTCCCGAAGTGATCACGGCCCAGTAGTATAGCATGGCAGACGGACAAGAGTGTAGGGCCACTGATGGAACACTAGCATCCTATACTAAGCAGTAGGATTGCAGGTAAAGGTATCAACAGCAGTATCAAAGACAGGCTATGCATCAGGATAGGAATAACGAAAGCAGTAACAAGCTACACTACTCTAATGCAAGCAGTATAGGGAAGAGTAGGCGATATCTGGTGATCAAGGGGGGGGCTTGCCTGGTTGCTCTGGCGAGAGAGAGGGATCGTCAACTCCGTAGTCGAACGGGGCAGCAGCAGCGTCGGTCTCGGTGTCTATCGAGAGAAGAGGGGGGAGAAACAATAAATATTTAAACAAGCAGAGGCATAGTGACGCATGACATGTCAAGTAACGGCGTTAGAGGTGCCCCAACGCGGTATGGGATGATACCGGTGAAGGGGGGAAACATCCGGGAAAGTATCCCCGGTGTTTCGCGTTTTCGGGTAGAGGAGCCGGAGGGGAAAAGTTGCGAGTTTAACCAGTTAGGGGTGTGTGGTGGATGAACGGGCTGCGTATCTGGAATCGTCTCGTCGTTCTGAGCAACTTTCATGTTGAAAGTATTTTAATCCGAGTTATGGATTAAAAGATATGATTTTATAAAGGTTTTATTAATTTCTGGAATTTAATTAATTAATTAATTCAAAACTAGAATTATGACATCAGCATGACATAGGTGTGACGTCAGCAGTCAACAGTCTGGTTGACTGGTCAAAGCTGACCAATGGGGCCACAAGGACCCACATGTCAGCCTCTGCTGGCTTAATAGTGGACTAACTAAACTAACAGGGTTAATTAGGGGAGTGGGCCCCGAGCGTCAGCGAGTGTTTTAGGTTAGCTAATCAATTTTATTTATAAACGTTATTAGACTAATATGACAGAGGGGGGCACATGTCAGTGGCTGGGGGCTGCCCCGTCAGCACGGTTGACTGGTCAAACCAGTCAACGGGGGTCAGCGGGTCCACTGGGGGCCACCAGTCAGTGGCACGGGACGGTGCCACGTGGGTGCCAGCTCGGCACCGGCCGGAGACGCGCCGGAGTTGACTCCGGCGAGCCAAACGCGGCGGTGCGGCTCGGGAGGGGCGCGGATTTCGCGCACAGGGGGCCTGCGGGGTTGTGGCTGGGCGCGTTCGACGCGGCTCGGCGTCGCGCATCGAGCGGTGGTGGCCGGAGTGGCCGGAACGGACGAGGGCGAGCGCTTCGAGCTCGCCGGCGGCGAGGTGCTTCGGGCGAGCGGACGCAGTCGCGGGCAGTGGCGCGCATCGTCAGGCCGTGCGGGGAGGAGGCCAGGGCGTGGTCGTGGACGCGGTGACCGCGGGCGCGAGCGGGGCATGTGCGCGGAGAGCAGGGGGAGCGGAGGGAGGCGAGGCCTCACCGGCGCGGCCGTGGGGTCTAGGCAGTGGTGCTTGGGGAGGACGACGGCGACGACGTGCGTAGGGGAGGCAGACCGGTGAGGGAGCGCTCCGGCGAGGCCCGTGGAGCTCCGGGCGGTGGCGACGGCGGGGTTCGATCCAGGCGGCTGCGACTGTGGGCAACGTCGGGCGGAGCGACGTGGTCGTCGGTGCGCGGCGGGGAGGAGTTCAGGGAGCGGTGAGGTGGTACGGCGAGTCAGAGCGACGGGAGCCGGCCGGAACGGGCGCCGGCGTCGGCGCATGGCGGGGGGGGTTCGGCCCGATCCAGTTCTGGATCGGGGGGATGGGAGTGGGGACAGTGGGGATCGAGTGGGGTGGCGGCTAGGGTTGCGGGGGGGGGGGAACAAAGAGGGGAGTGGGGTTGGCCGGTTGGGCCGGCCCGTTTGGGCGGCGGAGGCCAGCTGGGCCACTTGGCCCAGCGGGGGGGGTGGGCTTTCTCTTTTTTTTTTTAGTTTAGTTTTCTCTTTTGTATTTTCTTTTCTTTTCTGTTTTATTTCATTTTAATTCATTTAGGCGTTTTATAAAAATGTGTTTGCCTCAATATAATTACCCTGGCATTTAACTGCACACCCTGAACATTTTAGTTTTAATTAATTTTAATTATTTTTTTTTTGAAAACTTTTGTTGTTTGCTTTTTTTTGAATTTGAATTTGAATCAGTTTCGAACTATCGCGAGATTAGCAACCGTAATCGAGGTGACGTGGCATTATTAGCAGAGGTTACTGTAGCTTAATTATCCGGGCGTCACAGTACTGTAATGAAGTCATTCTTTATTTATATTGGTGTTAAACCTACTGTATTCCAACTTTTCTATGGTTTGTAAACTATTTTACTAGCCAAAGATTCATCAAAATAAGCAAACAACACACGAAAAACAGAATCTGTCAAAACATAACAGTCTTTAGTAATATGTAACTAACGCAAACTTATGGAACTCCAAAAATTCTAAAATACATTGGTGGACCTGAGTAATTTTTCAAGTAATCATCTGCAAAAAGAATCAACTAAATAGCACTCTCCAGTAAAGAGTTCTAGCTAATCTCGTGAGCGTTAAAGTTTCTGTTTTTTACAGCATGATCATAAAGACTTCACCCAAGTCCTCCCAAAGGTTCTACTTGGCACAAACACTAATTAAAACATAAAACCACATCTAAACAGAAGCTAGATGGATTATTTATTCCTAAAAAGAACCGAAAAGCAAGAAACTAAAATAAAGTTGGGTTGCCTCCCAACAAGCGCTATCGTTTAACGCCCCTAGCTAGGCATGATGATTTCAATGATGCTCACATAAAAGATAAGAATTGAAACATAAAGAGAGCATCATGAAGAATATGACTAGCACATTTAAGTCTAACCCACTTCCTATGCATAGGGATTTTGTGAGCAAACAACTTATGGGAACAATAATCAACTAGCATAGGAAGGCAAAACAAGCATAACTTTAAAACTTTAAGCACATAGAGAGGAAACTTGATATTATTGCAATTCCTACAAGCATATATTCCTCCCTTATAATAATTTTCAGTAGCATCATGAATGAATTCAACAATATAACCAGCACCTAAAGCATTCTTTTCATAATCTACAAGCATAGAATTTTTACTACTCTCCACATAAGCAAAATTCTTCTCATGAATAATAGTGGGAGCAAACTCAACAAAATGACTATCATGTGATTGAAGATTAAGATCAAGATGACAAGTTTCATGGTTATCATTATTCTTTAAAGCATACGTGTCATCACAATAATCATCATAGATAGAAGGCATGCTTTCATCATAGTAAATTTGCTCATCAAAGCTTGGGGGATAAAAAATATCATCTTCATCAAACATCAGCACCGAACCGGGCAGAAGACTTCTTCCATTCTTGCACTCGACCGGGAATCTCATTAAGTCGAGTCATCAGAGACTTGAGGTCATTCTGGAGCGTTTCCCTTGGCCAGAGTGCTGTGTCGATCTGCGACATTGCGACCTTCAGTCGAGCAAGATAATCAACAACACCACTGATGCGGGATTCCAGTCGGAGCACATTCATGGCAGCTTCATCCTTCACTGGAGAATTGATGGGGTCCAAGCTTGGTTCAATTCGTCTGGTCTCTTCCTCGAAGTCCCGGCAAAACTCTGCATGCACAATTCAAGGGTGAGTCAATAGTTATATGCCGAGTCGACGAGAACAAACCATTCGGATCAAAGAAAATACCTTCAAGCATGACAAACAACTTCTTAGCAAGGCTTCTCAGATAACTCTCCATATCGTTCCTCCTACGGGCGATACCTTCCATCTTCTCGTTCAGATTGACCTTGTCCTTCTTCAAGTGAGTTACTTCCTTATTGGCTTCATCCAGAGCAGCTTTTATCTTGGCATTTTCTTCCTTCAATTTGCCGACTGAAGCTAACTTCTGTTCAGCTAGAGCGGTTTTCTCATTAGCTTTTTTCTGCGCGGCCGCCAGATCTTGATCCTTTTTCACCAGAGCTTGGTTCAGTTTCTCTGAAAGAAATAATGCTTGATTCAGAAAAAGCAGAATGAAATCCAGTTCAGGGATAAACCAGTTGACAAGTCTTTCTTACCAGCGGCGTCATCCTTGGCCTCCTGCAGATCTGTCTTGGCCAGCTCTAGATCGAGGTTGAGTTGAATCTGCTGCTTCTCCAAGTCAGTGAAACGAGCTCCAAAGTCACAAGATTTCTGCAACCGCAGAACAAGACAGTCGAGGTGAAAAGATTGGTTATTTCAGAGAGATAAAAAGTTAAAGCCAACAAATTCTAAGACTACTGCTGAATCAAACATCCAACAGTAGTCTCGGGGACTACACCCAGTGGGTGCACTTAGCGTGCCCCACTAGTTCAATTTACACTCGACAAGGCATGTCCAGCACGAGTGCAAAGAAAGGCTACTCTCAGACCATAGTCGACTGCCCGTAGTCGACCACAGTCTCGGGGACTACACCGAGTGGGTGCACTCAGCGTGCCTCTACTGGCTCAGATTCCACTCGTCATGGTCCGTCCAGGCCGAGTGAAGAAATCCCGATACTCAGACCACAGTCGACTACCCGCAATCGATTATGGTCTCGGGGATTACACCTAGTGGGTGCACTCAGCGTGCCCCCACTGGTCAAAAGGTTCAATCGACAACAACATAGTCAGCTCAGAGTAGGGGTTTGTTCAGTAACAAATCAAAACACCCAGTGGGTGTACAGATGCAAGGCACAGACAGATGCAAAGGTCCTTTGAAAGAAAGTTTTCAGGTACCATATCCTAAACAGAACAAGCCAGAAGAGTCAATCGGCGATCTGCTAACCTGGACGTTGCTCTAGAGAGCAGAGCTGGCATCATAAGTAGCTTGGCTGGTTTCCCGCACCATCTTCATTTTCTCCATCATAATGCCCGCTTGGCGTATAGCCTCTTTTGCAGCACCCACCTGGTCCTTTGGGACGTGATGCGCATCAAAAATGGATGGTGGGTCAGCAGGAGTCTATGCATCTGATGCAGAAGGCTGAGCACTCGACAACGGTATGGCGAAGGAGACGGAAGTCCGATTGGCATCGCCAACATCCTGAATTACCGGTTCCGTCACCGGCGTCGACTGAGGCGTCTTGCCAGCGGACGTTTTCCTGTTTCTTCTCCTCGAGGGCCTCTGTGGCTCGTCCTCGTCGTCATCAGGGAGGTCAATGACATTGAGAGATGCAAAAAGATCAGTCGCCAAGAGTTGACCACCCGATTGGGTATATCACAATTCAATCGACAAAGCGAAGACAAAATCACGAAGATTGTACCCGGATTGGAGGTGACCGCATCTTCCATTTCCTCATCCTCATTTTTATAAGCAGAGGTCCCAGAGGTAGCGGTCAAACCAAGGGAAAAATAAACAACACAGAACGTCGAGTAAAAGAGAAAGAAAAACACTCACGCAGAAGCAACATGAACGTCAATTTTGATTTTCGGCAGCGCCTTCTGTCGTGGAATTGTCACGGTAGATGTCCTCTTGCGAGGACTTAATCGTGGAGCCATTGCAACTAGGAAGCTTAAAGGGGTTAATCGGGACAAAGAACACGCGAGGTTTATACTAGTTCAGCCCCTTGCGGTGAAGGAAGGCCTACGTCTAGTTGGGTTGGTATTGCTTGAGGTTTCGATGACCAGGGAGCGAGATACGCTATGCCTGGCTCTCGATGAGTTGTTTCCTGCCCTAAGCCGCTGGCGGGTCGTCCCCTTATATACACGGGTTGACGCCCTACGGCCTACAGAGTCCCGGCCGGCTCATAAACAGTATCTGGCTCGGCGACTTGTTATCTCTACCTTACAATACAAGTTATACCATCATGGCGGTTTATCTTTACGGGCCTCAGAGTCGCCTGTGGGCCTTTAGGCCTTTTAGTGAACCGCCATCTTCATGCCTTGGTCTTGGGCTTCTGATGAGCCTCTCTTTGCGTAACCCGGACCCTCCTGGACGGCTTACACAAATAGTCATATCCCCAACATTAGGCCCCAGATTGATTTGAACCGGTTCATGTCAATCTTTGAAAACCTTACGAACTGGCCTTTAGTCTTCTGTCTTGTGTGAGAATTGTAACCCACCGTGATGTCATCATCTGGATCCGGGTTAAATCATCATGACGTCATCTTCAATAAAACTTATATTTTAATTTGCCATATGTTCAACGGATCTCTGCCTTTACTGACCCTCCCAAAAATTGAGGCGTCGGGGTCGCTGGATAAATGATGTCTTGGTCTCCTCGTTTCTCGCGCCGTCTCAGTCGGCCCCTCCTTATAAATAGACGTGACCTAGGTCTTTTTCATTTCCTCTGGTCGTCTTCCTCCTCGCACTCCCTTCTCTGTCGCTCGAGCTCCGCCGCCGCCACCGTCGGAACCCTCGTCTTCACCGACTCAGGCCGCTGCATCACCTTGTTTCTTGATCAGAAAACGACGGCAACCCTCCGCAGTTCTTCCGCATCAGTGAGTTCTCTTTCCCCCCTTTCTCAGATCTGCATTAATAGTGCCTTGAGTTCGTCGATGTTCATCGCCGCCCGACGTAACTTCCATTAGTTCCTACCTCTAATACCTTGCTCAGATTGTAAAAACCACATAGACCTGCTGCGGAGGATGTTTCGTGCTTATTCTGTACGAAAACAGATCTCATTTCCTTGTTTTGGAAGCCCTCCTTGAATATATGAACTTCCCTGTACTGTTTTAGGTCTAGAATTTTTTTCCTTTCCAGAGCATCGTTTGATCCAAAATAATAATTGCAATTTGTGAAACCTGTTTGCTCCACACTTAGCCAAAAACTGCGTCTGTTGACTCTGTTTCAACCATAGTAGTTCGTGTAACCGGTTTAAGATAATACTGGCTATCAGCACCGCTTGCTTCTGGCGACTTAAGAAAATCTTAATCATCTTTAATACCTGCAGCTGTTAAACATTATCACATAGTTACCTGTATGTCATTAGGCCCCTTCTTAAGCCGCCATCATAAATAACCCAATAATGCTTATTCTCCGGGTTATAATAAACCGGAAAATTTCCTTTATCTTGTTGTAGGCTTCAATTTACACAATGGCACCCAAAGCTGTTAAACCCCCAGTGACCTGCAACTGGGTCAAATCCACCGTTACAGAGAGCTCTTTAGCTGGGTTTATGAAATCCGACCATCTGCCCCAAAAGGAAATTATGTCCTATTGTGCTCCTAACCCATCAGAGGAGAAACCTCAACCCAAGGAAGGGGAGGTAATTGTGTTTACGGATCATATGAACCGGGGCTTTGCTCCACCCGGGTCAAAATTCTTCAGAGATGTTTTGCATTTCTTTGACCTCAGACCTCAAGACATCGGGCCCAACTCTGTGTCGAATCTCTGCAACTTCCAAGTGTTTTGCGAGGTCTACCTTGGAGAAGAGCCAAATTTGACCTTGTTCAGAGAGCTGTTTTATTTGAACCGGCAAAATGAACGTGCCAATGGGCCCAGTCAGAACTCGGTGGCATCTCGATCCAGCGGCGAAGAGACTACCTTTTTCCTTATGCGGAGCTGCCAAGCCATCCGAAAGAGTGGAATCAAACATGGTTCTACTGCCAACATACCTCTCCGGCTGGTGAGAATTCGCTACCCGGTTTTCGCGCTCTGCGCTTGGAGTCCTACCACCCATTGGCTGACAAATTATCTCCCGCTGAACGTATTCCACTTGCCCCTACCATAAAGAAGATTAAGGCTCTTTTGGGCAATGGTTTGGATGGCATTGATTTGGTCCGGACCTGGATTACCTGGCGGGTGATTCCGTTCAGCCACCGACCTGGCTTAATGTGTACTTACTGAGGGGAAAAGGATGACCTGCTGCGTCACAGCCCTGATGATTTACCAGAGGACACGGTCGAGGCTATGATCCAGTCACTGTTGAAAGAGGGGACTGTGGTGAATAACACCTTCAGCTTACTCCCCTTCTGTGAGAACAACCCGGCCCCCACAGTAAGTCATCAGCCTCAATGATCACCTTTTATTATGTTTACCTTATTTTTACTCATACCCCCTTACAACTCTTTACAGGCAAACGGCAAGTTCTGGAAAGTCCTGTATGACCATGAGGCGGCCAAACAAGCCCGGGCGACAAAGAGGGCCGAAAAAAGAACCACCAGGCCTTCTACTTCAAAGAAAAGAAAACCAAGTGCTTGAGAGATGTTCCAGCTCGATGATTCTGATGATAACGAAGAAGAGGTAACCTTTCAACTTCCCTTACTCTTTTATCATTACCTTACTAACATTATTTTCCTTTTCAGGAAGACACGGGGAACAGCCAACCCGTCGAGGAAGAGGTAACTATAATCTCCTCCGACTCCGAGCTTCGGCCGCGTCAGAAAATTCAAAGAGTAACCCGGAAAGTAAGATTTTCACACCCTTTGGCTTACCAAGATCCTGACTTTCTTTTGAAGCAACAGCAATTTGAAAGCCGGAGGCAGACCTGGACCAGCAAGGATGCAGAGCTCTCCTCCGGCTTGCCTGACACAACCCGGAAGCGTCGGACTGAGGTTATCTCTGACTTATACCCTTTTTTACCTTTGACAGGTCTAATCCGTCAACCTCTCAATTCATCTGACTCCAATTACCAGGATACCTCTCCTTCATCCGGCGAGTCCATGCAGTCAAACATGCCGGCTTTTAAGACTGCTCCTGGGTAATATCAATTTATTTACCTTATGTTTTTTTTCTTCCTCATGTTTCTGTACTCATTCTTCTATTTTGTCCATAGCGTGCAAGTTAAGCCCAGGAAGAAAACAAAGAAAGATAAGTCGGCCGAAGACCCTGTGGTAACTGAACCGGAACTGGGCACAATAGCTCCCGGCTCTCCCACACATCAGCCGCCGCCTGAACCGGCTCAGGATACTGCAGTACCAACTTCTGATCTGCCTGCTAAAGATATTCTGGTTGGTTCTGTTAACCCGGAAGCACCTAGCCCGGCCAAGACGATTGACCCAGAAGTGGAAATACTCAAGACTCAGTTTGTTGAGCCGGCCCGGCCCATAGTTCTTGCCAGATGTTCTGCTAAAGAGGAGTTATTGGAACGCCGTAAAGCCAGAACGGACATCACTGACTATACTCATTTGAGTATTGGAGAGATCGTCTCGGGTTATATCAACCAGGTGCATAGCAGCCGTGACATGGAAATTGACATGGTGAAGCAAATACAACAAAAATTTGAGGTATGACTTACGCTTCCTTACTTTCAATCATACTTACTGTACCAGCCCCCAAGTCTATTGCTTATTAGGAAATATGTTGTAGACTTAGAAAAACTGTTAGAGCTGCTTGTCCGTCTTAAAGAAAAAATACTTAAACCGACTGTAACACAATACCTTTAACTTGCGATGCACATTAGCCCCCAAGTGCCAAGCATCTTTGCTTGCAAAGTGCTTGGGACTTTAATATCCAGGACCGGCTTAATCATTTAGAAAGCTTCGTTATACATTAGCCCCCAAGTGTCAAGTATGTTTGCTTGCAAAGTGCTTGGGACTTAAAATTCTTTACCATGATCCTGACTGCAACCCGATATAATGCACGCCACCATAGGTCAATTTGAATCGGAGATTGCTGACCTTAAGGGCCGCCTGTCAGCCCAGGAACTTGAAATTCAAAATGCCAATTCCAAATTTGAATTCAGCGTCTCCGAACAAGAGAAGTTGAAGAAGAACTTTGAATCGGAGAAGAAAACCTGGTCTGATGAGAAGGCCTCTCTGGTGACTCGGGCCGAGACAGCCGAAGCATCCCTTGCAAAAGCAAACACCGAGCTGTCCGGCTTGAAGCGTCAGATATCTCGAATGGTCTCAGCAATCTTCGGTAAGTTACTTCATATGAACCTCAAATATTGCCATCCTTCCTTTGATGACGAAGCTAATTATTGCCTCCGGCTTACCCTTTGTTTAATAACATAGGCCCCAGGAGTACAACCCTCAAGCAGGACATGGTGGTCAAACTGAAAGCAGTCTATACTCTGGTGGAACAATTGTACACCGGGTCACAACGTGCTTTGGCTGTTGTGGCCTTATCAAATGATGTGCCCCACCTCTTGCAAGATGTGTTACGACGGCTTGCTGTACTCCCCCAACAGATTCAAGAGTTGAGACGGGCCCAAGCAAGAGCCGGAGCAATAGCCGCCTTGAGCCGGGCCAAAGCCTGGTTACCAGAGCTAGACCCAGCCGACATCGCTCTTGGGTATCCAAGTTTAAAGGAAGATGGCACTCCATTTGATCAAAAAGACTTCACCAGCTGCGTGAGGGACATACGCCCTGTGGCCACTCAAATTGGAAACGACACTGATCTTACCAAGTACCAGCCGGGTTATGACAGCGAGAACCGGAGGATTCCAACACCTCATTATGATGATGTCAGCCTGATCCCTCCAATTTGTAAGCATACCTTTGCCCCTGAAGTCGATCCAACCGGTTTAATAGATGATGAAGCTGAGTTTGAAGCCTTGAGTGGCATTGACTGGACCTCATCGACCTTCCAGGACAGAGCAGCAAACGAAGAGGCGGAGAAGGATAACCCAGAGTCATCAAGCCAGCCACAGGAGTAAAAACATCAGGCGTCATATGTTTACATTCTTGCCAAACAATGCCTCACTATTCAGACTCGGGGAGTCTTGACATAGAGTAAAAAAAACCTCAATTTTTTATGCCTTCGCGCATGCTTATGGCGCGTGATACTTGCATAAACAGCCATTATTATGCACTTGCTATTTTAATCTCGTATGCATTTATAGAGTCTTGCTTGTATTGCCCTGCATATAAGACAAACAGAAATCGCTTGGCGACTATACCGCATTGGGGGTCATATAATGTTTTGATAACTCAGAGTATAAACCAAACAATTTTAGGAAATACAACTTACGATTAGACTTAGTAGACATAATCACAATGGTATACCTATGATGCTTGCAGTTATCTCTCCGGTTTATATGACCAATCTCTGAGTATAAATTTAACTCCTGAAAATTGACATATAAAGGTTCACCTGGCACTTAGTAACCCGGAGGAACCAATATTCACCCGGAGGGTTATGATCCATACTATGGTATTGTGAAGAGGATCGCCACATGCCCAAATATTGATACTTATAAAATATGATGAATAATAAACGAAATTTCAAAGGCTTCTGATTCGAATACGACCAGTGAACCGTTCCAAAGGGGTTAAGCTAAGATTCGAATGCGATCATATAGCCCCCAGTGGTTGTGGCGATGCCGATCAAGTGGGTATCGACAGTTATGTTCTCTTTGGTTCGAATACGACCTATGTTTGAACAGGAAGCCCCCAAGTGACCATAAGAGTTGTTTAATGACGCTGATTCGAATACGATCCACGTCAGACCCAAAGGGGTTAAGCTATGATTCAAATATGATCAAGAAGCCCCCAAGCGGGTTTGGCAGTATGCCGATCAAGTGGGTATCGACAGCTATGTTCTATTTGGTTCGAATACGACCTATGTTTGAATAGGAAGCCCCTAGGTGATCATGGCTAGATTCAGATATGATCATAAGCCGGACCAAAGGAAAGCCGGATTCAGATGTGACCCGCTCCCTCTTGGTTATTTCCACCACCTGACAAAGAAAACACATAAAACCATTTTTGGGATGGAAAAAGGACAGAGGTCCTGCTTTATTGCTTTATGTAATATATACATAGGATAAATATACACATATTAGAGCCGGTGGCTCAGGTATAATAAGGCCGAAGATGAGCGATATTCCACGGCCGACGGGTTTCCTCCTCCGACTTACGTGAGTCTTTGTGCTCTCGAACATCGATAAGGTAGTATGACCCGTTGTTCAGATTCTTGCTGACCACAAAGGGTTCTTCCCAAGGAGGGGATAGCTTGTGCATATCAGATTGATCCTGGATGAGCCGGAGTACTAAGTCGCCTTCCTGAAAGGTTCTGGACTTAACCCGGCGGCTATGGTAGCGGCGCGGGTCTTGCTGGTAAATCGCCGAGCGGGCTATTGCCAAGTCTCGCTCTTCATCCAACAGGTCAAGTGCATCTTGACGAGTTTTTTCGTTGTCCAACTCAACATAAGCCGCCACACGGGGCGAGTCATGACGGATGTCACTTGGCAGGACCGCCTCTGCTCCATACACCATAAAGAAAGGTGTATAACCCGTAGATCTGTTAGGTGTAGTATTGATGCTCCAAAGTACAGAGGGTAATTCCTCCACCCAACAACCCGGCGTCCGCTGCAAGGGGACCAGAAGTCGGGGCTTGATACCATTCAAGATCTCTTGATTAGCTCGTTCTGCTTGACCATTGGATTGAGGATGAGCCACAGCCGAAACGTCAAGCCGGATATGCTCTCGTTGACAGAACTCTTCCATAGCTCCTTTGGAAAGGTTAGTGCCATTATCAGTTATGATGCTGTGTGGAAAACCAAAGCGAAAAATCACCTTTTTCATGAACTGGACCGTCGTGGCTGCATCACACTTACTGACTGGCTCCGCCTCAACCCACTTTGTAAACTTGTCAACCGCTACCAAGAGGTGCGTCTTTTTATCCTTAGACCTTTTGAAAGGCCCGACCATATCAAGCCCCCAGAATGCAAACGGCCAAGTAATTGGAATCATCCTCAATTCTTGAGCCGGCACATGGGCTCGTTGTGAGAACTTCTGACATCCGTCACATTTACTGGCCAGATCTTCTGCATCAGCATGAGCCGTCAGCCAATAAAACCCATGACGGAAAGCTTTGGCCACAAGAGATTTTGAGCCGGCGTGATGACCACAATCGCCTTCATGAATCTCACAAAGGATCTCCTGACCCTCTGTAGGTGACACACAACGTTGAAACGCTCCAGTGACGCTGCAGTGATGTAACTCGCCATTGACAATTGTCATGGACTTGGACCGCCGGACGATTTGTCTTGCCAAGGTCTCATCTTCAGGAAACTCTCCCCGGGTCATGTAAGCCAAATAAGGCACTGTCCAATCCGGGATAACGTGGAGAGCCGCCACCAGCTGTGCCTCCAGGTCTGGTATTGCCAGATCTTCCTCTATAGGTAACTTAACAGAAGGATTATGCAAAACATCAATAAAAGTGTTAGGCGGCACCGGCTTACGCTGAGATCCCAGCCGGCTTAAGGCATCAGCCGCCTCATTCTTCCTTCGATCAATGTGTTCCACCACATAACCCTTGAAGTGTCCAGCCACAGCATCAACTTCACAACGGTAAGCCGCCATAAGGGGATCTTTAGAGTCCCACTTGCCTGACACCTGTTGAGCCACAAGGTCTGAGTCTCCTAAGCATCTTACCCTGCTCAAGTTCATCTCTTTGGCCATCCGGAGACCATGGAGTAGGGCCTCGTACTCAGCTGCATTGTAAGTACAAGGAAACATAAGCCGGAGCACATAACAAAATTTGTCACCTCGAGGGGAAGTTAACACGACTCCAGCCCCCGAGCCTTCCAACTGTCTGGACCCATCAAAGTGAATAGTCCAATATGTGTTATCGGGCTTCTCCTCAGGTGCCTGTAGCTCTGTCCAGTCATTGATGAAATCCACCAAAGCTTGAGACTTAATGGTAGTGCGTGGTACGTACTTCAGACCATGAGGGCCGAGCTCGATGGCCCACTTGGCGACTCGTCCTGTAGCCTCTCTGTTCTGAATAATGTCTCCCAAGGGGGCAGAACTCACCACAATGATAGGGTGACCTTGGAAGTATTGCTTCAGCTTCCGGCTTGCCATGAACACCCCGTAAACAAGTTTCTGCCAATGAGGATATCTTTTTTTTGATTCGATGAGTACCTCACTGACATAATAAACCGGTCGTTGAACCGGATGTTCCTTACCAGCCTCCTTGCGCTCTACTACAATTTCCACACTGACGGTCGTGAATTAGCAGCCACATATAACAGCAAAGGCTCTTTGTCAATGGGAGCTGCAAGAACCGGCGGCTCAGATAACTGCCTCTTCAAATCCTCAAAAGCAGCATTAGCAGCATTACTCCAGACAAAGGTGTCTGCCTTCTTCATCAGTTGGTACAGCGGTAGGGCCTTCTCACCTAACCGGCTTATGAACCGGCTTAAAGCAGCAACACAACCCGCCAGTCGCTGAACATCATTGATACATGCCGGTTTAGCCAAACAAGTGATTGCCTTAATCTTCTCCGGATTAGCCTCGATGCCCCTGTTTGAGACCAAGAATCCCAAAAGCTTGCCTGCAGGCACACCAAATACACACTTCTCCGGGTTAAGCATCATTTTGTAAACCCGGAGATTGTCAAAGGTTTCTCTGAGATCAGGTATCAAGGTTTCCGTCTCTCTGGATTTCACCACTATGTCATCCACATAAGCATGAACATTGTGCCCGATCTGATTGTGGAGACAATTCTGTACACACCGTTGATAAGTCGCCTGGGCACTCTTCAGCCCAAAAGGCATAGACACATAGCAGAAGGCTCCAAACGGAGTAATGAAAGCCGTCTTCTCTTGGTCCTTAACTGCCATCTTGATCTGATGATAACCAGAGTAAGCATCCAAAAAGCTCAAACACGCACAACCCGCCGTAGCATCAATGATCTGATCAATACGGGGGAGAGCGAAAGGATCATCCGGACAAGCCTTATTTAAGTCTGTGTAATCCACACACATCCGCCAGGTGCCGTTTTCCTTGAGCACGAGCACCGGGTTAGCCAACCACTCCGGGTGAAAAACTTCGACAATGAACCCAACCGCCAAGAGCCGGGCGACCTCCTCTCCTATAGCTTTTCGTCGTTCCTCATTAAATCGCCGCAGAAACTGCCTGACCAGCTTATATTTTGGATCAATATTAAGAGTGTGCTCAGCAAGTCCTCTCGGTACACCCGGCATGTCAGAAGGCTTCCATGCAAAGATGTCCCGGTTCTCACGGATGAACTTGATGAGCGCGCTTTCCTATTTAGGATCCAAGTTGGCACTGATGCTGAATTGCTTAGACGAATCGCCTGGAGTAAAATCAACAAGCTTAGTCTTTGTAGCCGATTTAAACTTCATGGCTGGGTCATGTTCCGTAGTCGGCTTCTTGAGGGAGGTCATATCCACCGGGTCAATGTTATCTTGATAAAATTTGAGCTCCTCTGCTGCACAGACAGACTCGGCATAAGCCGCATCGCCTTCTTCACACTCCAGGGCCACCTTTCGGCTTCCATGCACAGTGATGGTGCCCTTGTAACCCGGCATCTTGAGCTGTAAATAAACATAACACGGCTGCACCATGAACTTGGCATAAGCTGGCCGCCCGAACAAAGCGTGATATGGACTCTTGATTTTGACCACCTCAAAAGTTAACTTTTCAGCCCTAGAATCATGCTCGTCTCCAAAAGCCACCTCTAGCTCAATCTTACCCATAGGATACGCCGACTTACCAGGCACCACTCCATGGAAGACGGTGTTGGAAGTCTTTAAATTCTTGTCAGTTAAGCCCATGCGCCGAAAGGTCTCATAATAGAGGATGTTGATGCTGCTGCCTCCATCCATGACCACCTTAGTAAATTTATAACCACCAACCTGCGGTGCCACCACCAGGGCCAGTTGACCCGGATTATCCACCCGGGGATGGTGATCCTCCCTGCTCCGGATAATGGGCTGTTCCGACCATCTCAAGTAACAAGGGACTGCCTGCTCAACAGAATTCACAGCCCTTTTATGGATTTTCTGATCATGTTTGCACAAACTAGTAGTGAACATGTGATACTGCCCACTATTTAGCTGCTTTGGATGGCTCTGGTAACCCGATTGCTGCTGCTGCTGTCCTCCTTGACCAGACTGCTGTTGGTTATGACCGCCCTGGTTTCCCTGAAAACCGGAACCTGAACCGCCGCCCGGGCCATGAAAGTCGACGGCTCCTGAGCCGCCACCCGGGCCTTGATTACCATCAAACATATTAGAATTCTTGAAAGCCTTCATGATTGCGCAATCCTTCCATAAATGAGTCGCTGGCCGTTCCCGGGTGCCGTGTTTTGGGCAGGGCTCATTGAGTAGTTGCTCAATAGATGGACCTGACCCACCGAACCGAGGGGCGGCTTTCCTTTGCGCTTCTGATTGTTACCCTGTGCATTGGCCACAAATTCCGGGTTGCCGTCCGCCTTACGCTTATTGCCTCCTTGATTCGCCGAGTTATGCTGCTGACCCTTTCCATTACCGTTCTTCTTTCCCTTCCCTGTCTTTTCCTCATCAGACGCGGGATCCTTGGTACTATCAGAATCGGCATACTTGACTAAAGCCGCCATCAGTGTCCCCATATCGTTGCAATCACGCTTAAGGCGCCCCAGTTTCTTCCTCAGAGGCTCAAAGCGGCAATTCTTCTCCAGCATGAGAACTACTGAGCCGGCATCCATCTTGTCAGACGAATGTATTATATCTTTGACCCGGCGCACCCAATGAGTCGTAGATTCACCTTCCTATTGCTTACAATTTGTCAAGTCCACAATCGACATAGACTGCTTGCAAGTGTCCTTGAAGTTCTGGATGAAACGGGCCTTTAGCTCTGCCCATGAACTAATGGAATTGGGTGGCAAACCCCTTAACCAAGAACGGGTCGTTCCGTCCAACTTCATGGTGAAGTATTTAGCCATCGCTTCATCACTAACCTCCAGCAACTCCATGGCCATCTCGTAACTTTCAATCCACGCCCCAGGCTGTAAATCGGCCGTATAATTCGGCACCTTCCGAGGTCCCTTGAAATCCTTGGGCAGACGTACATTACGTAGAACCGGTACCAGACAAGGAACACCTCCGGTTCTAGTAGCAACACCTGCCTCAACGGAAGTCGTCGAGTAAGCCGGTGAGTCCTGTTGGGCTGCTAGCTGAGCCGCTAGCTGAGCCGCCCGCTCGTCCTCCTGACGTATCCGATCCTGAACCGGGTTATACCCGTCGGGCTGGTTCCGGCGCTAAGCGCTACTTGACAAGGCCTCTGATTCCATGTGTCTACTGTAACTCGGGCTCCGGTTTTGACGAGGCGGAGCTAACCAGGGTGGAGGAGTTGAGTGAATCCTGTCCCAGCTGTAGGAGTAGGTCTCTTGCTGAGCCAGAGCTGTTTGGACAAGTTCCCTAATCCTCCGGGTTTCCACCGCTGTCAGATCATCACCATCTATCAGGAGAGCCGCCAAACGTGCTGATGTTGCGATTAAGTTCTCCACAGGGTTGGAGAAGTGACCCGGTGGTATTGGTACGTAACGGGGCGGTGCCATATTGCCATGAAGAGGCGCCGTCACCCGAGGCTGGACCGGGCCTCCCGCTCCGGATGTCATAAACTGATTTGCACCTGGCGGGTTACTTGGGCTGGCTCTGAGGTAAACGGGACTGAGTTTTTTGATGTCTCCTCCTCATTACCTCATTAGATGCGTTCAGGCTCATCGTGAGCTGAAAAGCCTCTGCCTGAAGTTGCTGCGCCCGTACGTCCAAAGCCGCCCGCTCTGTGGCTAATCTAGTATCTTCAGCTACTAAGGTTTCCTTGGCCTGGGCGATCTCCTCACGAACCTGTGCCACCTCTGCCTCATGCTCAGATTGGTTCGCAGGGATGACTGTAGCAGTTAACAGGGTCGTAAGTTTATCCATGAGATCCATAAGCACCTGAGCCGGTGAACACACAGGGCCTCCTGCCCTGGCTGCTCCTAACCCGGACGTTATCGCCGTTGAGGCCATAGAATTTTGGCCGAGTTGAGTTCCAGCCATGAAGACTCCTGCCAAGTTTGGTGACTCTGAGGGGTCCGGAATAGTGCTGCCATCGGAACAGCCCCCAAGCCCACCATCTTGAACTTGATACAGCGAATCTGTTGAGCCGATGGACGAATCACCGTCAGAGAGGACGGCCGGCTCACCATCAACTTCAGATCCTTCAGAAAGTTCACCTCCGTGGATGCAACCCACAAAGGCACGCTTCACAACGGGTTGAGCTCGGGCGGGTCTCGCACGCTGAGCCGTATCGACAAGGCCAGTGCAGTTGTCCGGCTCAGGGCCCGGCTCACCAATCCGGCCGATGAAGACGTGAATTCCGCGAAAGGGGACCCGGTACCCGTACTCAATTGAGCCGGCGTCGGGGCCCCAGCCTTCGTCGTCGATGTAGATCTTGTCGCGACGACTCTTGGTCATCCGGCCAACTACGTATCCCTTGAGCCCTTCGAAGCTGCCCTTCAAGAACTCAAATCCACCGTGCGCTGGCCCCACGGTGGGCGCCAACTATCGTGTAATTGTCACGGCAGATGTCCTCTTGCGAGGACTTAATCGTGGAGCCATCGCAACTAGGAAGCTTAAAGGGGTTAATCGGGACAAAGAACACGCGAGGTTTATACTAGTTCAGCCCCTTGCGGTAAAGGAAGGCCTACGTCTAGTTGGGTTGGTATTGCTTGAGGTTTCGATGACCAGGGAGCGAGATACGTTATGCCTGGCTCTTGATGAGTTGTTTCCTGCCCTAAGCCGCTGGCGGGTCATCCACTTATATACACGGGTTGACGCCCTGCGGCCTACAGAGTCCCGGCCGGCTCATAAACAGTATCCGGCTCGGTGACTAGTTATCTCTACCTTACAATACAAGTTATACCATCATGGCGGTTTATCTTTACGGGCCCCAGAGTCGCCTGTGGGCCTTTAGGCCTTTTAGTGAACTGCCATCTTCATGCCTTGGTCTTGGGCTTCTGATGAGCCTCTCTTTCCGTAACCCGGCCCCTCCTGGATGGCTTACACAAATAGTCATATCCCCAACACCTTCCGAGTCTTCTGCACTACAACCTTGGACTGCTTTGAGGCCTTTTCAGTTGGTGTCGGAGAGGACGTCCGAGGACGCTTTGACGACTGCCCGGTCTGAACGGTCGCCTTGTCACGGGCGCTCGCTGGATCTTGAGTAAGCTTGGATCGCCTTTCCCTGCGGGAGGGGAGTCGACCTCTTCTTCGTCACTCGGGTCGTCGCTCTCCTCGTCTTCCTCTCCGTCGGAATGCCACTCGCCGCTTTCACCTCCGCTTGCCTCCCCCTCCAGGTCCTGCTCCTGCTCTCCGTTGGGCATCGAATACATTTTAGTAAGGGCCTAGAAGAAAACAAGCAAGACAGAGTCAGTCGGTGAAGCATAAACAGTTGCATGTTAAATCAAGATGACATTCGGTAATTCAGAATTGGACCTTTTCTGGTTCGTAGGATTGGTCGGGTGGAGGGATTCTCCTGGCCCCTCTGGGGTTATCCTTGTTGCCAGTGGTACTCCTCAACCACTTCTCCACCGTATCCTCGTCGACTTCTTCTGGGTGCACCCGAGTGGAATCTTCAATGCCCGAGTACATCCACATGGGATGATCGCGGGCTTGAAGTGGTTGAATGCGTCGCTTGAGGAAGACTACCAGCAGATCCATTCCAGTTACGCCATCATGGATGAGATGGACCACTCGCTCAACCAGCACCTTCACTTCCGCTTTCTCCCCTGGAGTCACTTTCAAGGCGGAGGGCTTCTCTACGCGAGCCATAGAAAAAGGAGGAAGTCCAGTCGACTGACCTAGAGTCGGCTGGTCTTTGCAGTAAAACCAGGTCGGCTGCCACCCTCGGACCGACTCAGGAAGAATTATGGTTGGGAAAGAGCTCTTACCCCTCATCTGAATCCCAATACCCCCACACATCTGGATCACTTGGGTCCTCTCGTCACTCGGGTTGGACTTTTTTACCGACTATGAGCGACACGTAAATATGTGCTTGAAGAGACCCCAGTGTGGTCGACAACCCAAGAAGTTTTCGCACAGAGACACGACGGCAGCAAGATACACGATGGTGTTGGGGGAAAGTGATGAAGTTGTGCTCCAAAGAAATTCAAGAAAGCTCGGAAAAAAGGATGCGGAGGCAAAGAAAATCCACAGTTGGTATGAGTGGCGAGGAGGACGCACTCACCCTCCCACGGTCGAGGTTCAGTCTCACCCTCCGGGAGCCGCGCAGATTCGTGAGGAATCAGCCCCTCTTCCGCCAGATCATCGAGGTCATCCTGGCGGATCGTCGACCGGATCCAGTTGCCATGGATCTAGCCGCGCGGCAAACCGAACCTCGACGAGGATCCGCCCCGGCTGGACTTCTTCCCCTTCGCCTTCGCCGTCGCCTTCTTCGCGCGCTCCAGAGCCACCGTCTTGTCTTTCCCCATCGCCGTGGACGAAGCTCGAACGGAGCGGCGACGCTGGGGCAGGAGCGGGCGCAGTGGGGAAGGTTGAGGAGAAATAAGAAGAATGAGAGCGCACTGTTCAAAAACCCCAGCCCGGCGCCTTATATGGGGTTGCTTCCGAGTGACTGACCTGTAGGCCCGGGCGATCTTATCGAATCCCGCAACAGTCGTGCGCGCGATACGTGGCAAAACAGGCGGCACGGAAATCGAGGCAGCCTTGCCTTATCCGGCTCGATTACTGCGGCCTCCTCCGCCCCGCGCGCTTCCCGAAATTCGAATCCCGCGAGATCCGCGGACAGCAGAACAACTTGTCAGACGGAAGATCTCCTCCATATCGGCACTCGGAGCTCTTCCAGCAAAAGTTCACTCGACAAAACCAGGAATGGATCAAGGCGACTGAAAAAGAAGTTGGTGTCATCACCTCGGTTCGTTGATCCAAAACAAGACACACCCAAAGCACGAAAAATGAGTCGGAAGTATTTTCAACTCCTTCTCCATTCAAACCCTGATCTATTCGGGGGCTAATGACGAGGATATGTATCTAGGGTAGGGTCACAGACCTAACCTAAATACCCTCCCCAAGGACATCACCCCAAAGTTAGAAGCATTTAAAGAAGAGTCATCATCCACTCGACTATGAAGCGTTCCACTCGGGAGACTCGAAGTCACTCGACCATGGAGACTGTCACTCGACCACCAGAAGATCGAAGCCACTCCGTACTGCAACGGTCGGACATTACGTAGCAGCTTTAATCGTCATTATGTCTCTTTATTAGTAGCGTTACCAGTAACGCCCCCCTCTTGATGTACCTTAAATCCCTTGCAACGTGGGCTGGCTGGGGTCCTGGCGCACTCTATATAAGCCACACCCCTCCACATGCACAAGGGTTCGCACCCTCTGTAACACACACGCACATAATTCAGTCGACCGCCTCAGGGCACCGAGACGTAGGGTTGTTACTTCCTTCGAGAAGGGCCTGAACTCGTAAAAATCGTGCGTACAACTTCTCCATAGCTAGGATCTTGCCTCTACATCCCTACCCCCTATTCTGCTGTCAGACTTAGAACCACGACAGATAGGATTTTCAATGTACAAGCAGAGCTCCCACTTGGTACAAGTGAAGGTTAGCAATAGATCGAGAAACGACCAACTAGAGAGCATGTTCGTCATAACCATGCATTTTGAATAAGCAAGCATTAAGCGGTAACATGGACATAAAGCTATATTCTAAATTCATAATACCTTCAAGGCTGAATTGAAATTTACCAAACATGTGTATACATGTGCCACTCAAGCCACTTGAATACTTCAGAGGAGAATACCATGCTAACATACCACATTATGCCACACTTTAATGCATGTTAACATCCAAGATTGTTCATCATATATGCTTCTAGTTAACTGAAACTTACCAAGAGAAAGCATGAATCACTCAACTCTATTATGCACAAGACGACTATCATAAAACACTTGTAAAGCAATCATGAAGTTAAACATCTATACATAAACGAAACAAAATATGATCATACCAGCTTTCTCTGCTGCGGCCACTCCACCAAATATTTATCATTATTGCCTTGTCACTTGCATAATTTGAATAACATATATAACAGTCATCATATAGTGCAAGCGTCGTCGAGACTGAAGCCGGAAACTGTTGACAATTGTACAAAAGAAGAGAATACAATGAAATTATTTGTTATCTTTTCATTAGTTCAACAATAAAGTAAGTATGCAGAACATAGATGTTTTTGTTGTTAAAGAAATATCATCATGGCTATTTTAAATTGTCCAACATAAGTGATACACCCCAGCCGGATTTGTGCTTTGTGTTGCTTCCTCACCCTTCCCAGTCCATTTCCAAGCATATTTGAGATGCTCCACAACTAACGTTTGGCACCGTTCACAATGTTTTGGTCTCTTGTGTAATTGAAGTTGAAAAATTGCATGGATGTACAGTCCCTGGTGGTGCAAATTTTGTGAGAAAATTCTTAAAGCATCTACAACCGGACACCCGATATCCGCCGCAAACATTTGGGCGGGGCTGCCTGGTCACTGTCCAGACAAAAAGATGTTACCCAACTAGATGTCTCATATCCGTCCCAAACGCCCCGCCTGACCGGCTACCCCCATATACTACCCATATGTGGGGCAGATATGGGGACATCCAGACGCACCCGCCACGTTGGATCCGGCCCACTCTGGCTCACCCGATCCTTGGCGCATTCCACTCCACTCCTTTCCAATCCACTCCCCTCCACCCGCAAGCTCCCGTTCGGCGATCTCCCGCCTTCTCCCGCATGGAGGGCAAGGGATCCGAGTTCTACACCTCCCGATCTGTTGACCCGGAGCTCGTCCCACGCGGCCCCGATGAGGAGATGGCCATCCACCTTGTGCTCCGCCGCTCCTGGGAGGAGTCCGCCTGATGGCAACAGTCAGACTTCATTCGACGCGAATCCATTGCGTCCACCCAAATGCCGCATGGATCCGGCATGAGGCGCATCACGGCTGACTCACCGGAGGCGGTGTGGTCCATGTGGCGCCCGATCGCCGTGGCAGATGTGCAACCGCTTCGTTGGTGTGTCGAGGCAGAGATGAATGAGGGCAAATATGGCGTGGCGTTCCCGCCGTATGAGGCAGCGGGCGCGCGAGGATGCGACAGCCCTCGCGGCGGACGTTAGCGAGGCGGAGTAGCACTCTCCAGCGCCGCGTATGGTGCTCGGCAACCCATGGCGCTGCAACCGCGTCGTGGTGGACGTGGCCGGCTCCGACCACGACAGATCTATCATTGACCTCACATCCATCGTTGACGTTTGGCACGAGCTCCGACGAGGAAGAGTAGGGCATGGGAGACGGCGGCGCCTCGAGTTCTGTGAGCCAGTGCGTGTCCCATGTCCTGTTCTACCTCGCCGGCGATTGCACCAACATTCTGAGGGGCACAACCAGTTGCCGGACAAGCTTCACTTAAGATTAGGTTTCAAGCGTATATAATTGTATGGATTTGAGGATTCGTATTTGAGAAATTCAATTGTGGAAAGGATTTTTAGTGTGATGTCCGGTCACTCTGTTCATGGACGCGTCCAGGGGAGTTTGGCGGCTGGAATTTGCGAGTTGTGGTCATACATGGTCTTAGATCGTCTCATGTTCTTTTCAGGTGGTTTTTCATTTTTCGAAAGAGAAAAATGTGCACCTTAACGGCTTTGGCCGTACTATATGTAAAAGATCCTGCCAACTGTATTATTAACGTCTAGCAGCGGTGGCCGGGAATGGTGTCCGAGCAGATGGTGGTAATCTACTGGTGCTATAGCTTTCCATTAGCAGCAAGGTACATACTGTAGATAATGCCCCCCTTTGTATCCTTGAAATAAAAAAGGTAGATAATGCCCTTTGCGACATGATTCCATCCCACCGCTCCCTACAGTGGCGAGCAGCACATAGCAGCAGTCGTCAACCTCAAGCGACGCGACACTTGTCGCTGTGCACCCCAGCGAGCCTCGTCCTCTACACTACAGAGAAGGATTCATACGATGATATCCTGACCGAAACGTCGCGTTAAGTTTCCTCTATCGGCGAGAAATGGACGGGGAAGAAGAAAGAGTAAAGCTGGCAGTCGATCCACGATATCCATCGGATGAGCGAAATAGACAAGACAGACAGACAGGGCAGCAGCAGCCGCAGCAAAAGGTCAAATGTTACAGCAGCAGCCCCTGCCGCAGAGAAGCCATCCTTTCTCGTGATACCATCAAGGTAAAGCCATTAGCCAGGGGAGATGAAGGAGCTGTTTGGTTATAGGCCTAACTATACCACACTTTGAGACTGTTTGGTTTGAGACTAAGTTTGACTAAGGTTGCCACATTTAAGGTTAGGCAAGTTTGACCAATTTGGATGGGTGTTTGATTCTAGCCACACCTTAGGCAAGCCACACTAGGGTCTCACATCACATACACTTAAAAAGTGTGGCAAGATTCTCTTAGGCTTGCCAACCTGTGGCTCTCATTTTGAAGAACTATGTGGCTTGAACCAAACACCCATCCAAGTTGGTCAAACTTGTCTAACCTTAGATGTGGCAACCTTAGTCAAACTTAGTCTCAAACCAAACAGTCTCGAAATGAAAGCAAGTTTTTCCTTTTTCATTTTACCGCGTCTTGTCCGAAACTTCCATGCTCGACGCAGATTATTTACCGCCGTCTGTCACTCTCGAGAATGCCCTTCTCTGCCCAAGCGTTTTCAAAGCTAAATGTAGTTAGTGCTAATCACTTGCATACAGATACAGTGTGTGAGACAAAAAGAGGAGGCTCATACATGTACAAGGGGATTTGCAGGGAATCTCATCCTTAAATTGGTTTTCTGTGCCTGTCAAGCGCAGCAAAATCACATGAGCGCACCAAACCCGCCCTCCATAAATTAATCACGCTTCTACACCAGCCCCACCCTCTCCCCATGATGCATGTTCCTCCACCTCCACCTCTCTCTCCCTGTCATGGGCCAGAGCCCCTCTCTCTCTCTCTGCTCTGCTCCGCTGCTACAAAAGACGGCATCGTTTTTTGCCCCCCTCTCCTGCTTGTCCGGCACCTTTCTTCTCCTCCTGCCCATTCCAGCTGAGCCGAGAAGCTGGACACACACAGGAAAAAATAGCTATGCAGAGGAGGAAGCATCACATCCCAAAATATCCCACAGGATAGACATCTCGAGATCCCCTCACAAATCCAGCAAGAACGGCATTCTCCAAGCTGTCCCTCTTGCTGCTTCACCTACTACTCCTTTTGCAGTGTTTTCCTGCTACTACTAGCAGCCTCCTGTCCAGCAGCACATCAAGAACCAAGAAATCCAGCGAAAGGGATTGATTCCATCCTTTTTGCGCCTGTTCTTTCCGTCCCAATCTGCCAGGCACAAGTTGCCGACGCAAGAACCACTCTTGCAGGATCTTGTCAGCAATTTGGCGTCAGCTCGGCGGCCAATCTCGCGCCGGAGGTTGAGATTTAGAGGCGGGAGAAGCCTAGTCTCCAGCGATGGCGGCCGCGCTGGAGTGCTGGTCGGGCCGGCCCAGCACCGACGAGGAGTCCATGGTGGAGCAGGTTCTCATGAAGCCCCACGCTCGCTCCGACGGTTCGCTCCCCACCTGCGCTGACTCGGCCGGCGCGGGCGACCCGATTTTGGGCCCGGCGGCGCCCAAGAAGTGGCAGCGCCTGGGCCGCAACTTCGCCGGCGCCATCGCGGCATTCAAGAACACGCTGAACCTGGACAACGGCGGCGTCCCCCGCGACCCCTCGCCGCGCGCCGGCGGCGAGAAGCCGCCGCTCCTCCTCCGCGGCCTCGCACAGCTCTACTCCCGCGGCGCCGCCGCCCAGCAGCTGCCGGAGAAGCTCGTTTCTGACCTCCGCCGCCACTTCGATGCTCTTCCCAACAGGTGAGCGACCATCTTCTCAAGTTCTGCAACAATGGAAGTGCCGAAATTTTGCCGCGGCATCAAGCGGCCACATACCACTTAAACTGCTTCCTGTTTCTAATTTCTACAGTATTTACGACTTTTTATCTGGTTTGTGAAATCGGAGGTGCTAAATCAAGCACATAATTTATTTATTTGGATGTGCTGAATGGTTGCTGACAGTCAGAAATCTCGGTTTTGCAGCTACGCGCAGGCAGGATTTGACATGAAAGATGTCCTCCTGCATGCCCGCCTTGTAGAGCAGGCGGCCGGTGAGGATCAGCCTGCACTGAGCATCGAGGAAGTTCATGGCAGCAATGGCAGACAAAGTGGTGTCGAGGGCACTGTATTTCAGCTCACTTTTGCCTGCAATGCCCCACTTTCATGGCAGTCAATGTCAGGCTCACTCGACAGCCCATTGTTCAGTTGCAAGAAGATCCAGATCTTCGAGAAGAGAGGACTGACACTTGGTGTTGTCCTGATAATTGTGCAATCCGGGAGCGAGGAGCTCTTCAAGAGCCGTGTCGAGGCCGCGCTAAAATCGGCGACAAAGAAGCATCGGAAGAACAGTGGCGGCGGCGGTGGCGGTGTGAAGCTCCCCTTCGGGCTCTGCGGCTGCCAGGAAGAAGGATCACGCAACTTCGACGAGGAGTCCATGTTTGATCCCGAGGATGGTCAGGTTCTTGACAATGAGCCTGCACGCAGACCATACCTTCCCACTCCCCTACCACAGTCATCAGTGTTTGTCTCAGTAGATGAGTGGCAGACCGTCCGATCCGGGGGCGAGGAGCTTGGCCGCTGGATTGTGAGCTCCGAGGAGATCGAATTCGTCGACTGGGTTGGCCAAAACTCGTTCAGGGGAGTCCATAGAGGAAGGAAGGTTTGGGTTAACAAGATGAGGGGTTGCAACATGGGAAGTGCCTACGATGTCGAGATCCGTCAGGACTTGTTGCAACTGATGAGCTGCGGCCAGAAGAACATCCTCCAGTTCCATGGCATCTGCTTCAATGAGAGCCATGGCCTCTGCATAGTGACCAGGATGATGGAAGGAGGCTCAGTTCATGACATCATCATGCAGAGAAACAAGAGGCTGTCGCTCCGGGACACGATTAGGATCGCTCTTGATGTCGCTGACGGCCTGGCGTTCATGAACGGCTACGGCATTGCCTACCGTGATCTTAATGCACGAAGGATCCTACTAGACAGACAGGGAAATGCCTGCCTTGGGGATATGGGCATTGTTACCCCTTGTAATAATGCTGGCGAGGTTACTGAGTATGAGACATCTGGGTATCGCTGGCTAGCTCCAGAGGTTTGTTTTCTTGACTTGATTTACTGTAAATAAACTCTTCTAGAAATGCTCTTTCTGAAAGCGAGTTTAGTTCCAGCATGCTACAAGTTCTTTCTTTGAGCTAGTTGCTCTATTTTAACTGTAGCCATTATCTGGGATCTTCAAGTAACCCAGTAAAACAGCAACATCGACGATGATTTTTACTTGTACCCTGTAGGAGCACATAGAACTCTAGGACAAACCGTGTACAACACTGCACCATCTTGCTTCCCAGGAGCAGGACATAAAAAACTTCCGAAATGTGAAAACAAGTAGTGCTTTGATCTTGCCAAGTTGATGTTTTCCTGCAGTAGCTCAGCCTGCCAATGCCAGTTACTATCTTGTGTCCATTCAGTAGTCGAGAATCTATCCTTGTAACCCTGATAAACCAATTTTGTGCTGTCTTTATCATCCTTGGACATTCTATTGGTACACTTGAAGCTTATGTTATACTGAACCTGTCCTTACAGATCATTGCCGGAGATCCAGAAAGCGTATCGGAGACCTGCATGAGCAACGTCTACAGCTACGGCATGGTTCTGTGGGAGATGGTGACCGGCGAGGAGGCCTACTCGACGTACTCGCCGGTGCAGGCGGCGGTGGGGATCGCGGCGTGCGGGCTGAGGCCGGAGATACCGAGGGACTGCCCGCCTTTCCTGAGGTCGCTGATGAGCCGGTGCTGGGACAATTGCCCTCTGAAGCGCCCTCAGTTCTCGGAGATCATATCCACCCTGCAAAAGCAGAGCATGAGATAGTTTTTTTTTCTTTCTTTCTTTCTTTTTCTTTCCTTTTTTACCATTATAAATTATGCTATAGTAGTATATGTGCTATGTTTGGCTGAGTGCCCAGAGATGCAGGAGACTGCATATGAGATGAGATGAGATGAAAAAAAAGTATAATATATGTGCAAAGGCTTGATATATTTTGCTGCCTTTTCTTGCCCAATGCATGCATCTTGGATATGTTAGTAGGTCCCCACATGTAGAGTGGGTGAGATGAAAAATCAAGAGAGAGCATCAAAGATTTAGTTTAGCAGACGGATCTATAGGACAAAGGACAGTTGTTTTTTGCTTGCTCTCCATATCCTATCATCCGCAACGAACTAACTGCACAGTCCATGCAATGCTCTTGGGACACTTGGACGCAGGCTGCTCATCTGCTGCTATAAACAATGGTGGATCTGATCTACTTTTTTTGTTTGACCCGTTCAAGGGTGCGGCTGGCTGGCTGGCACACACAAACCTGGGTTGGGTCCAAATTTGGCGAGTAAACAGCCCTTGGATCGTTTCCAAACCACATCTGGCGATTAATCAGTGACTGAGCGTAATGCATGTGCGGTTGTTCCTCCAAGGTTCATGGCCATCATTAGTTTCCAAGGAACGGTGCAAACCCTACGTGCGTACGACTTTGTCATTCTTGTATGCGGCCAAATAAGATGATGATGCTTTCTCTTTTTCCTCTTGTTGAATGTTCATCCTACGTTCCATGTTACTTGTATTCCTTGGAATTCAGGCCGACAGAACTTTTTCTTTTCTTTTTTTTTTAATTTTTGCAAAAAACTTTCGATACACTAATCTTTAATCATGACAGTACAACGGACCTGTAAATAATAAAAATTACATCCAGATCCGTTGACTACCTAACGACGATTACAAGCACTAAAGCGAGCCGAAGGCGTGCCGCCGTCATCGCCCTCCCTCGCTGGAGTCTGGCAAAACTTGTTGTTGCAGACAGTCGGGAAGTCGTTGTGCTAATGGCTCATAGAACCAGCGCACCAGAACAACAACCGCCTCCGTTGAAGAGTAGCGAAGATCCAAAGAATACAACTTGAAGACCCACGAACATAGGCGGACTACAAACAGATCAAAGGTAGACATAATTTTTTTTTCGAATGTTGGCAGCCCACAGACACTGAGATAGATACCCGTGGATTGCAAGATTTGTGCATTCCAAACTGGCGTGGCGTGGCAAGTTGCTCCATGCTCTCCTCCATTCGAGGGTGGTTTGCCAGGAAGGAGCGGAGCGGCTTTTCTTTGGCACGGTGCAGGGGCTCTGCTCTGCTCTGGCGCGCACGTATGCCATGATGGGGAGGCCACCACAGCCCCGACACGGCTTGCAGGGGCAGAGCTGTGACTGACCGCTCACGCGGGCGCCGGAATTGCAGATGGCTCCCTCCGTGCACGGGCACCCTCCCCGGATCGGCGCTGGAGCATCCGATGAGGCGGCTGCTTGTCCATCGCAAAAGTAATTACGTACTTTCTCTGTTTACTTTTATAAAACCTTAAAAATATTTCAAATAAAGTGCAAAACAGTCTATTTTAAGTTGTCTGAAACGACTTACAAAAATGAACGAAGGAGTGGTAAAATGAAATAACCATGGATGCCATCCGTCCGTAAGACGGTAAATGCAGCAGTAAGTGCGCGCTGAAGCTTTGTACAGCGACTCCATTGAACCGAGGCATGGGCACGAGAGAGACAGGAGTAGTAGCAGCAGCAAAGGTACAGCGCTGCATCTGCATTCATCCATCCATCCACAACTCAAGGCTGGGGCGTCCGGCCGGCCATAACCATGAGGCGTGCGACGCATGCACGGCGCAGTGGGGTGCCTCGGTCGGTTCGTGCCGTTGCCATGCCATGAATCTTCTCTCTCTGCGGCCCGCGGATCGTCGGCACTGTCGCTCACGCGGCTCTCGCTGAGCGAGCCGCATTTACGCTTTCCCTGCGTGTCCTCGCCACGCCTCCTCCCGTGCGTTGGCCTGGCGCCGGCGGTGGCATTCATCAGCCAGCGCCCGATGAATGAACGAAATGAATGACATGGTAGGATGGTACAGGCCGTAGATCTGAAACAATTCCGTAGCTGCCACAGCCTACAGATAGATAGATAGGCACGCAGGAGCAGAGTCAGAGAGCGCACGGAGCTATTGATAGTGACGGAACGGACGCCATGAAACAAAGCAGACGTGGTTGCGCGCAAGAGAAACACAAGAATCAGACGCAGTAATAAGCTCTGGCACATGCCATCGCAGCGGGGAATGGGGCTGCTTCGTCGTCGAAGCTTCGCATGAAATTTTCCTTTCAGGACAATGCTCCTGGTAGCAGAAATTTCATCTTCCGCAACAACTGTGCATCAATCCAAACATGAAATGACCGCTTATATTCCTACCAGTTGCTTTTCGTTTCTACTACATGGATTGGATAGGGCCATCGATTCCTGAATTCCAAGAGCTAAAAGGACATTACGTTATGATTATTAACCAAAGCCAAAGGAATCATCATCATCAACAACAACAACTTAGGACTACAACTGAGTCAAGTTTGGCATCCAACTCGAAAGTCAAAACAGAGATGTAATTGCTGAAGAAAGGATGAGCAGCTCAATGACGCGCTATTCACCCATGGAAAACATAACTCTCTGGGTACAATAAACATGGGAGATCATCAACTTGCTAGGTTTGCCGGCTTTTCTCCTTATTTCTCAAGAGATCACTGGGGGTAAAATCCACTTGCAGGGGGGCGGGCTACTCGGAAATAGGGCACGCACCCTCAAAAGCTTCCTGCTCCTTGCGGCAGAAGTCAAACTCATTCGTGTAGTAATACATGCACCCAGCATACGCATCCATCTCCTTGGGGCACTTTTGGTGAAGTTCTTTCAACCTGCAATCAGAAATGTGATCACAAAGTGATTACTCACCAGAATGAGAAAGCAGAGCAGGTAGAGGAAGGGATAAGCTTCATGAAAATGACATCGTAGCTAAGCAGAGTCTAAAAAATACATGCAACATGATGAAAAGGGAAGGAAGAATATCCAATTTTCAGAATTAACACACGGAGTAGGGACTTTTCATGATAATACATCCTGCTAGGCTGCTACTCAAATTGGATGCCCCTAGCAACCTTTTTGACATGCCAAAACAATCACGGTAAACAAATGCAGGCATAAAATCATCATGTATGCATTTTTGTTCTCCTTACGACTATCTTGTATAGCACCCACGCAATGCAACAACCAAGAGGCAAAACAACTTGAACATGGAGCACTACCTTACCAACTTAAAAACCAATCCATCATTATGCCATTGATTTTTTAAGTCCCGAACAAGCAAGTTTTCCACAAAAAATGAGTAAAATAAAATGCAAGTTCTTTTTCTAGAACACACGTCAAAATGCATGCTATTTTGCATTGAAAGCATCAAAATGACGTGAATGGCAAACCCAAAAACGCTACAAGCAAAGAAAAAGCTATCTACAAAAAACTAGCAGGCTTACGAAACAAACCAAAAGGAAGGAACCAGAAAGCTAAGAAAACTAGCAAGCAAAACATAACCAAGAACACAGAACTAAACAGAACAGAGCAGGATCTATTAGATGGTGTCTGGAGATCTAGCATGCATAATAATGTGCAAGTCTGAAATCACTGATCATTCTAATGTCAAGTCAGCCTAGCTTACATGGCACTACTGAAGGTTCAGTTCAAGCAATGGCCCAAACCAAAAGGAGTAAATTTTGCCTCCATTTATTCTCACCTAATCATTTCAATACTAGATAAACAAAACAAATAGAAGTAAAGGAAGTCAGAAAAGGCAAGGATTATTCAATCCCACATTATGCTTGTCTACTCAGGAGTCGCATATGCATTACAATTGATTATTGAATAGATGTTATTGACATCTTCATAACCACCCAACGCCCCAAGTCACACTCATATAAATGACTTAGGCAGGTAATTTTGCACTTCAACACTAGACTGAATAGAAACAACAGCACTAAGGCGGAAAGATAGAACCATATTTGTTTATATCACGAATGCACTACCGAGATCAAACTGATCATAGGGTATTCTACAAGCAAATAAGCAAGAGATATTATCATTGATACTTCATACAGTATTTCACCAAAAAAAACAGGGGTTCTGTGAGTTACAGGAGTGTATTGGGAGGCAAGGTCTGTCGCTGCCAGGCAATGCAGCAGCACATTGCACAGGAGACAAAGACAAGAAGAAGTAAGCAGTTACACACTCATACAGGTACTTCCCACAAGCCTGATTCGTCCCAACATGTGCAGGTTCTACAAGAGAGCAGGTCTGTAGACTCTGTTCTCCCAACATTCAGTGCATGCCGGAGTAGGGACAGATTAGTGGAGGCAGCACCAAGTATAAAGAATGAGAGGCAAAAGGTGAGATGGCGACTTTTCAAATTTAAGCTGTCTGCATTCACCTCTCATTTTGCCTTTCTCTTATCTGTTCATGTATTGCCTCTACATGCGCTGGCATGCACCAACCCTGACGACAGCAACCTCTCTGGAAGTGCTTTTTTCTAGACCCGGTAGAGTTCTCGCTAATTCCCACCTTCGTGCTCCACTACAACATCCCTACTGCATACGCTTTGTTTTTGTTGGTGACAACACCAGACCCTACTGCAACCCAAATTACAATACTCCTGTTAATTTGGGTCTAATACTTTCTTAGGCATCAATTATGATGTCTCTTGCTAGTAGTATTCTTGTGATTATGTCTGATCTTCTAGCACATGTCCATGAGATGACATATATGGTGTGATCATACTATTGTTTAATGTTACTCTTATGCCCGGTGTCTATGCTGTGCAAGCCTCAACCACAGACTCACAGTTTTACAGAACAAAAAATATGGCATGCGCCCTCCATGTACTCTCTACAAAAGGGCATTCCAGCCAATTGAGCGGTTCATAGATTCGCTACCACATGCTGGTATAGATGTGGCGGCTTAACATCTCTTGGCCTTCACTGAATTGGAGGAAACATTATCTTAACTGAAAACAGCAAACAGTGTAACACTGACTGCTTAGTTCAACAAACCCAAGAGCAATATAGCTTGCTTACATAGAACTTATAAAGTAGAGTAGTTCTAAACGAACCAGTGTCAGTGGATGTCTATGTAGTGCCTGTATACAGAATTGCACTGGATGTTGTTCGCCCCTTGTGTTCCCAGAATGGACTAACACTCCATCTGTTCACAAATATAAGATGTTTGAACTTTTTTTTCTGAATCTGATGTATATATAGACACGTTTTAGTGTGTTTGTTTACTCGTTTCAGTCCATTTGTAGTCCATATTGAAATATCCAAAACATCTTATATTTGTGAACAGAGTATTTAATAGAAATGGACTGAAAATGTGAGATGGTCTAGGTCTCAAGATGATACCAAGCACAGCAGGTCTCACCTGGCAAAGGAAACAGGAGCCATCACCTATATTTTGGCTAGAACTAGATACTTGAGAATTCTACACACTATCAATTTGTTCCTCCCAGTCACCTTAGGAACTCTACTAGTTTGTCCGCTGAGGACTATTTTATTATAACCTTTCTGTTACTCATCTGAAAACGGGATACAGAAGACAACAGATTGCAATTGCAAACTTGCTCTGGCAAATGAATAGATCAGAATCAATTATTATCTGTTAGACTGTCTCACAGGGGAAAAAATTCAGATAAACATTCGAAGTAGAACATAAACAGCCAAAATTATAAAGCTTCCGTCTAAGTGTGCGATTCAGATCGAAAAAATTAACCTGCAAAAGATAAGCAAGTCATCTACTTTTTGTGTGTGCTGGTGATGTTAGTGACACATAATCTGATCAGAAAGGTAGCACTGCATGGAGTAAGCCTATATAGGCATCGCAAACAACTCAATTCCCGTCTTCACCAGAGAATGTGGGACTCATTACCCATGGTTGGGGCTGAGATTGGGTAGCAACGAACCCTAACCGTCACCACATATCCCAACCTTCGAATAAGTAGTGTAGCAGTGAACCCTGAACTCAGTACAAAATACAAACCGATGACCAGAGAGACATAACTATTGCACCATAACTGTCACCAACTAGCTAATCCCTGTACCGCTACTCTTTAATCCCCTGCGTGACCGGATACAGTTAAATACAAACAAAATGATCATCGCTACGGATCTACAATTGGCTGCTTGGCTCTCGGCTAGGCATAGGCTAAATACAGAGGCACAAAATCTGCTTACAAGCTCGTCGTCTAACACTAAATGGTAAAACAAGTTCAATATAGCACGCACTGGACATCACAAGTTCACAAAAGAGCAGCATTCCGGCACACACACTAACAGAATTTGGACGCACGACAGTACTAGAGGATACACCTACCATAATAAATTAATCAGTCGCCGGCAGCACGATCGAAGCAACATTTCAGGAATCCGAAATGAAATCAGGCACGAGGGGATGCGATAGGGCGACGGCGAGGGGGGATATGGCGACCAACTCACAGGTTGAAGACGCAGCGCGTGACCTGGCGGCCCTTCTCGAGGCACTTCTCGGGGTTGGGGTCCTTCTTCTTGCAGTTGAGGAAGGCCACGTTCTCCGGCCGGCACCGCACCGCGATGTGCTTGGACGCCGCCATCAGCACCGACGACGTTGGGATCGGCTCGCCCGAGGCGTCCACCGGCGTGCTGCTCGCTGACATGGCTGCGGGCGTAGGGCCTCGACGGCTTCTGGAAGATTCTCGGCTTGGAGATCTGGGGGCGAGAGGGGCCAAGGGGAGGAGAGGACCGGAGCAGATGGAGAGAGGCGAGGTTGGGGGCCGGAGGCGGAGGTGCCTTCCTCTGTCAGTGCCGTTCCTGGGCTACGGGCCTTTTTGTTGGGTATGATCGTGACATTGGGCTAGGCTGCTTGGGCTTAAAAGGGCCCGCCCTTAGCTCTAATTTCTTTCCCCTATAAAGTCTAAAGAAATGAAAGAATTTGCCCCCTCTCCCCATCTTCGAGAAAAAGAAAAGGAGAAACAATACCCCTTTTAATTTCCTTTTGAGAGAACCCACGTTTATGCCATTTCTTTTGGGGTGGGGGTGGGGGTGGGGGTGGGGGTGGGGGGAGAGGGGGACTTCGATCTCCTCCCTCCTTTCTAAATATAAGGTGTATAAGTTTTCTGAAAAGTCAAACTTGCGTAAATTTGACCGAATTTGTAGAAAAATATATCAATGTAAATTATATCAAATCGGTATCATCATATTCATCTTGAGATGTATTTTCATATTGTGTTTATTTAATATAATGCAAATGTTGGTACTTTTTGCTATAAACATGGTCAAACTTAAAGAAGTTTGACTTTTCAAAAACTTATACACTTTATCAAATATCATGGCACTACAAAGAACACCAAAAGTAACAGCAATTACATCCGCCCGTAGATGACCTAGCGATGACTATAAGCACTGAAACGAGCCGAAGGCGAGCTGACTTCATCGCCCCGTTTTCACCGGAGGCGGACAAAACCTTGTTTTAGTAGACAGTCTGGAAGCCGTTTATGAAAAAAGTGTAGACCGAAAGGATCCAACCTGTAGACACTCAAACACATATGAACGAAGATCAGATAGAAGAAGATCCACCGAGGACAAACATAATGGCTCGAGAATTTATGATTATTTGCAAGGAGTTTTCATTTGGTTTTCACTGGATTTATACTGTTTCTCAGTTATTTCTAGCAGTAACCTTTCAAGAAAGAAGAAACTATGTTTTTCATTGTTTGGCAAGAAATATCATATATGAAAGGAAACCAATGATAATTACAGTGAATTAAGCCAGATGGAGCAACTTTGGGATTGGAGGCTCAACCACCAGGCGAACCAAAGTGAAAGACGACCTTCCATACGAGCGGACGTGCTCGTATGGATGGTCGTATGAAGTGCCTGGACCTCCACCTTATCGATACAAGACACTTTCGTGAAGGGGACAAACAGAAAGGAGAACCCTAGTCGTCGCGACCACGTCCAGAACAGAGAGAGAAGAGATCCGAAGAACCATCGGATATCTTCTTAGTTTTGGTCCTTTCATCTCCATCATCATTTCACCCTTCAATATTGTAACAAATTCCAAGTTGTAAGATCGAGTTGTAAACTCTGTTCAAGTTGTAAACTCTATTCATACTCATCTAGAAATTGAGACTTGTTGGATCATTCATCTTATTGTGGACCTTCATGGTATTATTGATATGATTTGCATGGTTTTATTCTTCGAGATGATTGGTTATTCTCTTTCGATGTGTTAGTAGTTACCCCTATGCGGGGGAGTGATGACCCACAAGTATAGGGGGTCAATCGTAGTCCTTTTGATAAGTAAGAGTGTCGAACCCAACGAGCAGCAGAAGGAAGTGACAAGCGATTTTCAGCAAGTTATTTTCTGCAGGCACTGAAATTGTCGGTAACAGATAGTTTGATAGCAAGATAATTTGTAACGATCAAGTAATATTAATGGTAACAAAAGTACGCCAAGGTAGTCCAATCCTTTTTGTAGTAAAGGACAGGCCGAAACCTTATTTTATAATAAGTTAGGCGTTCTTGAGGACACATGGGAATTTCATATGGTCACTTTCATCATGTTCGTTTGATTCACGTTCGCTACTTTGATAATATGACATGTGGGTGGACCGATGCTTGGGTGTTGTTTTTAGTTGAACAAGCCTCCCACTTATGATTAACCCCTCTCGCAAGCATCCGCAACTACGAAAGAAGAATTAAGATAAAATCTAACCATATCATTGAACTTATGGATCCAAATCAGCCCCTTATAAAATAGCGCATAAACTAGGGTTTAAGCTTCTGTCACTCTAGCAACCCATCATCTAATAACTACTCATAATGCATTCCCTTAGGCCCAAAGATGGTGAAGTGGCATGTAGTTGACGTTCACATAACACCACTAAGGGAATCACAACATACATATCATCAAAATATTGAACGAATACCCAATTCACATGATTACTTATGACAAGACTTCTCACATGTCCTCAAGAACAAAATTAACTACTCACAAAACATATTCATGCTCAAGATTAGAGGGGTATGAAATTGCATAATAGATCTGAACATATAATCTTCCACCAAATAAACCATCTAGCATCAACTACGAGATGTAATCAACACTACTAGTCACCCACAGGTACCAATCTGAGGTTTTGATACAAAGATTAAACATAAGAGATGAACTAGGATTTGAGATGAGATGGTGCTGTTGAAGATGTTGATGGAGATTGTCCCTCCCACGATGAGAGGGTTGTTGGTGATGATGATGGCTTCGATTTCCTCCTCCTAGAGGGAAGTATCCTCGGCGAGATCGCTCCGTCGAAGAGCAAAAGTACTCCTGCCCAGGTTCCTCCTTGAGATGGCGGCGCTCCGTTCCGAAAGTCCTCTCTTTATTTTTTTCTAGGGAAAATGACCTTATATATACCAGAAGATGGGTACCGGAGGCTGGCCAGGGGGCCCACTACCCATCAGGGCGCGCCATGGTGACTAGTAGGCACTTGGGTGGCCCCTCTGTTGTTTCTTTACTCCAATATTTATATATATATTCCAAAATAATTCTCCGTAAAATTTCAGCTCATTTGGAGATGTGCACAATAGGTATCTCTAATATAGCTTTTTCAGATCCAGAATTCCAGCTGCCGGCAATCTCCCTTTTTGTGTAAACATTGCATGTTATGAGAGAAAAGGCATTAGAATTACTCCACAAAGTGTTATATTGCATAAAAACATTATAAATAACAGTAGAAAAACATGATGCAAAATGGACGTATCAGGGAGATGTAGGTGAGTGGTAAGATTCATTTGTGCCTATTATATATGTTGTCATTCGTGTTTGTAGTCTTGTGATGTGTCTAGTAAGTTGTTATTCTATGGTAAATTATATGCATGTTGTCCAATTAAGGATCGGGGCAGCATGACCTCAAGACCTATACATGTAACACATATTGTTTAAGAAATCTACGACTTCTGACGTGATAGGTGGAGAAATCTATGAGGACCGAAGACAATATGAGATAACGGTGATCCATTGAACTTAATGATTAGTTCTGACCTAACGGCCTTAATTGTGGAGATGACCACGATGTGGCGACGGGAAAACAATACCATAGAGTGGAAGATAATCTTGCGAGCAGGAGTTCCACAACCTTAGCCAAACAAATAAATCAAATACTATATTTGTGATACAAGGTAACTGGTATTACGGTCGCACTGGCACACTTGATGTATTACCATGAACCTAACTCTCTCATTGCATAACTTCTCCATTGTAGGAAAAGCACCTTTACTTTCAATTTTATTCATGTTCCTTACTTTCAAGTGTTGTTATTCGTGTTGCCACAAACTCATCCTTACTTACTACTTTGGTTTATTTGCTGAAGGAAATATGCCCAAGAGGCAATAATAAAGTTGTTATTTATATTTCCTTATATCATGATAAATTTTTATTATTCATGCTAGAATTGTATTAACCGGAAACTTAGTACATGTGTGAATACATAGACAAATAGAGTGTCACTAGTATGCCTCTACTTGACTAGCTCGTTAATCAAAGATGGTTAAGTTTCCTAACCATAGACATGAATTGTCATTTGATGAACAAGATCGCATCATTAGAGAATGATGTGATTGACTTGACCCATCCGTTAGCTTATCACTATGATCGTTTAGTTTATTGCTATTGCTTTCTTCATAGCTTATACATGTTCCTATGACTATGAGATTATGCAACTCCCGAATACCGGAGGAACACTTAGTGTGCTATCAAACGTCACAACGTAACTGGGTGATTGTAAAGATGCTCTACAGGTGTCTCCGATGGTGTTTGTGAGCTGGCATAGACCGAGATTAGGATTTGTCACTCCGATTGTCGGAGAGGTATCTCTGGGCCCTCTCGGCAATGCACATCACTATAAGCCTTGCAAGCAATATGACTAATGAGTTAGTTACGGGATGATGCATTATGGAACGAGTAAAGAGACTTGCCGGTAACGAGATTGAACTAGGTATTGAGATACCGACGATCAGATCTCAGGCAAGTAACATACCGATGACAAAGGGAACAACGTATGTTGTTATGCGGTTTAACCGATAAAGACCTTCATAGAATATGAGGGAGCCAATATGAGCATCCAGGTTCCCCTATTGGTTATTGACCGCAGATGAGTCTCAGTCATGTCTACATAGTTCTCGAACCCGTAGGGTCCGCACGCTTAATGTTCGATGATGATCGATATTACGAGTTTATGCGTTTTGATGTACTGAAGGTAGTTTGGAGTCCCGGATGAGATCACGAACATGACGAGGAGTCTTGAAATGATCGAGACATAAAGATTGATATATTGGATGACTATATTCGGACACTAGAATAGTTCTAGGGGTCACTGGATAAATATTGGAGTGCCGGAAGGGTTATCGGAACCACCGGAGAAGTAATGGGCCTTATTGGGTCTAGGGGAGAGAGAGAGAGGCTGCCAAGGGCTGCCCCCCCCCCCATGGGCCTAGTACGAATTGGACTAGGGGGAGGGGCGGCACCCCCTCCTTCCTTCTCTTTCCACCTCCTTCCTTCTTCTCCTAGTAGGACTAGGAAAGGGGGGAGTCCTACTCCTACTAGGAGGAGGATTCCTCCCCCCTTGGCGCGCCTATGAGGGCCGGCCGGCCTCCCCCTCCCTCCTTTATATACGTGGGGAGGGGGGCACCCTAGAACACATCAAAGTTGATCTTAGCCGTGTGCGGTGCCCCCCTCCACATATTTCCACCTCGGTCATATCGTTGTAGAGCTTAGGCGAAGCCCTGCATCGGTAACTTCATCATCACCGTCATCACGCCATCGTGCTGACGAAACTCTCCCTTGGCCTCAGCTGGATCAAGAGTACGAGGGACGTCACCTAGCTGAACATGTGCAGATCATGGAGGTGCCGTGCATTCGGTACTTGGATCGGTTGGACCGCGAAGACGTTCAACTACATCAACCGCGTTACTAAACGCTTCCGCTTTCGGTCTACGAGGGTACGTGGACACACTCTCCCCGCTCATTGCTATGCATCACCTAGATGGATCTTGCCTGTGCGTAGGATTTTTTTTTTGAAATTACTGCGTTTCCCAACAGTGGCATCCGAGCGAGGTCTATGCGTAGATGTTATATGCACGAGTAGAACACAAAGAGTTGTGGGCGATAATAGTCATACTGCTTACCAGCAACGTCTTACATTGATTCAGCGATATTGTTGGATGAAGCGGCCCGGACGGACATTACATGACCACGTTCATGAGACTGGTTCTACCGACGTGCTTCGCACACAGGTGGCTAGTGGGTCTTTGTTTCTCCAACTTTAGTTGAATCGAGTGTGACTACGCCCGGTCCTTGTTGAAGGTTAAAACAACAAACTTGACGAAAAATCGTTGTGGTTTTGATGCGTAGGTAAGAACGGTTCTTGCTAAGCCCGTAGCAGCCACGTAAAACTTGCAACAACAAAGTAGAGGACGTCTAACTTGTTTTTGTAGGGCATGTTGTGATGTGATATAGTCAAGACGTGATTATATAAATTGTTGTATGAGATGATCGTGTTTTGTAACACAGTTATCGGCAACTGGCAGGAGCCATATGGTTGTCGCTTTATTGTATGAAATACAATCGCCATGTAATTGCTTTACTTTATCACTAAGCGGTAGCGGTAGCGATAGTCGTAGAAGCAATAGTTGGCAATATGACAACAATGCTTTGATGGAGATCAAGGTGTCAAGCCGGTGACGATGGTGATCATGACGGTGCTTTGGAGATGGAGATCAAAGTCACAAGATGATGATGGCCATATCATATTACTTATATTGATTGCATGTGATGTTTATCCTTTATGCATCTTATTTTTCTTAGTACGACGATAGCATTATAAGATGATCTCTCACTAAATTTCAAGGTATAAGTGTTCTCCCTGAGTATGTACCATTGCTACAGTTCGTCGTGCCGAGATACCACGTGATGATCGGGTGTGATAAGCTCTACGTTCACATACAACGGGTGCAAGCCAGTTTTGCACACAGAGAATACTTGGGTTAAACTTGACGAGTCTAGCATATGCAGATATGGCCTTGTAACACTGAGACCGTAAGGTCGAGCGTGAATCATATAGTAGATATGATCAACATAGTGATGTTCACCATTGAAAACTACTCCATCTCACGTGATGATCGGACATGGTTTAGTTGACATCCCAAATTTTCAATTTGGAATGTTATACATTAGATCATCATTGCATATCATATTTTATTTGCTTTTGGTTTTGATTCAAGAAATTCTACGCAACTCAAGGACCCACGGAGAGAGTTGGGGATTTCGTTATTTTCATGTTTGAGTTTTCTCAAATTTTGAGAATAGGATCATTTGATTTTATTTATTTTATTTTTAATTATTTCTATTACAAAAATATGAGAGAGGGAATAAAATGACTTTCTCAAACTAAAGAAGTACTGAGGATTTAATAATAAAATCAAATAAGATTTTATTTCGGAGTTTTTCGCTATTTTATTTGAATTTAGGAAAAATATGCGTTTTTCAAAATTGCATTTAGGCCCCAAATAAATGTTCACTTTGTCCGACTTGATTTTAGAAGTCGGGGAAAATATAATTCGGGATTTTTGGAGTCCGTTTAGTATTTCTTTTCCTTGTTTTTCTGCGCGCAATTATTAAAAAAAACGCGCAACCGACCTACGGGCCGTGTCCGACCCGGACACTAGGCCCGTTCAGGCTTTATAAGCCGGGGGAGCCCAGCCCACAGCCTCCCCAAACCCTAGCCGCCCGAGCCGCCCGCCACCCGCGCCGCCGCCTCGCCGACCCGCCGCCCGAGGTGCCTCGATTTCCGCGCCAACGGTTTCTTCTCGAAAAACCGTTCGGTTTTTCCATCGGTTTTCCGTCGTTTTTTTAGTTTCCGCCTTGCTTACGCCTATAGCTTTTTCCAACCTTGAGTATAACTTTTCGCTCGTTTATCGGAATCAGGCGATTCAAGCGCCTGGAGTTTCGTCTCGAAACCCTCTATCCGTTTAACCAACTTAAACAAGTTTTTGCTTCTGTAAAATTTGACTTAGATCTAGATTAGTAGAACGAAGTTTTTTTCTTTCGCCGTTTGACTTCCGTTGCTTCGTTTGATTTGATTCTTTTTGCAAACCGGAGTTCTTAAGTTGAACTTTCTGGTTAGATCTCTTATTTGAGTTTTACCTATGCATTAGATTGAGTACTTATTGTATACTTGTTTGTTTGTCTGCGATAGAATACCCGGAGTGCGCCGCCTGTTACTTCGAATCTCTAGGTTTCGCGGATTATCAGCAAGGCAAGTAACACTTTGATCATACCTCTTTTACTACCAAGTTTTATTGCATTAGATCAATCCTCAAACATTGCATGATTAGGATCTAATTAAATTGTGGGATGGGAAGTAGTTGAAGTAGTACCTATTACCTGTTTTATTATCAAACCCTTGGGAGTTACTTCTACGTTTGCTTATTATGCCATTATGCTAGTAGACGTGGATTGGGTGAGTGATATCCATGACAGATGTGAGATTGTTAATTAATGGTTTATCTAAGGTGGCAACTTAAACACACATCTGGGTGGATTGAGGTACCTGGGTTTCCAGGATTGCCTGTTTTTTTTTATGGACCGCCACCCAGGCCCAAAGGGATCATAAGATTTTTAATACTAGAAACTTCCGTGTGCAGCCACAAGCCATTATGGGCTCTCGCATAGTTGATTAATTC